>OZ021691.1:16903035-18103035 GCA_963978525.1 Ornithomya fringillina | reverse complement strand
CTTGATCACCATCAAAAATTAAGTCGATCTAGACATGTATATCCGTGCGTCTGTTCGTTGTTGGCATTCTCACGAACGTAAATTTTGAGTTATTGAGCTGAAATTTTGTACAGGAACTTTTAGTTTTTGCACGCAGATCGCCATTTAAATGGGAAAAATCGGCCAAGAGCCACGCCCACAATCGTCAAAAATCGATTTATCTGCCACAAAAATTGAGCGATTAAATTGAAATTTGGTACACATGTTAATAATTATTTCATCCATCGATGTTCCGAAAATGGGTTTGGTCAATTAACACACGTCTACAATCGACACTTGTATGAGCTTAGTATTCGGCATGCATATCTGTAGTTAACCTATACATTGACGTGCTAAAAATGGGCGTAGTCGAATAACAGACGCGTCCACGATTTGCAAAAAACCGCACTACATTACACACACTATTAGAGGGCGTAATCATATACTTACCACTCCCACTATTGTACATGTGGAGGGTATTTAAGATTTGGCCTAAGCCAAATTTAGTTTTCTTTTTTGTTTTTGTTTTTTCAATGAATTTGTCTGAATTTCATGCCAAAGACAAGGGCATACGGAATGAAAAATTTTATATAACCAACATAGCACATGGAAAGTATAAAAGGTTTGCCTCGCAAAGTTTCTACTAATACAGGTGAACAACAGGCAAGTATATTTAATAATAATTATAATGAACAGGCTTCTACTTTTATATGAATTTGTAAAAAATATTAAATTGTTAGGATTTAAAAAATGTTTTCTTCTTCTTTTTCATTTCAAATAACAAAAAGATCTTGGGTTGTATGCTGTCGGTAACCTATTTCATTTGTATCAACAAATGCCTAAAACAAACTCAAACGAAACAATGGCTCCGGATTATATAATAATTTTGTTTGTTACGTGCAACACGTATATATATTGCGCATATTTGAAGAATCCGTCATAATAGGCACAAAATAATCTCCTATTGTTTTATTGGACATTCATTGTTCACATTGTGAGTTTAAACGTACATACGATATTATTTAATAATGTCCGTTTTATGCATCTTTCAAGAAACGCAGATCTACCTCCTAATAAAAGTGTTATTTCAGAAATTACGGATTTTTGCATTTCCCTTTCATTTGTAAGAACAGGCCGATGCGTAGTGATGAGTACTTTTTGTGGCCGTGGTTTTGAAGCAGTAGTGTATAAACGATTCTATATTATTTGCTTTAGGCCAAGTGTTGGAACTCTCACAGTCTCATATTTTGAGATATCGAGCTCAAGTTTGGTGAAATGGGCACAATCGGACCTTCTTACAATTTTACAAAACGTATAGTATTTAGCATTTAAGCATAAGAGATACAAAAACAAAATTTTGATTATTAATTATTTATGTATATATTTGGAAAAGTCAACGCCATCTAAAGTGAACTTATTATGGATTATTATTATTATTAGAATGTTTTAGAGGCTAATATTTATTTAGGAGGCTTGAGAAATTCTAATGTCTGAGGATGCTAATTGATAGCAAGCTATACTTTGAGTCAGACATCAACCACGTAACTCTCAAAATTGGTCTTACATTTCGTCAACTTTACTAACTTTGCAATCATTAATGTCTTCTCTTAATCCAACCATACTGTAGTTATTACAATGCCACGAATATCATGTAACACCCTCTAATAATTCTTCTTGGTTCGGTTTATAGGATCTTGGAATACGCTGTCCTCCAGTGTCAGACACTGTCAGTGGTTTCCAAGTAACGCCATTATGACATTTGTGAATTGTATCGAACCTTGCTCCCTTTATATATGGATACGCCAATTTTATTATATATTATGTTACCATACAACCGGAACTATAATTATAATTATATAAGAAACCCAGCGTACTCGATTATTTATATTTTTCCAATAAAGAAAAAATATATTAGGTGTACTTCGATGAGTTTAAAATGCTGCTTATTTCATTGCAATAATAATGTGTTCAAAATTGATTGTTTTCCTGTTCAGAATCGGCCAGCATTAATGGGAATATATATAACTTTGGCAACACTTTTGTAATGCCCAGAAGCGGACGTTGGGGATGCAACTAAGTATATATATCTTAAGCAGCGTCGAATATTGAGTCGATCTAATACTGTGTATATGTCCGCGTATATAAAAATCATTCTCCTAGTCGCAAAATTGAGATGTCGCGCCCAAACTGTGCAGAAGTGTTGCTTGGTTCTGTTCATTTAAACTAAACAGAATTAGAAATTGATCCAGTTACTTCTTAGAGGGGTGTGGTGGTCTTTTCTCATTATTGTGTGATTTATTAATTAACTTCTGAAACAAACATCTTTACGAACACGCACTTCTTTTATTTAAAGCATTATCACATAATTCCTAACTCCAATTATGGTTTAAGTATTATATTTACCAATTAAGTGCAAACAAAAGTGTCACCATAAAATTAGCACCTAATGCTACTTAAAGAATAATTACCTTTTTCACAAAAAGGCCAATAGGAGCACGCACAGTACGTATTACATAAACATATTATCCCTAGGTATGTATGTACGAGTATGCATTGGTTGACAAATTACTACTACCGCATAAAAGAAGAAAAGATAAAGATTGTTAAACACGAAATAATCACTGAGTAGAAAGAGACGCCGATGGCTGCCGTGTCACAATTTGAAAGCGCAACAAACAACTCTAGAGTCCAAAGTTAAACTGAGCTACATTGAAAAAGGACAGAGGAGATCGTTACTGATATATGATGTTTATGGGTGCGCTGCTATGTACTGGTGTGCGTTATATACAATGGGAAGCTAAATTATATTGTATTCTATACATTGGTTTTGTATATTCATAAGTCCTTAATATTGTAAATGTATTTTAAATCTACATATCTCTGCATATACTGCGAAGGGGTGCTTTCATATATTCTACGCCTCAGTCAATTGAAAGCAATTTAGCTTAACTTTTACTCGTTACATAAAGAGTATATATGGTGGTGTACCAAAAACACCTCGTTTCCATATGACAAATTATTTTAAGCATTTATATATGTACTACACTTCAGTCGGTGAAGTTGAAGGTGCTTGAGCATATTAAGGCTGAAATATGGATTACAAATAAGTAAGTAAAGCGAACTTGATTTAAGCCAAATTTTGAACGACCCCCTTAAACATAAACTGCAAGAATGACTCTTACATGATTCGGTTTCCTTGCGAAGGTTTTTTGGAGGAAATCGAAAGCGTATATGTTTGGTTACTTCTATTTTACATACGTACATATTGCATCTGTAGGATATTTTGTCAATTGTGCGTGTTACATTTCGCAATATTTAGACAGAAAAGTACCCATATGAAGTAATAGTGTGTGAGTATAGTTATCGATATAATATCGTTTTTGCTATCGGCTATATTTCAATAATTCATAAATGATAAGATTCTTGAAATATACTTCTGGTAGTTGTAACCAGAATGACGAACTTAGTATTCTCACTCTCTACACTAAAATGGAAGGTATAGTGTGCTTCTATCAAGATGTACGTTTTTTGTCAATAAAACTGAGAGGGAAAGAGAGAAGCAAAGCTGCAAGCGCCATTACAATTTAAGTACAATTTGCGCAAGTCCCGAGCAAATGTAGTTGATAACACATACACAATAGCACATATGTACTATGTGTGTACAATTATGTACATAAATGTGTTCATTGTTGCTTTTTGTATATGAACATTCAAAAGGGGCATTCCTGACATTGAAGCTACTTTTCATTACAACCAAGTATCAGTTGCCCCCACCCTCGTCAAAGAACTAAATTTTAGAATATTGGAAATCTGTAACAACTTTAGCAAAAGGAAACTTTTTCGCATTGCAGCATTTGTAGTTTATTTACACAACACTTTTTATACCCACTACCAGGAGGCCTTCAGAGACCCTCAAAAATAGACGGTGAAAAATATGTGAACAGGATGAAAAAAGGCCTAGAACAGGGATTCCCAAGCCCAAAAACTCAAATCGCAAAGTTAGGGGTGCATTATATTTCTAAAGTATAAGTTAAGGTTGAGGCCACATTTTGTAAACTCACCATCGACTGATTGATTTTGCCCAATTTCAATATAAAAGTGCATACGAGACGTACCAAAACTTTTGCCAAATCTGGAATCTATACTTCAAATGTTATAACAGGTGATAACCACAGTACACACATGCCAGAACAGACGGACAGACGGACACGGATATGGACAAATCGAATCAATATTAGTTGCTGATTCAACATATACGAGGTGTGTTCAAAAGGTAACGAGAATTTTTAAATGTCGCGGGTTTGGATAGGGAGTTTTTTTTATTATGTTGGTACACATGCCCCTGAAGTACGATAAAATTTTCAGCAATATTCATTGTTTACTTTTTAAGTGGCAGCCGCTAACGTGAGACGTGTTTTTCGAGCTCGGCGATTTTCGTTGAATGCCTCCACTGGGACGATTGAGCCTTAGTTTCGACATCATATCCGTAAACCCATGTTTCGTCACCTGTTATAACACGTTTTAGTAGTTCTGCATCGTTATTAACTTCATTTACCGACTCCTGAGCAACTTCCATTCGCCGCTGTTTATGTTTGAAATTCAACAATTTTGGAACGAATTTTGCTGCCACACGTTTCATACCCAAAACATCCAAAAAAATTTGATGGCATGAGCCAACTGATATGCCAACATCATCAGCGACTTCTCTGATTGTGATTCGGCGATCGTTCATAACCATTTCTTTCACTTTTTCATCAGTTGTTGATGTGCTTGGGCGTCCGGGTCGTTCGTCATCTTCAACGTTTTCGCGGCCATCTTGGAAACGCTTATACCACTCGTAAATCCTTGCTTTACTCATAGCAGACTCACCATATGCCTTTGTTAACACTTTATTTAATTTTTTACGCAAAATTTAATGCAGGTTCTTTGATCCATTTTTTTTCACTAACGAAAATCGCCGAGCTCGAAAAACACGTCTCACGTTAGCGGCTGCCACTTAAAAAGTAAACAATGAATATTGCTGAAAATTTTATCGTACTTCAGGGGCATGTGTACCAACATAATAAAAAAAACTCTCTCTCCAAACTCTCTCTCCAAACCCGCGAAATTTAAAAATTCTCGTTACTTTTTGAACACACCTCGTATATACTAAAGCTGTCACATATGATTTAATAGTGCCCATTTCGGGGTCAATTTTTTTACTACCAATTATCAAATCTCTGCACATTATATTTTGGAAAAAAATGAAAGAGGTGCTAGAACAAAATTCCTGCAATTAGAAAATGTTTCTTCTTGGAGGCAACGCTAAAATTACAACATAATTCGAGTATTATATTTTTCCTTCAATATATTATTAGGCTACAAATCTATTAATTCCATCTGCAGAAGATGGGGAGCAATTTGCACTTTGCAATCATAAGGATTCTGAAACATCTCCATAAATCCCTGCAACTTCAATTTAGGTCAGCGAATCGATTTAAGAATTTCGATCTTTAATTTGATAAAATATCAATAACACATTTGGTAGGAAGTGTTTCACCTGTTTCAAGCCCAATTTTTCACAATATTTTAAATGATTCAATTATTTGGCAGGCGGCATAAAATTTAACGCCAAATTTGGTACGCGGAGCGTTGTGTCAAGACCCTTTGTCCTAGATGACAACTTATACATATTTGTATATCAACAAAAGCTGGCCTTGTTATACAAAACAAAGATTTTAGAACCGATTTTAGGTTGAATCTGAATAAGAAATCAGTGTGTCTCCAACAGGTGAAGTTTTGGTGTGATTCTGGACATTATTCAAGATATCGTATTCCAAAAACTATATAAGATAGAAACAAGTAAAACGGGGCTACATTTTTTTAATGTAAATTTTATATTTACGTATATGTATATAAATGAGCAACGTAATGAGCTATTGATTGATTTGAAAAATGTTGTGTGGTGCAGATGTATACAGAGTGCGGAATTTGAAAACGGTATATCGTTAGTTCGATTCCTCTGTCGTAGTTTCTAGATACTTTTAAAATTGATAGAGATTGTCAATTGTATGGATCGCACGGGCGGACAGATTGGCTAAATCGAAAATTTAAATTTCGAAGTTGTAAGTAGTACACTTAACTTGGCAATTATTAACTTATTGCATATGAGGAACAATCAGAAAGTATCAATTATATCCATTAGTTACGACACCCTAATATATTGCAAAAGTTTTCCCATCCAAATTGAATCTTATACAGGATTAAAAAAAGTCTGGAGCATGAGGTGTTGATGTTGCTAAGTTTATTGGTGGTTACATAAAAACACCATCCCACGGAAAGCACAAACAAGGCACAAGGTTTAGAAAAAAGGTGGATCGATTATACAGGTTTCAGCATGAATTAAAGGTGGTGCCAAGTTTTCAAGTTCAAAAACTTAGGAGTTTTTATTTTGCGTCAAAAACAGGCAAAAGTGTACACAAATTTACATATATCGGGTGATCATATCAGTACTATAAATTCTTTTAAAGGATTTTTCCTAAAATTGTAAATATTTAGAATCAAGGGAATCGACTTACACACTTTACTATTTGTTATTGACGAATTCAAGTCGAATGGAAGTGTTTGTAAAAAGCGTCAAAAAATCACTGTTAAAAATATCGATCCTGTGATGTAAGATGTGGATAAAAATTGAGAACAATCTATTAGACGCCGTTCTCAAGGGTTTGTTATGGCACTACATAAAATATTATTCTTATTCCGATGTGTACCACATATCAACATATCATATTCAATAAGATAAAAACATAAGTTGGAAATTCAAAGCTTAAATACCTCCACATCTATATGCATACAGTATATGAACACACCTTCTAATAATGCATATATTACGTATCAAATTTCAAGTCGGACTCTACGATAAATGAGGTTTTTGTAAATTGCGGGCGTGTTTCTTATCCGAACAAGCTAGCTTTTGGCACATGATGATTTATCGACTCAAATTTTGATGTTGGAAGAATTTATATACTTTATGGGGTTTCTGTACCCCCCCACCTTATGTGGAGGGTATAACGAGATTTAAACCTCTTATATTCATTATTATTAATTATAATTAAATTTTTAGCAATATTAATATTTCAGTTTTCTCTTTGGTGTGGTCTGGGAGCAAAACCAAAATAAATGCATTCTGGACACACTATGTATAACGAATAAATATCCGACAGACAGATTTTTATCCAAAAACACATTTAAAAGTACTAAACTATTAGAAGCAGCGTTGCACAAGCACACGAATAATGTCACAATAACGCAAGTAATGGGCACTGCATGCACGTATGATACTCAATCATACAAATTTGTTTCCATTACAAAGAAACATTCTAAATTTCAGATCTATATAGAGTCCCGTTCGTTAAATATTCTAAATAATTGGCATAACTCAATATAAATGCATTCAGTTGTTTTAAAATTCAAATATATTGGATTACAAAAATAGTGTTTCTTAAAAGTTTCATAAGCAGCAGCTTTTATATGTATGTTATATTTAATCCCCATATGTTAAATTTGGCATCACTCTATCAATTCGTATAATTCTATGTCAATCAACTTAAAGTCTATATAAACATTTCATTTGCATTTGCAACGCTTATAGACCGAACAAAAGCGTAGTTATATAATGCCTTTATTAATATTATGGTAAAATTTTTGTTTAGCTGTAATAAAGGAAAATTCCCAAAAACCATTTTATTTATGTGTTTTATAATATTATAGGTGGGCCCACCTACCGATTTCACCCATTTCGATGCAAAGCTATACGTATAAAAACAAGTGAAAATATTATAGTCGGTCAAGCTCGACTATCAAGTACTCTACATCACTTTTTTTCTTTGAAAAATGAAAATTTTATTGTTCTATAGCTACTTGTATTTTCAAAAATTTATTGATGATCGGGCTTGACCGACTATACTATTTTCTCTTCTTTTTTTGTTTTGAATTAAAAAAAAATAATTTTTATGGGGAGTGGTTCTAAAAATGGTCCGTTCCTATCCATTTTCAAAAGGATTTCTTTTTGTACCAAATTTCATCGAAATATCTCAAAAAAAAAAAAAAGCGACCTCTAGCAAGTTTAGATGGACAGACAGGCGGACATGGTTAAGTTGATTCAGATTTTGATTCTGAATCGATCGGTATAATTGAAGGTGGGTGTGGCATTTGCCGTTTAGGAGGTACAAACGTCCGCACAAACTTATTACACCCTTTACCACAAGTGGTGCAGGGTATAATTATCAATAGGCCGTTTTTTTTTGTTTTATTGGCGATCAACTTTGCGCACTTAAATGCACAGGAACAAAATGAACATTTGTATCAAAATTGTTCATACAAAAATCCAGCTCATTACCTTAATTCTTGCGGCCGTGGGGGTGCCGGTCAGAATTTACACGGACACACAGGCAAGTAGAAGGGCTAAATCGACTCAGAATACTATGTTGAACAATAATGTACATATGTGTACTCGAATATACTTTTTGGGGTGTATCATGAATTTCTTCTCGGTGTAACAAATATTTGCACAAAATCAATATACCCCCATATCATTATGATACCCACCATCATATCATATAAAGACACTCAACAAGAGTAAGCATCGAATATCATAGAATTAGTTCGATTGCTTGCGCAGCTGTTATTTATTGTATTTCAAATTTGTTTCTACTTCTTTTCATATTTTTATTATATTTCTAATAAATGTAGCAAAAGCCATCGAAGCATAAATAGAAATACCCACGAGCACATGCATACGCTTTTTAGACCCTCCACCTTAGGGAAGAGGGTATATTCATTTTGATCATCCGTTTACAACACATCGAAGGAAGCGTCCATATATATTCTTAATCAGCAT
The DNA here is from genome assembly GCA_963978525.1 of Ornithomya fringillina. Lineage (NCBI taxonomy): Eukaryota > Metazoa > Arthropoda > Insecta > Diptera > Hippoboscidae > Ornithomya > Ornithomya fringillina. The sequence goes on along the minus strand of OZ021691.1, from coordinate 18,094,139 downwards.
GAAAAGAGAAATCGTTTGAGACATGTCCGTCCGTGTGTCCGTGTGTCCGTCTGTTGTTGGCACTCTCACGGTCGTAATTTTTGAGATATCAAATTGAAACTTTGCATACGTATTCTTAGTTCAATTTTGCTGTTCCGTATTGAAATTGGGCAAAATCGGTAAAGAGACACGCCCACAATAAACGAAAATCTCATCATACCTCGAAAAAATTGTATCTTTAAAAAATTATATATCGCACAATACTATGCCTAGCAAGTTAAAATTTGGTATATATATAAAGGGTACTGTTGTCCAACACTGTGCCAAAAATGGGCGTGATTGAATAACGCAAACGCCTATAATTTAAAAAAAACCCTATTTGCGTAAGTACATGAAATACATAAATACGGCAATAGGAGCTTATTTTTTAGAGAATTACAAAAGGTGGAGGGTATTTAAGCTTCGGTCTTAACCGAACTTTTCTATCTTGTTATCACTTGATTACACAAAGAAAGTGGCTTATTGGCTTTACATGTAGTGGATATAGCATGTAGATATACTCGTATATGAATGTGTTACATATATCCAAATTATAACTTATTTATTTGTGACAATTTTGCAATACGTTACACGCACAAAAAGGATCCAAAGCAAAAAACTTATATTAGATTCAGATCACAACTGCGATACTCTTAACATTTATACATATTGTGTGGGCGTGCTTCAAGCAATTATACTCTTTTTGAGCTACTAAAAAACGCAGACATTAGCTTAGATTTTTATGTTGATCAAGAATAAGACTTGATGCCCTGAAGCATTCTTTTGGTGGTTACATATGATAAAGTTAATATTCCTTCCACTATAATGTGGAGGGTATATACACACATACGTATATTTCAATTTTTGACAATTTTTGCCTACGCACAGTCGGACAGAATGTTATGCATACATTTTAACCGCAAACAATTTGGCCTAAGACAAACATAGATTCTGTACTTTTTCGTTAAATGCTTCATTCTTACTCATTACACATAAAATTGCAAATAATATAATTTTATAAAATATCGGATATACGTAGGTCTTATATTGCCACTATGTATATTCAATAAATGCTAAAAATACACGTATTAAGACGAAATTTATGTTTCAATGCTGTTATATATTTATATTATTACATAAAAATATTATTATACCCTCCACCTTAGGGAAGAGGGTATATTCACTTTGATCATCCGTTTACAACACATCGAAGGAAGCGTCGGAGACCCCACAAACCATATATATTCTTAATCAGCATGACAAGAGAAATCGTTTGAGACATGTCCCTCCGTGTGTCCGTATGTCCGTCTGTTGTTGGCACTCTCACGGTCGTAATTTTTGAGATATCAAATTGAAACTTTGCATACGTATTCCCATTCTTAGTTCAATTTCGCTGTTCCGTATTGAAATTGGGCAAAATCGGTTAAGAGACGCGCCCACAATAAACGAAAATCTCAACATACCTCGAAAAAATTGTATCTTTAAAAAATTATATATGCCTATCAAGTTGAAATTTAGTATATATATAAGTGGTACCGTTGTCCAACACTGTGCTAAAAATGGGCGTGATTGAATAACGCAAACGCTTATAATTTTAAAAAAACACTATTTGCATAAGTATATGATGTGGTCACATGCATAAATATGGCAATAAGAACTTATTTTTTGGAGGATTATAAGAGGTGGAGGGTATTTAAACTTCGGTCTAAACCGAACTTCTCTATCTTGTTTATTTTAGGTGGGTTTTAGTCGATGACTATATAAAACTTCCCATTTAAATGAAATGAATTATAAATGAAAGATTTGTATAGATCTTTGGTTCATTGCGATAAATAATAGAATCAATAGAATTATGGATTTTTACGCATATGAATAAAACAATTACTTTATATTTAGTGGTGCCAAGTTTTTTGCTACTAAACCGGTATAGATTTGAGTCGATTTAATCGAAAGCAATTATACAAGTCCTTTATAGATCTCGACTAAAATGCAGATACTGTTGATAATATATTGTAATAGGATTTCAATACATGTGATAAGGATAGGTTTATATACCTTATACACAAATTGTGCTATATGCGAAGTTTATAAATTCAGTTTATCAATTATATCTAAACAGGTCCAGATCATAGTAACTTGTTTTAGGAAAGTTTGTTTGAAAGGGGTTCACTCTGAGGATAAACAAATGTGGTCAAAACAACGTTTGCAACGTAATATTTCCAACAACCAATTAGTTTAGAATTTGCAATTACCTACCGTAACATAATTGATATATTGCTGATCCTAATTATTATTATTATTATTATATATAAATGCATATACTATTAGAGGGCTTAATGAGGTACCTGCAACTCCCATGGTTTGCAAATAGATGTAAAAGATATTTAACGTTAGGTCTAAGCCAAATTTTGTCCTTTTACTTGTTACATGTTAGATCTTTGCCCTTTCACAAATTAAAATATAAGTTTCTCAATTGATCAGTATTGGTATGCCATTAATGCAAATAGACAAATCTGTGAGAGTAACCCCTTTTAATATTGTAATGTTTAATGTTTCACTTAACCACTAGTTTTAGTTTTACTGTTTAAATTTTTTTTTAATGTATTCATTTCGATTAGGATAGTAGAAAATATTAAAATTATTATATTGTACGGTTTCGAATTATTATATTGTAATTCAGCAATAACCTACAAGCTTCAATTTATTTCATTCTCGTTGGATTTACGTAGAGCACATTCAAGTCTTCTGAGAAAACACGCAAAGGATTTCTACATTTTCCACAATATCCAAGCCATAAAATGTATTAAGTATTTAAGGTACATCTTCGAGGTGTCTATCAACTTGCCATTTTGCACCAAAAACGTTATTAGGCTAAATTTACCTATACCGGATTCTCTTCATTTCATTTTTATTAACACACATTTTATTTTCGTTGTACACGAACTTTTTTTTAAAGATGAGTATAATATTAATGCATATTCTAGTTTTTTCTTCAACTTCCTTATACTTTGAGTGCCGTTTATCTTGTTTTCTTTTTTTGCTTTACAACTTTTCGATTTTGAAGGTATTTATATTATTTTTTGGCTCATCGCTCGTTCGGTTTTTTAATGGACGTAATTATTGATATGATTTTGTTAAAAAAAAAACTTAATAAAAATGAACGGAATCACTGCTTTTAAGTATAAATGATTTTTAACTAAATTAGTAACAAATTTTCACTAAAGTAATCTTTTATTGGTTCTAAAAATTCCTTTAAATTATTATCATCCCTGTATAATTTGTACAGAGATGCTATGCCTCGCCAATGCTTCATAAGTAGCATCGTGACGTATTATATGTATATACACATGAAGTGTTCTTTGCATGAACATTGTTGAACTGAAATATCGAATTAGATGTAATTTTTGCTTTACCCTGGCAATGTACTTCTCTATGCCATGCCTATTTTAAGGTTTTCACCTTCAAAAATAAAAAAAAAAAGATGTAATTTAATTATTTAAATACGATAGTAAGCTAATCTTGAACACAAACTTACATTTTAAAGTTCATGTTTGATTAACTTCATTTATAAAAACATATGTTTGTTATGTTTACAAAATTTCAAGTAATTTAATATGATTTCTTTATACTTCTAATATTCTCTTAATCAAATTTACCTTATACATATACCAAATAATTTAGAATCAAAAAATTGCAGGTTTCATCATATATTTAAAAAGACTTATTTCATATATTCATTTCATTTCAGTAGACAATAATAAATGTTAAAATTGTATTTATATTTTGCCCAAAGACAACACCAGTACTTTGTGATATATAAAAACTAAGTAGCCTTTGAAATATGAAATGTAATTGAATGTATGTAAAAAAAAATTTATTGTATTCAGACGTTGTTTGTACTTAATAAACTTAACAATAAATCGTGTCAAAAAAATTATATTTTAGATATAAGTAGGATTTTAAGGTGGCAAATATAATTACAAAAGGAAAATTTAATAAAATTGGTAGCACTTCGTGTTGCATTTTCGTTCACAATTAATTTATTCCGCATGTGGACTTATGTGGACCTTTCTTTTCAAAAAGGCTATAAAAAGAGGCAAAAAGATAGCACCCAAACACATTATAACTACTATTTCTTTTTCAGTTTATCCATATCTCTTATTCATTTTCTCTGTGCTACATATATCATTTGATGTAAAAACGAATAAAAGGCAACGGAGAATAAGGGAGAGATAAATAGAGAGAGATAGAACTAAATCATTTGAAATGAGAATTCGACAATGAAATGAAAAAGTAGTGCAATTTTTAGAGATGGCAAATGGAGCTCATGATAATTTTTTAATATTATTTAATTTATCTGACTTTTAAGTCTCAATTGCTAGTGAAGTGAATAATTACCGGGGAATTGGCCCTAATTGTGTTATAAATTTTGAAGTTTTAGTGTAGATTATTTACGACAAACATTACACTGAAATGGAATCTATCCTATGTTTTTTATGTTCAAAAGATAGCAGACAAATTGTAGAGTTTTATGATGTGGAGTCTGCAGTAGTACCAGCATCGCAGAAGCCACTACATGTCGTATTGCAGCATTTGGCCAATTGTATTAAATTCAAATTAATCTTTCAAAGAGGAACGTTTGTTTGTAGTGAATGCTTTAAGGAAATCAGTGATTATGATAATTTAATGCTCAATTTGCTCACATCTCAAAGAGTACTAACTGGCCGATTACAAAGCGCCTTAAACGATAAGCCGGAAGAGGTTATTTCAGAAGCTGGTCAAGATTTTGAAATAGAATTAGAAGTTGAAGAAGGAACGAATTTAGAAGACGCATTTAACCCTGAATTAGACACTAAAGAAGAATTGATAGAAGTCGATGATGACGTTATTGAAGAGGAATTCATAGATGAAGGATCTAATAGTACCAACGCTGCGTCTAATGACGATGTTGAATATGTACCAGAACGTAAACGTTGTACACAGGAGTGCGTTGTCTGTGGAGCAACATTCAGATCGAGATTTCAACTTCAAAATCACATTAGTGAAACTCATAATACAAAACAGTTTATTTGCAAAATTTGCGGTGTTGCCCGAAAGGATGAGGAGTATTTGGAATTACACATGAATTTGCATGAAGGCAAAACAGAAAATGAGTGTCGTTATTGCACAAAACGATTTTCTCGTCCAGTCAATACTCTAAGGCATATGCGAAAGCATTGGGACAAGAAAAAGTTTCAATGTGAAAAATGTGGCGAACGTTTTTCTTTAGACAACATGCTGTACAATCATCGTTTGAGGCACGAAGCAGAAGAAAACCCTGTAATTTGCAGCATTTGCAACCAATCATTCAAGTCACGTAAAACATATAATCATCACATACTGATCCATCAAGAGAATCGACCTCGACACCATTGTCACCTATGTCCGAAATCCTTTACTGAACGATACACCTTGAAAATGCATCTAAAGACTCATAATGGTGCAAATAACATTTTATCAACAGATGAAACCCAAACTGGTGAAATTAAGGAAACTGAAGCCGCTATAATAAATATGTTAGTTGAAAATGTTGATAAAGATTTTCAATGTGTTATTTGTAATATAAAATTTGAATCGAAAGCAGCACTTGAACAACATTTGCAAGAGGAGCACGATGTTATACCCTAAATATGATTTATTTTACATTTAATTACAATTTAAACATTGACTTTCTTTTTAAATAAAAAAATTCTATAAAAATTTGTGCATTTGTTCATTATTTTTAAAACATTTAGAGATGGTTTACTGTTTAAACTTGAAGAAAAGTAAGCAAATACTTGTATGAAAATGCGCAGGAACTGGTAAACTATGTCCGATACGGTCTTTTTTTATGAAAATCAGATTCTTCATGGGACATGCAAACTCTGTATTGTTATTTTGACTTATCGTACCTTTGTTTTATGAATTATAAAATTTACATTCCTATGTTATGATGTATGTAATTAAAACAATACTTCAAAAATTTAATAATTGCTTTCACATGCTCAATTTTAATGATACTATTGCGCTTTGTCATGAAGACCTTATATAAAATTTAAGAGATGTCACGACGAGAGGTAAAAATTCTTTCAATTAATAAACATTTTTTATTCAATTATTTCACAAAGGTTTTAGAGTTATTTAAGAAACTGCATCGAACGAGGAAGAATGTTTTCTGCAATGATGATATTGCTTTAGCAAGTAGTCGTCAGGAAATCAACAAGGCGTTTAAGGAAAACAAACTCGAATCCGATTCTTACGCCATACAAAAGGTAATAACAGAACAACGTATCTAAAAATATAAGGCAATAATTAACACCGATTTTTCTAAAGATGCTTAAATTAGCTTCAGATGTCGATAAAGAATTGCGCACGAATGTTATACAAGCTCGACATAAGTGCGAAGGCGTTTACGGTAATTCATTAAACAATTTATATTTTTTACTCCTCCACCTTTATGAAATGAATGTACATGAAATATAAACATATGTGTATATGTTTTCCTTCTTTTGTAGAATTACGAATCACGCCTGAAACAACACGCTTAGATAATGTTATGTTTAATGTGGACGCTGCGATTAAATCTCCTGATGCTAAAGAGTTAAATAAATGTTCAAATAAATTTTCATTGGAAAATGATGATTGTACAGACGCATCCCCCCAAAAAAGCTAGAAATAAATGCACGTACACTCTACAATGTCTAGTATTACTTATCAATTCTAGAAGCAGATGTTTTGAATAGAAGTCTCGACATACATTTTGTTAAACTTAGTGGTATTTATTTGGACTCATTGTCTTTGATTTCTTATCTTATCTACACTTTAAATAAATAAAAGAAAATAACGCTTAATTAAAAATATTCATATTTATTTAATTAGAAACAAGATAGAAAAGTTCGGTTAAGACCGAAGCTTAAATACCCTCCACCTTTTGTAATTCTCTAAAAAATAAGCTCCTATTGCCATATTTATGTATTTCATGTACTTACGCAAATAGGGTTTTTTTTAAATTATAGACGTTTGCGTTATTCAATCACGCCCATTTTTGGCACAGTGTTGGATAACGGTACCCTTTATATATGTACCAAATTTCAACTTGATAGGCATATATAATTTTTTAAAGATACAATTTTTTCGAGGTATGTTGAGATTTTCGTTTATTGTGGGCGCGTCTCTTAACCGATTTTGCCCAATTTCAATACGGAACAGCAAAATTGAACTAAGAATACGTATACAAAGTTTCAATTTGATATCTCAAAAATTACGACCGTGAGAGTGCCAACAACAGACGGACACACGGACACACGGACGGACATGTCTCAAACGATTTCTCTTTTCATGCTGATTAAGAATATATATGGTTTGTGGGGTCTCCGAGGCTTCCTTCGATGTGTTGTAAACGGATGATCAAAATGAATATACCCTCTTCCCTAAGGTGGAGGGTATAAAAATATTTTTAATAGGTAGTATTCATTATCTTCGATCTAATTTTGATTTTTTATCTTTTCTAGATCTTTTGCTGTGCTTTTTTTTATGTCGCTTAGCATTAGGTGAACTATTATGAGACGATGATACACCATACTCTTGATTATTGGAGGATTCACTCTCTGAAGTATTGTTGGGTGTTTTGGTTCTTCTGCTGTTTTTACGTCGTTTTTGTTCAATCTCAGAATCTGTTTCCTTTTTTATTCGCCTCTCAATGTTGCTGTCTATACACTTATTGTATGACATTCTACTTTTGGAGCTACTGGCAGGAGTACAAATTTCATTACCTTCATAACGTGAATCACTTGACCTGGAGGTGCTATTGGAGTGATATGTGCGTTCCTGTGTGCGATAAGGTTTATCTCTCGTAAAATGTTCTTTGAATTTTTCGTGATGTTTTGACTGTTTTTTCTTTACTTCGACTTTTCCTCTTTGCTGGGAATTCCCATTACCTCGTAAGTTGTTAAAGTCTAAACAGTTTCTGTTGCCTTCCAAGCGTCGTCCTTTGCCAAACCATTTAATTTTTGCTACAGATTGTGAAAAATCGACGTGAATTCTACGATCATCAATTAAAACATTGTCCATTTTAAAGTATGCCCTTTCGCAAGCTTTTTTATCTTCAAATTCAACGAAAGCGTATTGTAGTGAGTCTCCAGATTTTTTATCCCGTATCACTTCACAGCTCTTAACTACACCAAAACGGCTAAATATTATTTCCAAATCATCTTCTGTTGTTACTGGATTTAATTTGCAAACGAACAAGACATTTTCTGGTGGGGCTATTTCAGCATTGGGTATATCCCCGACTATCTCTAGTATAGTCGCCCTAGCTTTTGCCTCTCGCTCAGCTAGCATCTCTTGAATTTCTTCCGCGGTTTTCCCTACGGTATCGTTTATGTCTTCATCAGCTGCTATGCGACCATTTTTTAACCGCTCCGCTGTTGGTGGAGGTGAGGTGTTAGGTTCTCGTAAATTATTTGGATCCGGAAATGGATCGTCTAAAATAACGGTATGAGTAATGCGGATATCTTGGTATGGTCTAAAATTTTCGTCAACAATTGCTTCATTTAGTTTGCGTAAGACCTCATGGCCTTCTACCACTTCACCAATCACACAGTGTTGTCCATCCAATGATAAAAGGTTTTCTCCAAGCGTAAAAAAAAATTGACTGCCTACTAAATATTTACTCACACCTACTAATGACAACAATCCCGATGTAGAATGGTAGATTTTTGGCAAGCTCTCCGCCTTGAAGAATCTCTTTTCTGTACTTTCTAGTACGTTCCAAACGGAGCCGCCACCATCCCCTGCCCCCGTAGGATCCCCAGTTTGTGCTATAAATCCTTGTTGCACGGTGTGAAATAAATTAAAATTGTAATATTTCAATTTACATAGTTTAAGAAAATTCAGACAGGCCAACTGTCTTTCTTCAATAAACAAATCTACAGTTATATCACCAATCGTAGTTTCAATGACGACAGACATTTTTGTACTTTTAACAAATTTAGTTGACTTTATTCGAATGTTATAGTTTACGAAATAAATTAATATTATACATAACTTTGCCGAACCATACAAGTAAATTTGATTTATTTCAACCTTATGACTAGACAGAATGCATGCATATAAATCGATCAATAGATCGACTTTTAATTCAACTTTAAACTTAAGCCTCTTTTGTTTACATTTTCCAAGGGAACATATGATTTTGCTGCAGCAATGGTGTACAACGGTTGTTATTTAAATATTTGAGATAGAGTAATGATATAATATTGACTCATCCATATATACATGCTGTTCCAAAAAATAATAAAGTTTTGAATTATTAATAACAAAAACATATCAATTGAAAAAAATATTTATTAAGAGATATATGCTGTAAAACGAAGTATAGTTTGCTTAAAATTGTACTAGAAATACAATTAGAAGAGAATATTTCATGTAGAGTTACCAAATGTTACAATCACCTATTTCCGAATGTTCACTTGATGGCCAAGTTAAATTGAACTAGTTCGTTTAATAACTACGCACACCTAGACGGAAGGCCATAGAAAGCGTAGTTGGTGAAAAAAACGAATAAATTCTTCATTCGTAAAATAGCGGTGGATATAACAATTGTCTTGGAAAAATCTTGAGGTGTTTAAAATCTGATATTGCAAGTTTTATAAAAAAGTAAATAAGATACGTTTGATTTACTTTTGTTTTCGTATACGTTAACGAAGTTTTAATATATAGAAAATAAAAGATGTCTCCTACGGCAGGGTATGTATAATACATTTTTTAAATTTGTAATAACAAACGTGCTCAGTCATAATTAAAAGCAATCGTGTAAAAAATAATACACTGTACAATCAATAATCGTAAATGTTTTAGTAAAATGTAAATCTTAGTAAACGTTTTTGGGAAAAGTACGAAAACGTACAATAAGACCTAAAGCGTGTGCTACTCCCGGCGTCCATTTTGTGTGGAATTTGTTTTATAAATGTTTATTACGAATGTACCAAAGGGGGCAATAACCTTTCATATCACAATGCTTGTGCAGATACAGTAATTTAAAGCATATCTAAAAGCTTAAGTCACAATTTGGTATTGAGGTTATGTATTTAGGTATTTTCTCGAATACTTCCCGTAACTATCTTGTGAAACACTTTATAGGATTCTGCAGAAAAGTTAAAACTGCCAGATTAAAAAACAAATGTAGTTGAAAGAATGGTGTTTTAAATATTTGCATATCTGGATTGTTATTCGTATTTCTTTAAATATATTTTAATTACAGAACCGTGCCACCACCAGTATCGTGGGCACAAAGACACGATATTTTGTATGTCATTATCGATGTAGAGTGTAATGATATACAACATAGGTAAATAAATTATGTATTATATGCATACATACATATTTAATAAGATTGATATTTTAGTGTCACAGAGAATACCCTCACCTTTAAGGGCACCAATGCTCTAGATGTTAGCAAAAAGTATGAAGTCACATTGAACTTTTTACATCCCATAAGACCCGACAAGGTTACGAGCAAAAATATTGGAAGGTGCCTGGAATTTACTATTTATAAGAAAGAGGCGGGACCCTACTGGCCTTCATTAACAAATGATAAGACAAAATTACATTTTCTCAAGGCGAATTTTTCTAAATGGAAGAATGAATCTGATGATGAAGATGGTGAGTGTTGATAAGTTCTGCACTTTATGATATGCTATGTATATATAAAATATACTTTATTCTATAGACATGGGTTCTCGTTCTGTTATGCTGAATGACATGTTTAAAGATAGTGCACTGAACGAGAATTTTGAAGATTTTAATGTATATGACGATGACGACTCGGATGATAATATACCTAGTTTATCACAAAATGATGACGATGACGAAAATAATAAAAAAAACAAAGTCAAGGATGAAAAATAGTTTACCCACTGCTTCAGTGTTGGGTAAACAAAAACAATTTATTAATATTATTGAGCTAATAAAATTATGAATAATTCCTTTCTTTGTGGATTAAGGATATATATATAAAAACAAATTTATGTAGTAAACAAATGCAGCAACGATTAACAGTAATGATGAATTGTGAAATATTACATTTAGAGTCATTAGGATTGTTGCGTTAGGTACATTTAAGGAGCGTACATGTTGCACGATTTCATTTATATTATTATTCGTTTTCGTAACTCCATTACGTTATATATTTTATTATTATATAAAAAACAATTCAGTAATTTTCCTCCTGTTTTGTACAAATAAGAGTAAAGGGAGAAAATTTCGTAAACGAATACTACGTTAAACTAACGGATGTAGGATCGTTTATATAGTATATCGTTGGCTTATTGCCAAAGCAAGGTTTCACTATAAATTCAGAGTTAAGCGGTATGCTTTAAACTTGACTGCTAAAAACAGATCAGTACGCTTATATATAAATTTAAATATTTGGATTTTATGTTATTTTGTTGCTGAGCGAACTATATTCCTACCTTGTTTAAGCGGTAAGTCCATATTATACGCCTTAATAATTTGTCTAATGAAATTTCGTAATATTTCATTAACGTTTACGTTGACAAGGTCATGTGGTCTAGTTTAGACAACTGTCTGCTTAAGCACCACGTAGATAACCCAAATATCAAATATTAAAATCACACCTTTCATTAAATATCGATCCAAAAAATTTGGAAAAGTTATGCTTACGGAAGTTACACAAATAAAGTAATTATTATATGTATGTAAAATTGTTTTTGCACTTACAGCGTTAAAAATTAATTTTTTGTTCTTATATATGAATATGTACAATAACAAAATATATAATATATGATAAAATTCGACATAAAAAGGTGGTATCGTTTCAAAACCAGTGTAAATGTAGTTGGTTAGGTAAAGTACTTAGTGTAACCATCATATTAGAGTTTTTAGTTTGTTTTGTTTTCATTAGTTGTGATAGGCTTTTGTGTTCGCCTTCTTTTTTAAATCTCCGAAGGGCGCCATGATCCAAATCGTTAACAAAAGCTGACGCATTATTTATAACAAACAAACTTCGGTAAATAATGGATGTTTAATACAACACTGTAGAGATTTTACGGCTAAATAATTTTCAAAACAATCGTACAACGGTATAAACTTTATTTATTTTTGTAGCAACCCTGTTTCAATATTTGTTTTGCCGGTCAAACAAAATATATTTTTTCTACTTCAAATATATTTTTGATAAACTTTCACGAGCAATTTGTATAATTCGTGTTAAGAACGCGTAGAAAATGGTAGGTTTCGAATCATAACACAGCAGACTTTAATTTGTGGCAATATTTTTTAGACTAATCCTTTAGCAAAGCGGTTATCCTTCATTGCTGAATGGTATCAAGAGGAAGCGGCCATTATAAGAAAATTTACTATCTGTTATTACACACAGGACAATGCTTTAGAAGTGGTATATATAATCTTGATAAAAAAATTTATTTATCAATTTTAGAGATAAAAGTTACAATTTACTTACAGTATGATCAACGTACCAAGAAAGTGTTCCTCAGACGCACTAAAATGCCTGAGTTATCTGAAAGGGACTTCTTTGTGGGCTCGAAAATTAACATATTTGGCCGGCAATTTGATATCGTTGATTATGGCGATGAGATTACTAAAAATACATTGGCGAAGTACCGTAAAAAGTATGTATCATATGTATATAAAGTCTCCCTCCTAAAAATGTTTATAGTTTGTTTTAATTTTTGTGTAATGATATTGTTAATGGCGTCCTTCATATTCTATTTGTACTGTGGGTGACAAATATTATCATAAAGTTTGGCCAATTGCTTTACGAGCTTTAAACAAATAAATATTAAAAGTTACATAAAGTGCACAACGTCTCCATAGTACTTAAATTAATTAAATATAATGGAATTTTTTCGTTTCAGAACTTTTATTTTACTAAAGAATAGTATTTTGCAACATTTGGGAATGGTACTGTGTTCCTTAATTGAAAGTAATTTCAGTATTAGCAAGGGTATAATGGTACAATTTAACGCAGATCAAATTAAGGAATTCCTCATCGAGCAAAATAAAGGAGATGTACAAACATCGTGAGTTAGTCACGCAAAATGTATATGTTCTTTAAAGTTGACCAATTATTGTATTTAGAGTTCTTATGAATCAATTGCTTTCGGGCCCATGCATAGGCTTTGAATTAATAGCCGACAATGCTGTGGAAAAAATCAAATATTGCCAAAGCCAATCGAAAGACTGCATGACTGAAGATATGCCCATGGCTTTAAGAAGTTTGTTTGAACGCGAGGACATACGTAATGGCGTTTATTGTTCACAAACTGATGATGATGTTATTAGGGTTGGTATTTATTATTATGGATCTCTTATGTTTAAATGATAGCGATTGTGGTGCTTCTGGCTTAGGATTCGGGTTTCTTCTTTGACTCGGCTGGCAATTTGCAGATAACCGTACGTTTGAAAAATTCCACTTTAGTTATTATTAAGCCTCATGCAATTAAGGAGGGAAATCTGGGTAAAATTATATCAGAAATCACTTCTAACGGTTTTAAAATAACTGCATTGCGTATGCATTTGCTGGAGCGAGCTAATTGTGAGGAATTCTATGAAGTGTATCGTGGCATTTTACCTGAATATATAGTAAGTTCCATATTCGATTTTTTTAATTCTTCATTTATTAAGCACCAATGGTTTTTATTTAAAGCCAATGGTCGCTCAATTGGCTAGTGGTGTCTGCATGGCCTTAGAAGTGGTATGCTCTGATCCTGAGAAAAATAGTTATGAGGAATTTCGCAAATTTTGTGGACCAATGGACCCGGTATAAGTGTTTTTAAACAATAATATATATAAGCTGTGAATGGTGTGTGCATTCTTTTTAGGAAATCGCTAAACTATTAAGGCCGCACACTCTAAGAGCTAAATATGGTTCTAGTAAAAATTTAAATGCCGTACATTGCACTGATTTGCCAGACGATACAATACTGGAATTGCAATATCTTTTTAAGATCTTGGATTAGTGTTAAAACTAAATTATGTATAGAAATGTGTGTAGAAGGCAGACAACCAACTCAATATGCAAATCACAATAAATATCTTTCATTTCATTTTGTTTATTTGGTCGTCAAAAAAATTTAATTGGTTTCTTATTCTTATGCATTTGGTATGTTAAATGTAATTGTAACTACTGCTGGGTCTGTCCTCCATTACTCTCACTAATGCAGAAGAATCATTCAAACTCAAGGTATTTATCTCGTCTCTACTGGTGTACTGTGTTAAGCGCCCCTCAAAATCATTGGCCAGGGTTATGTAAACCAGAACTGCAAAGAACATAACAATGCCATAAAAGTAGAACTCATCACTTTGGGTAGCAAACAGGTTGAGCTCCTTAACTATAACTACAATCAAGTTCCCAAATGCATTGTTTAGACCCCATATTGCGGTAACAATCGATTTCATAGAGCCGGGAGCCTGTGAAGAAACTTGAATTAGTGCCTGAAATACTCAATGTAAAAAATGTAACTTTAACGGGGCGGCGTAAGTCACAAATGAAGTTTAATGTGTTAAGGGCCGACAAAAAGTGTCTTCTTTAATAAAATTTAATTACTTGTATGAAAGAAAATTGTAGCCCGGGTATGGAAAGGAACAATTCCCCCATCATTAATAGCACAAATTGTGGTACTTGCCACAGTATGCTTACAGACTTACTAGCTTGAGTCTAAAATGGTTTTTAAATGTTATAAAATTATGGAAATTGAAGCATCCTTTTTTATACGCTGCACCACAGATATAATTCGCGAGACATGTGAGAAAGACCTTTTGTTATAATAATCCCTTCGGGATCGACTGTCTATATGGGAATCCCCATCCCTTCAATGGGTTTTGTTATCTATACAATTAATTGTTACGAGACAAAATTTTTTACAAAGAATTTTTTTTTTTCAAAACCATATAGAATATAATTCTATACGGTGGAAAGCACAAAGTGGTGTAGCCTATAATAAAGCTGGACTCGACGACATGTTTTTATTTTTCATACATACGTAAATATATCTTTGCAAAGAACCTGCACATATAAATGCTAAGGATGAACACATTGCTCCTAATGCCACACTTTTTAGAGGTTTCAGTTCATATTTGAAAAGCAGAGTTAGTGAAGGGCTCAGGAGGTACTGCCACAGCGGTATTAACATAAATAAAAATATAGGTCCCATAGCCTTCGCCTGATCAGGTTGTATGCTAATACCAGCATTCAAGGTGGTATTCATTAAAGAAGCTTGATATGTCCAACTGGAGTCTTGTTGTGTTAGTAAAGCAAAATAAATTGGTAGGGGTAGAAATAGTTTGGCCAGCTTAAAAGAAATTATCAAAGCGTAAACAAGCGTATCTTTATTATTTTAAGAAGCACTGTCTTATCCAAACCTTTAACACCTTATCCACATCATTTATAAAATGATGGGGGTAGCTTCCTAAAGCATAATGTAACCAATACTTTGGCCGAACCATTCCCTCATTCCTACTACATTTTTTCACTAAGGCCACTTTGACACAACCGCAAAATCGCATCACCACATTTTCGTCTGATAGTTTCTCCGGTTTGTAATAAAATTTACCTAAACAGAAAACAACTGAAAACGAATATTCAAGCAAAGCAATTAAACACACGAAAAATATTTTACAACTTACACCACGCAACAAAAAATGACAATCCCAAGGTACCAAATACGGCAGGATAACAGTCCTTTTTATCAAAACATTTTATATTAGCCCGAATCATCGGTGGCAGTATTTTACTTAGAAATATACCTGAATAGTAAACGAAATAGTAAAAAGTGAAATAACCACTTAGTTGTTTAATTTGTTGGGGTATTTGGAATTGCGTGGCTCCCAACGTAGTAACACAAGCGCGCGAAGAGCCATTCCCAATAGCTATCAGTAGTAAAGAGATGGCCATCGAGATTCTGGGGATGTTGCAAATGATAATTATGAAATAAACCTAAAGACTAGTACGTAATTATGCGTATGATTTTCAGAATAAATCACTGAAAAATCTGACATTCATAATAACGCTGCTTTCAATAAACAACCTACATAGGTGCATTGCCCATATAAGGCGAGGAGGTACCTATCATCAACATCCAACCGAATCCGTATAAGAAGTAAATACTTGATATAGCTCGCACATTTCCTATGTAACTATCGGCTAATATAGCTCCAAATAGGGGACAAAATTGACCAAAAAAGTTGAAAACATGTAAAACTACGGTGGCTACACTCTCGCTAAGGAATAAATTGTCCCGTAAATATAAAGCCAATATTGCTGAAACACAACGAGAACAAAAATCAGACTAAGCATGAGAAACGTTGTTTTGTTTGGAATTTATTACTTCTCATTCCATTAGCCGCAAATGCTTCCAATAGTTTCGTAATTAAAACAAATGCCACAGCTTTTGGGTAGGTAAGGCGTGGATGTGTTAAACTGGTTACTACACCGTAACATTGTCGTTTTTTACTAAGCGGTTTTAATGTTGAAGGTGGCGGTGTCGTCATAAGCTCGTGAGTGCTACTCAAAGGCAGCAAACTCATAGCCGGGGAGGCTAAAATGGAACAAGCGATAAAAATTTCACTGTTTAAAAAAAAAAAAATTTAAACTTACTTTCGTCACTGGTTAAGCTAGGAGCGCGAAATGTATTTCTTTTACCATACAATGTACGATGCACCGATTTGGAAGGTGGATTTTTTATGCATATATTTTATAACCGCAGTATGTGACCGCAAGCTACTCAAATTTCATTTTCACTTTACTTAATCAATGCAACAATCGGTGTAACGCTACTAGTTAATAGCAATAGTTCACTGGTAATATTTAAATCGTGTCGTCGATTGTGTTTCAATACGTTACTCCATATCGTGAGATTACTAAGGGTTTTTCAATCTGTTATAATTGCAAGAGAAATACTTAAAAAAAGTTACATGGTATGAAAATTCGATTGGTGTGAAGATAAGTGGACACATTTTCATAAAAGTCGATGAGCCCATGCTCTGTTGAAATGCCAACAATCATCAAAAAGTATGCTTAGTACATGTAATTAATGTGGATGATATTGAATGACACGGAGTTGACACTTAACACAATACCTTCCACTTTGAGGTTGGGAATATAAAATACTATAACATATAGAAGACCCATACACAATCAGCATTGTGTCGCTTTGGGCATGTGTCTGTCAGTTAAAAATAAATAAATATAAGTTTTGGCGCACAGGTTTTGTTACTCGTTCTTTTTTAACCTTTGCATAAGTGGCGGGGTATACTAAACGTGTCATTCCTTTTGCAACTTTATATACAAAGAATATATGAGAAGCATATAATTCTAATGCGAAAATAGGCAAAATCGGTTAGCAGCCACGCCTTCAATTTCTCACGTCGACGAATATAAAGGTGCCACGTTGAAATCCCATCTATATATCCCATGTGCATGTAAATGTGTAACCAACTCGACTATGAAAATCTTTTTTGAATATACTGGTCGTTAAATGGGCTACAATTGCATTCGTACAACACCCCCACACTTTACTCAAGCCACACACAAATATAATTTTTTTACTTGTACAACTTTTACAAACACCATTTATTTTTAAAAACCGCAAAACCGCAAATTAAACAAATTCTCTTCCAAACGCTTCAAACTTTATGATGGCACTGTTATGTTATGTGGTGTTAAGTAAGATTCATATTGCTTGCTTATCTGTGTCTCTGCTGAATCTATAGCACAATTATCAGCTTGTTCGGATGATTTCATTCACAGTGTCTGCTTTGTAACCACGAGACTTCATTATCGCAATTTTTATTCGCTCCACATATAGTGGGGTGTACTAAGTTTCTCATTCTGTTTGAACCCACCAGAAGAAGGCTTAGTACACTTTACTAATTATATGCATTTCAAGTTTCCAAATTCCAAATTTTTCATTTAGTGATTTTAACTTTTTTGTACTCGCACTATTAGTTTTGTTTTATACTTTTTCTATGTTAGCTAAATACGTGAATTGAAGCTACACGTATATAAATATATATTTTTAATAAGCATCAGGCGTCCATGAGTTGTCCAAACCTTCATAGTCGAACAAAGTGAGATATCGAGATGAAATGGAGGTATAGACATTGCAGCGGATCCAAAAATTTATATATATGTTTATTTGAAATTATTACCCACACGTTATTGGTATGAATTTTTTATTATATAGCACGATTGCATTAATATGTACGTAAGAAATGGATTTTAATGTACGTTCACATGCATTATATAAACAAATTAAATTGAAATGAGAATTAGAGAAGTCACTGGTGGTTATTAATCAAAAAGTAGTTCACACCAATTTCTTTGCTTCAAAGAAACTTTTTAAATGTCGCATTTGCCAGAATCCCATGCACACCAACACTACAGTTTGAGCCAAGGACCACCAAAGTACCCGCGAATTGGTACTTTCACTGGTGTGGCGAAAGCGCTCTTCGCGATAGCGTTGATAATTTTGTTCCTTCGTAATTTGATCGACTTGATCTAACAATTGTCGTATGCGCAATTGTAATTCGGTGAGTTTCTCCTTTTGGGCTACACTGGCATAATCAATAGTGTGCTCTCCCACTTGTATATCCAAGTGAACCCTCAATTGAGCGCCGCTAAACCAAGCTGTACTGTTCGAGTACAAACAAATCACATGTTCACCTGGTGTATGTGAAGTAAAGGAGATTCGTCCCTCTGAACTATAGACTCGAGACAAAATAACCTTATCATCGCTATCACGTACTTCGACATGCATGCCAATACCCGGTGACGATGGTATATAGCCTTGGGTGCGTGGATCAAACAGCTCCACTTTATAATTAACTGAAGTATTTGTTTAAAATTAATTATAATTAATGATTAATTCGATTAAGCGAAAAGCAGAAAATACCTATTACGGTGGTTTCATCGGGAACTTCTTCTATGAAGCACTTGCGCTCCGTCTCCGCTATATGAAAGTACAAACCATAAACTGTATGAAATGTTGCCAAAATAACCAATAAAGTTACTATATAATGGAGCATTTTTGTATTCCTAATGCGCGATATATATATAAATCTTTAACGACACGTCATAAACGAAATTCGACAACCAGAAAGCATAACGACATTGAAGTTAACAATGAAGAGAAAGTCTGAATAAAAAATCATTAATGTAGTATTTAACATCAATAATTATGTTTAAAAATTTTTCTTTTGTAATGTAGACAGACTGTGTTTATTAATAATGTTTATGTAAAGCAATAAAATTTTAACAAAAAGTATTGTTGATGGAGGACAATAATAACATATATCATTGGTTGATTTCGTTCTCTCTCTCTCTCTATCTCTGATTTATTTTTTAAATAATAAGTCATTATTGCAAAATTAATTGGTAACTTCACGGATCTAAGTAAGGACTGAAAATTTTATCAAAACCTAAAAGCTGCTGCATTTAAAAAAAATATATAAATAAATATATCAACATCCATCATACACCATTGTATTTCAAATACTGGACAGTTTAGGCTGTCAACGCAATTTATCAGTACGTGTAATACATGACAATTTAGATCAACGTGTAAAATTTATTTTCATGCAAAATGGATTTAATGCTTCTGACAGGCATAGCAGTAGCTTTACTCATTATTTTATTGACAGTGTACTTTATTCAAAGTAAACGTAACAAATCGGGTACATTGAAATAATTTGCTATTAAGTTTTACATTGATTTAGAAAAATTAATAAAATTGCAGATTCTGAGAGACTTGTAGAGCCCAATAGATTGGGAGGACAACGAAATCAAGGAGCTGTTGCAAGAAGAGTCCAAATAGCTCGCAATCAACGGAATCGTATAAGATTAAATGCCGCTAATCAGCATGAAAATAATGGTGAAAGACAAGTCAGTGTCGCAGAGGAAGAAAACAGTGAAATACCTCAAGGTCAAGTTTTGGATGAGAAAATGGGCACCAAGAAGCGAGCTAAACTAGAAGCCAAAGAAGCCAAACGCCAAATGCGTGAAGAAGAATTAAAACAACGTGAGGATAGAAAAGCCAAAGAAGCCAAATTAGAGGAGGAACGTAAGAAGCAAGAGGCAAAGGAAATCGAAGAAGAACATAGACAGTTAGAAGTAGAGCGTTTGGCACGTGAACAAAAAGAACGCAAAGAACTCGAAGATTATTTAAAAATGAAAGAAACATTCAGTGTAGAAGAGGAAGGCTTTGATGACGCTGGCGATGATGAAAAAGAAAATCTATTGGTTGAATTTATCAATTACATTAAAATCAACAAAGTTGTCATCCTAGAAGACTTGGCTACCGAATTTAAATTAAAAACACAGCAGGTCATTGATCGAATACAAGAATTACAGAAGAATGGCACCATAACAGGTGTAATAGATGATCGCGGTAAATTTATATATATTTCTGAAGAAGAATTGCACGCCGTTGCCAAATTTATAAGGCAAAGGGGTCGTGTCTCTATAAGTGAATTGGCGGAATGTAGTAACAATTTAATACATATTACACCAATAACAAGTAACGTAGATTAAAGTTTACTTGTGTATAGTAGAAAATATATTTGTTATAAATTTTTATTCGTTAAAAAAATTATTAGATTAGCTTGATAGCTATCGTTTCTGGCAAAAAATAAGATATTGAGGAGAAATTTCGTACAAGCATCCAAAATTAAAATGTTATTTTAACTGTACATTATGGCATTGAATCCGTGCGACAATTATTAAAACGATCATGCCAGTTACTTCATGTAATTAAATATTTTATTGCAGACCGTTTAGTTTTCATCACAAATATCCATTTCTTCGTACTCATCTTCACTAGTTTCATCTGGATCCATTATTTGCGATTGACATAAAGGACATTGGCACACAAATAAATAATTTTCTTTGAGGACCTGGAAAGTTTAAAATTCACAGATTAGGCATTTTTTCATTACATTATGTGCTACAGCGAAAACCTTTTGTCGAGAATGGCGGCTCCTTTCTAGTTGACATTCATTCAAGTAAGATATACAAATTTCGTCCCCAACTTGAATAGGTTTAACAGCTTTGACTACTACTATATCGCTACAGTAAGGAAACGTAGCTTCAGCATTTGGTACGCAACTGTGATTAATTTTACTTTGGTACACATACAGGCCAGAACCTTCATTATTCAGGAACTCTCCAGCAACTTGAACACAAGTCATAGTTAAAATTAGCCGGGTACATAGCCTTAAACTTACATTGTTCCACTTTTTCATACACATCATTTACATATTTGTCCAGTTTGGTTTTGCTATCTTCGGGTAACGAAAGTTCTAGTACTTTTTTCACCCACTCTGCTAAAACACTGGTAGCAATTCCTTGACTATTTCTACCCATTAACGCCATTAATGACTTAAAACCATCGGGTGTGGTAAACTACGTAAATAAACTCATCTCACACACACAGTTTACAAGATATTCTATTGCGTAAATACCGCGGAAAATTGATCATCTGGAAAAGCTTCACAGAAGGCAATGTACAGTTGTTCCAATTGTTGATCAAAGTTTGGTCCCAACATTTTGTGATATATACATTGTTCCTTATTTTCTGTTTGAGATTGAAAGGATTCCAGAGTTTGTATAAATTCTTGTTTATTGTTGCTTTGCTGATACATGCCCATCAAACGTGTCAATAACATTATGGTCCCTGACTCTGGCGGATAATGGGTTTTTCTGAACAGAAATTATACTTGAGTTTACTTTTTAAATACAAAATACACATACTTCCATATTTCATTCAATTTATTAAGAGGATGTGCGTCATCCGTTCGACCATTACCAAGACACAAAGTCTGATGGTACCGCTTTAAAGCTAATAGACGGCAATCTTCAGAACAATACCGTACTCTACATTTTGGACACTGCGTAAATTGTGATAACCATTGTTGCGTTGGGTCATGCTCAGGATATGGTACCACCAAAATCATCATATTGGACAAACGTCTAATGTTTTCAGATATCGTTTCTAAAGGACGCAAACAATGATCACACGCTGCATACCCATAGGCTTCATTCCATGAAAATTGACAGGACACAAAAGGCTCCTCTTCGAATATTGTATCACCCTCACAGAAACACTTTGTGGCCACCATTGCCTGGCCCTATAAAGCGTCTCTTCTTAGATATCATACCTAAATAATCCTTTACCATCCTTCTAACTTACTTTATTCGTTATTTCCTTAATTTCAAAACCGAACATTTCTTACAAGAATTATGCTATAATGTGCAGTAGTTCCTCTTTTGTTATTGTTAGAAATACTTACCACGTTTATCATAAAAATGTGTTTTAAAATGGCTGAAATAGAATGGGTGCAGGATACTGAAGAGCACATAATAAAGAATTCTGTTTCAGCTTCCACCCTGCTAATTTGCATTAGCTATAGTAAAGAGGTTACATATGATTTTGTTTTCATTTTATTTACAAATCATATGATTCCCTGATTAAATCCAAGCAAATCAGTCACATGTTTCACTGATTTGCTTGAAAGTAAGCAGCAAATATAACAGTTACCAATTTTATGCATTGATGCAGTAATGCATTCTAAAACTTGTCTACCGCACTTAAATATACGTAATTAACTGTGATTAGCCATTTCAGTGCAGCACTATATAGCAAGTATAAGCCCGTATACGTAAACAACCCAAGGAATTGCTTTGTTTATCAATACAGTTATGTACGCAGTAAAGTAAAAGGTTGGCCAGCTTTTTGCATTGCAATAATGCTTGCAAGCGTTATGTCCAAGATAGACATATGCATAATTTGGCATATATCGCATCAATACATGATAAATATGCTAAAATAAAATAACACATTTGCACGCTGTACGACACGCGTTCAAATCCAGCTGAGGGAAAAGGGCTTTTAGAAGAGTTTTTTTCACCTGGAATTTGAACTCGGATAGAATAGTAATATAACTTTATTAAAGCTTACAAAAAAATATCATAGTATGCGGTGATCTTTTACACCACTGCGCAGCGTTTCTTCAGTTGTTGAATCGCCAAGACCGTCCGAAGAAGAAGAAGAAGGAGAAACCAAAGCATTCTATTACAGTCATAGGTATTTAGAATAAGAATTAAGAAAGTTTTGAGCACTTACGGTACATAGTTACATTAATGGGTTTATTACGACAGAGTAGTAGGCTAATAATGCTTGGTATTCTTCCAATAAGTGCAGAGAGTGATGATTCGATTAAACGTACCAAATCATATAATTCCTTATTAAAAAATGTACCTACCAAGGAAACGGGTTGGGATCGTCTAAAAAATATGTTTAAATTGGACGAATTTGGAGAGATATCGGCGGAATTGAATTCCATTTATCAAGCGGGTTTTTTTGCGTTTCTAGTGGGTGCTATATCTGGTGGTGTTGCCCAATCACGTAATGCATATATGAACTTTATGGAAAATAATCAAGCTACCGCGTTCAAGTCACATTTGGATGCTAAGAAGAAACTGCAAGATGAGTTTACCGTAAATTTTGCTAAAGGTGGCTTTAAATGGGGTTGGCGTATTGCTTTATTTACTACTTCATATTATGGCATCGCTACCGTCGTTTCCGTGTACAGGGGAAAGTCATCCATATACGAATATGTTACAGCTGGTGCTGTAACTGGTGCCATGTTTAAATTCAACATGGGTTTAAGGGGAATGGCTGCTGGCAGCATAGCGGGCGGTGCTTTGGGTAGTTTAGCGGGTGTAATGTCCCTTTTACTCTTAAGGTTAACAGGAACTTCCATGGAAGAAGTTCGATTCTATCAATACAAATTGAAGGCATATCGAGACGATGAAATTACGAAAACTTTCAAATTGGCAGAGGAAAAGGAGCAACCAACACCTGAAATCATGAAGGCGCATGACGTAAAAGTTGGCACCAACACTAATTTAGACGAATTAAAATAAGTTTTGCACACAACACCCTTTTAGAATGTTATACTCCCTCTACATTTGCATATGCAATAAATAATTTAGTTTAATTTTAATGTTGATTAAAACGATGGCATACTTTTTTCATTTCCGTATTTTAATTCTTAAAAGTTGCAATTGACTGCTTTCGCTATGTTACTGACGCAATATGTAATGTTTCCAGAAAGACCTGTGTGTCAGTTGTACGTGGCCTTAACGCATCTTAAAAGGATTACGAACATAACTGGTAATAGAAAATGTAATTACTTATCGAAATAGGGTATGCATATGTAATGTAAGAGGAATATTTGGTATCAGTTTATTCAGTAAGTAATTAAGTCTGAAATTTAATTTATTGCTTAATATATATATAAACCATTAATATATTAAAATAATTCTATCATAATGTAATTTACAATTATTTTCCGTCGACCATGTACCTTCTAGATGTTTGCTCTACATTTAATTGATATTAAAGCATTTGCTACGGTCGGTCTGCACCTCTAAATGCTTAAGTAAATATAAGACACCTCTTCAAGCATTGTAAGGCTTTGTATATTTGTTTCTATTATTGCTAACAAAAATTAGCGTAAAGGTAACACTTTTAAGAAAGAAGCAAACAAAATGAATTAGAAGCACCACCAACCATCCACACAAGGCTCAAGTTACTATTTTCTTCCCACTATTCTGGGGCATATACTGAGTTTATTATTCTGTTTAGAAGCATCAGGCACTCTATTGCGTGTAATTAAGTTTCTGATGAGACTCAAGCTGTGCAAGCATGTTCATTTTCATGTCGTTTGCGCTGAAAAGCGCTTATATTTGATTCAGATACTCAGTCTATGAAACAAGAATTTCGCTTTTAATCAAATTTTCAAAATCACGTCCACAGTTGATGAAAATGTTTTCAATTGTTTTAATATGTAATAAGAGTCAAATAAATGTGGTGTGAGCCTAACACAACTTTCGTAACCAAGTGATTGTTTTTCTTTTCGTACAATTCTTAAATAACGAAAACCTAAATTAAACAGTTATATCTTTAGTCTCTTCCGTAAATTTATTCACTAACGAGGGTCATTTCGCGCGCTGCATTAGATTGTGACAGGGCAGAAACGGCCGCCGTTAATTCAGTGTCCTTGCTACTTATTTTGAAGTTGTCGCAATTACCGCTTATAATTTCTAGATCCTTGTAGTCTACATCCTCATCCGTAACATCTATTTCATCCACATCAGCTAAAGGAGCACCGTTCATATCCGGTTCTTCTTCCTTCGCCTCCGTAGCAATTAAGACTTCGGCCTCATCCGTCGCTCGATTGGCATTGATTTCATGGAGAGAGTCAATTTGGGTGGAGTTTTCTTTACTTCCATTATTTGTTCGATCTGTGGGCATACTACCTATTCCATTGTTGGAAAGATCGAGCTGCGTTTTATTTTCTTCAGGTATATCATCTATTAAGCTACGACCAACAGATTCCAACGATGGAGTTTTAGTATCTGTTACGATATTCGATTCTTCCTCATCGAATGATTTCCTTCCCAAAGTGGGGTCCGATGCCCTCAATGAACTCTTCAGACCTCCAACAGTCTCACCACAAGGTCTTAGTACCAAATACAGTAAAATATCGGATAATGAAATGATGCCTATAACATGACGGTTTTCATCCACTACCACTAAACGGTGAACTTCAGCGCGTACAATGCGTTCCAAAATAACGTATAAAGTCTCATCTAAATTGCAACATTGAACGCCCTCAAACCACTCGTTGCGATGTTCGTTGGCTTTTCTTAAAGACACATCCAAATCGTTATAGGTCTTCTCAGCTGCCAGATTCTACAAAATAGAGACAGAGTGTTTAATAGTAGTACACTAATAGAATACAAATACAAAGTGTAAGCCTACAATAACATCGAATTTTGCATATATATCCACTAGACAACCATCAGCATCTACCAAGGGTAATGCTGAAACCCGGCGTTCTATGAATTTCCTTAGAGCTGCTATTATGCTAGTGTGTTCATCGGCCGTCTCAATATTATCGTATGTGCCTATTTTAACATCACGCAATTTCTTTTGCATATAAGACGGTTTTGGTAATTCATTTATCTACGAAATCGATTTTTATATTAATTTCGGTTTTGATAGCAAACAGTTCGATAATATATGTACTCACGTATAAAAATAGAAATCTTAAAATACGTTTATGTGTTAGGATATATAAAACGTTGCCGGTAACAGGATCTATAACTGGTAATCGATGTATGCGATTATGTATGAGTATTTTAATGGCGTCGTATAGAGAAGCATCGGGACCAATACTAATTAAAGGCGTCACTTCGTTGTGTAAAACATCTTCAAAGAGCAATTAATAGATATTTATAAATAACACAGGCATTTCGACATGCAATATTACATACATGCAAGTACAAAAAGCTAAATTTGACTGGGGCCAAATGTGACCGATTTTTTCCGATTTTAATAACAACTTGCGCTCTGTCAAATTTAAAATTGTTCCAAACACACACACGCGCACAGACGGACATGGTTAGATCGATTCTTAGCGTCTTCCGACGCTTCCTTCTGGCCAACGTTTGCAAGCGTTTGTACCGCCATACACATTTGATGGTGGGTATGATTTCAAAATGATATTCCATTTCAATAAACTTTTGTTCATCTTCCACATTAATGTTATTCTGTTTGCAACTATCAGTAGCATATTTGAATAGATTTAGGGTGCCTGTGTATGTGTGTCTATATTATTGCAAATCTTTCACATCTATATACAAACGGGGAATAGGAACAACCTCAGCTTGGAAGTCGAGCTTTATGCTGAGTATGTTTATTTGTAGATTGTGGGCGTATCTTTTATTCGACCCAGCCCATTTTCTACACATCAATAGCGAATTGCGTGCAGAAACTAGAAGTGTCTGTACAAAATAAAAATTTTACGATCGTGAGGGTGCCGACAGACATGTTTAGATCAGTTGAATAAAAATATGTATATAGGGTTACTGACGTCTCCTTCTGGGTGTTCCAAATGAAATGAAAAACTTCATATACCCAACGTCTTGTTTGGAGGATAATTGAAGAAATTATAGAACATCTACGTGTACTGATTTTGACATTTTCAAATAAATTCTGGAAAGAATCGAGTGCTACTAATCGATATTAAATATGGGGAGGGTATCAAATATTGGCCTAACAAAAATCTACTTATTAGATACTTTTAATAAAGTGTTACTTGTTGTAAAAATACTAACTTCTCCAAGTGTCTAGTTTATGTTCTTCCAATTGTTCCATTGAAGCATTTGGAGTTTTATAATACATTCTCAATATTTTTATAAAATCTGTTATGGTTAACATTCCCACAAACTGTTGTTTTTGCGAATCCCAAAGGGGTGCTGCCCGCACTCCATTGTACACCAAGGCATAGAAAGCTTTTTTAACTAGTAGTTGGGTGTCAAATACCACTAACTTGGCGGATGTCGGTATTAGATCGTAGCATTTATGAAAGCGAAAGAATTTCACAAATATTTGAGAATCGTCTTCTTCTGAAAAATAATACCATAAAAAACAATAACAAGTATTTAGTTATGTAATTATTGGATATAAAGTTTTGGTTTAATTAGTTTAGTTCAATTATCGTAATCGTTCACCTTTTCTTAAGAAATCCACTAAAAAATATTTCCACGCTTGTGAAACCTATTCAAATTCTTTAATACTTGCGATGGGATAAGTGCCAGACGTCCACCAAGGATCCTCTGTGGTCGACTTATTAAGCACAACATGATTTGAATAAAAAACAAGGTAGAGAAGTTCGGTTAAGACCGAAGCTTAAATACCCTCCACCTTTTATAATCCTCTAAAAATAAGTTCCTATTGGTATATTTATGTATATGACTATTTCATGTACTCACGCAAATAGTGTTTTTTTTTAATTATAGACGTTTGCGTTATTCAATCACGCCCATTTTTGGCACAGTGTTGGATAACAGTACCACTTATATATACAATATATTTCAACTTGATAGGCATAGTATTGTGCGATATATAATATTTTAAAGATACAATTTTTTCGAGGTATGTTGAGATTTTCGTTTATTGTGGGCGTGTCTCTTAACCGATTTTGCCCAATTTCAATACGGAACAGCGAAATTGAACTAAGAATACGTATGCAAAGTTTCAATGTGATATCTCAAAAATTACGACCGTGAGAGTGCCAACAACAGACGGACACACGAACGGACATGTCTCAAACGATTTCTCTTTTCATGCTGATTAAGAATATATATGGTTTGTGGGGTCTCCGACGCTTCCTTCGATGTGTTGTAAACGGATGATCAAAGTGAATATACCCTCTTCCCTAAGGTGGAGGGTATAATAAAGTTGTTGCATAAATTCCTATTATATTCAATTGTATTGGGAAACTGATATTTTTAAATGCGAGAATTGTTTTCAAAATTGCTTACGAATGGACAAACGTTTTTCTTCAATTTGTTCAATTGAAAATTCCGAAACCAAAACTATCTTCAAATGAGTGATTGTGACTGAATTTAATTAATATTAAAAAGGCGTAAATGTTAGATAAATAAATAGACGCTTCTCGTTAATCGGTGTTATTGGCAATTTGTCATTTAAAATGTTTTAGCATAAGGCGTGCAATGTATACTTTTGTTGGAGGGGGGGAAGAGGCGTAAATTTGTATTAAATATTTTAATCATTTGATTGCTCATAGAACTGTTACTATGCCGCGGCTCTTAGATTGGTTTACTCTGGTAAAGAGCATTCAATTTATTACACTTAAGTTTATCACAAATTTGGCCTCTTAACCAAATACGGTGTTCTCACTTGTCTACATTGAACATCTTTGTGAAACTATAACCACAGCACAATGACACGTTGTATCATGGTACGATTCCAATTTACAATAGATGACACGTTTTTTTAAATATTTCTCAAGTTCAAAGTTTAATGCAAAATTTAATTAGTTTTTGTTATGCTACGCGTTTGTACGAAAATTTGAAAACATACTAAGTACAAAAGGAAAGAAAAATAAGAAATACAGCATTCTTACAACAACAAACAAGTGAAAATGTTATAGTCAACCGAACCATTTTAATACCCTACCCTACTTAGCCCCACAAATTATGCTACAATTAGTTTAGTTGTGCCAGTAAACGCGAGTATTTTTGTGAAATATCATTTTATTGGGAAGGGGTTCTAATTGTGGCCCAATCGGGTCTAAATTTGGCACAGCCAATTATTAAACTAATGAGCTATTCTTCACCAAATTTTCCCAAAAAATTAAGAAATGCGATTTTTTGCCATATAAAGACTTCCATTATAATAGGACTTTATGTCCTTGTACTAAATTTCTTTAAAATATATCCAAAAATGCCATCAGTAGTTTGCGCTCAAATTTACATGGATAGACAGACGGACATGGTTAAATTGCTTCAGATTTGGAGGGTGTGGCATTTTTACTGTTTAGGAGTTACAAACATTCACACAAATTTAAAATATCACATGCGATGTAGGCTAAAATGCAAAATTTCTATTTGCGTTATCATTAATGTACCAGATCTAATCCATTATTTATAGCTTTTTAAATAGTATAGTATATGATATAAATGTCGGGTGAGGCAGGGTCTTATATACCCTCCATCTTAATGTACAACTCGTGTGTGTGGCAGTTATCTAATTACGCATTCTAATGGTAAATGTATTTTGTATTAATTTATAGGTCGGATTATGCAACAAAAATTTTTTATATTGTGGGCGTGACTGTTATCCAACCATTTTCATTTTCGGCATGTCAATGACTAATCAGATAAATGTTACCAAAATTAAGTTTTACAGGCCTATTTGAGTGACAGATATAGAGATTTTGGTTGATTGTGGACGCGGTTGGCAAGTGATTTTGTCCAATTCAAATAGGGATTCAGTAATTAGCAATAGCTATGTAGATAGACTCAGTTTTTGACGTTGAACAACTTTGTACGCTCTCCGGGGCTTCCTTCTGGTTGTTGCAAACGAAATAGTAAACTCATTAATTTGTATGTAATATCAACACAAAGAGAGTAGATAACGTATTTTTTGTGTAAATATAGAATAGAGGGAGACTATTAACGAGACGGGGAATCGAAGAAAGCACAACAAATAATATTTTGTAGCTTTTGAAACAACTTTAATAGCAAAATTAGGTTTTTCTTAACCAGCAAAATATAGCACGAATTTCATATATTAGATGGACATATCATATTTGGACAAGTTTTCCTTCATTCGTTTCGTTATTTCAATGACACTGACATTGATTGGGAGTGGGAAAAGTTCACGCACAATTAATACCACAGAACGCAATCTATTATTGCAAAACAAAACATTTTAAGAGTACTACTGCGTGGAAGAAGGGATTGGAGGAAAAGAATTATTTTGGCGGAACAGATTTTGTTTGCCAATTTTTATACCCTCCACCTCACTGTATAAATTGTTTATATTGTACCCTTCATTCGTTTGTATTCTCGCTCAAAAGGGGAATATTCATATGCATCCTCCCACATAGACTCTTTTTATACCCTCCACCTTAGGGAAGAGGGTTTATTCATTTTGATCATCCGTTTACAACACAGCGAAGGAAGCCTCGGAGACCCCACAAACCATATATATTCTTAATCAGCATGAAAAGAGAAATCGTTTGAGACATGTCCGTTCGTGTGTCCGTCTGTTGTTGGCACTCTCGCGGTCGTAATTTTTGAGATATCAAATTGAAACTTGGCACACATATTCTTCGTTTAATTTCGCTGTTCCGCATTGAAATTGGGCAAAATCGGTTAAGAGACGCGCCCACAATAAACGAAAATCTCAACATACCTCGAAAAAATTGTATCTTTAAAAAATTATATATCGCACAATACTATGCCTATCAAGTTGATTTTTGGTATACGTATAAGTGGTACCTTTGTCCAATACTGTGCCAAAAATGGGCGTGATTGAATAACGCAAACGCCTATAATTTAAAAAAAAACTCTATTTGCGAAGTACATGAAATAGTCATGTACATAAATATGGCAATAGGAACTTATTTTTTAGAGGATTATAAAAGGTGGAGGGTATTTAAGCTTCGGTCTTAACCGAACTTCTCTATCTTGTTTAAGTGAGAAATATTAGAGCTCTGTGCGGAATAATTTGTATTAAAACCTCTCCTACAATCTGCCCTGACATATAAGTATCATTACTTCAATCATAAACTGTGTATTAATATGAATTGGAAATGTTATACTTCTACGGCTGCTGCGATAGTTGAATTAGATTGAGAAACATTGGACCGGTTTCGATTCAACTGCTTAACATTAAAGGCTATCCTGTACACACCAAACAAATACAATACATTAACATTTCAACTTACCCAAATCGGAGAGATTTACTTTTTCTAGGAACGGATCAGCCACAGGTAACTGCAAGAAACAATTTTAAATAAAATCACTGTTGAATAAGAGTTAATACCAAAAAGTTGTCGAGACTAATAAAAAAGACAACAATACACACAACTTTGCCCAGATTAAAATTAGTCAAATAAATTTTCTTTTCTTTCTTCACCTAATTTTGTCAAGGAATATTAAGAATTGCGAATTCGCGCCACGTAAACTTCCTTTATAGTAGAACGTTATATGGAGAGGTTTCTAAGTTTGGTCCAATTAGGTTCAATGGTCAAATAGGGTTCTTTTTTGGTTCTTCTTTGCACCACCCACTTTGTGCATAATTTTACAATATTAAATTTGTGATATAATTAAATGGACAGACAAATGGACATGGTTAAAGCGATTTTGAATTGAAGGTGGCATTTACACTTAAAGACTTACACTCTTAAGGTACCCTTTACCACAAGTGGTGCTTATGCGTAAATAACTGGAGCAACATGTTTGCACATAAAGAATTATAAATCAGAAAGACAATTTACATATATACAAAAACAAGTAAAAAAACTAAATTTGGCTTAGGCCAAATCTTAAATACCCTCCACCTCCACAACGGTGGGCGTGGCAAATATAGATATATTGCGCCCTCTAGTAGTGTATGTATTAAGCATCAGCTTGCAATTCTACTTTTACGTTGAATATGGTTTTTTGTAAATTGCGGGCGTGTCTATTATCCGACCACGCCCATTTTTTGAACGTCCTTCAATGGGATAACTATGTATACGCTTACCAAATTTCAAGTTCCTGGGCCATTTTTTGTGGCAGATATAAAGATTTTTATTGATTGTGGGCGTGTCTGTTATCTGATCATGCCCATTTTTGGCACATCAATGAAGCTTATATTTATAGATGTACATATCAAATTTTAAATTTATAGCTCAATTTTTGTGGCAGATAAAAAGATTTTTGTCGATTGTGGGCGTGGGTCTTGAACGATTTTGCCCATTTTAAATAGCGATTTGCGTGCAAAAACTCTAAGTATCTGTACAAAATTTCAGCTCAATATCTCAAAATTTACGCCCGTGAGAGTGCCAACAGATAGACACACGGACACACGGACATACGCGCCTAAATCGACTCAGTTTTTGACGCTGATCAAGAATATATATACTTTGTAGGGTCTCTGACGCCTCCTTCTGGGTGCTGCAAACGGAAGAACAAAATTAGTATACCCTCAGAACTGAGGTGGAGGGTATAATAATTCATCGATCTACATAGCACAAGAAAGTTGTCGAACCTGCTTTGGGGGCATTTTAAAGTTGTTGCAGTTCCGTTACGTTTGCATATTTGTAAACAATTGTTGTGTGCAGTCTTGTGTCTGAGGTTTATTTATTTAAACTGGTTTTTTTTTTAAATTGTTCCATGAGTTTACCAACCTTAGACCGCGGCAAAAACCCTAACGCTTCAAGAGGTGTAAAAATTAATCTTCGTGATGATTATGTATTATATTACATTGTTATATAGATATTTTCATTTTTGTTGCTAGAATTTCAACTAACATGAGATCGATTGTGAACTCTTCCCACTTTTCTATGATATTGGGTGAATTACTTCAGTTTATATTCAGGTGCAGAATGAAAAAAAAAATCAGCTGTATGTGAAATGCGGCAACGCAATTTGTGTGGGTAGTCCGTAGAAGACAGTCATCAAGTTCGTAAGAATGAAAGTTATTTAAAGTTTTGAAACACATGGAAGCAACTGTATTGTTTTGCACACACACGTACGCGGAATTACTACGCAAAACTGGTTTACGCATACTTATATATCGATTATGTCATAAAAAAAGATTAGTGAGAGAGATAGAGAGCGCATAAAAGCTAGTTCTTTCGCATCAAAAAGTAAATTGCATCATTTCTTACAAATAGGAAGATTTGTTAGTGTTTTAGTGTAATAAATCCTTTTTATACCCTTCACATAAGATAAGCATACTACGTTTGTTCGTCCGTTTGCAACACCCAGAAGGAGGCGTCGGAGACCCTACTACGTATATATATTATTGATCAGTATCAAAAACTGAATCGATCTAGCCATATATGTTTGTGCGTCCGTCTGTTGTTGGCATTCTCACGGGGAAAATGTTGAGACATTGAGCTGAAATTTTGTAGAGGCACTTGTAGTTTTTGCACACAGGTGGCTATTAAAAATGGGCAAAATCGTTCAAGAGCCACGCCCACAATCGAAGAAATCTTTATATATGCCACAAAAGTTGACCTATGAACTTGAAATTTAGTGCATATCTTTATAGTTATCCCATCCATCGATTTACTAAAAAAGGGAGTGATCGCATAATAGACACGCCCACAATCGACAAAACTCTATATATCTGCCACAATAATTGACCTATGAACTTGAAATGCCATCCATTGATATGCCGAAAATGGATAACAGACATGCCCACCATTTACAAAAAATCATATTCACCATAAAACTAGACTTGCAAGCTGATACGTAATACGTATACTATTAGAGGGTGCAATATATATATATATTTGCCACCCCTACCGTTGTTCATGTAGAATTATTTATATCTATTTGCCTATTAGTTTTTAAGTTTACTTAATACTGCTTTCTTAATAATATAATGTATAATATACACATTGTACATCCCCACTTTAAACTATAAGACGCAAGTCTTGTTGTGTGGATGAATCTTTAAATAAATAATAATAATAATAATAACTTAAGGTTTGGCCTAAGCCAAACTAAGTTTTCTTCCTTGTTTAAACTAAACTCCTTGAACAAAGCAGGGGTAATTATTTAAAGAAATTGTAAAAACTTACCCCTCTTGAATCTCGGAATAAAATAGCAGCCGCATAAGGGTCTAAAGTACCATCACCACGTAAGGTGCGTCCAGCTGCTCCAAGGGAAGCACGACGTTTTTCCAAGTCTGCCGAAGCACGTCGCATATATGCACCTATGTAAATAAATAAACCAACCAATAAATACAAAAACAATATGGTTGAGTTCGAGGAAACAAGGTAACAAATGAACTGCAAGTACCAAGTATACAAAAATTTTTTGCATTTTTTATTCTGTTATGAAGCCCAACTGTATTAATATAATATATAACCTGTGAGTTTTCTAAACATTGAAATATCGTTATAGGCTTCATCTATTATTACTTTATTGCTGCTCCATTCATGATTCTCTTTTTTTTTAACTATACTTTCGTTTTTTTGCTCCTGCACTGCACGAGCATTCGTGGTGACGTTAATTCAAACAGAATGTTTTTATCATCAGATCAGATGCTCCAATGGTTCGCCAAGCGAAAGGATAAACACCAATGATATAAATTGGGACAAATATAATAACATGATACTGATGAGGTCAGTATTCACAGGCGGAGCATAGATGATAAAAAGTACTGTTGCAGCTGTTTGCTTTCTAGAAATGAAAACTTACCTTCTTTAAGTATTTTATCAAAAATCCTATACGTGGCACCGCAATCTTCTAAAACATGATGCTTTCTGTTAAAAGTGTTCACATCTAAACTCTTTGACCTTAAGCGGAAACTCTCCTGGACATCATTTTGGGGCGAGGTACAAACACTGTTAGTGGCGCTAGACTTGTTTGATTTTTTATGCCATAATTGAACCTTACGACTAAAACTCTTTAACAGTTCTTGGATAGAACGATGATGATCTTTAAATTTGGATTTGCGGGGTACGTCACTGTCGTCGTCATCCACTATATCTTTATTCGATTCATCAATACTCAACGAATTAGTAAAGTTGGAATTTTCAAATCGTTGGTGTTGTGGATGATCATAGCTGCTTGAAATATCAGTGGAATGCCTTTTCGGGCTATTACTTGGTATCAAATTGCTTTCATGTAAAGTAGGAGGGAGTGTTACCCGATGGAATATACAATTAATGCTAGGGCGCTGCTCCTGACTGCACGCCCCGGTGTGGGTAAAATACTGATGTCGGTCAATTTGATGCTCATAAATATCATCTAAATCATGCGGAAAGAAACCGTGTGTGGGTGGTGAATCACAGTTACGTTCACTCAACAATGCAGGGTGTTTACGTAAACTCTAATTTAGAATCGTAAAATTAATAAATGAGAATTTGTTTTGAACTTGGACAGTTCTCAAAGATAACCTTACACCGTGAATAGCTGGACTATGAGCGCGATCGAATAAATTGCGCTTTGAGTTCGCTATACTCTCTCTAAAGCTACTATTGCAACTGTCATAAGAGTTGCGGCTACAGCTGCCGACAGTAGGCGTTGGTGAGTTGCGATAATGATTGTTGTTCGATATTTGACTATTTGGAACCGGTCGGGGACTGGATGCTTTCATCATTTTATTTATAACTTTTTCTAGTTTTAAATATAGAATTAACGTTGCTAATTAAAAGTTGCTTCGAAATAAGTAAATATTTGCTTATACCCTGAGACCAAGATGACGATGAGTTACTGCTGCTTTGGTAGGACTCAGTGCTCAGCCATGGTTTGCAATCTGGCGTAATTTCGTAGGGCTTAAGTCTATGTTCCCAACAATGACCCTTTACTGGATTTTCAACTGCTTCCTGGTGATATATTTGGGTAATTCCTTGCATTTTTCACAATCTTTCGATTTGTTTTTAAGTCAATTGAATTAAATAGTTTCTTTTAATGTTTTGTTATATGTAGTGTGGCGGCTGTTACATTATAATAAATAAATATATTCTTAACGTAGAGCACATAACTTGGTAACAGCCGAGAAAAGGAACAAACAATTCTATACCTGTCACGCCTACAGGTTACAACTAGATAAGGACCGGAGCCACTGGCATTCAAACGGACAAATATGTTGGGATCGCTGCATGCCCCTTCTAAATATTACAAACGCTTTGGCAGGAAGGTAAAGACTAAAGCCCTACTACCGAAATCAGTGAATGTTGAATATAACCAGATGTCTTCGCAAGTACCTACATATCTATATTAAGTTACTCATGCATATTGTTGGGGTGAGAGTTAATTTGGCACATTCGGCAGCAGTCGTACTAAAGAACTAGTGCTTAGAAAGGTGTGCATCAGTTCAGGTTCATCATCATTCATGGTAAGCTTGGTAAGCATGCCAACAAAGATCACTTATTTAAGTTGTTAAATACCAAAACGCTTAGCATGGGAGTATATTTTTCAGGTTACTTAAAATTTATTTCCGCTTCACTATTTCCTTCTATTAGTGCAATTGCGTTTTTTTGCAATAGTGGACAATAGTAAAAAGGAAGAAAAGAATTCTAAGTATTGTGTACACCGTGTAGTGTGTATGTTTGTATTGTCAGCAGAGATTTCCTGATTTATACGTTGAAGAAATGTTGAAAAGTCCGCATGAAATAATCGATGTGTATGTAAGTAAATATCTGTGTGTTCTTTCAAATACATTCGTTATTTCATACTTAGTGTGTATCGTTATTCCTAAAGCAAATAAAAGCGAGTAAAAAAACTAAATTCGGTTTAGGCGACTTTTAAATACCCTCCACATCGGCATACAAATGGTAAGCGTGGCCGGGACATTATAATGTCCTACAATAGTTTATGTTTTACGTATCAGCTTGCAAGTTGAGTTTCACAATCGTAAATACGTACATATATCGAATTTCATCTTCATCTTCAAAATTTCAGCTTAATATCTCATATTTCACGACCGTGAGAGTGCAAACAACAGGCGCACGTATGTGTCTAGATTGATTCAGATTTTCATGCTGTTCAAGAACAAATATATTTTGAATGGTCTCTAACGCCTTCTTCCATTATATATATATAATTAGTATAGAGGTCTATCTATGTACATAATGTGCATTAATTTTTACCCTCTCTATATTATAGCAGGAGGCGTTCTAAGTTTTTTTCCCATTCATTTCCATTCATTCAAGTATAAATTTTTCATTAGCGTTAAATGTCTGAGTTGGTTGGAAGACGACTCTGTCCGTTGTTGAAGCGCTCAAACCCGTTAAAATTATGATATTGAAAAATTATGAAAATTTGCTACAAACATTCTTAGCTCTTTAAAGAATTAAAAACCGTTTGGCAAGCAGTCCACGATTAACAACAACTTTGCATGGCCATGCCATATATTTTTTTTATTTTCTTTTTCCACCGATATGTTGAAAATGGGCGGTATCAGCACAGTTTCCTTTGAAGTAAAGTGTAACTGATTTATAAATTTTCGTTAGAAAGAGTATTGTATACCTACCAAGTTAATGCAACATGGTAGGGTGTCTCAGATTCGGCCAAAGCCAAAAATGTTTTTTTATTTTACTTCTTAACCGCGAAATACAACCATAAACTATTAATTTATTTACTTTTCGAAACAAAACAATTGAAAATGTTTGTTGTTTGTTGCAGG
Source organism: Ornithomya fringillina (assembly GCA_963978525.1). NCBI lineage: Eukaryota > Metazoa > Arthropoda > Insecta > Diptera > Hippoboscidae > Ornithomya > Ornithomya fringillina. Next base: position 18,056,331 of record OZ021691.1, on the reverse strand, counting down.
CCAGGTTGGGGGTATATTCACCCTTTATCGTATAATACAATAATGCAATAATAATTGCAATAACTAGAAGAAGGCTTGAGAGACGATCATGTTCTTGATTTCTTAAAGAGAAAAACAACCCAACAAGTTGAACAAGTATTCGAAATTAGCCTTATGTGACAGAAATTTGAAATTCTTGAGATCCCATTCTGATTATAATACCTTTGCGGCGCAAAAAACTGCCCGCACTATATTTGAACAGATTGATATACGTACGATGTGTACACAAGTATTTCAAATTCACCTCACCATTTTCACTTTTTTTATAAATATAGCTGATAATGGAGGGGTTAGAGAGAACAACCATGCAATCGATTAGAAAACGTGCGAACTATTCGAAAAAAAATTGAAGCGCAATTGAATACAAATTATCGTGTACATATACAACCTGCAAAAACGTGACAAGTTCTAATCAAATATTTACTCTACTTAAAGTAGTCAATATTTATGAATACAATAAAGGAAACAGACTTTTGAGACACTTCTGAGAATAGTGAAGCTTTCCAAACATACGGTTAGTAAGGTTGACAAACTGGAGGTATTATATTTTTTATTAAGTGTTGCTATTTGTCTGTATTTGTAGAACTGTTGTTAGTATATGCCGTGCCTACTAATTACAATCCGTCACATTTCGCATTTGCCAAATGTGTCCCTTTCACTTGTTTATGTATGCTTAATTTTGTCGTCTCCTTTGCAACAAACATACATGTATAATGTAACAAAAATCTCTTTAATTTATTAAAATGTTAGGCTCACAAAATGGATGATGTGAGACTGTGGTGAGACGCCAAATCGCATTGCTGACATGGACTTGTTGTATTTGTTGTGTTTGAAAATTTGTTATTTTTATGCCTATAAATTTGTTGTTGTATTTAATAGGCAATGAGCACAAACATGTGTCACACACACATGCCGATATCTTATTTATACAAGAAATGATATTTGAAAATAATAATTCGACTCTGATTTCATGTTTTTGCCTCTATCCAATATAAACATATTGCGTATACTTTTCATTTTACCGTTACGAATTAAGAAATGTCAACCATTCAACATACAAACATACGAGTCAATCGGACCTCGCCCATCTATTCAAAAATAAACATACTTGTATTTTTCGTACAGCGATTATCATTATAACCGCTATTTACTGTGTTTATTCGATCGAACTTCTACTATTACAACTAATACTAATAAAGACGAGTAAGAAAAATCATTTATAATAAAGAGTTCATTCGGCTACGTGTATGCTTGCTGCTTTGTTATCAATTGAATTTTTATTTATAGTAAACAGTTGCGATAAGATTTATATACAATTGTAAATATATTTATAAACATTAAAAGCCGAGTCAGTTTGAAATAAGTCAAGAAAAAGGGCTAAATGTGTAGCGAGCCACAATTTATTCGCCTAAAGAGAGTGGATTTAAGAATAAATGCTGGAGTTGATTGTGGTGTGGTGGATTGTCGTATGAGCTGACATGAATATGGTTTGTTGATGTAAAGACTTTTAGAAAATAAAAAGCGTTATGTGGAGAGGTTAGGTTAGTATATATCATTAGCTCAAAACACACCATATACTAAATTTTATCGAAATATTTGCTCGCACACAACAGAGAGACGAATATGGTTAAATTGATTTTAAATCGATCGGTGTAATAAAAAGTGGATTTAGCCGTTTATAAGTATAAGAGGTGTATGGTATAAATATTTCGTGTCCATCAAAAAAGACAAATTAATTTCACACCTTTAATATTTAAGCAATATCATTAAATAAATTGCACAGTTAGCAAAAACAACACCAGGAATACTTTATGCTTTAGCAAATACAACAAAAATATTTCAACAGTAAACAAATTATTAAAGGTTTCGCAATAAATTACTCCACAAATTACGTTCTGAGCGTTGTAAAAATTGGGATATTGAGATGAAATTTTTGTATAAACCTGCAAGCAGGTCAAATTTGATCTACAGATAATGTTTTACCTATACTATAAACTTTTGAAAGTGTTTAAAATTATCTCACACGGATCACGATCCATCATGGACGTATTTATTGCGCATTATGTGCTATATTTTTATACCCTCCACCTTAGGGAAGAGGGTATATTCACTTTGATCATCCGTTTACAACACATCGAAGGAAGCGTCGGAGACCCCACAAACCATATATATTCTTAATCAGCATGAAAAGAGAAATCGTTTGAGACATGTCCGTCCGTGTGTCCGTCTGTTGTTGGCACTCTCACGGTCGTAATTTTTGAGATATCAAATTGAAACTTTGCATACGTATTCTTAGTTCAATTTCGCTGTTCCGTATTGAAATTGGGCAAAATCGGTAAAGAGACACGCCCACAATAAACGAAAATCTCATCATACCTCGAAAAAATTGTATCTTTAAAAAATTATATATCGCACAATACTATGCCTATCAAGTTGAAATTTGGTATAAATATAAGTGGTACCGTTACTCAACACTGTGCTAAAAATGGGCGTGATTGATTAACGCAAGTGCCTATAATTTAAAAAAAACACTAATTGCGTAAGTACATGAAATAGTCGTAGACATGAATATGGCAATGAGAACTTATTTTTTAGAGAATTATAAAAGATGGAGGGTATTTAAGCTTCGGTCTTAACCGAACTTCTCTATCTTGTTTTATATTGCTCTTAAACTATATTATTATATCGTAGACGTGTTCATTCATATAAATGTGATGCATGCTTATATCCTCTGGCGGATACACTAAGATTGCTACGTCGTTTGCAACACCCAGAAGGAGGCGTCAGAGACCCTATAAAGTATATATATATGCTTGATCAGCTTCAAAATCCGAGTCGACCTAGACATATCTACCCATGTGTTGGCACTTTCACGGTCCTAAGTTTTGAGATATTGAGACGATAATTTGTACAAACAAATTAAATATACTTCAATCTACAAAGAATAAAATACATAATAAATACACTACTGCAGGCGCAATCTTGGTTATGGGTATAAGAATATATTTATTAGAAAAGTGCGTTTGAAGCCGTTTAGATTTTGAATTTCATGGTTTATCGTATCTTTATAATTCCAGAAACACTTTACATATATGTTCTTAAAAAGTATTAAAAACGATGTGTCCGTACGCAAGGGAAATAAAAGGGCGCGGAAGGAAATTACCGTTGCATAAATGCATCAGTTTATGCAGACCAGCAAAACCGCGTGTTTGTACATTTATGCATATGTTATGTATAGACATGAGTTTTCACGGTCACGATGTTTTCACATTTCTATCCTTTCATCTATTACACAACCGGTTATTTAATCTATTTATAATGTTTTATTCTGTATTCTTTGTGCCGCTTTAAATGTGTATATATATGATTACTTGAATGCCCCCATCTTAAGCTAATAACATACATTTTATTAATGATTGGTAAAAAGCCATTACACGATTCCTCCAATTCGGATATATCTAATAAAGTCCAGATATAAATAGAAGCTTATTTGTCTACGTACAACTTTTATTTTTTCGAACATGATGCAAGTGTTGCAAACGTTTTGATGAAGTGTGTTTGTTATTGATTTTAAGGTTGTGACGGTAAAGTAGTTAACATTCCTTTTAAATTGTACTAACTAAATCAAAATTGCAAACTTAGGATACGCCTAATAATTATGAGAGATGAAGCCTTCATACAAATGGCACTTCATACAAATATTCTGCGAAATGTTGTATTATACTTAGAATCGCATAGTGGGTATTAATAAATAATTTATATAAATATATGGATTAAATTCAATGTTTAATTATATATTTTAGAATCAGCAATTTTATATTTTTTCATATTGCGCACGTTTGTTTATAAATGTTTTGTTGATTTCACTCACAAACAAAATTTTTTTTGACAGCGTGTTTATTTTTTATTTATAATTTATATGTTAGTTGAGAGCACTAATTTACGCGTATTTTTTTATGAAATGTTCATCAATATATGTACTCATCAATAGGGAGATGTTTATACATGGGTATAAATCGTTTAGTTATTGTCTATGGAATGTTTACCCTCTTTTGAAATTTTGAAATTTGTCATTTAAAAATTTGAGGAAATAAACTTCTGTATACACAAGCATATACGTATGTTGATATTTTTATTAATAATTAACATTTATATTTAGTCAACACTTCGGCAACCTTCTCAACCGGTTGTTTGATAGATACTGAATTGAACGCAGAAAAATATTCGATATGAACAGATGTGCTCAGCACTTTACACACATGCTTCTCTATTGAGAATATGACTCTTTAGCTTTTACGTAGTTTTTATATAAAACACGTAAGAAAAGCAATATTTGGTTTAGTTGGAATCTTGCATGCGCTCTACATTTAACCGTTGTAACCGTAACTGGTTCAGATTTTGATGTTGATTAAGAATATATATGCCTTGTGCGATCTCTGACGCTTGATAATAGCAAAATTGAATAACGAAACTTCGTACATATGTTAATAATGTTAAAATTTGTTTTAAATAAAATATCATACTTTTGTACATTGCCCTTTTGCTGTTGCACTATTTATAGGAAAATTAACGTACCTTCAACATTAGAGTAGAGGTATACATGAATCAAAAGAACGAAATGTGAAAGCGACAGAAATAATAATAAAAACACACTTGTAGTTAGAATTATTTTAAATTATATTAGAAACGTCCATATTATTTAGTTTATAATGATTGCTCCCATAATTGTGCAGCGTTAAGTTTAGTAATCCAGGAAAGAATGTTGTTGTGTTAATATGTTCTTGTATTATTTTTATATAAAACGTATCCACATACCGATATATTATGATATCAAAACATTAAAAATTGAGCCATTTATTGTTGTCTTCAACAACATAATACGTGTATATTTACATATATTGTATATATCCACATGGTGTGGTTAAAATAAGAGAAAAGAAGAGAAGAGAAGGCAAGAGAAGAGAAAACGTATCACGATATTCTAGAATGCTATTTCAAACTTTTCCATCATGAGTAGCTTGTGTAGTGCGATATATTATGAATGGAGTCTGCAGCCGTATAATGCGCAATATTTGAACGCCATGGAGAATATCCATACGTACAACCGTTATTTCACTATGCATTTCATATATATAAATAGAGAACAAGAAGTAAAAGAGATATTGCACTAAAGCTGAGTCTTTAACTCCCACCACTTTTATTTTGCATTATTTGCATTAAAACAATAATGCACCGGTAACATGACTAGCAGAGATACATGGGATTGTTACATATTGTGGGCATGGTCTCAAGGTTAGTATACCCTCCACCTTAGTAATACTAGGTTTGGTATACTAAGTTTGTTCTTCCGTTTGCAACACCCAGAAGGAGGCATTAGAGACCCTACAAAGTATTTATATTCTTGATCAGCATCAAAAACTGAGTCGATTTAGACGCGTATGTCGATGTGTCCGTCTGTTGTTGGCATTCCTTCTGGCGTAAATTGTGAGATATTGAAATTTTGAACAGGCACTTTTAGTTTTTGCACGCATATGGTAATTTGAAATCGACAAAATCGGTCGAGAGGCACGCCCACAATCGACAAAAATCTTTATATCTGCCACAAACATTGAGCTATGAACTTGAAAATTGAGGTGTATATCTGTAAATATTCTCTCCATCGATGTACTAAAAATGGGCGTATTCGAATAACAGACACGCCCACAATTTACAAAAAACCATATTCACAATTAAACTAAACTTGCAAGCGCAACACATACCCTACCACGCCCTCTGGTAAAATACCTGCCACGCCCACTATTATAGATGTGGAGGATATTTAAGATTTGGCCTAAGCCAAATTTAGTCTTCTTGTTTGTTTTTTTTCCTTTAAGGTATAAAGTTTAAAATGGACTGGCAGACATGGGGAAGTTTTGTAGTGCCAATAAAACATATAATATAAATATGTACTCTGTAGTTTCATTGGCGCTTTTTTCTGGGTTTATTAAACACATTCATTCACATTCGAATTCAACGTGGTGGGCATAACAAAGAGCACATTGGTAAATCCAATGTTGAAACAAAGTTTTGTTTTGAGGTGTGCAGACAACACTAAAATAGAGAGAAGAGAAAAATAAGTAAACGAGGGAGAGGAGGAAACTTTGGTCGAAACTTGAACACACTTCACCTGTATGATTATCTTATTTTTAGCTATCGAAATGAACTTTTCAAAATTTTACATATTTATGCCTGATTATAAGCAATTTTGGCGTGCCGTTTTCGTCACTCCCATACCAAAAACCTTCAATTTTTAAGTGGGACATAGGAAATTTTTCAAACTACGCGAATTTTATTCATTTGCAACAACTGTCTATCAATCAGCTGGCAATGGCTCTTAATAATTCAGTTCATACTGCAAGTAAGTGTTATAATCGTTAAAATAGAGTACAATTAGTTTTGGTTAAGCAAAATCTTTTTTACTTGTTACGCTTCTTTTGTAGAACACACAAACTTTGCAGACAAAATTTCAAAATTACAAGTTTTAATATTCTTGTATACTTGTATTTCCACATCTGTAAACTAACAAGATGTGGGATGGTATTTAAATTGTACAACGTAATAGTTTAATGGTTTTGTTTATCTAAATAACACAAGCGTTTACATTCTATTATCACAACCGGCATAATTCTCTCTTTATCTAGTCTAAGAAACATTACACGTGCAGCCATGTTATATAGGTTCTACAAGGGAAGAGTCGGAGACTTTAAAAAATTATTTATTTTTATGCCCTCCACATAACAAAGGGGATAATATTCCGCAAAGTATATATATTCTTAATCAGCATCAAAAACTGAGTCGATTTAGACATGTGTGTCCGTCTGTTGATGGCATTCTCACGGGCGTAAATTTTGATATTGAGGTCAAATTTTGTACAGGCACAGTTTTTGCACGCAGATCCCTAACAAAGTGAAATTGGTCAAGATATACGCCCATCGACGTGCCAATATATGTATCTGCCACGTTCAACGTTGTAGATGTGTAGGGTATTTAAGATTTGCCCTAAGCCAAATTTACTTTTCTTAATATGGGAAGAATCCTAAGATTATCGTTCCATTTGAGACATTTTGTTAAAAGCAAACCTTTACGTGTGTAAGGGGACGGTTTCGAAGGTGTAATACAGACCAACTTTGTTTTATTGTTGGTCCATAATATGTTTTTTATTCAAAAATTTTTAATAAAAAGCTTTTCAAATAAATTGTATACGTAGTGGTACTTGCTGTTATAATTAAATGTACAAGAGACCGAACATGATGAAAAAATTGAATAAATCAAGTCATATGATTAATTGAAACCATTTTTAGAAGGGCTTTGTTATTCTTCCAACACTATGTTGATAAGTGTATAATGGATATGTGTGCACATTACATACAGATTTGATTGATATCCCGAATTTAATTTTTTTATCAAGAATAATGATTATTTATAATCAAAATATATGTTTTGATCAACTTTAATTATTATTTATTATTTTAACTTTTTATCATTATCAATATTCGGTCCCTGTGATTAAAACTTTTTCTATAATCTTCTTACTCACTTTGTACAGCTAGTTGTTGCTGATGAGCGGCTGCTCTCTAAAAATAAGAAGAAAAATAAATTTGTTTAATGTGTGGTTAGTATTTATCTTAAAACATTGTTTCTAAAATAACAATAATGTTTATACATCATAATTTGAATAAACTTGAACCACTAAGAATTGGTTTAGGCCCTGTTTCACGATATTTAGGGCAAATTCGTTCAATTTTGGTTTCAATCAGATAAAGGGCAAATAAAAAGGTAGACGACAATTTAAAACTTATCCATGTTGTAGTTTGCCACTTCAACCCTACACCATTTAGTTTTACAAATTATGCCATACTTTGATTTGGATCGAGCGAATATTAAAGTCCAAAACAAAGACCTCATAAATTGAATAAACCTTGAAAAACTACCCGAATGTGTCAATTTTTATTACAAAGTTTTTTTCAGTGTAGATAAGATAATTTTGCTATCGCATTGGCGGATGATTAGGTGAAGTGTTTATTTTAAAAATGAAACACAATCGGGGGTTGGGCAGTTCGACATTAGTTAGTGAAAATTCTAAACAAAATTTAATTATTCAGTACAGGGTATTAAATGCGACCGAAAATGGTGTAGGACACCACTTATGTCTCGTTTTCATTATGTCAAACTCAATGTCAATTTGGGTCAATCAAATGAGAACGCCTTGTCAATTGGTGCAAATTACGTTTGCCATCAGATTTGATTCGTTTTTTTCATTTAGTTTGACACCTAAATGAGAACACCCGTTTGCCTCGACATGGCAACGTTTGACACTAAAAATCGATTTGCCAGCATGTTGGCAAATGAAAACAATTTCTTCAAATTCAAATTCAATCAAAGAAAAAGCTAAAAGGAAAAAACTTGTAAAAATTGTATAAATTCAATTTAAAAAAAATAAAAGCCAAATTAATTAGGACAATCGATGCCGCAGAAATTAAAATTCTTTTATTTTTTTTCATTTTAAAAATCCTGATTGTTTTCTTATTTTTTTCTAATTTTATTTAATTATTTTGTTCTTCTTCTTCTTTGACATATGAAGTCAGAACGGCACGGCAATCGATTGACACTAAAATTTATGGTCAAATTTGAACAAAGCATTTTGTGTCATTTTTTAATGTTAAATGAGAACGCCCGATCAAACGATTGACAATAATGACATTTAAGGCAATTCATAGTGGCAAAGAATATGCCATAATGAAAACGACGCCTTAGTTCAAAAATTTGTATTATAACCTATTTAGTTGTATCAGTAAATGTGAGTCATAGATATACAAATCACTTCGTCAAAAATTTTTATAAGTAGAGGGGCTCCTTGTAAATTGACAAGTCGCAGTTTTTGAGATATTTCGATGAATTTTGCATAAGGACATGTATTGGCACAAAGGGGAACCCTTTTAAATGGACTGGCTTGGACCATTTTTAGAATCTCTACCCATATAAGATCCCATTATAATGGAAGTTTTTATTTGGCAAAAAGTCACAAATTTTAATATTTTCTCACAATATTCGGTGACGAATTAGCTTAATAATTGGTTGTGCTCAATTTGGGCCCGATCGACCATTTTTAGAACCCCTTTTCATATAACTATCTTTCACACAGTAACTTAACATACATAACGATACCTTGCGTTTTCTAATACAATTAACCTAATCATGACATTCTCCTGTTTTTTACTCAAAAAATTAAAAATTCTATAGATATAAAAATTACTTTAAGTAGAGACTTGCATATACGCTCAGGAGAAATTGCAATTGCGTATCATATAATTCACAAATAAAATTTCTACCCAATAATACACTTGCACCATGTCGCATATTACACCCTGTGTAATCAACTTACCGCTTTTCGTTTATCAGCTTCTGAAGCAGCTGAATTTGAACGATGTCTAAACAAGTCCATTACTTTGGTCATGGGTGAACGTGAAACGTCCGGACGACGCACCGCAGTAACTGTGTGGTAATACTGATTGAAATAAAAATGAAAAATTAAAAGTTTAGCAAAAAAATATTCCAAAATTTTGAAATCATGTAAAACTTTACTTGAGCGTCACTGCCCTGATGCGGATGAGCTGAACCGTCCTTATACTTGCTTTTAACAACCGAAGTACCTTCAGCTGTAGTTATCGTAACGGCAGGATGCTGCTTGTGATGGCCTCCACCAATTAAGCCGGAATTTTGAAGAGCTACTTTCATGGAATTCATTACACCGCCACCACCACCACCACCACTACTATTCCCGGTGCCACCACTCGAATGGGTACTACTAATACTACCAGTGTCGAAACCCGACACTGCAACAGCGTTTGCTGCTGACAAAGGATCAAAGAGCATTCTATCTTTTTGTCGTTTGGACGGCCGAAATACATCGAATATGGTTGGCCGACGATTTGGACTAGCAATACCATGAACCGTAGACTGATTGAGCACCGGCGAATCTTCGCCACTGCGTCGGCGCTCTAAAGAACTCGATCGTGACGATGTTGCTACACGTTCTGTACTACGTGATATCTTCTCAGCGTTGCGAGTCAATTTCTCCAGTTTCGCCGCTTCGCGTTCTAAACGTCTGGCAGTCTCTCGTTCAATTTTACGGGCCTCCTTTTCGCGACGGTTTTGTTCTTTTTCCTGCCTCCTTCACAAAAGCACAAACGAGATTTATTTTTGGTTAATATTTATTATATTACACGTACATTATAATAAACATAAGACTTACCTCGCTTCTTCTTTCATCTTTTTGCTTGCTTTACGAGCTGCTTTGGCATTTTGCTCTGCGGGAGAACTGTACGGTCGAGATTTAGATAACCTGGCATCATGTTCCTAATGGTACATTTAAACATTTGCACATTTAGTTTGTTTGAATGTTTCACATATTGCACAATATTATTCTGAGTGATACGTGGAATTTTTATACCATTGTGATTAAGAGTTTCATGTATGTAGAGTTGTACTACTTTGGATAAGAAGCAAGGTCTGTGCCAACCTACGCATTTACTTACACATTTAAATCATGTATTTTGTGCTCAAGCATTTTAATTCCGAAATTATTTCGTTAAACAATGTCAAAGATTCATATTCAAGAAAACTTTAAGAGAGAGACCTTCGAAATAACAAACAAATGATAAATAAAACATTCCAACGTAATCTTTTGCGTATTTATTCTACTCTCCACATTAGATGAAAGCACGCTGAGTGTCATTCTCTTTGCAGTCACTAAGGAGACAGACATACTTCAATGGGCCTTAAAAAAGCTTTTTTATATAAAAATATGTAAGCATTTGAAATTAATTATAAAAAATTGATCTGCGAATATTCGATCATTTTCAACCCGAATGTTTTACTGTTTGTTCGAATCGGAATATACATTCTTCCTCTCTAATGAACAAGAACATATTCTCGAAAAACATCACACTATACTTAACATAAATATAATTTGAAACGATATGCATACAAAAATATTTTTTTACATTATGATGAGTCTTATTTGGTTGCAGTGCCATTTGGAATAGTGGGGGGTTGGAAATTAAAAACAAATAGAGAAGTTGTGAATTTTTGTACGTTAGACACAAAAAAGGCGCGCACGGAGTCCAAAATCGTTAATGGTCAAATAAGCGCAGCAATGGTATTGACGTTACAAAGTTTTTTTTTTTAATTACTACATAGTTTTGTAATGTTGAAAGAAATTGACATTCATTGCACAAAAACCACTTACATCTTCCGACTGCACGGGGTCGTCATTTATGTCGTTTAAAATAGTTTTAGATGTCCCCGTTACCACTCGTTTAATCCATATTTCATCTAGTACGTAAGGAAAAGTTTTTTTTTCATCTAAATTTCTACCATAGCTTGTCATCGTATTTTTTGTTGCATTTAAAGAACTTGAACTATCAGTCGGCGTTCGAATTTCCACAAGCGATGTATCAAAAAATTCTTTCGATAAATGAGCCTTTTTGCTGCTACCATAACGTTGTGAGAAAATAGCCTGTGCCGGGGTGTAATTTGTGTCGTAGTTACAAGGAAAACTTATCGTATGCGCGTTGGAAGACACTGACATATTTAGCAAGTGCTTAGCTTCTGGCTTAAATTGTTTTAACATGGTGACTTCGGGAGCTTTAGTTACAGTAAATTTTCCTTTAATAACTAAAGGTTGTATCGTAGTGCTAACAGGTTCACTGGATAAAGGATGGCGTTGCGCTGCAGGATTTGTGTTTATAAACGGATTAGCGTTTAGTGGTAATTTGGTGGGTGGTGCTTTGGCCGATTCTAATAAATTTATTAGGGCTGGTGGTAATATACTGGGCGGTATTGGGGGTGGAGGAGGTGGCGAACTATGATCTAGGGTGATATTGAGTGTTTTAATATCGTCTACATTTCTAGTGTTAATGCTATCAATTTTATGCATAAATTGTTGGCGCAGTTTTTCCAAGTCTTTGAATTTTTCAACTGAAGCTTTGTCGCGAGTGGGCAAAGGTGGTGGTGGCGGTGGAGGGGAAGCTAACTTTGTCGGGCTTCGTTCCGATTTGTTGAATACTGGATGTCCATCATCTGCACTCTGTGGTTGCGGCGATTTATCACCATCATCCTCATCTTCTTCTTTGCACTGAGACAACCGACGCCGTTCCATAAACGGCATTAAATATGGTCGACTGTGAAATATGTTTAAAGCATGGAATTTGAAAGCTGGATTTATGGCAGAGGCAGAGGCATAGGTTTCTGATATTTCTTCTTCATCACTTTCACTACTGCTACTATGGCGAGATGATGTAGGCAGCGTTCTTATGAGCTCCGCTTTTAGTTCGGCGGTAATCAAAGTATCATCACTGTTTGTTTTCTCTAGGTTATTGTCGCTTAAAGAACTCTCGGTATCCGTTTCATACCCATCTATTTCTACTTCTTCTATTAAAGTCTCAAAGGCATTTTCGAAGATGTCGTCCGTGACTGTCATCAAAAGTTGCGTTGGACTACTTGTGTCTGCAGCTGTGTGCAGAAGACTCAATTCGTAGGATGTGTCTGAAAGTGAGCTTTTACTTAGTGATTTTTCCGTTTTTTCCCGGTTCTCTTCATGTGTTACGGATGCCGGGCAAGTAGTAGTTGGTAGGTGATGTTTCGTTGAGTTCTGTTGTTTCTCTTTGATCTGCTCGCAATTTGTTGCCATTTTGTTAGCAATCTTTTCTATATACTGTCACGTTATTTGGTTTTACGACTTAGTATCTAATTACGTTACTTTAACACGTTCACGCCGGCGCTCTTTTTTATTGTCGCCTCTATCGGGCGGGAGCTAAATTCTTATTATGTTTACGTTATTGAACAAAAGTTATGTTTATAATACGTTATTAATTATAATTGTTTTTAAAAATAAATGTTTTTGCGAGAGCGTGACTCTCAGGTCTTCTTTTTCGACAGTAAAAGTGTTAAAGATCTAAATATTTGGTGTTATGTACCGTCTAATAGCACAATCAAATGCGAGCCACCGGTGGTACGCGCCGACGTGAACGTGTTAAACACAAACACTTTTGGCCGAAGCCACATGTACATCTTTTCTTTACTTGTCATAATAACGATTAACCTATAAATTGAAAGAAAAGTATTGTGGTATGACTTTATTTAGGGTTTTTAGAGAGTAAGTGAGTTACTCGATCGTAAAAATTCGAAGGTGCGAAAAGCAAAAAGAAACCGTCCGCAAAAATTGAAAAGGAAAACGAAAAAGTTAAAAGTTGAAAAGAAACTTTTTAAGCTTTAGTTTGCATAAATGGGAGCGATCGACCATGTTGCACTCATATTTAATAACACCTGTGGAATATAAAAAAACAAAGAAGAAATTCGTAGTTTACTCATTTTATGGTGTTTTTAAGCGATGATCGCTTTATTATTTTCTGTATATATGTTGTATATAATATTTGCGTGTGTATGCATACGTGTACTTGACCAAACAACGATTGAATATTTTATTGCTTTTTGTTTTCGTTTGATTGTTTTGCAGTTAATTAAGAATTAGTACACACACTTTCGCATGTGCATGTATTGGATAAACGGTATCGTTTTGTCGCCATAATTTATTGATGTACAATGCGCGGTGTTGTTATTTTTTCATTCCTCCTACTACAATACAAGTATGCTCAATACCTAGACAGCTCTCATTTAACATTTGTTGTTGTTTTTCCCGTTTATTTAATTTTTTTTGCTAATTTGTAGTTGTTTATTTGTAAATTATTAATATCACGCGTTAACGGTGTGAGCTGAGTTAAGGCACTACGTAGTGGTGGAGTGGATAGACGTTTGAAACATATATAATCCTGCACCGGTCGTAATAATTTTATATTGATTTCAACATTGGGAGAAATGTTAGTATTTCAAATTCTCCTACTACCAGTAGTAAATGCTTAGGTGCACATAATGACGGACATATGGACAGAGGGCGAAATCAATTCAGAATTTACTGTCGTAAATATTCATATATGTATATCATATCTAATCATTCTTATAAATGGAGATTTTCTTTATTATAGCACTTGCCAGTAAGGTGACAGTGGCACAATAATAAATTCACACGTTGTTATCGTTATATTGTACCTTCAATATAAGATCTTCGGTGACCAGAAAGAGGCCTCAGAGACTTCCTGACGTGTACAAATTTTTGGTCTTGCTCATATGACTATTAGGATGGAGTGAAATACTATTTCAAATATCATGATATCAAGCTGAAAATTAGCGCAGGTCTCCTTACGTCATGTGAATAGTTTGCTTATTATAATTAAATAAAGTCAGTAAATAGCTACGCCTTCTTCTTTTCTATTATTCTATTGAAAATATGTCGTACGTCACATTTTGTTGAGTTTTTACAGCTTTTCGATGTATTACTCTAAACAGAATTATTGAATCACCATTAGTGGCGTTTGTAATATCTAAGCGGTAAATGCCACACTCACCATCAATTATACCGATCGTATCAGAATCAAAGTCTGAATCGATTTATATATATTTATTTATAACCAATGTACAAGTCGCATTTATGGATATTTTATGATGAAATTTGGAACGGGGATGTCTTTTGGGCCAAGGACGGTCACTATTGGTCTGAGCGGTCCACGTTTGGGACACCTTCACCATTTGCCAAACTTGAACTCGATGGAACCGTTTTCATCTCTCTAACTCTTTTTCACAACGTGACTTTATTTGTGAGAACGATTCAACTAAACTAATTATAATATAAATTATGTTGTAGGGAATTAAGTGGTCGAGCAGAACCGACTATAATATTTTTGTTTTTCTAAAATTATATTAAATTATGAAGTGTTCTAACATATACGTAACAAGCACGTTTAGTTGTTTTCCTTGCGATAAAGTTTCGGAGTTTCCTTAATTTTTCTGATACTCAGTTTTGGAAGTGTAAAATATGTGCCGGCCGCAAAAGGGTTAATTTTTTAAATAAAGTTTTTTAATAAATTCACATTCATTACTCTTTTATAATCCCTCCACATTGGTTAGGTGAATACTAAGTTTGTCATTCCAATAGCAACACTTCCAAATAGGTGCTAGAGACACTATCAAGTAAATAGTGTTTTTTAAGAGGTTTATTTTTTCAAAGGGATTACTCTCTTCTCTGACAGTTGTTTTGTCAGTTCAATGTGACATTTCTACACAGTACTATTTGGCAAATCATCAGGAATAGAAATTTATTTTCAAAATCAGGGTTCAATTAAATATTTTTATAGAGCATTTCAGAATTTTTGTTGCCAATTCTTCAAGATATGGATGTGGACGTAAGGTGAATTCATCAGGACGGTGCCATTTGCCATACTGCCACCGAAACAATCGATTTATTGAAGGCACATTCTAACGACAGCATTATTTCAAGAAATGGACCGGTGAATTGGCCTCCGCGTTCATGCGATTTGACGCCACTTGATTAGTTCTTGTGGCGATACGTGAAGTCATTGGTGTATGCTGATAAACCAGCAATAATTGTCGCTTTGAAAACCAATGTTGAACGTCTCGTAGCTGAAATACGCCCTCAAATGCTTGAAAAAGTGGTGGAAACTTGGACCTCCAGAATATCCTTTGTGGAAAATAGTCATGGTGGCCATATGCCAGACATTGTTAAGGTTAAATACCAAGAAATTATCTACCAAATAAAATCAAAAAATTGGCTACTTCATTATTTAGCACGTGTTTTATCTAAGTTTTTAATCGGCAACCTCTTAAAAAAACATCCCTTTTAAGAATATTTTCTTAATTAGCATCAAAATTAAGAGATCGATTCGTGTGTTCCAATGTCTGTCTGTTGTTGGCACTTTTACGTTCGATAAAATGAACCAAAATTTTACAATTGTATTGCAACGCCCACGATCGGCAAATATTCCGTACACATAGTTATAATTAGCGGCGTCAGATAACAGACAAATTCTAACTTTAGTCAGTATAGAATACGACCGTTGAGGTAAAATGTATCAAATACTTTAGTCATAGCTAATATATATGTGGTGCAATAGTGACATGCCACGTCTACAATTCCCAGTAGGGGGTGGCCAAGATTTAGCCTGGCCATACCTAACTTTTTGAGTTAATAATGAATAATTTTATGCATGAGTCGAATGCCCGCAGCATTGAATTTGAAAATATTGAGTTCCAAGCAACAAGCAACAAAAAATAAACTCTTTGCAATGATTTTTTGTCGAATGTAGTATTTTTGACAAAATTTGGTGAAGAATAGATAATTAGGTTAATAATTGACTGAGCCAAATTTGGAGCTATAACATTTTCACTTGTTTTCTTAATAAATTGAAGTTAAAAATTATTGCTAAGCCAACAGCAACATTTTTCTAATTTTTCTAATGTGGTGCCATTATGTCTAAAGAAATGTTTCACATTTTACCTATTTATACATTTTAAACACAGAAAATGATTTGGAGGCGCGCTGATATACATATGACATACATACACTTCAACATTTGTTGAAATGCACTATACATATATGCGTTAATAGAATTCAACCAAAACACTGATAATATTTCGTTGGCTAAATGACTAAAAAAAAACATTCTGCATAATGAAAATGTCAGCCAAAAGCTATCGACATGTGTCACTATTTTCATAATTTATTTATTATAAAAATATAATATACAAACATTATTATTATATGCACATAATTTTAGAACAAGCCGATCATTTCGCCCTTTAGAAAATTTCAGTAGAACGTAAATAATTCATGAGCGATAAAAGGTTGATATTAATTCCATTTAAAATATGTAATGCGATCGATGCACAGTATAGAATATTAACAAGTAAAAAAGCTATATTAGGGGAACGTCGAATCTAGGCGACCCAACATCATTATCCATTTTCATTTAACGTTACATTGTGTTATATAACCTATAAATAAGTATTCAGAGTAACATGCACAAGAATAACCATCTCGTGATGTGTTTTGCTTCGAAAATTATGTGTGGCAAATTTCAGCTCTTTATATTAATGTTTCCATGGAAAACTTTGAAAAATGGTGCACAGACGATGCCGTATCATGAAGGAATTTTGTGGCGACAATTCGCACTTAGCCATGCTGCTTAACTGATGTTAATGACGGGCAGTTAGCTAACTGCATAAAATTCGGCCCCGATCATACCGTCCTTAGTATAATAAAATTTTTATACCTTCCACCTTAGGGAAGAGGGTATATTCATTTTGATCATCCGTTTACAACACATCGAAGGAAGCGTCGGAGACCCCACAAACCATATATATTCTTAATCAGCATGAAAAGAGAAATCGTTTGAAACATGTCCGTCCGTGTGTCCGTGCGTCCGTCTGTTGTTGGCACTCTCACGGTCGTAAGTTTTGAGATATCAAATTGAAACTTTGCACACGTATTCTTAGTTCAATTTCGCTGTTCCGTATTGAAATTGGGCAAAATCGGTTAAGAGACACGCCCACAATAAACGAAAATTTCATCATACCTCGAAAAAATTGTATCTTTAAAAAATTATATATCGCACAATACCATGCCCATCAAGTTGAAATTTAGTATAAATATAAGTGATACCATTGTTCAACTCTGTGCCAAAAATGGGCGTGATTGAATAACGCAAACGCCTATAATTTAAAAAAAACACTATTTGCGTAGGTACATGAAATACATAAATATGGCAATAGGAGCTTATTTTTTAGAGAATTACAAAAGGTGGAGGGTATTTAAGCTTCGGTCTTAACCGAACTTTTCTATCTTGTTTAAACATCATTCACTTGGCCGAAAATTATATGTATTTTTTCACCAATTTTAGAACGTCTTTCTTTTGTACCAATTTTAGAACGTCTTTCTGCCTATAGTGTTCCAACAAATGGCTTCTATACGACAATGACTCTTGTTTACTTATATACTTATAGTATTACACAATTCGGGTACAAGAGTACTGAATGATCGGGCTTGACCGAATGAAACAAACAATAACTGATGTTCACTTAATTCGTAATACATATAAATTTTCAATGGAAAAAATAAAATAATAATAATTTCCACCAACAATTTAGATGATCATGAATGATAAAGAATCATACAAAATTAATAGTAACAACAATAAACTGCATATATTAGAAATATTTTGCAATAAACAATGAAATTCAGTTAAATATTGAGCGTCGTACAGTTCACAGGAGATGAGCTGTCGGATAGTATTATATATTCAGACGAAACACAACAAATTTTCTTCCACTTATATATAGAAAAAGAAGAAACGTAAACGAAGTTACAATTTTATTCAATATTAATAATAATGCCAGTTTCAAATGTAATCACACACATCATCATCGTATATTTTATGACGTCGAACCATATCAATGGAGACGCAGTGAATGTAAATGAAAATCTTGAAGGGCATCAGAGGCGCATTTTGGAAAACAAACGAGTCTTTCTGGATGATCGTTGTGTTAAATACGTTTGTCAAAATTATAGCTTTGCAGAAGTTGGCGATGTAGCGTTCTTCGAAAAGAAACCCGAAGTCCATTTTGTCACGAACAACACCTACACTTTGAACGATTTCCCCAACTCTCAGGTTTTAACTTTTGTAAACTCGCATTTTCACAACTTCCCATTGAATCTATTTTATGCCGATAACATTGAAGAGCTGGATATGCGTAACTGTTCAATATACATGATGAGCTGGGAAAACTTTCTAATGGCCGATAATCTTACAATTTTGTTATTATCGGAGAATCATTTGGACACCGTAAGAGCGATGACTTTTGCTTACGCTACCAATTTGTTATATTTGTTTTTGAATAGCAATGGTCTGCGCGAATTGTCCAATGACAGTTTCAAAGGCCTAAAAAAACTATACTATCTGGATTTATCGGATAACAAGTTGGACAATTTACCCTTACATGTGTTTTCTTATTTAACTTCGCTACACCAAGTGAATTTAGCTGGCAATCGCTTACGAATAATAGGGAACGAGTTATTTTCAAATAATCCACGCCTAACCATCATCAATTTGGAAAAGAATTTTTTGGAAAACGTAACGGAGTATGCTTTCCAAAATCAGGCGTACATCAAAGTATTGGACTTATCCCATAATGGGGCTTTAAAGGAAATCGTGGGTAATATGAGGGTGGAGAATTTATGGGCTCGCAATTGCTCTCTTTCCAGAGTCAATATATATGGTAAAGCGGTGTTTATCAATCTACAACACAATAATATTATGGAATTGTATTTTACTCAGCCCAAATATATAAGTACTTTAAATTTGCGTGATAACTGCTTACAACAGATCGCGTCTCTGTCGGAAATGATAAATTTACAGATTTTCGATGTGGCCAACAATCCAGACTTAACGACATTGCCAGAGGTGTGGCAAGTGGATTCTTTAGAGCGTTTGGATTTAAGCAATACCAGTTTAAAGCATCTGCCTATTAAAGCTTTGGCCTCTGCATCCCGTCTAACATCTCTCAATGTCTCGTCTAACTTATTGAGTCAAATAAATCCACAGAATTTTCAGTATTTACAAAAGCTGCAGCACTTCTACATCCATGAAAATATTTGGAATTGTTATAATCTACGCTTGATAATGGACCTTTTAATCAAACCCTTTCATATCTCCTACACGCGTGATATTTTCAATGCAGACTTTCTGGGTGAATATATAGAAGGCATAAAATGCATGTATCGTTCTGAGAAGAGTGATCCAATGCAAGAATTGAATATGAAAAAAATTATGGCGTTTGTCGAGGAGGCTCCCAATGTTCCTCCTTCTTCGTTTTCGTCTACTCTAAACGAAAGTGACGCAGCCTTTAATGAGGCCAGAGAAGTTGACAAACTTAGGGCTGAATTGAAGGTTATAGTTAGTATATATGAACAAAAGTTTTCTCATGTTTTAAAAAGGTTGAATGATTTGGAACGACACTTGCAATCTTTTGAAATAGCCAATAAAACTATGTGGCAACATGTAACTATCACAGTCTAAGAGGGATACTTATTAAACAGTTATTGTAATAAAATACGAGTATAGCGTTTCTGAAAATGTCATATTTTTACTTTTTCCGGCACGGAGGGACGCTACACATTAATTCGGAACCAATTTGACGGTAATAACGTTTAAAGTTTTATTAATTACATCAAATATTATCTTTAAAGTATTTCCGTTCAGGGGGCATTGAGCTTTAGTGTGGTATGAAGATTTTCTAAATTCTATTGTCAGTTTGGTATTCCGTATGCTATACCAAATACCGTAGAGACGTCCAGTATAATATATATGTATTTATAGTTTCGATCAGCATCAAAATGTTAATCGATTTTGGGATTAAAATTATGCTGTGACTTTAATTTTTTTTATATATATATTTACAATTAGTTCATACATTGAAGAGGGGCTGAGTTAGATATCGGGCACGCCCATTAGCAGAGGACGCATTTGCAGACAATCCACGCTCACGGGTTATATGCAAATGGTAGCGTACCCAAGACTTAGCCAATCCAAGTATAGCTTTTACATTTGGTACATTTACCGTTATTTTTAACCAGTAACTATAAATAGAATTTGAGTTAATTAATTACCCACAAGAGATGTAGGAGAGCTGGAAGAACACAAACGCTTTAATATACCACGATTTAATCAATTTCAATTAAAATGTTTGTAATTGCCTACAATTGTAATCAAGTAATAAGGAAAGTGAAGTTGTACAGTGCAGTGTGGTTTAAGCCAAATCTGTGATACCCTGCATGCCTATATTTAATTTAGAGATGTTGGCTTAATTTGGTGCAGAGAAGGAATCTGTGCCTTCGCTGCAACTTTTAAGTACATTCCTGACAGTACATCGCATAGATTATGAAAATATTCTACCTCGCTCCACTAAAAATACATATTTTGAGTGATTTTATAATTTGGATCTTTTTTAGATTTTGAATAAGGCCGATTTTGCTTTCTCATTACCAATCTGCGGGGCCAATGTGCAACGTTATCGCTCTTATCTATTTAATACGCTTTAGTCAAGATATATAGGAGAAGTTTAAGAATAATTACTTGTAACTATAACTTCTCTTTGTTCATTTTGTATACACGTATGCATATATACTGTACTTATACATAGGAAAAATAGAGGGCGCTTAATGTTTGTCGCTGCAAGGCACATCACAATAACTTTTCTTTCAATTCCATTTTAATTTGTTTTATAAACATTAAATGATATAAAAAGTAATACTATTATTCATTATGTAAAAAATGTGCTAACTAACCTGTTTTTTATTTAAAATATTCCATTACAAATACTTCGGTCGGTGTAAGTAGTGTTTTTGTTTCATATGTACAGTGCACAGTGCAATTAAATAAGAATTACTTGGAGTACATTTTAGAAGATTCGTTGACTTTTTTTCAAAAACGTCCACAATTTGTCGATAATGCAACACATACCTCTACAAGCAATTTTCATTTTATTTTATGTATCATTAGCATTAAGGAGGTTGTTACAAAATGTACCAAAACTTCAAAACTTCAAATTTGTTTTGTTTGCTCATTGAAGCTTTAGTTACTTTAACACAGTTTACAACCTTATAACCTCCGATCGTTGCACATATGAGTTGTTGTGAATGAAAGTGGCGCAGGTCCAATTTTGTGGAACATAGCAATTTAATTGTTTTAACCGTTCCACATATTCACGATTTCCCAAACTTGCACCACTTTCAATCACAAATTTCTTCACAAGTAACTCGGACAAATTTTTATAAAGAAAACAATTCAGCAGAGATTGAGGAGGCTTGAGGTTTAAGGAGACCTTTCACAACCCGCTACCTAAACATAAAGGCCATGCACAGCTAAACTCTGGCTGTTTTAACAATACGCGGAAATAGGGAGGGATGTGGCCAGGTAGATTCAGATTTCGCTGTTAATCAAGAGGGAGCGGCATGTTAAACGTAAAATTCTATTTCATAGAAACAATGCCTCCAACCAATAAGAGAATGCCTTATTTTGTGGTTTTAGAGATGATGGGCGGACTGCAAAATAGGGTTACTTCTTTTGCTGTTGACATTCAACTTTTGGAAAAGGTTTCCAAAATTAAGAAATTTGTTATCAAACTGTATTCAAAATTGATGTATGACGGTCGCTTGCAATTTTAATTTTCCTCGACGTATTCCTCGTGTGTGTATATCGTTTAATCAAGCAAACATTTTTCTGCAACTCGTTTTTTATCTTTGTTTTCAAATACTAATTTTTTCTGCCATTTTAATTTTTTTATTTTTACCGATATATATAAAAATGTATATACACATGTTAACCCTCTCTTCTTCTCTCTTGTACACGTTTTCTGATAATACGGCAGCACATAAATGTCGATTAATAAATTAAACAATACATCACCCAGCACGTACACACAGTTCAACAGTTAACGAAATACTAAAGTGCTAAACTGTAATCTACCAATTCCAAAATGTTTATTTTCATTTTTTTTGTTGTATACGCATTTGTTATTGTGCATTGTGTGTATTGTATTTATACGGTTGTCTATATAAACAATGCGCTCTTTCTCTCACTCGCTTGTTTACGTACACAAATATATATTTATATAAACATTTATACCATTCAATATATGTTTGGATAAAAATACATATAATTCTTATTTTACACGGTAGATACGTTCCAGAAAAAAATCAAGAAAAAAAAGACGTGGTTAATCACTGGCGCAAAGTGAATACACAGTTGAACACGAACCTACAGTCTTTCATTTTACTACGATATTAAAACCAAACTTTTTGGTCACAAGCACTGTTTTAAAATTGTACCCCCTTGATTCCTTAAAAACCGTGTTATACAAAAATCGCGTAAAATGGGAAATGCGTGTATGCATGTAATAAAATAGAGCCTTTCCTTTATTATTATTACTCATTGAAAGTGTGGGTTAGTCCAAACATTTATTTATTAGATACGTTTGAAATGGGAGAACAACTTTTAATTCAACATGTTTCCCATATGAGTAACCTTAAATCCTCTCAGAACATAAGTAAAAAAAAATATTTCATTTCATGCTCAATTGTTCCTATGTAACTAACGTGGTTTT
Source organism: Ornithomya fringillina (assembly GCA_963978525.1). NCBI lineage: Eukaryota > Metazoa > Arthropoda > Insecta > Diptera > Hippoboscidae > Ornithomya > Ornithomya fringillina. The sequence continues at coordinate 18,033,183 of OZ021691.1, read as the reverse complement.
TGTTATTTGGAACAAGTAAATATTTACTTAAGTAGACTACAGTTAATAAGAGAATTGCAAGATCAGAGAAGGAGAGAATGCGCTTTCGCTCCTATGCCTATTCTATGTTTACGTATCTACATCGCATAAGTTTAATAAAAGAAGCATCAAGTATTTCATAAATTAAATATATTCTTGATAACCACGAAATTCGGAATCGATTTAACCAAATCTGTCTGTCCGTTACCACACTGGGTCATATACCCTTATAATTATAATAAAGATTTATACGCCATAATTAAGATTGAGCTATCGATTTCAAAATGTTCTTTATCCAACTACATCGACCACTTTGGCACACCCATGGATGGGATAATTATAGGTATGCGTACCAAAGTTCAAGTTTATAGGTGGTTCATGTACCAAAAATGGGCATGGCCGGATTAGCAAGCTGTTATGTAATACATACACTATGAGAGGGCGTTCTCATGTACCTGCCACACCTTTGTATGCAGTTGTGGATTTTAGGATTTGGCTCAAAATGTGGGTTTACTACTTGTTATTGTTCGTTTCCCGCTCAGTTCGGTTTTTATACCCTTTAGCACATGGCGTAAGAGGTTACATTAGGTTTTTGCGGATGTTTGTAACTCTTAAAAGGCAAATTCCACACCCACCTTTAATTAATCCATGTCCCTCTAACCGTCCGTCCGGTATCTGTCCATAGCTTTTAAAATATTGCGATAAAATTTGGTACAAGGGCGTGTGTTGACGCAAAAGCGCGCACTATCGAAGTGGTATAAATTTTTAAGACTCTTCCCTTATTTGAAGTAAGTCTTTATGAGAAGTAGATTTTTTCATAAAATATTGTGAAGAACCGTTAATTGATTCTGTCAAATTTGGACCCGATCAGACGTATTTAATACCTCTCTCCATAGAACAATTGATTGATTGAACTCAACCAATAACTCGACAAAGTGAGTAGAATAGGACAGCGGTTCGCACCTTTTTTTTCCAGTCGGAGCCGTATATGTATGAAATTAAAAAAAAAAAATTTGGGAGTTATATTTACTTTTCCAACTCAGACCTTCTTGAACAGATGGCGCCACAAGGATGTACTATTTTGAATTAGAGTGGTGGTTCATTACCCACTCATTACCTACCACTTTAATACAATAAAGAAGGTCATCTAACGCACATAATTCACGTCAAAAATATATGAGAGGCGCAGGTTCCCGACCTCGAATTAATATTATAAATATTCGATTATGCGACTGGAAAAATAAGTTGGAACTAATGTTGTGATGTGAGATCCATAGTATCTTTCTCAGTTGAATATTGTTATAACCAATTGTACATGTTGCTGTAAACACATGTAAATTCTTATCCTTTACCTGTTCTATATCAAAATCCCATTCAGGCGATGCTGAACGTATTGTTCGATCAGCTGGCGGTGTACCCTGGGCGGGTGAACCCAGTGGCTCTTCAGGTATAACTGCAAAGCGTCCTCTGTTTAAAATTGGCGATATAGTGCCGTAATTTGCTACGTAGGAGAATGATAAAGAAATAGTTGTAGTAAGACGTAAGACGTTGGCAATATAGTAAGTTATTCTTAACTTACAAATGGGCATCAAGCGAAAGCGTCCTAATGTAGTCTCAGGCGGCCCTTGTGGGGTTGAAGTGATGCGAAAACGACCGCGTTTAGCTGCGGCTATCTCGTCGTAGTCTCCCACACCGGTGTTGGGCATTTTTAGATTATATATATATTGTTTTACCTGTAACACATACAAGAAATTTACTACAGATTTTAAAATCTATATAGAATATATAGAATATATATTAAGATTTCGTAACTCTGTGACATCAAACCCCCACGAAAACAAAGAAGAAATATCGTTAATTTACAGATTTTGAAGAATTTAGAAAACAAAATACTTCGATACACACAAAACTTAAGAACTTACTTTTTATTAAAACCTGTATTTAGCACAGTTGTAAAACACCGTTTCTCTGTGTGTATAATGTCGTCAATTCAAACGGAAATTGGCAGAAACTAGACGAACGGAAATTAGCACACCATGCATACAAAGGCATGCCTACACATACGCGTACACGCACGTTTTTGTTTGTTTTCGAAAGAGAAATTATCTAAGAAGTATCTTTTTTAAATTCACTACAAACATTTACATTCATCTACGAATTTCATTTCATTCATGCTGCTGTAAATTTCCACTTCACAAATTTTTTTTATTTTAATGTTGTCACTGCCTCAATATATTTCTATGAATATTTCCTTAAACTAATTACATTGATAGTATCTACTATTTATTTATATTGTTATTCTCATTTTCTCCTATTCTCCTACATTATGAAAAAACAGCAACGAACAAAAATGATTGCGGAAAATCTCCCCTTTTAATATTAAATGACCGTTGTGCAGACTTTATGCAATAATTTTGTTGGAGGAAAATGAAAATTAAGAAAATTTACATTTGCACCAGCTGAAGCGTATCAGTAAAGCAGAATTACCGAGAGAAACTAATATCGTGAGGTAGCAGCAAAACTTTGAAAAGCAAACAACGTTTTCTTTGCATTTGTTGTGACCTCTTGCAATTATTCATTCGCGTATATATATGTGCTAAATTTTTCACATGCACAGTACCGGTATATGAATAGTGGGCGATGTGGAACCATTTTTCTTATAACTTCTTATAAAAAATCTTCCATTGAAACGAGTCTGCAGAAATTGGATGCATGTTGAGAAGTCTTCCAAACGGAATAAAAAATTTAGTATACATCTATCTTATGCTTTCTTTTAAATCACTATATTAACAAAACTTTTTCTCGTTTTCATGGAAAATTTTTCTTTTATGTTATTAATCTAAAAGTAAAAAAAAAATCGTTGCACTATTTGACGATTTTATGAATTGCGTGAACGAATGAAATATATTGATTTTTTAATATGTACATTGTTTTTATTTTCTTTGTATTGTCTCAAAATTGCTGTCCTATACTGAGCTGATTACATCACTCACGGTTCTATGATAATGATACTGTTCACTAAAAAAGTATCTTTTCAAATATGTACCACTTTACGTTCGCTATTAAATTTCATAAGGACAATTAAAGAAAACGATTTTTCGTTGGATTTTTGTGAATTTCAGATTTAAGGAATTAATGGCACTCAGAAAAAATTCATTGATTAAATCACTTAGAGGGAGACGTTTTATAATAAGTGTTTTATTCAAAGACAAATCAGCTGCGATATTCGTCGGCATTTCCTCCCTCGAAGGAACGTAAAAACTCAATTTGATTCCTCGTTCTTGTAAAAGAGAGCTTATGAGAAACGAAGTGTAAGTGCAATAATTCCATTAGGCCTTTTGTCATGTCTTTTCTTTTTATTATTGTGGAAGCACCAAGCAAGCAGATATAAATTATAAAGCAACAAATATAATTTTTGTTATTCTATATGTACATTGCGTTAAGTAATATTTTAGGTAACATGGAAAAGGAAATAATAGGAAGCGAATGTTAGGGGTGTGAATAAATGCTTGAAAAAGTGTTTACGGTACTCCTGCTTTCGTTCGCTATTTTAAAAAACTATCTTTTTACTCACCTACCATACGCACAACTTATTTTATGGTCCTGTATCCTATACACACTGCATAAACTGCATTTCTGTTGCTCATTTATTCAGCATTGATGCAAAATAACTCTTGGAGGGGAGTACCTTTTCGGAGCACAATAAATAATGTTGTAAAAGTTATATATTTTTTTGTGTAATTTTTATGAATATTTAAATTGAGAATTGAATAACCTCACTGCAAATTTACATATATAATTATTATAAAAACATTGTTCGCTTTTTGTGGAGTTACTTATTTTTATGGCATATTACTTTGATTTGCCGTTTACTTAGAAATTTCTTCATAATAACTTTATAACATTGATAATTATCATGTTATACATAATTGTATATAACGACTGAAGTTGTTTGATCTTTTTACTTCTTTTAGTTTATTTTTGGAAAGTGATTAAAAAATCCAATGATAGATGAATTGCCTTTTCTCTTTTTGCTTATCAAAAAAATCAGCTGACTGCTGTTTGGTATATATCTCTGGTTTAGTGAAATTCTTTGATGAACTGAGAAGATATTATAGTTCATGTGAATATATATAATCTAATTATTCGCCGACACATCCCATCACTAAAATAAAATGGCTTTAAGAACCATTTCTAAAAGTTTGCTTAAAATTAATAAAAACATTTTGCAAAATCCATTTAATTTATATAATTACATTATGGTATGTATGAAATGACATAATGAATCAAATAATTAAGTTGTTTGACCGCTACCACTGAATGAATAAAACGTCTAATAAATGGCAGCCACGATGTTGCGCTGCCTATTGTACAGGTGTAACTGTAGAAGGAAGTCCTTCAATGTTGCAGAAAAAAAAAGTTAGCAAAGCAATGAAGGCGTATTTGGAAAGGGCTGAGGAGCATGATTCGTTCATGAAAGAACAGCATTTTCAATATAAAATAGGTAAACGACACTTGGCTAACATGATGGGTGAAGATCCTGAAACGTTTACACAAGAGGATGTAGATGTAATATTTAAACATAAAACAGATTTCAATATTTAGCAACATTGTTTAAATTTTAATTTCCTCTATTTAGAACGCAATCGAATATTTGTTTCCTTCCGGGTTATATGATAAGAAAGCACGCCCCCAAATGAAGCGCCCGGAAGATGTATTTCCAGCTCGTAAAGCAGCCGAATTCGACGAGACTGGCCGACCCTTCCATACTCTATTTTATACAGGAAATCCAAATTTTTATTCTTTATTATACGTAAGCTTTACTATATTTCAGGAAATCATTTAAAAACATATATATTCTTTGCCAGAACATTGTGGAAGAGCTCAATAAATTATACGATTTGGACGACCGTATGATTAGACGCGGTCAAAAGCCTGATCCTACCCAAAAACTGTACGTTTGTTATCTTTCATTAAATAATTATCCTTTATGATATGTTTCAATATTTTCAGCGATTTAACTGGTTTTAATTGGGTTTCCAAAGAGAAACTGGAAGTGCTTATGGTTGAAAAAATACCTGATCTTCAATATACAAATTTTATTAATGCTATGGAACGTTTAATATCGCATCCATACGCGTACACATGTAAAAATTTTATTTTAGAGTACGCCAAACCACTACTTGATAGAAGGACAGACGTGGATATACCTAAGCCTCATATTGATGAGCATGGTCGTCAATATATTACCACATACGGTAAGTTAATGTGAAATTTACAACAGTAAGTTATAATAAGTACAATGTGCAAATACTAAATATTTGATGTCTTTTTTTATTTCATGGAGAATGTCTGCGCAAAAGTGCACGTGGTGATGTTACTGTGCGTGTTCCTGGTACAGGAAAATTATCAATAAATGGCCAAGATATAACTTACTTTGAGGATATTCAACCTAGAGAACAGGTATGATCTAATGTTAGTCATTAAGCAATGTGGCCAAATAAAATTTTTTATCAAATCCTTTGGCCTCGTAACGTAGTATACTCCATATTGGTTAAACTAAATGTTAGAGCGGCCCACAATCTTTCATATATTATATATTGTTAATTTCAAACGAAAACTGACCGTCGGGAAAGATTAATGTGAATACAATTTTTGCTATATGGGTAGATCTTTATTTCATAGTGTTACAAAAACATAGGCATACATATCACTCATTTCGAAAAGTTGTGCATTTTTCTGAATGTTTCAGTAAACTTGTTAAAATATCATAAATATACAATTTCTAATACAAATTTATTTTTTTCAATTTAACAAGTAAAAAAGTTGTATCTGGCTTGGACCAAATCTATGATACCCACCACCGAGAGGGCATTAAAATAAAATTTGTGACTGGCAATGTTTATATATTGGGGGCACAGTCTTAATGCAAACTTTATTGAGCCATCATTGAAAATTATATATAACCACTCATTTTTTTAGTGGGCATCTAAGATAGATGTGCGTATTTTGAGTCATACAAAATAAAAGCGCTCACAAGTGATATAAAGCAGGAGTTTTTCAGTTTCTGTTTAACAGTACATGTATGTATGTTTGTATGTTTCAATTTCAAAATTAAGTTCTGTCGATGTTATATCAAGGTGGAAAGTGATATCTCAATGGACGAACGGACGGACATGCAGAAGGCGCCTACCACTTGTTATAAACGTTTTGCCAAAATAAGTGTTTCTACTCACGGTGGTGGGTATATGGGTGATACAATTCTATATGTACCTATTCATTGTTTTCAATGTATTCAACTTAATTGACAAAGCACAACAACACCTTTGCTGAGTTTCTATCTGTTTCCAACCTAAAATAATGTGGAAAACAAAGAGTTGACTGGCAATGTGGATGGAGGTGAGGTTTGCTTGCCTTTGTTCTCATCTTCTTAGATTGTTTTTCTGTTGATTCGATATTACTATCAGCAACTTATCAATGACTTTGCTTGCTTGTTGTTGTTGTGTTATTAAAGCCTGCTTGAGCTCTTGAATTTCTTGTGTCAAATATTCAATGCGGTCAGTGTTGTCATCGAGCTTCGAAGTGAGACTACTTACAATGGTGGCTTCCAGGTCTTCAGGTGCATAAGGTGTGGTGGATGGTGCTTGATTGTTGTCATTATTGTATTTGTTTTTATATGATAAGTATGTAGCAGAGTTTTTAGTTGACACAGTGTGTCCAAAATGTTTGCGCATCTTGCCCACTTCGTAAGCTTTCATGAGGATATCGCGTGGTAAACGCTTTTCGCTGGGGTTCAGAGGTTTCACGCACAAGACCACTCGATAGGCTTGGGGCGAAACCAATGCTGTGTAATGCAACAAATTCCGCAGCCAAGTTGGCAAATAGCCATTGAAGAGAGCCGACTCAATGTACGAAATCAATTTTGTTTGCCGCACCAACTTTGAAAGGCCAGCCGTTTTTTTCAACCCCTGTATATCGTGCACGGCTATGCCCACCAACAGATTCATCAAAATGATGGTGACAAACAGTAAAAATAACACAAAAGTTATTTGTGCACTGACTTCCAGCAAAAAGGGTGGATCTTTACCATCTGGGTCGTTAATCAATAGTGAGAGGTCTTGTTCACCTATCATCATGACCAGCACCGAAATGAAGCCCATAAACGGGTTAGCAAATGACGACGAGGAGGGAAATATCACACAAAAGCTGATAGTGAAGCCGATCAGCATGCATGAATATGCCATAAAAAGTTTTGCGAATTCACCCTGGACGCGTGTATACATCGCCACATACACATCAAACACGGGCAGCTGGCCAATCATTAGCATTAGATTGGTCCAGCCCAGCAGTACGGCGAAAGCTCCTATGTGGTTTTGGAACGTATATGTTTGTTTGGTGTAAATGTAGGATATGACGAATACACTAGTAATGACGAACCATTCCATTATATTCTCCACTTGGGTGACGTAATGTTTGAACGAAGAATAACCAGTGATGCCGTACAGTTTTCGAAAAATTTCGACTATAGTGATGGCCACGAGCACCCACCATTGCATTTCCATAACGAAAGGATTATTGCGCAACATGTCACCCAGAATAGATTGCTTCTGACATAACTCCTGAGCTTGTATGGTGGTATTGTCATCTTTACTGCCATTGTAACAGTTGTGAGCCAAGGCAGTGAGCACGTACAGCGTTAAGAAGAGAACGAAAGTAAAGCAAAATATTAAACGTCCTACATAGTATTTGCGTATTTTGCCCCATTTAATATAAAGAAAGGAGGAACATAAGGGATGTTCGAGGATCTCCTTTTGGCCCTCATCGACGAAGGTGTTCAGGTAGCTGATTTCTCGTGGATGGCAATGCTGCAGGAGTTGGCGAAAGTCCAATTCCAGTTCTACCTCTCGATTTACCGGATCTTGCGAGTGATGTAAAGTTATGGCAGCATCTAATTTCTGCCGTATCATTGCCACTGATGCTGGTGTTTTGCGTGTAATTACATTTAGGGCTGAGGTGCCTTTCTTTGATTTGGTGGTAACGTCAGCTCCATGATAAATCAACATTTCCACGCACTGCACCAAACCGTCCAAAGCTGCCAGGTGTAAAGCTGTAAAGCCATATATGTCTTTGTGATTCACATTGGCACCCCACTGTATGAGGGTCTCCAAAATATCGAAAGCATTTTCCGATTTACCAATGGCGGCATGCAAGGGCGTCCGATGATCAAAATCCTCGGCATTAGGGTCAGCATTGCCATTGCGCAGTAAAGACTCTACGCACTCTAAACTAGACGTGCGGGCGGCTAAATGCAATGCCGTGAAGCCCCTGTGATTCTTAAGCTTGGCATCTGCTCCTTTGGCTAGTAGTAAATTGACACACTCCACGTTGCCTTCATCAGCTGCCAAATGTAAAGCTGTGGATTCCTTCTCGCGTATGCATATCCGTACATTGGGATCTGCCCCCGGAGCTTTAAGTAAAGTCTCCAGACATTGCACGTTACCCAAATCAGCGGCTAAATGAATGGCATTAGTGCCGTTCGGTTTGAGAGAGTTTACATCGGCACCCTCCGAAATGAACAGCTGTAGGCACTCTGGAGAATTAGATCGCACAGCACAATGCAGTAAACTTTCCTCACAGTTGGGCTTATTCGTGTGTATTCCAAGCAAAGCGCCGTTGTTGATGATAAATTTAGCCGCTTCAGATGAGTTACCGAATGCTGCACAGTGCAGGGGGGTATAGCATTTCGCTTGACAATTAACATTCAAGCCCTTGCTGACGAGAAAACTCAGCGTCGCCAAACAATTGCTGAATGCAGCCAAATGTAGGGCTGTCATACCATTTTGATCACAGAAATTCAATTCAGCACCGATATCTAGGAGGCTTTGCAATAGATCCCATCGTTTGAGAAAAGCCGACCATAGAAAGCATAAATTCTTCTCGATCTTGGAGGCCGATTCAAAATGGGTTTTAGTGTTCTCCGCGATAACATTGCCCTGTTCGATATCCTCAAAGTAGCGCATGCGACCGGCGGCATTTTTCATTTGATCAATTAAACTGATGCGTAGTGTATCGTTGCATATCTGAACACTTAATTCACTGGCGGGCTCCTCAAAACTGTCGTACATGCTGGGCGCACTTTCAGCTGGGGGCGACGGTCCGCACTCCATATATTCAAATTCACCGGCAGCCGGATACTGAGCCTCAATCGTAGCATCTGTATTGTTGCGCCATCTGACCGCAATGGGCGCAATCGTAAAGCTGCGAATGAGATGAGGTGGGACCACGATTAAAATATGAATATAAAGTTGCACTACATCTAAGTTTGTAAAACACTAAAAGTGTTGATGCTTCACTTTGTCATGTGTCATGTATTATCATGTACGTCCTCTATCTACTTTTCCACATACAACGGATTGAAATTGTTATTTATACACCCTACTTGGGTTTCTTTAGTGTGTGGATGTGTGGATGTTTGTAACACTTCAACGTCAAATGCTACACCAATCTTCAATTATACCGATCGATACAGAATTAAAATCTTAATTAAAATTAACCATGTACGTCTGTCCGTCCATTCGTTCAAGTAAATTAGGGCGCAAACTAAAGGTCGCATAGATATTTGAAATATTTCGATAAAGTTTGGTACAAGGACACGGATTGGTCCAAAGAGGAAACCTACTAAAAATGAATCGTAGCCCTGCCCATATAACTCTTTATATGGGCAGGGCTTCTAAATATATGTATAGACGGACATACATAGATACATGTGCTCCATTAGCATGGAAAATTGAGTCGATTTTGCCATGTTCTCTCAGTCGCCTTTGTAGTCTACTGTCATAGTGTTTTGTAATATTTTTTAAAAACTATAAAATTATTTGCGAAACGTGCCGTAATTAAGAAATTATTTAAAGCTCACTGAATACGATTTGTATTATTTACAAGTAGATTGTCTTGACACGTTTAACAATAAAACCTGAACACTAAATTAAATGGCATTTAGTTTCAGATTGTAGTGCTGTATTCAATATCAATAAGTAAATAAACTGTGATTGATGGCTAAGTCTTGGACTTGGACTTGGACAAAGACTTGACCAAAACCTAAGCCAAAGTCTTGATTAGGAATAACAATCGACAAAACAATCTCCCTCTTAAGTTTATTTATCGACGCACAGTATTTCATATAACACAAAAACTTTCTGCGGTGCATCGTCAAAATATGATACATACAGTGTAAAAATAAGTGAAATATGCATGGTCGCAGAGACGGACAGACGGACAGAAACCGATTCTGAATAGGTCACTATAATCAAATAAGGGTCCATCTGAAGCGCACACACGCAATGTGCCTACTGCCACAAGTGGATGGTATCCAAGCAAATGTTCTGCTCAGTATATTTGCTCCCAATTACATCATTGACGTGTTATTATTTTAGGGAGTATTTCAGTATAAACATACAAAACAGATTTCGCCGTTAACCGGAATTGCAAATATAGTGCAATACACTTTCACACACACAAATACAGCTATGTCTAAAGGTAAAAAAATTCCATAATGAAAAATTTTACAAGAACAACGTACAAAGGTTGTAACGTAATCCATGGATTTCGCCAGCTGACAATGGGAGATTCCAATTTCATTTCACAAAACTTTCATTGTTAAGCAAATTATTTAAAGTATACACAATCTCTACTACTACTCTTAAATCAAAATCAAAATCAAATTCAAATTCAAATTTAATTATTGTGCTTTTCACAATGTCAACTGCGCTTTTGTACTGTTTTTGATTATCATCACGACTGCTTTGATGGCGGCTAGAAAATGAACTAATGCAAATACACATATTACGTTGAATAAGTGAATGAAACTGATCCACGCCCGCCAACTAGCCAACGTCGCAGTTGTTGTAACGCAAATGTGGTTAACTGGCTTATTTATTTATTAAGCTTGCACTGTAAAGCAGCAGTCTGAGCAGTGACGAATTTAGAAAATGAACTGGACTTAAGCACAATACATTCTTTGAAAATATTTGAGTAGTGTACTATTAAGAGAAATGAGACAAAATCAAAAAAGTTAAAAAGCTATATTTGGCTGAGGGCACATCTTGAGTTTCCGCCATCGATGTACCAAAGTTCCCGGAGAGCCTATTTTTCAATATATGTTATCTTCTGTACTTCTCTGTAATAAGTAAAACAGAAAATTATGCCTATTTCAGTTTACCTTGGATTGTGCGCGCGTCACTAGACCGATCGATATCTAATTATGATTACCACACATCCCCGGACAGACAAACATGGCTAGATCGACTCTGTATTCGATGTTGATTCAGAATATATATACCTTGATGGGATTATATTTGGCTTCGGCCAAATCTTGAATACCTACCCTTAGGCGTGATCGATGCTTCCCACTTTTTTGAAAAAGGGGGTCGAAAAATCCCCTAAAAACACACAACAAATGCCAAGTTTCATTTTTTACAAATTATGCAAAAATGCTTAAACAATGTTAAGAACGTGACTGTGTCCTATGTCCGATTCTGCCCAATTTCGTGAAAAACTAAAATCGATTGAGAAAATGTTTATCACACAGGGACATGGATAAATTAATTCAGAATTTGACCTGATCAGAAATGTATACACATACGTTGTGTATTTGAAGTTCAGCCCGAGTATGCATATATTAAATAGGATGTGGACATGGGCTGTGGGCGTGTTTGTTGTCTATTTTCGACATGTTTGTATTTAACACATCATTACACCCCTATGGCGCTATCATTAAGATCATAAGATAATTAAGTGCCTTAAGTGTTGACAATGGGAGACCGATTTTATATTTATTCCATAAGCACAGTTTACGTAAAAACGTGAAGAGTATCTAAGCAAAAGCCAAAAGCCAAATATAGAGTTTTTTATATATTAAAACGTAGTAGCTGTGTTAAACCTTTACCACAAAATTAGATTAATTTTAAGAGTGCGCAGGGTAGAATATTTACAAAATAAAACTAAACATCATTGATTTTATCTTACCGGTTAGTATTATTTTCAGCTAACGGTTGTTCAACGTCATCCTTATTTACCACACTAATCGAACGTGTTATTCGTCTCGGTTTAGTACTGCCCTCCTTATAGCCTAAATTCTCCATGTCTAAGTAAAGTGTTTTTACATGTAATCCGTTTATTTTGAATGGATATTTTATAAAAAAAAAACTCAATAAAATATCAGTGTGTTTAAATAATTATACAAATAGTGTTCAGTTTCACATCAACATATAATGTATTGAATTGAATTTCTCATTCAGACATCATTTTACGGTTTCTGGACTTTTCACATTTTGCTCGTTGTCTGCGCTCTACGGGTAACACGGCCAACAATGATAAAATATAAATAATGGGAGAATTTCGCATAAGAAATAGATACAATAAATAAACAGTGATTCTGTGTGTGTGTGTGTGTGTGTGTGTGTGTTTGTGAAGAATTTGTTGAAACAAAACTCTTGTCCGCTTATATACACAAAAACGTAATTTCCAGTTTACACATGATTGCCCACCGAAAGTCAAACACAACGGGCAATAGCAACGACTTCCAAAAATGATTTTGTTTTCCCTTCATTTTTATTATTATTATTGGTTATAACGTTTATTTTCCTTCTTCATTGATTCATTGATTTTTATGAATAAATCAGCTTTACTACCACAAAATTATTATTTATTAATAATATTCTCATTATACCCTCCACCTTAGGGAAGAGGGTATATTCATTTTGATCATCCGTTTACAACACATCGAAGGAAGCGTCGGAGACCCCACAAACCATATATATTCTTAATTAGCATGAAAAGAGAAATCGTTTGAGACATGTCCGTCCGTGTGTCCGTATGTCCGTCTGTTGTTGGCACTCTCACGGTCGTAATTTTTGAGATATCAAGTTGAAACTTTGCATACGTATTCTTAGTTTAATTTCGCTGTTCCGTATTGAAATTGGGCTAAATCGGTTAAGAGACACGCCCACAATAAACGAAAATCTCATCATACCTCGAAAAAATTGTATCTTTAAAAAATCGCACAATACTATGCCTATCAAGTTGAAATTTGGTATAAATATAAGTGGTACCGTTATTTAACACTGTGCCAAAAATGGGCGTGATTGAATAACGCAAACGCCTATAATTTAAAAAAAACACTATTTGCCTAAGTACATAATATAGTCGTAGACATAAATATGGCAATAGGAACTTATTTTTTAGAGGATTATAAAAGGTGGAGGGTATTTAAGCTTCGGTCTTAACCGAACTTTTCTAGCTTGTTTTTAGTTGATTTTGAATTTCAAATGCACACTTGTGACATACGTATGTTGTTGTTGTATCTTATTTCCATCTTTGTTGATGATCTGCGTTAATTTTGCGAATCGTTTGCGACTCGGAACGCGGCCTTCGAAGGTTCCATAAAGTCGGTTCAATATACCTTTTCGCTTACTTTTCAATTTGTAGACGAATTTCCAATGTTCAAGGTGGAGGGTACTGTAGTTACTTACTAATATTTATACCCCAATATTAGTATTGGTCGTACACTAAGTGCGTCTTTTCGTTTGCAACGATCAGAAAGAGGAGTCGGCTCACTAATGTGCATTAAATCATCTTAAAATCTTAAGATCATATCACTGCAATGCCCTTAGTCGATACCATAGGTCACGTAACAATGTGGAAGACATTCAAAATTTGCTACAAACCATATGAGTCCATTTACCTGTTCTTTGCTATTACTCCTCAAAACGTTGAAACACTTAAGAATTATAATATGATTTGATTTGTTGAGAGATGTCACTTTAAAATGCTTGCAATATCATGATACACTCGCAATTTATAATTAAATATTCGGCAAGAGTTGTTATAAATGTTTCGTTTAAATATTAAAAAATAGTTTCCGCCATTTATAAGATGCTAAATATTCGAATATTGTGTTAGCAGTGACGTTAAATTTAATCGTGCTGATATCCTCGCTTATGACATTTCTTATCGTTATCATTGTTTTGAGACATGCCTCAGATAAACCTTAAAATATGGCTTTTAGAGATACATACATTTTTCATTACCAACAACAGACGTATGAGTATGCTAAGACCAAGGCTCTGTACTGCGAAGAGTAAAAACCATTGAACTCAATCCGATATATAATAGTTTTAATAGGAATAAATTTGTCTTAGGACAAATCTTAAATACTCTCTACCTTCGCATACGAACAGTGGGCGTGGCATTTACAATACCTTTTTGTATTACGTCCCGACCAACAAGTCGAATTCTGCATCAAGGAGGTTTTTTGTGTACATTGTGGGCAAGCCTGCTATCCGACTTCTCCCATTTTGATGGGAGTATAAATAAAATAAAATAAATGTGCGGACCACATTTCAATTTCCTTTTTGGGTCTGTGAGAGAAATGTTTGTATAAAAGTTCAGCTCGATATATCAATATTTGCGTCTGTGAGCATTCCAACAACGACTCGGGTTTCGATGCTGATTAAGAAATTTTTTATTCGACAGAGTCTCTGGGTGTTGCAAACGGAACAACAAACTTATTACTGCGTAATGCATTATTTCTATTACACATCTTCTTCAATACTCTTCTCTTATGAGTTATTAAAGAAATAAATGTAATATTCTACGCATACATTTATTGTTCGTACTATTGTTGTCGAATTCAATTTTTTTTTTATAAAGACACGCACGTGTTTGTGTGTATATACCACGTAATTACTCTACTACTCAATACTAAAAGCAACGTAAACGAACAAAATGCATCCATTTTTAATTACTTGTGACAATTTCAAGATTTGCTAAATTTACAAAAATAAATTTTCCGGTGGATAACTTGGAATGATGACATACGTATACGTTTCCTAAAGCCGTTCTAAAATATTCAATCAATAAAAGGAAGAACGGAACAATAAGAATCGAAAATAGTTTCTCTCAAATTATTTGAGAGATTTGTTATAGTTATGTAATGGATTATATCATGATTTGGACCATGGACAACGAGAAAGTTATTAAAAAAAAAAGGTTTTAAATTGAAGCGAATGAAATTAAATGAGACACTAAATTAGGCTTAGGTCAAATCTTAAACACCCATCCATAGTGGGTTTGGCATGTAACTGATTGCGCGCCCTAATATTATCCGTCAACACAAAAGTAGAATTTTCCTTTTTTTATTTTACTTTGTAGTTCAATTATTTTGTCCAAAATTTCAGCTCAATACTTCAAAATTTACGACCGTGAGAGTGCCAAAAAGCAGGCGCACTCGCAGACACCACGACGACATGTCTAGATTGTTTCAGATTTTGATGCTGATCTAGAATATATACACCTTGCAGGGTTCTGACGCCTCTCTCTGGCAGTTGCAAACGGAATAGAAAACTCAGTCTTCCCTACACTAATAACAGTAACATAGTGTGTCGGAGACAATTTATGCCTATTTATGATACAACTTAATTTGGCCGAAATGTACCTAAGAAGTTGAAATTCGGTACATATACTTATAATTAGGACGCCCATCGATTTGTCAAAAATATGCTGTTCGGATAATAAGCTCACACGCTCACAATTTACAAAGAACCTTTTTCAGCGCATTATTCTACTTATTAGTTGATATGTAATACAAAAAATAGGAGAGAATGTTATAGTCGCTCAAGCCCGATCATTTGATACCCTACACCACTTAGTTCCACAAATGGTTTGCAACACCCAGAAGGAGGCGTCAGACACCCTACTACGTATACATATTCTTGATCAGCATCAAAAACTGAGTCGATTTAGACATGTATGTCCGTATGTCCGTCTGTTGTTGGCGTTCTCACGGCCGTAAATTTTAAGATGTTAAGGTGAAATTTTGTACAGATACTTAAAGTTTTTGCACGCAGATCGCTATTTCAAATAGGCAAAATCGGACAAAATCCACGCCCACAATCATCAAAAATCTATATATCTGCCACAAAAATTTAGAAATTTGGTGCACATATTTATGGAATAACCATCCATTGATGTGCCAATGTCTGTTATCCAACCACGCCCACAATCACCACACTCGACTTGAAAGTTGATACATAATGCATACACTATTAGAGGGCGTTATAGCATACCTGCTACGCCCATTATTGTACATGTGGAGGGTATTTAAGATTTGGTCTAAGCCAAATTTAGTTTTTATTGTAAGCTTTATTATACCCTCCACCTTAGGGAAGAGGGTATATTCACTTTGATCATCCGTTTACAACACATCGAAGGAAGCGTCGGAGACCCCACAAACCATATATATTCTTAATCAGCATGAAAAGAGAAATCGTTTGAGACATGTCCGTCCGTGTGTCCGTGTGTCCGTCTGTTGTTGGCACTCTCACGGTCGTAATTTTTGAGATATCAAATTTAAACTTTGCATACGTATTCTTAGTTCAATTTCGCTGTTCCGTATTGAAATTGGGCAAAATCGGTTAAGAGACACGCCCACAATAAACGAAAATCTCATCATACCTCGAAAAAGTTGTATCTTTAAAAAATTATATATCGCACAATACTATGCCTATCAAGTTGAAATTTGGTACATATATAAAGGGTACCGTTATCCAACACTGTGCCAAAAATGGGCGTGATTGAATAACGCAAACGCCTAAAATAAAAAAAAACACTATTTGCTTAAGTACATGAAATAGTCACATAAATAAATATGGCAATAAGAACTTATTTTTTAGAGAATTACAAAAGGTGGAGGGTATTTAAGATTTGGTCTTAACCGAACTTTTCTATCTTGTTGTATATCAAATTGACCAGGCAGTATATATTTGATTGTTGTGTCATTAAATATGCCGGCGCCTTTTCACTATAAAACAAAAGAGCAAATTCCGTCGGAAGTGTATGAATAATTCCCCACTGTTGATTAGCTTATACCCTCCACTTGAATTTAAAGGGTGTACTAAATTTGTTGTTCCTTCTACAAAATTCGGAGAAAGATATCTAAATTGTTAGAATACTCACGAACTCGGAAGTGGGAATATGGAGTTGATTATTTGATTCAGTTTTTCATAGGTTACGCAGTTTAGTTGAATTAGAAAATGGGATTAGTGGAAGGTATTTAAGATTTGGCTTAAGCTAAATATAGTTCTATGGGTTGTTTTTGAGGTTCTGTTGTTGTGTGAAGTCTTTTGTGTGCAATCGTGTTCTAAATTTTTTTTACGATCTTTTCTACTCGCTACATACATACTTTACATAGGTATATATATGGCAGTTTTCTTATTCAATTATAATTTAAATCAATTGTGTGTAAATACTTTATATTGCACATTAGTACGAACAGTGTATTATCGTGTATATGTATAATATGTGAAGAGGAGGCTTTCTCGACTCTTTTCATATCATAATTTACACTAAAAATATATAATACATACAAACATTTTTAGTCAGTTATTCGTATTATTATTGTTATTGTTACGTGTAATATTATAATAAATGTGCTCATACATCATGTGTGTTTGTATATTTAACTTATATTTCTGTTATTTTATGTTGTCCTTGAACCTGACGTACACAAACTATTTATAAGAAGCAGAACTAAACAAATTACGGTAAATTCTTTAGAGTTTAATGAGAGTGAATTGCTGTATAAAGCTATTAATTAGGTGCGTGTGAATAAAATCCAGCGAGAAATTGCTATTGAAAAGGGCAGTTTGAGTTAATGCTATTTTAAACATAGCATTGTAACGATCTACATGTGCATACGTGCACAAACGCATTATATCGTAATAACATTGTCAACTAATGTTATGTAAGAGATTGTTTTTTAAGTTATTGATTAGTTTTCTGTGTGTCTGAGAGAGACTTGTTTGGTACGTTATTACTTCGCTACTGCAGGTAAGCTAAGTAGAAGACTGCCTGCGAAGTCTAAACATTTTGGGTCAATTCCTCAATGTGTGCGCTAAGCGCTTCAGAAACAGACTTGTCCGGGGATACGGTTGGACTATAGATCATGTTAGATGTTGATGCTGATCAAAAGTATATATACTCTGTGGCGTTCCCGACAGCTCCTTCTGGGTGTTGCAAACGGTAAAACGCACTCTTCCAAATGGGTAACGTTTGAGAATGGTTCTTTAAGTTTATTTCTTTAGAAGTAATACAATAATTATGAAATAATTTGTTTTTCTCCTTCTCTGATTTTATACCGACAATGAAAAGCTCAATTAATATTTAAGTGATTTATAATTGAAATGTTGTTTTCCAGTGTGTGTGTGTGTGGGTGTGTATGTATATATATATATATATAGTGTTATTTTACGATTCCTTTTTGTAATTTATGGAACGCAAGGGGTTCAAATTCTGTATTTTTGCACCCACCACCTTTCCACTTATGAAGCCTGTTACGACCATTCACAAAAGCACAATTGCCAGACCACAGAAATATTATTTTAATGTACTACGCGGGCGAGTTTTCAATATTTGCATCGCGTTAAATAAAGTTTTTTACACGTTATGGTTTCTTTTGAAACGCATTTCCACAGCGTCCGTACGTTGTGCGATATATATTTTTATGTAATGCATCCACAAAATTATACAACTCGGCTCATACTTCGTTCCTTGTAAAATGTACAAAATAATTATTTACTGTTTTTGTATTTTTTTAATTCTCTTTTAATATCTCGTGTGCTCGGTTAATCTTATTTCCTGTTCCGTTGCGTACCTACATGATATGTTTTCATGTTTCTTTATTTTTCTTGTTTTTCTTTGCTTGATCCGCACGATCATTTCACAACGACGTATCATTTGAAAATATCATGCAACTCTCTGGCGAAGATCACCAAAATTCAGTACTTGTATTACTCGGTTACTCTCTCTCTCACTCTGTCGGTAGTTAATTTATCACAACACGGGAACAATTATTGTACTGTTGATATACCTTCTTCTTGTTTTTTTATTTAAATGAAAATAATACAAAAGATCGCAATTTGTGCGTCTTATGTCTATTATTAACCATGGCATAGATTTTCACTGAATCAATGAATAGGGAAGTATGAGCAATGTTAGCTGATTTTTAATGCATTCCGGTTCCCTGTAATTTACTGTAATAAGTCGTGAACATGTTAACCCCGAACTAAGTATTGATAGTGAATAAAATTGGACAAACGATGTGTGCAAACAATGAAACTGAAAAAGTAGGATTCTACAAAAATAAACGGCCCTGTCAAATAAAATATTTTTTTTTTAATTTTTTTTCATTACGGTGAAATTCTCAGTCTTGTTTATCCTTCCGCACTTCGCGGCTATTTGGATGATTATTATTAAGTATTGCCCCATAAATGCTCTCGCACTGTCAGCATACTTTGCGATCGATTATAAATTACTTGAGCTTGAAAGTTTATTTTTTTGAAATACAGATTCCTTGCGATTTTATTATTACAGATTCTATTTCCTTTAATTTTTACGGAAATGTTGGGCAAATGTGATGTGGAAGCAAATGTTTCAGGTGGTGGTTTTTCTGGACAAGCAGGGGCCATCCGATGGGGTATATCAATGTGTCTGCGCAGTTTTGTTCATAAAGAAATGATCGAGTCCATGCGCCTAGGTAAATTGTTTAATAAATCGCCATCCTTAAGAATGAATTGATTGATATTTTGCAGCTGGTCTATTGACGCGTGACTATCGTCGACGCGAACGCAAAAAGTTCGGTCAGGAAGGCGCTCGTCGCAAGTATACGTGGAAAAAACGTTAAATTATACATTGGCTGCATGTTCGGTTTACAATTTTTAATAAAATTACATTTTATTCAATGGTTTTAAACCTAATATTTGTAAACCTCGTCTTAAAACGCTTTTCGCGGTAGCGAATAATAAAAGACGATTTAACTTTTTTAAATGGTTAGGCTCCGTTTTGACGGGTAAATGCTTTAAAGCCCGACTCGTGCTGTTACTGGAATAAAAATAAAATGCAAAAATATATATAAACATAAAAGTATTACAGATACTAGCATACTAACCATAAGCCAAATAAATAATTAACTAAAATACAAGCTTCTAATTGTTCTTTGGATTGCCAAAGTGACTGAGGGAACCTGGATACTTCATGCAGCACATCTAGGGCTTCTGGCTCTAGAAGGTAATTTATATTTGGTTTTATCTCATTTATTGTTATGTTAGCACCCTGCTGTTGGAGAAGGCTTTCCAAACGACAATGTGTGTATTGCAGCTTAATGCCAGTATCGCCATTCATTTGTAAAGCTTTCTCCCAATTGAAATCATAATCCCTCTGGCGTCGCTGCCTTAAGTCATTAATAATTACAGCCGAAATACCCAAAATGTCTGCTATGTGGTTGTCTTCAACACATTCATTCAATTCTATTTTAGTGTCTGAAGGATATTTTTTAGATCATGATTATATTTACAAATTTACTTGTAAATAATATTTTACCTACTTGGACTTTGCTTTTGTTTTTCGTGCACTCTTTCGCGAGCCTCGTCTAAAAGATTTTTTAGAAACACCGCTTGCCCCTTACGAGTACTCATGCCGTGTATGCGTCCAAACTTGACGTGCTTTAATTTTGTTTCCTCAAGTTCTTTACATAGAGCGGTAGTTGTTTTAAAACAAGCATTCAAATGGTCGGCTTGACCGTTTTCTACCACATAAAAGATTTGGGTAAATTTAAAACGATGCCAACGATCTAAAAGAGCTGCGATATCCCGTGTTAAATATAATGTGGCGCCATCACTTTTAATAATTGGTATTCTGCGTTGATCTACTTCCACCACTTTACGCCCATCTTCTTCGTTCAATAAAAGTTTACTATTTTTCAATTTCTGTAAAACATCCATAATATACTTCTCGGAGTACTGGGACTCCCAATCGTAAATATCAAATTCCACACCCAGCCGTCTGTAGACCGATTGTAACTCTTGTTTTGTAAAATCTCGATACAGATTGAACTTTGCAGTTATTTCCGAATTTAGATGATCGTTTTCCAACTCCCTAAACAATTGCCGTGCCCTAACAATGATCGAAGAATCCGTTTCCGCTCGTTTATTCGCTAGAACATAAGCTTTGTACATTGTGTCAATTGGTGCTGATTGTATTTGTTCAGAAGTAGCTCCATACATTTCCATGCCAATATGTAGCAAACCCAACTGCGTTCCCCAATCCCCCAGATAATTCATTTTGGTGACACGATAATTCAAACTTTGATGTATATTGGCCAATACATTGCCTATAATGGTAGAACGTAAATGACCCACATGAAATGGTTTAGCAATATTGGGGGAACTGTACTCAAATACCATGTGCTCTTTGCGCTTTTCCTCTAGGTCCGTCTCACATTTAAGTAATGTATTAAAATAAGGTTCATCATGTAGTATAAATTCTATTTTGGCACCCGTTCCACCAATATCAGGAACAACTCGTATATATTCCACTAAATTACTGTCAAACTTTAGACTGGCAATATTATTCAATATTTTTAAGTGGTCTTGATTATTTAGCGAAGCGTGTGACCATTGTAATACCGCTTTCTTGTTATAGCGATTGAGGTGTTTTTTCAAAGGTACTTCTAACTCGTAAAAGACATCACTTTTGCCAATAACTTGACTAATCTTTAATTAAACAATGCATGTATAAATCTTGACTATATGTTATTGGAAAAACAAACCTTTTCAGAGATAACTTTTCGAATTAATGCTGACATACTGGAAGTTGACGTTAATAGCGACTTTGCGAATTCAGCATGAACCAAATTTTGGCTCAATGTGTCATTCCTTACATACGTTTTGCTATCACGACGCTTATTTTTGTAGTTGTAAGCGGTATAGTATAAAATTTAATCTCAATTCGGTACAGGCATGAAAATCTATTTATTGCAGTAATTTGTCATTTTTATTTGGTGAAAAAAATTTGAATTGCCAACAATTTTATAATATATTGTTTAGTTATTGTACTGATTGTTATGTATTAAGTTGTTGAAAAACAGCAAAAATTTTTTTAACTTTGTCCAAAAAATCCAACCACAAGAGGTTCATTGATGTACCAAAATTGCTCAAACCAGGTTCGTTGGTGTAGCATAATTGTTCAAACCAAGTGCACCTGAATTATTCAAACACAATCCAAAAATACACCAAGCAGCTCTAAATATATCCGTTTTCTTCTTACGAATAATAATTTATTGCGTCGTCGCAATAAATTTACTATTAAAAAAAAATAGTTATTGATTTGTAGAAAAATAATTTCTTTATATATTACATACATAATTATATTTCTTCTTATTTATCTTCAATGAGAGAGATGGCATTTTTTAATTTGTATACACAATCGTTAACTAGTGACGTTCGTGTTCACTTAACTGACTAGTACAACTGAACTAGATGATCTTAAACTTATTTCATCGTTTCGTAGTTTTCATCGAGTTGAAGTACCCTGTGAAAACAGGAAAATCGAAAAAAGGGAGAACTCCATTCGATTACAGCCAATTGGAAAAGGAGAATAATTGCATACTCAAATCTTATAAATAAATATTAAATATTATACTGCTTTAAAGAAAAAAGGAAATGTTAATATATATAAATTAAAAAAATTTCTAAAAGTGGTTTATTAATAAAAAAATTGTTATAAAATATATAAAAAAAATCGAGAGCTGAAAAAATCGAAGATTAACAAGGTGGTGACAAATTGAAAGGAAAAGAAAAGTAAATTTCAATGATTGGAAAATTTAAGATCACAGATTTTGGCCACGTTTTTGTTACAATATAAATTAAAATATCATGAAATAAGAACTTTAAAGAAAAACTAGTCTGTGTAACTTGATGGTGAATAATGGCTAATAAGTATTTCTATTATTGCTTCTTTTGTTACACTTCTGCCTGTAAACCTTTGGTGCTCGCTTATTGATTTTGCGAAAAAAAAAAAATAGTTTTATAGATTTCTCTAAAATGTGTTAAAAAAGTGAAATTATACTATAAAAATATGTAATCAAAATGTAATTGAAGGGGTGTTCCATTGTGTAAACATACATACATTATTTAAGGGGCGTATAAGATATCTCAGAATTATAAACTTGCTCTAACCCCCCTTTAATAAATGTTTGTCATTTTTTAACCAAAAATCTAACCAAATAAAAAACTCTAATATCAACTTAGTATGTTCATATCCTTTGTGTGGGGTATTAATTTTTTTTTTATGATCATTTGTAATAATTTTTCCTCCAAAGATTTGTGATGATTATTTTCATTTTTTATTTGTGTGCAGCGCAAAAGGAAACAAAGACTTGAATTTTTTCTATTGCTTTTGGTTAAATTAAAATAGAAGAAGACATGTCCATGGCTGGACAAACCATTAATGATAGGCTGTTGGCGGCGAGGCATAGTTTAGCTGGCCAAGGCTTGGCTAAATCTGTGTGCAAAGCAACTACCGAAGAGTTAATTGGACCCAAGAAAAAACATTTGGATTGTAAGTATAAGTACAAAAACCTATAACTGATGACAGGCCAAATTTTGAATAACTTTATTGTATGCACATAAACAGGGCGTATTATTTAGAATGTTAGGTTTGCATAGGTACTTGCCTGTAGTACCAGTGATTGGATCAGTGGGATTATTTTTAGAAAGTAAATGTTTTCTTCGTAAAGAAAATTATTTAAAAAATAAACAAATGAAATGAACATTATTTTCAAGGAAATATACTTTTGTGATTAGAAAAGAACAAAGTAGTGTGGTGGCGGCAGTGGTTCGCTTTGATCGACATATGTTTTACTGTGCTCTAAAATGTCATGAGAAATTGTTCCCTTTCTGTTAGAAAAAAAAACTTATTCATACGCAATCACGATATGCGGCAATATTGCTAATACCTGCATATGTATTGTAACATACTAAATAGGCACTGGAATGGTGCATACACTTACAAAATATAATGCCGGTAAATTGCAATCACATAATTATAAATATAATAATATTGCGCGCAAAATGTGCACTTTATTCGCCAAAAATATGCAGATTACTTCATTTTACTGTATATGCATGAGATAAAGACATGAAACACTGTGTTTCCTTACACATATATTTCCCATGTAATGAATTAAACTTCACGTTACGTATTATACAAATTTATGTAGTCCCTCACGTTTTTCATTGAAGCAAACAGTACGTGATGTAAACGTCAGATAAAGAACTAGTCCTTTTTCGTTGTTGTTGGTTGCGTTTATAGTATGTGACATTTTCTTTGTTTCCCTTTATATTGTATGATGATATGACCGAATTTTTTATCTCACCACTTAATTGTGCTACTCAATCCATCAGGACATAATGCAACAAGGAAAAGTACTAATTTGTACTCTATTTAAAGCATAAATAACATTATTTGATTGAATTTCTTGGAGGTTAATAAACTCTTCTGTAATTTCAAGATATGGTTCACCGATAACATTTCACAATTGCGTTCGCCGGAAAATGCAAACTTTAGAATAATTACAGTAATAAGTATGTGTATATAATAACATAATTATTAAAAATGTGTGTATAATTGATAAAAAAGGCGGCGCAGAAACTCTTTTATGATAAAATGTGTTGTGTAAGCTAAGCCTTACATATTATGTATAAAAACATTTTATTTATTTCGAAAATCCCATCCATCACCTACATTAATTAATATCATATACGTTTGATTAAATATTACACAGAACGTGACTGTGATCGATTAGCATTAATGCTTGTATTATGTTTCGCAGATTTGGTGCACTGCACAAATGAACCAAACGTTTCAATACCACATTTGGCGAATTTACTTATTGAACGGTCACAAAACACCAATTGGGTGGTGGTATATAAAGCTCTAATAACTACGCATCACTTGATGGCTTATGGTAATGAAGTAAGTAGATATCCTAAAATAATCTTGTACGTTATTTATTATAATTATCTCACTTTATCTCCATCTCCCACAGCGTTTTATGCAGTATTTGGCATCATCAAATTCCACATTTAATTTAAGCAACTTTCTGGACAAAGGCGGTGTCCAAGGTAAACCATATTCTCAGTATGAAATAGAAATTCAAATCATAGACTACACAAGTGTGACTACCACGCCATGTAAATATGTATCTTTTTTTTGCCCACAAACCTTAGTTTATATTTTCTGTTAATCACTAGACTTTTTTCTTTATTTACTTGTATTATTTGTTGTATTATTATTACATTGTACGTGTTTGTTTCGGCTTAAAATAGGTTTGTGTAAAAATGGTGTAACTATGTTCTTGTCTTGTCTTGTCTTGTCTTGAAAAATCACAAATTTATGGACATTTTTCAACGCCCATTTAAAGAAAACAAACAACCATTGTAACCGAAATAAATACTACGGTGTTTGGATAATTGGAGTTACTTTATGTTTATGTATACATGAATATGTGTTATTTATTCTAATTTTTATTCGTTGTTTGTAATGCTTGATGCTTTCTTTTGATTGATTTTCAATTTATTTTTTGTTTCATTCGTTCCTTTTTCTTTTTTAAGCTTCTTTTATATATGTATATATATATGAAATGTGTTTCCATTACACACATACATATTTATTATGATCAGCATCTTTGGTTGGAGGTTTTCTACATTCTACTTCATTATATTATATCATCATATTATACTGGGTAGTACATAGAGTCTGCTATTCCGTTTTATTTTACAAAAAAGAGGCTTCGGGACTCAAAATTAAATTCTGAATCGATTCGCCTTGTTCGTACGTGATGTATCCGCGTTTGCAGTGCACGTTAATAAAGGCGAAATCGGTTGACATCCACCTTTATAATTGACACATGTTTCCTCTATTAATTGACGTGCTAAATATAGGAGCCGAATGAAATGTACTAAAAAACGACCTTCTTTTTAATGGTCTTAAAGGGGATGGACGCCTTAAATTTACATAAATACGTTGAGTGCGTCCAAATTCATTATAGGTTTTTTACTTATTACTTATTAGTTGTTATCATTTGTTTTGGTTGTCCTGCGTTCCACACATACATAAAATTTTTACAAATACCAGCTATTTTTTTGATGCGAAGTATACTTACGAATTGATATTTTATGTATATTATCTAAAACATGCTTACAAACTACTACCACTACTATTCATCTTGATATTGTAAAATACGCTTAAAACGAGATGGTGGAATGTCGGTACCGGGTGGCAGAATGGGTGAGTGATTTAACACACTTTACATTAGATTCAAAAAATATAAAATCTAAAACAATTTTATTGGATTAATTTTCGAATATTGTCATACCCACCATCGTATACATGGCGTGGGGGAGGGGGGGGGAGGGGGGGTATAATTACATGACCAACTAGTGCTGGTAGTTTCCTAATAAAAATGAGCCAAATCGGTTGAAAGTTAGGCTCGCAAGTGATGAAACCATTTCACAGAGCTTGTTAGTTGAAATTTTATGCACACATTTCTCTATTAATATGAGCCCTTCCTATAGTTATACTAAAAATAAGTGGAATCATGCAATGGAAACGCCCGAAATTCACAGAATGCAAAATGATGCAGAACTCGAATGCACGGCCAGCAGGTAACGTATTAATATGAAGGGAATCCTAGATTCGGTCGAAGTCAATTACAGACTTTCTACTCCTTATACGTGCTTCAGAATCATTAACATTTTTGTACATATTCTACAAATATTTGACCTTTCATTTTTGTTATTAAACAAGTTAGATTGGTAGAAGCAGATATTTGTAAAGAATCGTGAAAATCGTGAACATGAACACATATCTCAAGGACGGTTGCATTGTACGGTTGTAAAGAAGATGGTGGGTATCCAATGTTTGGTCTAAGCCTAATTGAAATTCTTTACTTGTTTGTTGTGTAGTGACTGATGCTGTTGTACAACTTGTTTATGTACTAAACAAATTAAATTAAATTTATTGCGTATTGAATGCTACTTACTTTAGATCATCCTTGATGTTTTCTTACTTGTAATGAATTAAAATTTTCCATATCTTCTGTTTTTTGTGCATGCCAGGTTATGATATGTCGCCATTTATAAGGCGTTATGCCAAATACTTAAACGAGAAGTCCCTGTCTTACCGTGCCATGGCTTTTGATTTTTGCAAAGTTAAACGAGGGTATGTAAAGCTGTTGTGGTCAACACATGATTAAAAAAATTTAACAAAATGTTTCCAAATACTATTTACAGCAAAGAAGAAGGCTCGTTGCGTACCATGCATGCTGATAAATTATTGAAGACTTTACCGGTTTTGCAAGCCCAATTGGACGGTTTGTTGGAATTCGATTGTACGGCCAATGATTTGACAAATGGTAAATAAAATCAATTAATTCGATTCGGTCCGTCGCTGGGCAAACAATAGCCCAACAGACTGACGCATATACACTCGTTTATATATATAACAAGATCAAAAAGTGGTGGTTGGTCGATAGGTCCATCCAGGACCAACTTCCGAATTTTACATGTCCACAAAACCTAAGTATTGTATATTTGAAATAATTCTTTGGTATAATGAGCATAACAGTCTATTTGGCTATAAATATATTCTGATTTTCCTGCAGCTGTTATAAATATGTCTTTTATGCTGTTGTTTCGTGATCTCATACGTTTATTTGCCTGTTACAATGATGGCATCATCAATCTTCTGGAGAAATATTTTGATATGAATAAGAAGCAGGCTCGCGAGGCATTGGATTTGTATAAAAAGTTTTTAGTGCGTATGGATCGTGTGGGTGAATTTCTAAAAGTAGCCGAGGTGGGCATTTTTATTCTCATCATTTATATGAAAGGTGTGAAATAAAATTTTCTTTATTAATCCCTTTTAGAATGTAGGAATTGATAAGGGTGATATACCAGACTTAACTAAAGCGCCTAGCTCTCTTTTGGATGCCTTGGAACAGCATTTAGCTACCTTAGAAGGTCGTAAAGTTTCTGCTGGCAATACACCTACACAATCTGCTAGGTTGGTAGCTGCGTACAGTAGCTTTTGTTGTTTTATTTTATATTGAATTTAGTTATGTGTGCTTATCTATCTAATGTAAGTTGCTTCTGTCATGTTCGTCTGCCTGTGAATGGGACTGTTCATGTAAAAGTAAGGACATTAGAACTATAACTATAAAATGGGCTAGATCGGAAGAGTAACATTCCCCATATAGAAACGTGCGTTTCTATATTTGAAAAGAATAACGTTTTAAGTTGAAAAATGATTAAGAAAATAAGCTGGACCGACTGCTCTATTTTTGATTTTTTTTATTTAATTAAGAACGCGGATAATTATATAAAAAATCATGATATGTAATTGTTTTATTTAGTATGTTTTTGTTTCGTTTTTTCTTTTCCCCCATTAACACTGAATTTTGATTTCCTACTAAAACATCCCTTCTTCTCCTTTGCTTTTTTTATGTTACTCCGGTTGCTATTTCGTATCGTTTATTTTTTGTTTTTGTATAAAAAAAAACACAACTTTTGGCACAATATATAAAAAATACGAATTTCTTGAATAAAATTTGTGTGACACGAGTAGCAACCAAAAGAACTTAAAATCCGCCGTTTCTGCCCTATCTTCTACTAGCTCTGCTTTTGGTAGTGCTGCCGCCTCTAGTAAATTTGATACCAGCAATGGCATCGATGAGCAGTTGAAAGCCCAAGCCTTAGCTGAGGAGGAGGCTATTATGAACCAATACAAGGTGCGATATTGTAGAAGTTTTATAAAAATAAATAGTTTTGTGTCATTTAATAATTTATTTAGTCCAAAGTATCATCACCTACTAGCGGCGGTGCTGGTGTCAACGCAGCATTAACAAATCCATTTTTGTCGTCACCACCAACTGCAACAGCTGGTGCACCGATGGTTGATTTGTTTGATGCTGCTACAGCGCAGCCAGCTTCGGCTGGCTCCAGTGCTGCTGCTGGTGCTATTTCAAAGGCTTCAGACGACTTATTACAATTGGGAAATCCATTTGCCGATATGTTTGATGCACCGGTTGGCGGCGGTACTACGATCAGAGGTGATATTTTTCAAATAACAAAAGTGAAAACGTGATAGTCGGTCAAATCCGACAATTTAGCTGTACAAACTATGCTACAATTAGTTTAGTTGTGTCAGGAAAAACTATATACAACCGCATAAGTCTCTTCGTCATTCATCATCATTTTATGCGTTGGGGTTCTACAGATAGTACGATTTTAATTCTGAATCGATCGGTATAATTGAAGGTGGGTGTGACATATGCCGTTGGAGTTACAAACATCCGCACAAACTTAACATATCCTTTGCCGCAAGTGGTGCAGGGTATGATAGCTTTATAGTTTATTTTATTTGATTGAATGCGTACCATATTGTAGTGGGCGTGTACTCAGTTGAATATATTCATCAGTCCGTATGTTTTTTGTACATTTAAGCGATACAGTGAAAAAGGTAGAAACGTTGGCAGACTTTGCAACCAGTTCGTATTGACAATTGGTAAGTCCGGTTAAAGCTTAAAAGATAAACATCTGTACCCAATGTACAAGTAATGTTCTTGGGTTTAAAACGTTAGTGGCAATGGTGTTCAAGTATTTACGATTTGGCTAAAGCCAAATTGGACTCTTTCACTTGATTTTTCCGCTCAAGCTTACAATGTGTTTTCTTTATACCTATTGAAGGTTCTAACGGAACTTCGGCTGCTACAAACGCTTTTGTATCCGATAGTAACTTCTCTTCAGTCTTTGGTAATACAGACTCAGTTGGTAAGTTGCATAATAAATGGTTTGTTCTTGTTCTTACTTGCACAATAAACCTTGATTCTTGCACCTATGTGTATGTAAATAAATGTGTAAAATTAAACAAAAAATACATAAATATCTTTAACACCCAAAAGTAACTTACTAAACATTATGCACCATTTCACTTGATTGATAATTATACTCTCCCTACCCCACTGTTACTAATTTTTGAAGTGAGATATTTTGTCCATGGTTCAAGCCAAAAAATACCCCTATCCTCCGATTTACCCTCGAATTCACATATAAAATATGGGAATCGCATTAAGTACTATAGAGTGACACCATACCAATCAGGAAGCACAGTTTGCGAAAGTGATAACAGCTGTTGCATTTTTGGTTCAATTTTTATACCTTCCACCTAAGTTTGCTATCCCGTTCGCAACACCCAGAAGAGTGACCACATTTAGACATAATTAGTTTCCGCACAGAGATCGCTATTTAATTGGTCAAAATGGTTTGAGAACCACGCCCTCAAGCGGTAAAAATCTATCCATTAGCCACAAAAATTGAGCTTCGAAGGCATATATAAGATAAGATTCCATTGAAGTGGCGAAAACGGGCGCGATCAGATAACAACCAAAAAATACATATGCATGCTTAGAGACGTAATGAGGTACAATATATGCCGCGCTCACTGTGGAGGAGGTGGTGGAGGGTAATTAAGATTTGGCCTAAGCCAAAAGTACTTTTTACTTGCTTAATTTATATATCTTAATTATATATGTAGAATGAATAGGCCGTTGTGTACAATTTTTTAAAGATATAATTCGTTCTACATTACGGTGAAATGAATATTTGATTTATGCCCATTTCGCGATGTTCGATTTACGCGGTTTTACAGATAAATATTTTATTTTGATTGAGGAACGTATTTTCCATTGCCAATCTGGGAATAGGTGTAGACAAGTTACATATAAATGTGAAGAATTTTCAAGACTTTGTTTGAGTCAAAATTTAATTACAAGTTCTAGTGCAATTGAATTCTGCACTATCTTCGCATCGCATGTGAATTATATCCGTTGGCTTAGATAATTCAAGTCATTCCAAATAGTGTTCGAACGAGTATAATATTTATTGGTACGAGGAGAAGAACAATAGCATATATATGAAGAACATCCTCCATGTACTAGTCCATACCAAAAATAATGAATAATTAGTGCACACAAACTTTAGTTGTATTCTTGTTGTTTTGTTTATTTGTTCGTTTTGCATATAAAATATACTATTAGGTGCTCAATTATAATGCTCCGAACGGAAGCGAACCAATCCGCGTATCGTAACCTTCAAAATTTAAATGAACACTCATTTATAATGCACCGAACCAAACCATCACGTTTTTATGATATAGGTATGAATAACGTTTACTTTTCGCGTAGTTCTCTTAAAGATTCATAACTTGCAAAATTAGATATAACTTAATGATACAGATTAATTGGATTAATTTATTTGAGTATTTTGCATTATTATAATAATTTACACAACATAACAACCGATCCGTTCCTACCATTATAATAAAGAGTTGAGCTTGTTTTTGTGGATCAGTGCTCTAATGATTGGGTTGAAAAACTTATTTAAAAGCAACGTTTTAAAATGTTCTTTACATTATTCCTAACCCACATCATTACGGACAATACAGTGTGGTAAAGGTAGGGTGCAAGCACCAAAACAATCGAGTAAATAGCGGGTTTTTCAATAGGGACGTAACAATTTTGTATTTTAACGTGAACCTGAACTTTTTTCATGATCTGCCAACGTCAAAACGTCAGGCAAGTTTAACACTATTATCATAGTGAAGTTCACAAACGAGAAACGTTTTTAGAGTGCTTACTACAACTTTCATTGGACGGGCTGTCCGCTATGGTGGATAAATTCGAGTCAGAATATTCGTTATTGGATGTTTCGTAGTACTAAAAATATTGCAGCCGTAAGTGCTTTAGGTTAAAATGAGCCACGCCGTTTACAGGAATGGGAAATCTCTCAAACCACATTGTGTCGAATTTTGCAATTGTTCTTGGCTTATACCTTAACAAGATCAAATTAACTTAAAAACTGAAGCGACAAATAATCTTATACGATGAATGATTTTAACTTTAAGGTTTTGTCACAACAACAAATCCACAGGCGCTTCAAGAGACTCCATTAGAACTGGACCATATTTTCATCGAAGAAAATTATCGCTGCAAACGTGCTAGCGGTGGTCATGAATGAATGAGATCGAATTTCATAGTTAAATGTGAAATATATACTGCACCTGGAATAACTTTCAGCCCAATATCTCAATTACATTGTGTTTTATTTGAATATAAAATTGTTATGTCGTTATTGAAAACACTTTGTAATGTAGATTTAAAGTAAGAATGGTGGTGATGCCACCACAGTTGTTGTTGTCTATATGTTTGTACTAGAGTACCAGAGTAGCTAGATTCGCAGTTGGTTTTAAGGCATATGATTTGTTGTTTACCCTCCTAACGCTCTTCAACGCTCTTTTAGCATTTCGTGAATTATTTTCAAATCCTTTTGTAAATTGGATGGGTGAACCACGAACCATGGGCCATACAAATATAATTAATATAACCTGTACTACATCCACCAACACCACAATGACACTGACCAACACCAACCCATCCAACCAATTATCATGATCACTGACTATTGCTCTCAATCCCATGCATGCTCTAACTCATCAGATATGGCGCCTTGTAACCAAATGTATATAAATGCCTTCTTCATCAGGTGAAGTGTAACATATTTAATAAGTTTGTATTTATCCATAAAAAATATTATCATACATGTGCATTATTATTGATATATATAAATAGATATTTAAAACATGTACCACTTGTTATACTCACCACCTTACGGGTATTCTTCGTCTGCTTCGAGTTCCGAGTTGATTCAACAATGTCTGTCTGTTTTATGATAACGATTTTAGTCAGAATTGGCAATTGCCAACTGGCAAACGCCTTTGTGTGCTAATTGGTATGGAACGTGGGCGAAATCGATCGGTCGAAGCATTTTTTAAAGATTTCTCTTGTATGTAGTGCATAAGTATTGCTTCAAGGATTTTACTATATGCTTTTACAAATTGGAAGGTATAGCCGCACCCGTTATATATGGGATATGGGCGCTTTAAAATTTCAAATCTTTACAATTTTTTCCGGTCATAATTTGCCGGTCATTCATGCGTTATTTCAATAAAACATTAAGGTGAGGTGGGTGTCGAAAGTTTGGCCAGAACCAAATATGTATTCTCTGTATTATAAAAAGGAACACGTGCACATATTCATAAGTAAATTATTCCATAAACACTGCACTACACGATATGTACAATAAATGCCAATACACAAAAATCGAGTTTTCTTGGTGGTGTTTTAATTGACATTATTCTTGCAATTGTTAAAATCTTTTTGTTTTCTCTCCATTTTTGGTTTTAACTTCTCATACAATACATGCGGTTTTGGTTAATTCATCTCACACTAATACCCTTGCAATATAAAACAAAACAAACAAAAAATATATACCTGTGTATATTGTGTGGCTATATGGGTACGCGTTGTTGGTGTATTTATGTATGTGCGCGCGTATTTGGGTCCTTGGTTCAAAATGTCAAATATGTCGCGTTTGTAAATGCACTACTTTTACCAATTTGCTAAATGAAATCACAAAAAACAACAAATCACACACATATGCTCACTGTATGTAACCCCCACAACAACCATCATTAAGGCTTTGATGCTTTGGGCGATGTATTAAAACCCGGCATAACAAGTGGTGCCGTCCATAAAATGTCAACAAATCAAACGCATGTTGTTACTTCAGGTAGTGCTCACCCCACACATCTACCAGATCAGCTACAACAGCAGCAGCAGCAGCAGCAGCAAAATTCAACGGCGGCCAGTACTGGAAAACTGTTAACTGGCGATTTGGACAGTTCGCTCATGTCATTGGTAGAAAATTTAAACATTAATAAATCCGCTAGTACAAAGTAAGTAATACTACCATCGTATCCATGACCACTTTCTATTTCATAAACTTCCAGTTATTTTTTATTTTATTTAATTGAGAGTTGATTACTGAGAATAGACTGCATCTTGGGAAAAATACAATATGATCCAACTATTTCGAAGAGTAACTTCAATAACCTTTCATCTCTAAAAATCATAAGTAACACTGTAATTTAAAATTCATTATTAGAACAGATAAAGCGAAAGAAATCCGGGCTTTAGCGTTATAAATGAGATGATATTTTAGGCAGTTTAGGTAGTAACGGGTCTCTATATGTGGATTAGAACCAAGGGTACTTATAGTATTAAAATTATCGTATACATCAAAATGCATCGCTCTCGGTTAGGAAGAAATCTTTTACTCTCGTGTTTCGAGTGAAAATGATTTCGTAATAAAGTCTTCTAATGATGCGACTTCGGAGAGGTGAAACGATTTTAGAAAAGCTATATAGTGTTTTAATGTACGCACGAATGGTGGAATCATTAACATTGCCCTGTGTAGTTCATATATTGTATATATTGTAGACATATACAAAAAACTTTTACTTTCTTATTTGGTCCTTAATTACACATTGTAAGTGATTTTTTCTAAAATGTTTTGTTTTTATTTCTCATTATATTCTCCACATTATTTCACAATGGTCCTCTCGATCAGCAACAAAATCTGAGGCGATCTGTCCGCTTACATTGAAATGCTCAATAAAGATATGTAGCTGAAATTTGGCATAGACACTTACAAGTTCATGTCATTAGCTTGGTATCGGCTAACATCCACGACCATCATTAGTAAAAAATTACTCACAGCCACAAATATAAAGTTGCAAAGTTGAAATTTAATTGCACATATTTATAATTAGCCAATCCATGGGAATGCTGAAAATGGGCGGAGTGGGTTAGCAGGAACTTCCAATTTGCAAAAAGTCGTATTTCGTGCAGAATGCGATCGTTGATGTGAATTGGAAGCCACGCTTTAGTGGTTTCGTCTCGTTAAAAGAGAGCGCCATTGTATTTATGCCACGCCCACATTATAGTTTACGCATAAATGGGGAGGGTATCCAGGATTTGGCTCTAGTCAAATATTAATTTTTAATTGGGTTCTTAAGCTTAATTTGTACTCTTTTCTGTATGAGTGTTCCTCTTCTTCCTTTTTCTGTTCTCTCTCTCTGTCTCTGTCTCTTTCCTTGTTACATACGCATAACTCGCATATATTGAATTCATCCATGTAGACCTGTGCAATGGAATTCACCAAAAAATACAGCGAAACCTGGCACTAATTGGACTCCGCAACCAATGGCTGCAACAACGGGCGCTGGGTATCGTCCAATGGTGAGTGTATTGAGTTTTCAAAACAAAAAATGAAAAAAGAGAAAACAAAGCTCAAAGCAAATCTTTGTCTATTTCTACTGTATCTCTACTGCTCTACTAACTTATTCAAATATCACTCCATTACAGCGCAACTTCACTTATTATTTTCTTTTAGTTCTTTTAACTAAAACTTTTATTATTATATATGTGTGTGTATTGCTTGCTCGAACTATCGGGAGTGTATCTTAAAGTATTGATCAAATTTATAAATATTTTATTTGACTACTCCCAGAAGAAAGCGGCAAAGACTTCACAGTGTTGACATTTGCGTCGAAGTCGTCCGTGTATCTTTTAATCATTTTGTCCGTTTTCAATACTTATGCCAAACATTTCTAGGAGGGGTCATTGATCAGTATCAAAATATGAGTCGTTGTGTTTGGTTGCAGAAAATTTGGTACTGAATTGTAATTCGGTACATTCCTTATGTAAGTTAGTGCAGCTGGCTTCCCGTTTACGTGGTTTGACTGCCACGCCTTCAATTGACAAAAATCTCTCACAGACACGAAAAGGAACATATTTTCCCACCCTTGTTTATGTGCATAAGCTGGGTATATTAGAGTTGGCCTAAGCCAACTTTTAGTTTAGATCTTTAGTTCGATTTCATGTAAATTTTTATTCACCTACTTATTTAATTTAATTTAAATTAATTTAATTTTTTATTTATTTGTTTTTGCGCCTTGCTTTTGTTCAAATGAATCAAACCTTCATAATCACGTTGTTTACCTGGTCTTCTTGTGCATTTGTGTATGTGTGAGTGTGTGTTGTTAACTTGTCAATCTCTGGTTTGTACTCATATAACCACAATGCCTCGTCTATAAAAACAAAACGTTTAATGTTCATTTCTTTTCTGCCATCACTTTTACTAAACGACTTAGCTCTGCCACCCACAACGACAAATTTTCAAATAAATTGCTTGATGCGATTGATTTTTGCCACATTTTTGTAGAATTAATTTCATTAATGAAACGACGTTTATGTAAATAAATATTAAATTAAAACAACTTGAATTATAAAATTGTAATAGGCACATGGCATGACTGTAAGTCCTGCGCCAATAACAATTAATCATCCTCCGTATATACATGCTAGTTATCCTGTTATACCAAATTATATACAGGTAAGATTTATTTATTTTGTTTGTACTCTTCTTTCTTATTTTTTATTTATATTTATTGTCTGTTTGCTTCTACTTATGTGTTGCGTTAGTGTCAGATGTAAATCTTTTCAGTTCAATTCGAATCATTTGTCATTGCATTTAAAGTTTGTAAGCACTGTCTGTCTGCAGGCTCGGCCCAAATCACTTTGCTCTGTTATATTGTTTTTCTCCTACAGTACAATGAGTTTTTCATAATGCCACCACTATATGCTATTCGCTCAAGCGAGAGTTAACATAATTATGTATTCATAATTGTAATACGAAATTTAATACATGGTCGCTAAGAAATACAGAGTTTTGTGGTAGTATATATAAAAGCACCCTAAGTTTTGTGGCATGAATTTACTTTAGATATATCTGTACAATTAGATATTTATTGTATTGTATATGATTGGGTTGTTTTGGAAGTGGCGTAATGACATGGAGGTGTGTTTGGAAGATAGCCTGACTCTATTGTCAAAATGACCCATTCATATGCAACAGTTTGTTTCAATGTGTTAATAACGTCGGGATGATTTTATATTTGCATATTTGATTTTTCGATATTCTAGCAGGGACTGCCAGTGATGGGACAACCTATGATGGGCCAAGCCCCTTTGACTGGCGTACCCCCGACGATGGTGACTCCGTCAAGTAACGTGGCGATGGGAATGATGGCAAGTAATGTGGCGACTGCAGCACCATCTCCTTCATGCGTGCCATCCACGTTGCAAGCGAACGGAGCTGGTAGCGCCACCAAAGGCTTATCCTCAGATCCTTTTGGAGCATTATAAATCTCTCAACATTCTACTAACCCCACATTAACTATAAATTTCAACAACAACAACAACAACAATAATAATAATAATAATAATAATAATAATAATAATAATAACAACCATATAGAATCTGCTCTCCAAAGCTTATGCATACACACACATTACCTATTATTGATAATATTAAAAAAAAAAAATAAATAAATAAAAATACATAAATGTTTATTGTAAAAAAAAAAAAAATTGGAAAAAAACGATTGATTGTAAAAAACTACACCACGCAACCTGTATTTCAAAAAATATTATTAATGAAAAAATATATTTATGTAAAAATACTTAAAGTATATTCTATTTACAACCCTGCATACATATATATATATACAAATATTGTAGAAATAATCACATAAACAAGAAAAGAAGGGATATTGTGAGTGAGAAAAAGTGGAGAAAGACGCTTGATACACCTTCTTTCAAAAGTTGCTGCAATGTGTTGCATTATAAACGTATTTTTTACACTTGTTAAAAATTATTTTCGTTCCTTATACCCACCACCTTGCTGCCGGTTTTATTTTAATTTTGTTAAAATTTTTGTTAAGTTCTATAAAGTAGAGAAATCGAGACAACAGTTTCAAACTTGGCTGAAATATTCATAGTTCTCATGAGTAGGGCGGTATTGAATTTGAGTAAAATAAGGAAAAAGGTAACTTTTGTTAGAATGCCTCTATAGGATCAGGAACGCCAATCACCTAGTGTGAAATAAGCAGCATTGTCAGTCATACATAATACTATGAGGTGGTGGGTATTCCATATTTGAAACAAGTCAAAAATTTAAATATGATTTTTAACTCTTTGGGAATCTCCTCAATATATTTTTGTTTTATTGTCATCTAAATATTTTTAACGTCTCTCTGTACATAATCCAATCGGATTTAATATATGTAGTTAGATAAAGAGTGTTCAAGTGCATAGTTTAGGGGCCCTACACTATGTTAATCGTATGAATAGAGGCCGTCCGGTTTCATTATTTTGAAGAAAGTCCTCTGGAGCTACGTTATTAATTTTTTAGTATATATCTATATCGTTTACGCTTCACATATATGTGTGAAGGGGAGCTCAAGTTAGGTCTAAGACAATTTTTTTAAACCTTTTATGGTGTGTTGTATACTCGTCAAATGGGTTGCTTGTGTGGCTACAAATGTGCTATAAATTTTATTAATTTTTCTTGTATGTCAAATTTAAATTGTAAGCATAATTATTAGTTTTGTAAGTGTAACATATGTGAATGTAAAATAATATTATGAAACGCACTTTTTGCATACTTGAAATTGTTAGTATATATGACGCGGTCGATTTTTTCGCCTCCTAATGATATATACATAGAAGAAATTCATGAAAATACTTGTTTTTTTGTTTAAAGTGCCTATGTGTGCACTTGTGCAATATTAAACTTGTCCCCTTAAAGTCTCTCTTCACTATATATAAAACTATTACTTTCTGTAAACGTGGGACATTTAAATTTTGTGAACACGATCGGTTCGATAAATAAAGTCCAATGTAATTTTCTGTGTTATTATTTACTGACATTGATTGTGGCAAGGGGTGTGCCCACAACAGACAAGAATGCACGTGCGCACAGAACGGTTATAACATTAAGCCTTTATTTCTCCACCTGCCAATATACCAATTTACACTAAATGTCAATAATGTGGTACTAATAAGTAGGGGTGTTGTGCCTGAGTAAAGGCAGATCATTTAGCAATAAATTCCCTTCCTTCAATTTTATTTTATAAAGATAGTCAGCTAAATGTAATTCACGCTTATTTAGTTGCATTCCATAATACCCAATAAATTAACTGATTTAATTTTTCATTCTTCATAAAAGTGAAATGTCGTAAAAATCGAAAACTTTTTTCGCATCAATTCAGCGGACTCCCAAAAATGAATCCTATGTATACCCTGAACCACTTGTGGCAAAGGGGAATATTACGGTTGTATGTGTTTGTATCTACTAAACGGAAAATGCCGCATTTTTTTGAGATATTTCGGTGAAATTTATTACGTAGGGCCCTTTTATAAAAAAAACCCTATCCGAAAATTGGCAATTAATGCTTTTTAAGACAATCGGTTCTTTTTTAGAAGGCCTTTCCATATATTGATTATTGATATAATACATGAAGTAACTTTTATATGACAAGGCGCACGTTTACTGACACAATTAAATTAATTGTAGCATAATTTGTGAAACGAAGTGGTGTAGGCCATGAACTGGTTGGGTTTGTCCCGACCATGACATTTGTACCCGTTTGATAGTGTTAAAGTTAAATATTCGCCCAAAATGAAAAAAAGATAAAAATTAAAAAAAAATCGTTAGTAACGTTATAGCTAAAAATGTCTTTAAAAAAGTATGACCACATATTGTTGAAATTATATGTAGAATTAACAAATCACTTATGACAATAGCTTCAGTAAAAACAGACGAATCAAGTAACATTAAGATAAATAGTAATTTGGAGAGGAACTATTTTTCCGATGTCCTACTCTGTGATTTCTTTTTATTAATCACATTTATAGTTAAATATTCATTGTCCCATTATAAAAATTGACGACATAGAGATGGGTCAATGGTGGATTCCAAAAGGTCCCTCTAAGCGTTGTAAACATTAGTAACGTGAGGGTGGTGTGTATAAAATTATAATTTAATTAATTAATTTATTTAATAATATAAATGGATTGTATTCCTTTGAATCATGATGAGATCTGTTACACAAAATATAAACGAAACTATTGAAAGATGTATGTATGATATATTTAAATACCTTAAAGGGACGCATATATTCAAAAAGACAAAATGTGTATTTTAGTTAAGTATGTTGCGATAAAAAAATAAAAAATATAGTATGAGTGAAAATTATTTGCTATTCTTAATAATGAATTGACTTTAAACATTTGATTGAGAGTTTTTATGTCCTCCACATTTCCTCATCCTCATTGGTGTAATCCGTCACATCTGATAGAAATTCTGATTTGGTCTGTTCAGCAAATATTCTCTATTACTCAAGTTCACTTTTTCACTATTAAAATTTCTAAAACACGTGTTTCTCAAGCGATTGCTTATTCAATTTTATACCATTAGATTATATAAACGAGTGCGTGCAGTACGTCTGTCTAGTCTAAAAGTCAAACGCATACGAAGCTATATGCAAGAATATGAAACTAGGTTAACAAGATAAATACACAAGGTGAGGATAGAGTAGTTTTTTAAGTTACACCTGCCGTGGAGGCTCAAGTAAACGAAGTAGGAATTTTTAAGCGTTCTCAGCGCCCCTCATTTTGGAGGTACCAATTTTAAAATTACATTATAGGCAATGTAGATTCACCCCTTGGTCGAGGATTTTTAGACAAGCATATAATTACCACAGCCCCCACGATGCTCTCACAGGAAAGCCCTAGTACTGGCAGGAACCATCCGTTCCTGGTACCCCGCGGTACCAGATATTGCCTCTGGATTGACTTTCGACCCTAATAAGAGTCACCAGTTTGAGTAGCCTGTGTCCTGTTTATGAAATATGTTTGCCACTACAACGTTTTGGTCTTTGATTCATAGACGAAGGATCTCCGAGCTTACTAACACTTCTAATGTTGCCCAGCATATAAGTACATACTAAATGTGTTATACGTGAGCACCTGCCGTTAATTTTGGAATGCATTGTAAGGATGCATTCCCTAGCGGTTAAAAGTAACATCATCAAGGTGGAAAAAGGTGATAAACAACAGCCACCACGTCACTCCCACTAGGAAGCCTACCTCAATGCCGTTCAGTATAATCTGGGGCACCGACAACCCGTGGTACCAGATAAACCTTTCCGGTCGGAGTTCGCAACCTCAGATGGTAGGGGTTGTTCCCAGTTGGTGCCTTACCACCCGTAGCTGGTGCCGAAAATTAAATGATAGGTGCAGAGCACCATGTCCACATGCACATGTACTCGAATTCTCCAAGTTCATATCAAAGAGGAGGGCGTTCATATAGCCATGTCCAGTCAGTAAGTATCCAAGGAAGAGGGAAAACCTCAAACCTCTCTTTACAAACATATCTGAAAAATTGGTAGACGATCTGTGCAGCACGCAAAATCCTGGAAAGAAATGTAGTCCGTTAGTCTAGTCACACAATCAGTTCAAGTAGTCAGGGTAACTTCACCCTCGCGTAAAGCGGACATATCATTAACACGCCCACGACCTCTACAAATTCTGTAGACCTGACCCCACGAACCATACCTATGATCCATTTTGTAATGGATCTCTGCAATTGTTCAACTTGATCGATAGTATTAAACTCTTGTACTCCCTAAGAGACCGCCGATATTCTGTACGACGACGATTTATACCAAGAAATGCATCACTGAAGCTAGCTCCTTCGACCTCATAACTATAGACCATGTCTACACCGGCTTCGTATCTAGAGCAGAGGGAGCAACGGTCTTCCGCGGTGCAGTCAAAGCAGCTACCACCGGAGCAGGCCGCGAAAGCATTTTCCTAGCCTCAGCCAACTGACCCTGTAAATAGGAGTTCT
The DNA here is from genome assembly GCA_963978525.1 of Ornithomya fringillina. Classification (NCBI taxonomy): domain Eukaryota; kingdom Metazoa; phylum Arthropoda; class Insecta; order Diptera; family Hippoboscidae; genus Ornithomya; species Ornithomya fringillina. Next base: position 17,991,559 of record OZ021691.1, on the reverse strand, counting down.
CCTGTATGATCTCCATCTCCTGATGGAGTTTCATATTCCATGCCCAATTCTATAACAGATTGGGACATGGCATGGTGTTAAGTTTTTAAAGCGTTCCGAGCGACATCCCATACTGAAGTGCCGCCGAAACACATTTGCTTCACTAAACAATTTATATCAATGCCACTTTCTGGGCCTTTTACTATAAAATTTTTGAAAAGGCACTCTTGACGAGCTACCGCAGCTTGGAACGGACCGGAGGAATCATCGTTTTAATGGCATATAGCATGCTATTCAATAAGTGACTTTAATTTTATTTTGTAGACTTTTAAAAAAGCGTTATTGGAAAGCTATTATTAGAATTTTCACATATATTTGTTAGAGTTATTTTTGTAAACTCTTTCGCCAATTATTTCAACACTATGAAAAAGCGCAATGGGATTATTGTTCAAGAACCGGACCTTTTAGCACCGCGACCAGTTCATCTTACCACACAAGCAACACATGGACTGTTTGGATCTTCATACCTAACCAGACACATGATGATCGATAATAAATGGTCCCCGGACTCATTAATTGAAGAATATAAAAAGGTTTCAGAATTGTTGCAGAAACATGCACAATATAATAAATACGAAAAGAAGAAAAGAAAGAAATCATTGATTAGCACCTATCGAATTCTAAAGCAACAAATTCAAGATGGTCGAGTACAATTACAAAAAATCAAGGTCAACCAGAATGTATATGAAGTAACTCAATATCTCATGGACCATATAGATTTGTTGCGAATGTATATAAATTTACCGGTGGAACAAATTGTTGAAAAAATAAATCAACAAACTTTTTTGTTGCGTAAGGAATATGATCGTTTAGAGCATCGTAAGGAAGCTTTAGAACAGAAACTATATGAAAAGCTGGTTAGTATGAAATAAAAGACTATGAGTTATGTTCATTATTACATTACGCATTCGCAGGAGGACCGTGAAATAATAAAATATCGAATCAAACAACGCCTTAAGCTTACCGAAGAAATTCAAATCAATGTGATGAAGAAGAACTTGCAAAATTCTGAATTACGCTTGAGAGCCTTTAAATGTATTAACAAAACCTATCGAGAGATAATACGAACTTTACATCACGATGAAATATACCACGAGCATATTCTGAGAGCTTTAGAAAAAGATTTATCCGATCAGGACGGCTTCATGAAGCACATAATTTACTTGACAGCACCGGCTTTTGATGAATTACACAACTTGAAGGCAAAATTACGGGTAAAAAAATCTTCCGAGAAAGACTATTTTTATACCCTGCACACTACTAAACTATGAAGTACTAGTACAGAAGTCTAGACAAATTTATCCAATTGTCTGAATTGGGACTGTTAACCAAGGGCTGCGCTCACAGTAGATAAAAATGTTTCATAACCACTGATATAAGACCACAATATTTAAATTTGGTTACATAATCAAGCGATAGATTAGATGAAAGTGGGCGTGGTCGAATAATAAAATCGATCACAATCTATAATCTATCTATATCTATCCTACTTGGTTTCGATTATGTCCGTTAAAAATTAAAAAGCGGTGCAATTGTACAGTTTAAGCATAAATATGGAGGGTATTTACAATTTGGCTCAAGCCAAATGTAGTGAGTGTTGTGATTTATTCGAGGCATATTTCTTCATACACTTCAGACGAAGGAAGGCAAATCGCGCAAGTCAATGCAGATAAAGGAGCAATACATAAGCGGCTATAGGCAGGATTTTCAAAAATCTCCAATATCTATGGGTGTTCTTCAGAAATCGAAACAAAACAATGTTTTAAGGAATTGGTCTGAACGTTATGAGAGGCGGACTGCCAGTATGTTGGAACTTAAGGACACTTTGAATGAAATTGAATTGGACATATTACAAATACAACCAGCCGCAGTGTGTTCAAAGCCAGAATTAATACTTCCGACGTAGGCATAAAATAGGACGCACTTAAATTAACTGAAACTTTCCAAATAATTTTCTTTATGCTTAGTTATAAGTTTCTAACTCAAATGAGTGCGCGACTTCGTAAACATAATGCTCTAGAAGAAGAAGTCTTCCGTCATAAGATTTATCAAAAGAGTAACGCCAGCGTCAAGAAAAAAACAGTACAGGAACATTATCAAAAATTGAGTGAACTGTATGTGAAGCAACTTGCTTGCTTACTTGCTTAGGATTTATATTAATAAGAGATACTTCATCTAGTTTTGGTTTTTTATTTTAGTTACGGCAAAAAAATAAAGCATTTAGAAGAAAAAATAGCAGAGGAGGATAGAATTGAACAAGAACTTAAAACTTACATGAAAAACTCTGCTTCCGCCTTCAGTACATTTCGGTAATAGAAGGTCACGACATCATAAATATGTCGTTCTTATTATTTTGTAATTGTATCTTCATGTATTACATAAGATTCGCTTTATGGAATTTGTACGACATATTAAGACATGTGCACGTACCGAAAGATGGTAGAATCTTTACCAGAAAGTACCCGGTGAGTTATTTGGCTTTGCCCCTGTATAAGTATGAAATGGCTATGCGAGCCGCACCACCTGTAATGCTGAATGAAGACAGTAAGTGGCTTTAAATATTATTTTAAAAAGTGTCCGTTCTCGAGTGTCCATATGTATTAGTAATCGTTAAATAAATGCGTAATTATTATTTTTATACCCTCCACCATAGGGAAGATGGTATATTCATTTTGATCATCCATTTACAACACAGCGAAGAAAGCCTCGGAGACCCCACAAACCATATATATTCTTAATCAGCATGAAAAGAGAAATCGTTTGAGACATGTCCGTCCGTGTGTCCGTCTGTTGTTGGCACTCTCACGGTCGTAATTTTTGAGATATCAAATTGAAACTTGGCACACTTATTCTTAGTTTAATTTTGCTATATAGTATTGCAATTGGGCAAAATCGGTTAAGAGACGCGCCCACAATAAACGAAAATCTCAACATGCCTCGAAAAAATTACGTATCGGACAATACTATGACTATCAAGTTGAAATTTGGTATATGTATAAGTGGTACAGTTATCCGACACTATGCCAAAAAAGGGCGTGATTAAATAACACAAACGCCTATAATTAAAAGAAACACTATTTGTTGTTTAAAAATGACCAGAATAATAATAAAGGTGGAGGGTATTTAAGCTTCGATCTTAACCGAACTTTTTTTATCTTGTTTATATTAGCGTAGATTTGGTCCATACGACATATAGTATATAAAAGGAGTACATACAAAGTTTAGCCTAAATCAAAAGTAGCTTTTATAATTGTTCATGCTTGCTTTCACTAATTTAACCTACATTTATCATTTTAAGTGAATGTCGTTTACAATGTTGTTTACAAGAAACTGAAGATGGTTATGACAATTTTTGATGATATTATGGAAAGTAGAGCTTCTCCCAAACAGCAACAACAACAGCTTCAAACAAATTGGGAAAAGTATCATGAAGAATATGTAAATTCTGTAGAAAAGGAACCATCGTCGGACTATTCTGATCGTATAATGCATAAGCCAATATCCGGGGGTGATGATGACAATCATAATGTTAAAGAGGAATGCATTATACCAACACGTGAATGTATAAAACGATTTAGTGCTAAGATAATCGAGGAGAGGACCAAAATTGAAGAATAATCGTATCACTTCATTATTATGGAAGGGCTAGAAACAATAAAAACAATTGGACAGTAGTTTACATATGTATATTGGGTTTCATTTTTTCCAAAGGATACGGGTGTACTAAGTTTTTTATTTCGTTTGCAGTACATTTCATTTAGGTAGTAAATAAATGAATTTGATTAAATATAAACTTAAATCCTTTCTATTTGTATATACTCCCCATACTCTAGGGAGTAAAAGGGTAAACTTTATTCCATATAATTTTACTTATACTCTAAGTCCTATATTTGAAGCTTTAAAGCCTTTTTACCGACACTTTCAATACTAACCAGTTCGATTCGAGGTCGCCAAGAAATTGCTTTCGAATAGATTTTATTAAATTAATTTATGTGTATAACAAGTTCAGATCATTTCGGGAAAAAAAATAAAAATGTGCACTACTAATAAATCCGTGCCTATGAGGGGAGTTGATATATTGAATTTGTTAAAAGGTGTTTCCAGAAGTTGAATAGAGAGTTTAAATTTGATTATAGCTTATATAAATAAGCAGAGTAAAGAGTTAAACCAAGAAGTGCAAATACACGTACAAAACTTCAAACGGACATGCCTAGATCAACTCAGGTTTTGTTGCTCATTAAATATTTATATATATATTGGGATCCCATATTTTGTATTCCCAGTTGTCATTTGACAATGTTAGATATGTCATAAATTTTCCTTCATTCAGTATTAATAATATTCTATAAACCCAGAACTTTTCTGTGTTTTCTTATAAAATATTATCATTTTTTTTCCATAGGGCGTTGTACTGTTAGTTGAGGCTTCATTACAAAGATAACGCGAATTTAAGAAAGTTTCGGCATCAGAATATAAGACAAATTCAAACGCGTCGTTTTTAAAAAAGGTTACAGCTATGGCCACTCCATTTCTAGAAAATATGTTGCCACCAAGACCAGTGCACCCAACACCTATGAATAATCATGGTCTGTTGGGGCAAACGTTTGTGCGCCACCATATGATGATCGATGAGAGGTGGTCACCGAATTCTCTAATAGAGGAATTCTCAGGAATGACCCAATTGTTGTGTGAGTTGTTCACACTTATTTACATTACATTTTATATGTTCATTACTTTGTATTATTACTTAGCGAAACGATTGATCTTTAAAAATTTGGAGGGTTCAGCGCTTCAGAAACAACTAAAAAAGTTGTCACGTCGTTTACGCATACAGTGCCGTGATGGGCGGACGAAACTACATCAGGTGTTATACGGAGATAACGTGGGAGCCATTCGAAATTTCCTTATTAACAAAAAAGATATGCAGCGCTTGTACCAAAAAATGAGTATCCACCTAGTAGTGGACAATATTAACCAACGGACGTTCGTAATGCGAAAGGAACGTGATAGACTTAGTTGCCGTTTAAATCGATTAAAAATTGAATATGAGAATAAACTGTTAGAACGTGCTACCATTGAGAATCGCATAAAGTACCAAAATGAGTTTGTATTAGACGAAGAGGTTAAATTTAAAGAATTTATGAAGCGAATCGAAAATTCGCAAGTCCGTCTTAAAGCAATACGTACCATAAATTCAACATACCAGAAAATCATACAAGTTTTACGGCACAATGAGATATTTTACGAGCCAATACTGCGTTCCTTATGTAAAGATATTGATGATCAAGCGAACTTTATTAAGCATATTTTATATTTGGGTTTGCCAGCAATTGCTAAATTTAATCAACTAAGTGAGGAATACAGAGTGAGTTATTTATTATATTGTACGATAAATTTGAATTTATTTCATTTTTGTCCTCACATTTACCGTTAGCAAATAGATGACAAATCACGCAAGTCAGTTCAAGCGAAATTAGCCGTTATTACGAGTTATAAAAGGACGAGCATTCGCCGCTTTAGTGGTCCGATTAGACAGCCTAAGGAACAGAATGTAGTCGACTTTTCGAAATATTATACCAGAGAGACTAAGAGCATGCAACACTTAAGGAATAAATTGGATGAAATCGAAACAGTTATTAAGCAAATCAAAGTAGCGACACTAGTGTCGAAATCTACGGAAATATTTCCACGGTATACAATTAAGTGAACTTTTTAAATAATGGAACATAGGAGTAATACTTTACTTTAGGATACTTTAAGTAGGACACAGTTACAGCTCTTTCTTATAATCTATGGCACAAGTTTAGTTAGTATTTTGTCTCTTTGTAATTTAGATTTTAGATTTAGATTTTAATAACACAGAGTAATATCTATGATCAACTATAGCAAATCGTCAATATAATACTAATGTGTCTAATTTCCACACAGGATTAAAACACAATTGGAGAACAATATAAAATTAACTAAGAGGAATGAAGTTGGTACGATTCATTCGGAATTTTTGATATTCAAAAATAAAGTAGCAGCGGAACAAGAGAGCGTTCTTTTGCATAATTACTTTGAGGATGAAGAACAGTAAGTAGTCTATTCTATCAAATATGCTTTATACATTTTATAACATCAAGAAAACATTACATACAAAACATATATAACTTGTTAATCAGCATTAAATTCTGAATCTATCTATTTATTATTCTCCTGGTTGTGGCAAAGGCATTCGTAGCCTTAGTGCACTGATTCATGTTAAAAACAAGTAAAAAAACTAAATTTGGCTTGGGCCAAATCTTAAATACCCTCCACCTCTACAACGGTGGGCGTGGCAAATATATATATGTATATATATATAACGGACACACACACGGACACACGGACATACATGTCTATATCGACTCAGTTTGTGACGCTGATCAAGAATATATATACTTTGTAGGGTCTCTGACGCCTCCTTTTGGGTGTTGCAAAAGGACCCTCACCACTGAGGTGGAGGGTATAATAAACCAAATCGGCTAATAGTGCATTGAAAACTGATAGGGGCGTAGTTTTTGTTTCACAAAATTTTATTGTGCATGTTCGAAAATAGAGCATATCGGCTGCGTTCCCCACACAACATGAAAATGGTACAATTTGATGAATTGCATCAAGGTCACGTTTTTTAATTTAGAAGTATGAATTATTGACATTCTCAATAGAGTAAAAACGGTATGTGCTTTACTATTGCTAGGCGATTGCAGAGTATTATGAAATTGGAAAATGCTATAAAGGCTGAAGATAAAGAAGAAGAAGAATTATTGAACCATATCAAACAACGCAGCAGTACTTTTGTAATATTGAGGTAAGTGTGCGAAAAACAGTTTCCGTGTGAGATCTTCACATTTTCTTTAGATATTCCCTTTGGAATCTATATGATATATTGCGTTACGTGGATAAACCATCTCGAATGACTGCAACCTTATACCCAAACTCCTATTTAAAATTACCTCTGTTAAAGTTTGAAATGATGGTAATGCGTGCTTGTCCCCCTGACGTCTTTGAAGAGAACAGTAAGTTATTTGTTGTGAGAAATAAACAGACAAGTTTTTTGTTATATCATTTGATTTTTAAGCGAAAAACATTTTGAACATTGTTGAGAAGAAATTGAATACATTGATGAAAGCATTCAATTTTCTGAAAAATGCTAATGATATCACAATGACGCAAGCTAGAATGGCCGAAAATTGGAGTGAATATCACCGACGCTTCTTGGAATCAAAACATGTAGATGATACGGTTGACGGAGTCGACGATAAGGGTGAACGCGAAGAGGATATGTTCCAAGACGCTAAAATTGCTCAATACGTACCTAGTCGTAAACAAATCAAAACGCAAAGTGCGAAACTTGTGGAAGAGCTGTCCAAGAAGGACGACATGTAATACTTAATACGGTCTTCATTTTTGCTGTTTGTATGTACATATGTACCGTTTATATATATATATTTTATAAAGATTAATTTTTAATAAATATATGTACGCAGAGTTTTATAAAAAGATGATCTTTATATTTTTAAATCGATATGAACTCATATGACAATATAGGTTACGTGTATCTGTTGTCATTATTTAATTAGAAGGAAAACGCACCGACCCCACTAAAGTAGTTTGCCCTGTTTAAATAAATTCCCTATACAATGAAAATCATGTACTAAAGTTTTTTATGTCATTTCAGTTTCAGTTTCAGTTTCAATTTTAACTAATATTGATTACATTTTTATTTGGTTAATTTTTCGGCATTTTTGATTTTTTGCAAACTTCTTTGCGGTTTTTTCAATTAGGGTTGGAAAAAAGTCAATAATTTATTAAAGCCAAAATTAAAAAAAATTTGTATTAAAAATGCATATTCGCAAACAGCACCGTCCCGCCTGGGATACCACGCATAATAAAGTACCTCGGCCCATTGCAGACCATGGTCTGCTGGGACAGGTTTGGGTGAAACAACATATGATGGTCGATCCAAATTGGTCTCTTGAACATATTGAGAATGAATACAAGTCGTTGTCAAAAGCTCTAAGTAAGTAATTAAAGGACATTAATATATCCGTCAAATACAGCTGTTTTACTTGTTTTCTGTTATGAATGCTTCCAGAGAACTATTTTATTTGGATGAAAGCCGCAGGTAAATATAAACGTAAAAATTTAGCAAAGCAAGCCAGAAAATACCGCATCGATTGTCGCAATGGCTTTAGTATATTGAACAAAGTGAAAATGCCACAACAACATGGAATATCACAATTGCTTCAGAATCATAAGGATATGATTCGATTGTATAATGATATGCCAATCGAAAAAGTGAACGAAAATATAGATAATCGCACTTTCAATATGCGAAAGGAATGCGATCGCTTAAAGTATAAGAAAAGCACACTGGAGAATCGTTTAAAACAGCTTTTGGTAAAAGTTTGTAAAATCGAAATACACAAAACACACTGTAGTGCTCGTTCTTCATTAATTTGCAGGCGGAAAAAGAAGGCTTAAATGAACGGTTGCGATATGAAGACCAATTTCGTTTGGGAGAAACAGACTCAATTGGAGCATGCAAGAAAAAAATCCAAGACACACAACTCCGGCTGCAGGCAGCCCAAACGATAAATACCACCTATAAGAAAATGATCCAAGTCTTGCAGTCTGATGCTAACTTTTATGAAAAAATCTTAGACTCGCTGGTTAAGGACTCAGAGGATCAACACGGTTTCATCTTATATATATTGGAAGTAGGGCGACCCGCCATACGCCTATTCAACAAATTGAAGGATATGTATAAGGTTGGAAGGGAATTTCCAATAAAGTTTTAATTGAATATTGAAAGTGACTTTGCAGAAGCGTCGTGAGAGGCACACTAAAAAAGTTCGCGTTATGCTACAAGATATTTTGGTAAATGGTAAAAAATTACGCAAGAAAATAACTTCGGAACATAACATGTCTAAGGTTCAAAATACGGTTGATATCAAAAAGCATTACGAACGCTCTTCAGAGAGCATGAAAGAACTTGCCACGTCCCTTGAGGAAATTGAGGAGGTTATGAAGGAATTAAAGGAAGCCACCCTCACATCTAATGTCCGAAATATATACTCGTCCATAAAGACCCAAACAGACGTTAACCGCGGATACGTACATCATTTGGCGTGGTTTAAAGAAGGCATAAAAGTAACTCATATGAAGCAGCGAAATTGTATTGTCTATAAAGATATATTACGTCATAATTATATGCCACCAATACCAGAGTAAGATTGAAATTTTACAATATTATGTTTCCTTTTTGTGGTAATTGATTTTAAATTTATTGATTGTTGTACAGAATAGAAAATGATATAAGGGACTTAAAAAAGGAAATCGAAATAGAGGATAAAATTGAGGAGGACATTGTTGCCCACATGAAAGAAACGGCGAAACTGTTCGTGTTACTACGGTACGTTTACACATGTACATAAATATAAAAAAAATTAAATTAAGATAATTATATGTACATGTTGGAATTCGAAATATTTGAATTATTTGTTCTAAATTTTAAATTAACTCTTTTTCAACATAAAATACAAAAGCTTTACTCTGTGGAATATCCATGATGTTACACGACACATAAACATTCCGCAACGTCGTCAAACTTCTTACAAATACCCCAACGCACATTTAAAATTGCCGCTATTGAAATTTGATATGTTAATGATGACGGCGTGTGCGCCACCTTTTTTTGAAGAGAACAGTAAGTAACGTCAAGGACTGACTATATGTGTAAAAACACAGACTTATTAATCAATATTATCATTTAAATAGTTGAAAAGTTATTCGACAATATTCAGGCGGCACTCAAGAAAATAGTGAAGATTTTTGTGAAATTGAGACTAAATAAGCAAACGATTGAAAAGTGCAGCCGAGTGTTTGCCGAACAATTTCTTATATTCCATGATATTGATGAAGACGACGAATATATGCAATCCCAACTGCATGAAAGTGGTTCTAGCCATAATCGCCGTGATCGTGGTCATGGTCGCGGATACGAGTATGAAGACGATGAGGACAATGTAAGATTATGGGCCGACGTACCAACTCGAGCCAAAATTAAGCAGCGTAGCTCCAAAATAACAGATAACATTAGGCGACTTAGTATTTTTTAGAATGGTTCAAACCAATCGCCAGACATTTATTTTACTACAAGCTAACAATTAAGAAAATTGTAAAACATAAAAAAAAAATTAAAACCAAAAATATATTGTATAAATTACAAAAGAAAAAAAAATAAAATTAATAAAGTTTATATACCACGTAAATGGGATTCGAAAAGTAAATGAACGTGGCACGAATATTATTTCATCGACATAGCGACTACATCGATTTTTTACAAATTTTGGGAGTGTTCCCCACATGGATGAATGAATTATAAAAATGTACAAAATGTTCCTTTATTTTAATTTCATCTACTCAGTGAGATCCAATTTGTACCTGGCTATAATAACAACTTGCCACACATATTAAAAGAACAACACTTTTTTGTGGCATCCTCGGGTGAGGAGTTTTCTATTGAAATATATTGCTTATTTACTTTGAATATTTTTTGCTTTGTCTAATTGCAAAGCGTGTGTTTGCTCAAAAATACGGAAAAAGTAAATCGGTTGTATGTGGGCTTTGACCATAATAATCAATTAAAATTTTCAGACGAAAACGTTTTAACAACCCCTCTGCACCACTTGTGGTAAACGTATATTAAGTTTTTGCGGATGTTTGTAACTCTTAAACGGCAAATGCCACACCCACCTTCAATTATACCGATCGATTCAGAAATATAATCTGAATCGATTTAACCATGTCCGTCTGTCCTCCTGTCTGTCCATCTAAATTTGTGCGCAGGCTATTGGCTCAAAGAGGAACCCTATTGAAAATGGACCGCATTGGACAATTTTTAGACTCCTTCCCCATGTGAAATTCCATAATTTTTTGAGATATTTCGATGAAATTTGGTACAAGGATATGTATTATTCAAGTGGTGTAGGGTATTTTATGGCCGAGCTTGACCGACTATATGTTCACTTGTTATAAACATATGAAAGTGTCCTTCAAGCGATTTTTTCTAATTTCAACAGCAACCTTTGTGCAAGAGTTATTTATACATCTACCACGCTAGAAAACTCAACTCTTGAAACTGGAACCAGTATGATCACGGTCACAGATAATATAATATTGAGCTGAAATGTGTTGGGTGCAATTTATTTTATGCAGGTAATTTCCCTTTGAAAATAATCAATTTGGGCGACACCCACAATTGATATAAACCGGTTAGAACTGCACAAATAAAGTACAATTAAATTAAAAGTATCCCATTTATAAAAAGTGGACGTGTTTGAATGACAATTTATAAAAACTTTAAGCATTAACAGTCTTTTAAACAGGGTTCATTTGTACATATATATAACATTATTCAAGCTAATTGATATAAAAAATGTGAATTTGCCCCACGCCAAATATACACTTTACTTTTTATATGGATTTGACGTTTTTATACACTATACCACATGTGGTAAGAGAAGTTTATGCAGATGTTTGTAACTCCTAACGGCAAATTCCACATCCACCTTCAAGCGATCGATTCAGAATCAATATCTGTCCATGTAAATTTTGTGCAAAAGATACAGGTCGTATTTTTGATAAGTTTAGATAGATTGGTCCAATGTCGAATCCTATTGATAATGAACCGAATTGTACCATTTTTAGAACCCCTCCCCATATAAGGTCTTATTCTAATGGAAGAATATATATTTTCTCAATTCTTAATATTTTTTGGTAATGGCACATTTGGGGGGACTTTTAGAACCCCTTTCTATATAATGAGAGAACACTTTCTCTTGTATACACAAAACTAATTGTAGCATAATGTAGCTAAGAGGTGTAGGATATTATATGGTCGGTATGATCGACTATAACATTTTCACTTGTTTTTTACTATTATGTGTAAGATGCTCGAAAATTTCAGTTCTTTTTGAAGTTTTTGTTGAGCAGTCATATATATATTTATATTTTAATTTTTTTACGCTAATATTTTATACAACAATTTTTATAGAGAGGCATCGACTTTGCTTCGTGTTCTTATGCAAAATCAATAATATACAGCCCATCATTTTATATAATTAAAGGTTAAGATAAATAAAAATTGTGCTTGGTGAGACTTTTTAATTTGAAATTAAAGCCTGACGAATAATAAAATGAGGTTCCGTAAGCAACGCGATAAAGTGGCACCTAAGCCAGTACATCCAAGAAACGTGCGACATCATGGTTTTTTCGGTCTGTCATTTGTTGCTCAACATTGGTTTAGCGATGAACATTGGACGCCTGTATCAATAACGGATGAGTTTTCTCAAATGGCAAATTTACTCCGTAAGGCAAATGGTTATTTATTATCTGTCTCACTCTTTTATTGGCAATTTTTAGGTAAACGTTTACAATTTGCAAACTTGGAGAACGAGGCTTCTCACCGAAACGTTTTGAAGCAATTCCGAAAATTGAAACAGCAAACTCGACTGGGTCGCAAAACGTGGCAGCACCTTATAGAGGAGAGTATCCATTCCGAAATTCGCAATGTGTTGGCAAACAATAAGGGTATGCAGCGTCTGTACCAACGTATGTCTATATATCAGGTGGTCGACAATATTAACCAACGAACTTTTGTAATGCGTAAGGAGCGCGATCGGTTATATGCACGCCAGGAACAATTAAAAAAAGTCTATTCAGAAAAAGTGGTAAGTGCGAGTAACCATATACTACACGAATATTTGAGTTCAATTGTAATAAAAAAGTTTTTGGGAAATTTCGATAATATTCCACACAGAGGACTGTTTTCGTAGCACTCCCCATTTAGAACCTTATTATTTATAAATCTTCATGTGATTGAAAATTGTACCTTCCTAATGATTTTCAATGAAATTTGATGCATAATTGCTTTTCGTCACAAAAATTGTCTGCACTAAGTTTAGACCAAATTGTTCCACAATCGAAAGTATAACAGGTTACTTTTACAAAGTTGAAAAAATACTTAAATGAAATAAAGTACTTTTCTATAAATAAAAGATGTTACGCGGTGATTTAGAAAATCGAATCAAGTATCAAAATGAATTCATTTTGGACGAGGAAATGAAGATAGCCCATATAGAAAAATTACTGGTTAATTCAAATACGCGACTGGCAGCTATTAAAACTATAAACAGCACTTACAAAAAAATGGTGCAAATTTTAAATCACGATGCAATATTCTATGAGCAAATTCTCTCATCTTTGGATTTGGATATCAAAGATCAAGCAAGCTTCATCAAGTATATAATATATTTGGGTACACCAGCACTGGCCCGTTTTAAAGAACTGGGTGAAGACTACCGTGTATGTATATTTTATTTGGCATAGTGCTTCCGAAAAGGTTGAACACTCGTAACACCTATAACCAACTGGGCCACAAGTGCAATAACTTTATGTATAAAAGAGTTTTACTTTTTGTAGATCAAAGAAGATCGAGCACACAAACAAAGCCAAGCGATTACGCAAATGATTGGTGCCATGACTATCAACGTTAAGAGGAATTCTGACTATCTAAATCATATACCAAAAGATAATAAAAGAGAACGCCCCGAATTGCATTTTGTGCGAGAAACAGCCAGCATGTACAAGTTAAAATATCAATTGGAACACATTGAAGACATCATCAAGACTATTAAAGCTGCGACATTTTGTTCTACAGCAAAAGAGGTTTATTCACGGTAAGAAAGAGTTTGAGCTTTAGAGAATTCCAATGATTTGAACATACTCCCTCATCCGTATTCATAGTATACGCTACCAAGTGGATAATAATTATCACTTAAGGAAAATGATAGAAAATGATGATTTGGGTCATGAGGCTTTAGAGGCTAAAATGAAGTGTTCAACAGTGTTGCGTGAAGTGTTAACAAATAATTTGGCTGAAGATGAAATGCGGTAAGTTTTAATCTCACCCATTATCTTTCTTAATATGAATAGTTGTACTTCCGTTTCTGTGCCAACGCGTAGTCGCTTAAAACACATTGAAGATCTACAAAAAGGCATCAAGCATGAGGATGATGTTCAAGCAAGTATTTTGGAATATATGAAGCATCGCGCCAAAGCTTTTATTCTCTTAAGGTTTGCATGCCTTATGTATGAAATTGTTGCGACATTCTTATACAAGAAACATTTTCTTATTATAGGTACTCCCTGTGGAATATACACGATATAATGCGACACGTCGCTCCCGTGCGCGCTCCCTTTGCTACGTATGAAACGTCCTATTTAAAATTACCCTTGTTGAAATTCGAAATGTTAAATGTACGATCCGTACCACCTGATCCATACGAAGAGAATCGTAAATTTGTTTTTTTTCATATGTCCTAGCACTACGAATCAAATATTGTTCAACTTTTTATAGTTCACACCTTAATGCGCATCGCTGAGAAGAAACTAAAAGTTCTAATGACAGTTTATTTATCATTAGAGGAGGTGAACTTGTCAGCAAATCGTTTCCTTTACGAGAATGAGTATATATCTAGCATAGAGCCGGGTGGTCAAAGTAATGAGAATGAGGAAACTGCTAAAGATATGTGTTTCGAAGAGTTCGAAGAGACAACAAAAGCCATGAGTTCCGTGCCCAATCGTAAGCAAATTAAAGCCAACAGTGTAAAAATTGTTGAAGAAAACCTAAAAATGAACGAGTGGTAGTGGTGTATAGTGGTAAAGCTAACAAAATATTCGGCTTAAATGAAGAAGGAAATCATTTTTATCTCAATAGATTTAGTACAGCCAAAATGTGCTGGCAATTCATGACTCATTATCATAAAAAAAAAAAAGAAACAACAAATCTTTCAAATAAAAAATTCAAGAAATCCGTTCTGAATTTGGGTTTTTTTAACAATTTAACGATTGCATTATCTGTAGAAAATGTTATTAGACCTTTTAAAATAAATTTAAGCATTATTTATGATCGGTACATTATTGTTCTAATGAGTGAATTGTATCATATATATTATATATGTCCATCAGGCACGCCTACAATTTACAAAAAAATTTGGTTTAGAATTTAATCGCTGATGTAACAGATTGGTATTATGTCAACAACCCGCACTGTGGGCTATTATGCTAGCAAAGTTCCCAATTCCACATGCGGATATTTGAAATGAAATGTCCATGGTATTAAAGCAGTAAATTGAACTTCCTACTTTCCACAAATTGTTATTTAAAGGCTTTTTACAATCAAGACGCTTATCGCTTAATTGTAAAGCACCCTCTTCATTAAGTGGAAAGTTTTTGTTGGTTTAATCTTACAATTTGGTAGAATTATTAAAGAATTATGTGCAATTGTCTCGTTGTGCTGCTGCTTCACAATTTATTACATAATTGAAGTTGTTAGACAAACGATTGTAAGTTTATTGGTAGTACCACCATACCAAACTATTTCTTTGCAGCATGTTTTGCAAATGTTGAAGCGGTGTGTGATCAAAAATAACTGTAAGCACTTCCCAGCTTAAGGCTAATGAAGAAATAGAAATACACATGTGTATGTGCAGGCAAAATAAAAGTTAAAGTTGCGCACAAATTTCGATGTGGTAACATCTTCTAGAGTAGATTTTCGTACTTTGCACACTTGTGTCAAGAGGTATATTAAATTTGTGCGGGCGTTTGTAACACCTTAACGGCAAATCAAAAACTAAATCGATTTGCATCGAAATTTCGCAATTCTTAATAATTTTTGACAAAATTTGGTGAAGAATAATCGGATCATATTTAGAACCCCTTTCTATAGAAATATTTCTCACTTTGTTACTCTTATGTCAATGCTTCGTGTTTACAACGAAACTAATTGTAGCATAATTTGTGGAATGAAGTGGTATGGGTATATGGGAATGGACGCACTTGACCGTTTATTATATAATAAAATATAACTTGTATTCAATTGAGGTTGTGACTTGCTTACTTAAGACTGGACTGCATCTACATTAACACCTCAACATCTGAATTTAAGTTATCTTTGCTCTCGAAAAAAAAAACATTTTTGCTGAATTTACTAACAGACCCTTTCCTATGTTAATCCTAGGGTTAACATAGTTTCCACATTATGGTAAAAGTATTTCGTACAAATGGACATATTCATAATAAAAATACAAAATGTTCAAATATCTAATTAAAAAAAAAACAAATAAAAAAACTAAGTTTGGCTGAAGCCAAATCTACTACCTCCACTTCTGCAACGGTGGGCGTGGCAGGTATATGATTATTATGAGAATGCTAAAAGGCGGACACAGTTTTGATGCTGATCAAGAATACATATACTCTGTGGCGTGTCTGATGCGTCATTCGCTTTCGGAATGACAAACTTAGTATACGGGGGGTATATATATCTTATATTGGGGGATTAAAACAATGGTTAGGAAGGTTAGGTTAGGGTGGGTAACTCGGGTACGCGCTTATACAAAAGCGCTTCACCTAGGCAATAAGTAAGTCTATTGTGATACCCGATGAAACATAACACAGAGTCAGTTGTGCCAGGAAGCCGGAAGAGGCTATAAATCGTCTGAGATCAAAAATAGTAGCATTTGCTAGTGACCCTAGACCCTCTGAGAATCTCACTCCAATTGTTTTGTGTCGTTTTCCTTGTAGGGCCGGGCATTCACACAGCAGGTGCTCCACAGTTTCCACCTCTTCCTCGTCCCTGCAGCTTCTACAGAAATCATTATACTTGCATCGTATCTGCTGGCCACGTGGCCTATGGTTTGGTCAAAACGTACAACTTTAATTTTTTTAAGCATTTCACTTATCAAAATTCACCCAAAGTTGACAAAACAATACTCTCTACATAAAATTTGATCTTTTGAACTAAGATCATATACCGGCGACACCTTTAAACGATATCACTCATATGTTGTTTCCAGTCGTTTCAAGGTGAAGAGAACTCAATATTTATTAATACGTATTTACATTGTAAACGTCATATGTGAAATTTTGTTAAAAACAGTGATAAAAAGCATTATATTTAACATATTGTTCAGTTCTGATAAACTGCTCTTATCGCACCTCATTCTATCTAATCTATTCATCTCACAAACAGACGCCTTCTAAAATTATTTTCTGTGAAGTCAGAAATCTTAAATATATCATACCATTAGAGCTGTTAATGTTAGTTAGGTGTCGACCAGGCAACATTTAGTACCGTTAATCAATTTGTGTGAGGATAAAAAAATTTATACAAAATGGTTACACAAGCAAAAGATTTAATCGCCAACCAATCCTTTTCTGTATTTAATTCTAAATATCGTAATCAATTTTTGGCAGCTATTATGGGTAAGACGAGTATTACTTATCAGGCCAGATCTGTGTCATTTGTATGTTATAGTAATAAAAACCCCGTACAGTTCAAATTATCACCTTTACACATGGTTTTGCCAGCGGTTGGTTGTCACCCACCATTCTTCAATTGCAAACGGTCCAAACTCCCACGCCTTTTCAAATTACGGTGCATGAGATCTCTTGGATAGGCGCCTTATTTGGCTTGGGCTCCCTCATTGGCAATATAACATTTGGCATTCTTATCGATCAGTTTGGGCGCAAATGGAGCATGTACTTAATAGCTGTCCCTGGTTTGGTAAGCAGCACTTAGATTTATCACTGTGGTATGTTCCTGATGGAAGAATTTTCAAATTCCTCAGTGCATGTGGATTTTAGTTTATTTGGCACAGAGTGCTACTTATTTATATGTTGCCCGGCTACTAGGTGGAATAACTGGTGGCGGTAATTATGTGGTTGTACCCATTTTCATAAGTGAAATTGCTGACCCTAAGTAAGTTATGGTTATTCTCAAGCATTGATACATGTTGATTTTATTGAATTATAAAAAATTGCAACTACCATGACCGCATTTATAAAGGAATGATTCAAAACCTGGAAAAAAATATATATTTAGCTTAGTTTGAATCTTGCATACCCTACACGTGGGGCATTGCGTGATCTTTTAACGACAGAAGGTAACGCATAGACCTCTCAAAATAAACATTATGGACATTATGGACGCTTTTTAGACCATGTGTGAAAGAAATCGGCTAGGTCGGAAAAAAGATGTGCCCACAATTTATAAATAACTTACTTTCGTACGGAATTTGACATTTCGGGAAAGACTTAACGCAAACTTTAGTGATGTGTATTTGACGGAAAGGTTTGCCCTACAGTACTCTCACGGAACTGTTTGCAATTTGAAATTTTTTATTAATATGTAAACATGTAAACACATCTCATTCTACATTATTATTACTTTATGGTGTTTTGAACATTTCTGTTTTATCTTTACAGAATTCGTGGTGCTTTATCATCGATGGCTATGCTGTTGCTAAGCTTCGGTATATTAAGCGGTTACATTCTGTCTACGTATTTAGACTATTATGTGAACCCTTTTATTATCACAATTTTGCTGGTGATTTATTTAATTGCTGCCACACAATTTCCGGAGACACCTCAGTATTTGATTAGAAAGCAGAGGATGGGCGAGGCACGCCAATCCTATAAGTACTATCATAATATCCGAGCAGATGTTGAGGCTACCACAGCATCCGAAATGGACGGCTTTGAGACATTGAAAGAAACCATGCTGAAGAGTAATGGAGCAGCAGAAAAACTAACATTGAATGATTTTAGTAAGTTAAAATGATCAAATGGATGGATTTTCTAGCTTTCCTTTCCATTTTAGTTAATCGTAAGACCCTGAAATGTTTTCTGACGGCAATTGTGCTGGTATGCTTGAATCAGTTGTCTGGAAGTTTTGCAATTATCACATATATGTCGGAAGTGTTTTACTGGACGGGAACAACTATACCGCCTAATACCTGTACCATTGTGATGGGAGTAATTCAAATTCTCGGCACCTGTTTTTCCATGTTAGTAGTGGATCGTGTAGGCCGCAAAGTACTACTGCTATGCTCGGCTGGTGGCATGGCAGTGGGATACATATCTTTGGGCATCTACGTTTCCTACGCCAGCGCTGAAACTCAATTACAGTTTTATTGGCTTCCTGTGCTCATTATGACTTTTGTCGTGTTTGCCACTAGTATTGGTATAGTAGCTTTAATTATTACCGTAGTGGTGGAAGTGTTGCCTGTTAAAGTAAGTTTGCCCAAAACATTTTAACCGTCCATTTATTTCTAATTGTATTATATTTTAGGTGCGTTCCGTCGGTACATCTATGTGCATGGCTCTGTTAAGTACTATAGTTTTTATATCGCTTAAACTATTTCCGGAATTGGTGCATGATTATGGCTTGGCCGTTGTGGTATATGGTTGCGCAGGCGTCTGCGTGTTGGGCTGGTCTTACATATTACTATTCCTTAAGGAAACAAAAGGCAAATGTTTGGATCAATAGTAAGTTCAAAAGGCACAAGACACATAGGTGGAGTACAATAAATTATAAATAAATCATGTGAATATATATAATATTGTGTGTTTAAGTACAATTTGTAGTTTACTGCGTTACTATTTTGTAATGTATTCATGTATTCCCAGTACATATAAGAAAGGATGTTACATATGTCTTTGGCCAATTCCCGCGATGATTAAACGAATAGAACGAATCTCTTACCGAAAGTATGTGATGGAGGGAAAGCTCATTGGTATTAATGGTTTGATGTGTACATACTTAATATTTTCTCCGAAGCTTGTTTACGGAATTACAAACTCATTATACTCTAGTCACTGTGGTGAATGGTATAAAAACCTACATCGTAGCACACCATAGCACATACACACATAATTTTAAATAATTCCTAGTTCAGAGTAAAGATAATATATAACTTTAATGTCCTTTAGTGGTTCATAAATGGGGGCGCAATTTTGTGCAAGTCACACCCACAGTTTGTATAAATATATGTGCGTATATATAAATTTGGAAATAATTTAGCTTAGGAGGATTTCAAGACGCATCCTTTGTACATCCTTTATACCAACTGACTAACATTTTATGCAGAACTACAATTAGAGCCCACCCCTTATAAGTTCTTTAAGTTCTAAGTTCATATATATGTACATATCTTTAACGAAGGGGAAAGTATTGAGGCCACTCAGTGTAGGACTTTCACCCGCTATAACCAAAGGTCCGACGGCGATTCCCCTGGGACTACCGTTAGCTACTACGTCAGGAGAAACCGTCTAAGCCTACTTTCAAATCGTTCATATAGTGTCAGTCATTCACTGTATATGTGTATATATGTATATGCAATGCTTATTTTGTTGTTGTTGAAACAGAGTTTCCTATGGACTGGTGCGGTAACCAGTTGTCGTACCTAAAAGTATGCAGTAAAGGAGAAGAATGGTTCATTTGAACTTGGTAGTATAAATGTATGAGTAATATTTTAGAGTGAAAGTGCCATCAAATGCACTGACATAGTCCATTATTGCATTATTTAGATAAAATGTGATTACCGTTTATATGTGTGCGTAGATGAATTTGCCTTGTATGTATGTGGTGTAGTTTTTTTTAGAAGAGAAGAAATGAACCGAAAATCACGATTGCGGATAATCCCAAAAAACTATTTGTATCTACTTATACATTTATACTCAGATAAAAACAAAATAATAGGGTATCATCATCATTTTTCCCTGGTGATCGATTGTTTAAACAATAATTTAAGTTAGAAAGAAACAAAAGAAGCGGTCACAAGACAATTTACAATTCGACACGATTTAGCATTTTTCTGAGAATTATACAACACGACAAGGAAGTGCATCCTAATAAAGCCACCAAAGAAACATCACCATAATAAGTTAATGACAGAAAATAGCAACAACTCAGTTCTATTTCGATTGCAGCCCAAATGTAACGGGTATCCATGACACCCTTCCCCTTTTTGGCGAAAATTGAAGCAGTACGTCTGTTGCGTTGGATGATGGAAGGGTGGGATAATTTTAAAGTATGGAAATCGACTTTCAACTTTGTCGCTTTAATTGGTTTTGGTGGTTAGAGAGATTTTCGTGGTTTGTGGGCGTGACCCCGGACGTATTTTGATCAATTTAAGCAGAAAATATTTCTAAACTAAGAGGAACCTGGGCAAGGCAACTACAAAGAGTTTTATCGACACATGAACAGACGTATCTAGATAAATTCAGATTTTGATACTGAACCGAAATATATATACTCTGCGATGTCTACGTTTCCCCTTCTAGATATTGCAAGTGGAATGATGAACTCAGTATCTTACGTGGACAGTATAGCAGAAGCAAAATAACAGCACACAAACAAAACGTAGGGCTGAACATGACAATTATATAATTATAAAACGAGCGCTGCATTCGTATTATTTAATCAATAAAAATTGCTCTGCAGAAACGTATTTGATCCGTACATGGGGCCAATCACATACGTATTTATGTTGAGAATATGATGGGTTTTGGTTTATATGTATTTGTGGCCTCCATTAAAAGCTAAGTTTTATGTATTATACTAAATATGTATAAAAAAATTATAGTTCAAGAGTGAAATTTTGAATATTTCTTTCTCTCTGTTCAGTTTTGGTCGGGCCGGAGTGTTAAATATTATGTGAAGTACTACATGAATACTACGTGTGGAAGATGTGTGTTAGCGCATTGGTGCCTCAGCGTTTAAACTAATTGGTAATTGGTTGTGTGTGTGCATTGTATGTATTCAATACACCCTGAATGTGCACAATTTTACATTTTTATACACTTATGAGTATGTGTACAATGTTGCAAAAGAGAGGGAAACTCAAATTTTAAATGGAAAGTAAAATTCATTACGCTTCTAAATACAAAGTGTTGCAATATTGGATAATGATTGAATTGACCCTCAGTAGGCTTGACCAAAATCTGAAATTTATACCTTCCAGTTTTCTTTCTGCTAAATTGTAAATGCTGCCGTACAGTTATTAGCCTATGCCTTCAATGCACCTTATATATATATATTCATATATTTCACTTTTGATGCAAACGTTAATCGCGGATAAACAATACAAACAACATTTGAACATCATCAGTGAGTGACCAATGAGGTCAAAGGGCACAATTGAATGAAATCTCAGAAAAAGTTAATGACCACAACACGATTTTAGTTAACATAATTGGATTCGCTTTGTTCAGAATGAATTTCAATTATGACATTTATAAGTGTTTATTAAATAGGTTTAAAAAAAGACCAGGAGGACGTATTATTTTAAATTCATCGAAATTTTACTTTGTCTATTATTCCTTAATTCACACCCTATACCAACTAAGGAATTATTGCATCCTCCACCAAGTTTGCCATTCCGTCTGTAACATCCAGAGGAAGGCGTCAGAGACGCAATACTTGAACAGAATCAAAATTTGAGTCAAAGCTAGACAAGTTCGCCCCAGAGTCCCTTTGACTGCCAATACAAACAATATATAAAGTATATATGTATTATATGTGGAAAGTATTTAGGATTTAGTCAGTGAAATTTAATTTTTAATTTGTTTAATAAATAAAATTGTAACGGCAAAAATTGATGTTTTTGATGTTGTCGTCGTAGAGGTGTTGCTTAATTATAGAAATGGTGTTTGAATTATTTGCTCTCTTTGACAAAGTGTGATTATGTAAAATATTGTATTTTTTAGTTCACTTGAAATAAAACTGATTGTTTATCATTTAGTTAAGATGGCAAAGTACACATACATTGGTACATATATTTAAGGCGGCATTGTAAACTATCCGACAAACTCTTCATTTGCGGTAGTAGCTTTTGAATGCGCTGGCTGCTGAATGGAATTATAAATTCAACACTTTATATTGTTAACCTATGTTGGTGACCTTTCCTTTAACTCTCAGGGAATTATCAAAAATCAACCACCTACACTATCTCAGCAGCAACAGCTAACAACAACAATAATAAGCCAACGGTTGATAGATAGATATTATTAAAAGCAAAAACAACAAAAACGACAACAAAGGAAAACAGCGCAACAAAAAAGCTGAACAACACCAAACGAAATTCTCATCGTTTTTAAGCAATTTTCGTGCATTATGTTTGTTTATATGTATGCTGCTTGTTATAATGAGGAATCAAGGAAGTTGAATGATTTGATAAACGAAAACAAAAACAAAAACAAGTGTAAATGTTATAGTCGGTCAGGCCCGACCATTTAATACTCTACACTATTTACCTCCACAAATTATTATATAATTATAAGATTCTTCGTAAGATATCATTATAAGGGAAGGGGCTCTAAAAATAGTCCGATCGGGTCCGAATTTGGCCTATCCTACTATATAGAAAATTAACTATTCTCCATCAAATTTTGTCAAAAAATTTTAAGAATTACGTTTTTTTGCCATAGAACAGGATGCTAGAGTTTCTGGGAGGGCGAGAGGTTCTGATTCCATTCATTTTCAAAGAGGTTCCTTTCTGAGTCAAGGAATATCCTCGTACCAAATTTTAGCGAGATAATAAAACAAAATGCTACCAGTACATTTACATAGATGGACATGGTTAAAGCGATTAAGATTAATTCTGATACGATCGGCACAACTGAAGGTAGGCGTGTAGAAGTTACAAAGTTATTATACCCTCACCAGTAGTGCAGGGTACAACAAGAACAAGAAAAATTATTATTATTATTATTCCATCACATAATTCTTTAGCATCTAATTGGAGTAGTTTATAATACTCTCATATTTGCCACATTTGATTAATGATTTAAGAAGATGAAAAGTTCATTGAGAAAAATAAAGGTGACGGTCATTAAGGTGTGTACATAGATTAAAACAGGTAAAAAAACTAAATTTGACTTAGGTCAAACTTTGAATATCATAAAAAGTAATTTTCGTTACATACTCTCAGTTTTAGATGCTGATCAAACATATACTTCGTAGGATCTCCGACGCTTCCTTCTGGATGTTACAAATGGAATGAAAAACTTTTTGTACCCCCTCTTATGTGGAGGGTTAATAAATATTCTACCGTTAATTGAATGACCTTCAGACATTTTATACTCAAAGATGAAAAACAAACTTTAACATACCACACATAGGTGTACAATAATGAAGCGTTTCTTATTGAAGTTTATAACGACAAACTTTTCCAGTTTACAAAAGTGACAAAATGAAACAATAGAACAACTCACAAGTATACTAATTTTCACTTAATCCAAATCTTCAATATGCTCCAGCGCTGCATTGAAGCTCTGTAAGGAGATGTACGAAACTTAACGGGGTGCCCAAATCCCCACCTCCTCTAGACATTGCAAATGTTTTGACATATTATATATGTTATAGGTATTGGATATAAACACATATTTATGAAAATATATAAGAATTTAACAATCTCTTCAATATATATAATTTTTGAACGATGATTAAACCCTTAAATACTCCCGCACACTTTTGTGAAAAAAAGCGATTGGGAAATTTTTTTAATCTTTTGCTAAATTAGTCTCCATGGAGACAATCACTTCTTGCACTCTCCGCGTGCTCCTAAACACATTACCCTCAGCCTCACCATTGGAGAAGCGAGTGGTATATATCGGCTAATGCAAGGCTCATTTCCAATTATTTGTGCATTTTTATTAGTGACCACATGCGTTCAAGCGTTATTGTTGCTTCAAACTGCACAGTCAGAAGTATTTTTAATTGCCTTTTAATGGATAACCTTTACATAATATGTATAAACATTATATATTAATTAGTATGTTGTTGAAACAATCCATCAGCGCTAAACTAAAAAGTCATTTTCGTTCAAGTCATACCACATGTATACAGAGGCTAATTAGATAATATGTGAGTAGGCACGTGTGCAACGTTGGTACGGTACCATGCCCTAGAGGTCTAATATATGACTCTATCGCATTCGAATTGGCTCGAATCGCATGAAGAAATTATAGTGAACGATTACTTTCTTAGCCAAAAACAAGGTATTAATGAGCGACCTAAATAAATGAAAAGTTTTACAACAATTTTCGAGCATCGTTTTAGACAAATATATTAATATTTGTCACAGCGAGGCTTTAAAAAGATTTTCCTTCAGATTTTCATTCTGAAGATATATAAATTTTAAAGGCTGCCAAAATCGGCCTAGAATAAGCACTTGCCTGCATTAAGATTTGGGTATTATTGCTAAGTTGAGAGAAACTTCAGCTGAACGATGCTTGTGGCAGGGGGTGTAACAACGTTTTGTTTGTATGCTTATTAAAATAATGGAATAATAATACGTTGCATTTATGAATTAAATTATTAATTGTTAAGAAGTGTCAAGATTTATTGAATATCATTAGCACCGCATCTGCAATTAAAACCGGATATACAATACAATGTGTTCGTACTATACTAATGTTCTTGCCAACTATGACATTTAAAATAAACGGACTTAAACTCAACCGAAGATTATTCAACTTGGCATATAATAATCGAGCAAAAAATAACAAACCATAGCTTGGCCGTGCTTTGAATGTACACATAATTAGAGAATTGTGGTTAAAAAGGAATCCATCAGCGTTACTAAGAATCATTTCATTGAGTTGCCCTCAGAGGATTTTCGTGCTTTGGTGTTGGATATGTGGTATTTGACAAAAGCCACAATTTAGTTTTGTTACTTGCATTATCCGTTCTGATCTTTGAATCAACAGTTAATTGTTAACAGTTAATCATGATTGAATGGACGTCGCCAAGTTACCGTTTCAAACATTGAGGAAATACTGAGAGTGGCATGCATTGCCCATTGACTGTAGTAAATCGTACCGTTTACATCGCAACAACCAGAAAGTATGAAACTTATACAATCGATGGTTCACAGCAACAATTTCATATAGAAATTATTTATTTATGGCCCCTTTTGCTCATTTACTCAGTGGCTTTGTAATAAAATCATAACAGACTTTAAGAGTTGATTTTATGAGGAGAATTTGCGTAACTCAGTTAAGTAAATAGTAAATTATGTAAATATGGTTTGTATATAGCACGCACATAATGTGAACATACGTATGGTATGGCAATGCAGATCTCATAACTTGTGCAATCAACTCTCATCTAATGTTTGATTTAACGTGTCCAACACATGCATGTGAATAATTCATGAACAATACAATACGTACGCGTACGAGTACATACGTGAGCAACTTTTCGGTTAAAGTGGGAGATTTTCTTTCGTTCACATAACAATTAAATTAAAATTTAGCGTATTTTGGTTTTATTGCTTCTATACCAACGTAACCAAGTGATAATTTGACGATTAAACAAGAATTTTTCTTATACAATAAGTTTCTTTTTAATTTTTAGCATTGTTGTATTTTTGCCACGTGCAGTGCGGACGTGGAGGCGGAGGAGGAGGTTGTAAGCAGAAGATTGCAATTTAATTTGTGTTTCTTTGCCTATTGTTTGTTTGTTGGTGTCAGTGTTGGAGTGGGTTTCGCTAAGTTTTTATACTTCTTACATAATCTAAACATTTAATGCTGAAATCCTCCGAGTACGATCAGTATTTAAATTACACCAAAGTGAGTATATACTAAGATTATAAAAAATACGGGGATAGATAGATAACAAAAGTCATAACAAAAACAACCAGGATATATTTCTTCATCGGTCAACGTGGTTTTGAGGAACATTTTAATTATTGTGATTAACAATATAATAAACGTTACAGTTTAAATACCCAACACATCTGCATACAAGTGGTTGGCGTGGAAAGTACAAACATCATTCGTGTACTCGATTTTTTTCTAAAAAGTCTTAGCAAACTACGACTATAATCAATACGGCAACTGTAGAAGCAGAAACTAATGAGATTATGTTATCCAGTGATGAATCTGATATTATGCAATTTCGTAAAAGAAGACTCATCGTTAAAAGTGATAGCACTTAAGTTTGATTAAAATTAGGAAATATATTTCTTGTTTTTTTTTTCATTTTACAAATAAATTTGATAATATTTTTATGATATTTTTATGTTTTATTAAGTGTACTAGTTATATTTGTGTTCCAGAAATGTCTAAAAAAAGCTTATTTAAAATCGTTTCGTTTTACGCGGTTGTTCCATATAAAAATTATTTTTTCGAAATACACGATTTTGTCAGGGTGTATATGATTGCGCCTTCTAATTGTTCATATATTACGTTTATTTATATAACTTTATTTGGTCTTTTACGTCCTTTCCGGGGTGTTGCAAATAGAATAATCAATTTAGTGTGCAAGGTAAAATTTGTCTGCATTTGTGCAACTAAAGGTCATAGGGAATGGAAAGGTTTAAAAATGGAAAATGTGAAGCATTTTTTTAAATTTTCTACGAATCTCTTCTCTTATCTCAACGTAACAATTAAAGTGTTAGTGCATCTCTGGAGCAAAGTTAACAAACAAATTAACTTCAACATGATGACACGTGTGAGAAAAGTGAAAGAAAATCTTGTCTAACACGTACCCATATATATGCGACTGCATGTACACACAGCGAATGATTTATATTATACAATACACAATTAAAATTATACAAAGTATATTCAAACATATTTGAGATCAACATTTACCAGATTATCCACGTTTTGAAGAGCCAAAAATATTGCAGTCACTTGAGTGTGAGAAGAAAGATTAGCATATTGTTAAAAAGATTAACCCAGAGTTGCAACAACGACATGATTGACGGAAGGGCTGTGAGTGCGGTATCAAAATTTGAAGGAAGAGGGACTTTCAGAAGCACAATTTACCATTCAAATGAAATGTGACATCATGTACACAACTACCACCACTTAATCAGTCATAATATATGAATATGAATATATATATTTAAACCATCCTCTACATTACAATAGATGCAGTAGATATATATAGTGATTAGAAAATCGAAGTAACAAAAATAAATTGAGTGCTACTTGAAACAATGTTAGGGTAGCAATCAACGTATAGTTGTGAATGATGGAGATTCGAATGCTGATGAAATTAATGATGACGAAAACGCAATGGCGCCTAATTAAACTACTGGGCGTTTTCGGTTAACCAAAATAGTACTCCAAAAGATAAAGCGCAATGCAATCTTAAACCAAATCATAACTTACTTACGTAGTTGTCGTTGTTATTGTGGTAGGTAGCAACATTTTGGTACATTCTCCACCAAGTACGAAACAACGGCAATGAAATCACGTTATTATAGAGTAACAGTAGCTCATCGAAAAAATTACTATTAATGAAGTTTCAAATAAAAAACAAAATTCTTCACATTAATTAAGTACCCACCAATTAGGTTGTGTAACGCGTTATTAAAGCTTATTGTAGTTTTCTTTGGAACACAACTTTAGAAGGCTTAATTGCGAAATATTTGATCGGTTGCGAAAGGTATAGAAACGAAAAACAATCACACAAACCATTCAGGACGCAGTATTAAGAACAAAGTTAAACAATATATTGATTTAATCATATTCTAAAGACAAACAATTCACTGCATCGTCATTGTCATAATTATGAAATGAATATTTAAGCAACAAACGCACAACAGCTGTAACTTTACAGCTTACATAAACAAAAAATGAAAGATGAAAATGCATGGACAGCGGCATCCACTCAATAATGATAAATGTTCAATGACATAACACAATGCCACACAAACAAGCACAATATGGAACCATGCCATATATATATATATAGTTACAAGGCATTTAAGAAGATATTAAAATGAATTATCTTTGAACACGAATGTCACAGATTCTTTTATTATTACAAGCTGCTGATGCTAGCAGCATCCATTCATTCATTTAGATTTTTTTTCCCAATAGGTATAGCAAAAAACAACAAAACTATGTTTGACTTATGCCAAATCTTAAATACTCTTTACCACCTCTATCACAATGGGCGTGGCATGGTTTTCATTGCGCCCTCTAGTAGTTCATATATTATGTGTTAACATACAAGTAGAAGTTTGCCCCAGATATAGTGTGGGCGTGTCTGTTATGCGGTCGCGCCCATTTTCGGCATACTTCGTAGTTTAATTTTTTTGCCACTTTTTGTCAATTTTGGACGCGGCTCTTAAATGATTTTACCCAATTTGATACAGCGATTTGCGTGCAGAAAATGCAAGAGTCTGTACATAATTTCAGCTCAATATCTCAAAATTTACGACCTTTCTGGATGTTGTAAACGGCATAGCAGTCTTAGTACAACCTCATCACTAAGGTGAAGGGTATAAAAGTAATCGAACAAGTAAAGAATCCATGATCTGAAGTACCCTACTCATTTACATGTAGACGGTTTGAGATGCGCTTTCTTTTGTTATAGTTCACCTTAAAGGCCGAATACTGCACAAACTTGAGCGGACGTGTCTAAATCGATTCACGTTTTAGTGCTTATGAGTAATATACTATATTTACACAATAAGTGGAATCGCTGAAGCCCTTTTTTCGATGTGTAAATTTTTACGACCGGTAGAGAGTCTACCAAAGACAGATGTTCAGACAAATGTGGTTGAATTAATATGAATGAACTACCTGCAAAAATATATAAAATTAGAATGCTTTCCAGTTACCCTAAGGTCCGGAAAGATTTCTATCAAACATTTTATGAACAATTTCATTTTATTAAGAAAGCGACTCCTTTCATTCTTTGAAGAAAACGAAATTTTAACAAATCATGTTTAATTTATTCGACGGACTTATACAATATTATACAGCAGTGACGTTATTTGTCAAGGTCACGCAAATGAGAGATGTTCCATTATAAATGTGAGAATTTCTCCACGCTATGCATTTACTTTTTTTTATTTATTACTGCAATATAGATGCGTGTTTGTGTATGTGTGTATTGTTGCATGAGAAAGGTATTCTTTGCAAGAACAGCGAATAGAAAAATTAATGTGATTCCAACGGTTCTTATAAAATAATAAAATAATCTCACACTCAGTATGTGACTGACTCACAGCATGTCTTTTTTTACCACAACCACAGTCTACCGAGGCATTAATATTAGTCACCAATTTGTACTACTAGTAGAATACAACAAACACATATCACATGAATTGAAATATTAGCTTTCGGTTCGTTTTAAGTGACTTTGTTTCTGGATGAGCACTAATGAAGAATTGTTTAAGAAATAAAGAGCGAGAATATTTCCTTCACCTAATCAAGCGAATTTTTATTTAGACTGGTAGTAGTTTGTATCGCATTTATGCAGCCTTTCATTTTATTCTCTTCAAGCCGCACTCGTTTCACTATTAAATGAACAAGTAAAAGAAAGCGAGCCTCTGTTAATAACATACCTATATACCTCTGTTCATATGTGCACATCTCTAAAATATAAACTCTTTTCGTTTTAAGCAAATAATCTCTTAAAATATGTATAGCTTCCTATGTAGAAACACAATTCATGACACACTGAAGATGCTACAAACCAGTTTCTTACTGTTATTTATAATTTGTTTTGGTTGTTTTCTTTGTATTGGCGCTGTTAGCTGCAAGCTATCTAATACATATTGCAATGTGTTTGTTGTCTGGCTGTCTATTAAGTATTGTTTATAGCCACCAGCTTTTGCTCCATGTACGTTTACCATATAAGTAAGTGTGTACAACATTTTCATACAGCCTCAAGTAGCTTTAGCGAATGTTTTGTGAACTTTTGAAACGTAGGAAGACAGACACACTAGGGATATACCAGCTGTGATATATATGTGAAAAACTATGCTAAAGAGTAAAACACTAAAAATAACAGTACTTTCTGACCCACACACACAGAGACATACATACACATGCACGCGCACATCTTCTACAAGCACTATTATCTGTACTCTATTCACCATTAGTGTTGTATTACTTTTAATAACTCTTGCAGATACAGCAACAACAATACGAACAACACAAACACTTCAGTGTACAAAATCAAGTAACGTTGCTTGACTTTTTTCTTAAATGAAACATTCAATCGAGAAGAACGAACGTGTACGGACGTGAGTCTTTATAATTTTCTCTAAAATTTTCGTTACTTTTAAACACAAAATGTAAAAGATGTAAAAAATTTTCCAAGTAATTGAATAATTCAATTGTAAAAAGAAGTGAATCTGGGGCGAAAATGTTTTAAAAGCGTTGAAAAATGAATTTCTTTAAAGTGTAACGTACCTAGGTGTATATCAATAAATAAACTGTAAAGTGTTGCCTTGTGTACGTTGATGTAATAAGATTATTCAAATTGAAATTTTAGAATTAATTGGCATTTGGCAGACTAGAATTTTTTGTCTAAGCCATTTCAAATCCAGTACTAAGCACCAGCTATTGGAAAAGAAGAATAAATGTTGCTAAGAAATAAATTTAAAAAAATTATAATAACAAAATAAAAGGAATTTAACGGCTTATACACAAAATATTCTGTACGGAATACTTGATAATATTTTTATGATTATATGTTCGAAAAAAAATTTCAATAATTTTTTAAATATTATTTTTATGGCCATTATCTTATGTATGTATATATATTTGCAAAAACGTTTACAACGCCCAGTAGGTGGCATCGGAGAGCCTATAAAGTATGTACATTTTAGATGAGCATGAAATATTATATGTCTGTTCGGCTGTCAGGAATTGGCCTCAGCTAAATATAACTTATTTGCTTGCTTCATATTTACTCGTTCTTATTAAATGAAACATAATTAATTTTACAGTTGAAAGTAAACATATGTATTGCTTCAGAGGCAATAATCGAACATTTTCATGCCCCGTACTACTTGCTGCAAAGGCCACTTATATACTTAGTATATCGATTGATTAAGAGTCAGTCTCTGAATAGATTTAATCATGTCCATCTGTCCGTTTGTGGGAAAATATAGAAGCGAGCTATACAACCCCTTTTTTAAAGATATTTCGATGATATGTAGTACAAGGGTTTGTTTTAAGTCAAAGAGAACTATTTTGAATATTTTTAGATCCCCTCTCCATATAAGGGAATATCAGAAATCGTTTATATGTTTGGCAAAATTTGCTAAAGAATAGTTAATTGGTGTAATAAGTGACTGTACTAAATTTGGATCCGTTCGAACTATTTGTAACTTATTCGACAATGTTTTTACTACCACAACTAAAACGAATTATAACATAATTTGTGCAACCAAGCACGTTAAATGGTCAGTTCTAAACGGCAACATCATTTTCACTTGTAAAATATAATATCTTTTGCGCGTTTTTCATAATCATAAATGTTATTTAAATAGACGAAGAGCATATCGTCAATTATATTTGCTGACGTTAACCTAAAATTTAAGGAACAAATTTTATCTAATTAAAGGACATTTTGTGCAGCTTTTCAAGTTGATAACAAATTAATTAATTATATAAAATGTACTGTAATAACAAAGTGGAGAGAAAGTAACATTTGGTAACGTTTGGTATGATTTTCATGCAGAAAGAGTGTCAACAACAAATGATAATTGATGAAAAGTGAAAAAAGTATTGTACATAAATATATTACAAAAATTGTTGTTGTGTGTTATTGTTATTGCGCTTTAAGAAATTAAATTCCATAACTATTATTACAATACTTGGCAACGTTCTTTTTGTTTCTTCAATAAAATGCAGCTTATTAGCAGTAAGTATTATACAAGTACTACCAAAAGTGTACATATGTTCTTTACGCATCATTAATTTTTAGAGATATACACAGTATTGCATATGTATACAGAGTGTCGGGCTGAAACGTTAGCCACATATATAAAGAAGTAATTCTTTATTCATGTTAAAATTCATAGAATGTACACATACACCACACGCAGTATGCTTAGTACTCATGCACATACGAAAGGCTAGTTGGAGTGGCGTCTATGGTTGTTTGATATTTGATGTTTGATTTTTTCGACCATCCAATATTTTAACCTTTGTAATGCAATATGCTTTATATTGCTTTATTCTTCTTCTTATTGTTCTTCTCGATGTTGTTGTTGTACTGATATAATAGTTGCCGTAATGTCAGCCCATCTATATAGTCTTACTTGGTCTAGCCTTAGTATCATATGTATTTTATTTGTATTTGCATGTACTTGCTTCGTTTTTATGAAATGTGTTGTTTTTCGTTCGCGTGTACAGCAACAGAGAAGTACTCGTAGACTACGTATTACAGATTTACTGATCGGTTGAATGTTTTTTGGGACATTTCAGATATTTTTGTTCCTTGACCACGTCCATTTTTTGTCATATCGATGGATAGGCCACTTATAAATTTGAATTTAAAAAATTTCAAATAAGAAGGATCAGTCGTTCTCATATAAAAATGTGAATGGGGTGGTGATAAGGTGGTGGATATATAAGATTTACGCAAAGCTAAATGTAGCTTTTTACTTGTTTTTTGTTCCACTCATACATATATACGCATTTATTACTAAATTATTTTGCAATGAATTAAAAACAATTCAGAAGATTTAGAAAAAGAGCAGAACCTAAAGTCATCGTAAATTTGATGTAACATAAACTAAGGCTCGTTTGAGCAGCACCATAAATAAGTTTGTGTCTTGAATCTTTTTATATGTTTTATACTGAATGATATTTAATAAATACTAATAAACTTCTAAAATTTTTCAACAAATTTGATCAAAAAATATTAATTATATGGCAACATCCTTTATAAAGGACCTTATATGGGGAGGGTTTCAAAAATTGGCCAATTCAATTTTTCAATTTTTAATACATTTTCTGTTTGGATTAAAGCAAGTCCTTGCACCAAGTTTCAACGAAAAATGGTGATCTGTAGCTTGCGCACAAATTTACATGTACAGAGGGATGGACATGGTTAAATCGATTAGAAGGTTATTTTAAATCGATCGGTGTTATTGTCGTAAATTTAATCGCCCAGCTCAGCGGTCGGCAATTTATTTTTTGATATCAAAATAAATTTTTTACATTCGCAGTCATAAATTTCAAATTCATTGTTATAAATGTTTGGTTTTAAAAATTAAAAGGAATAAAAATAATAAAAGCGTCAACACAAGAAACTCAGGGCGCTAAAAAATGAACTTCAGAGCCGGACGCTGACGACCAATGCCCTATAGTCTGGACTACATATAATGGAAATGCGACATTAACTTTTCACTTCGCGTTTCCTCGCAATTGTAATCCACAAGGAGCATTTAATGTTGCTGTACTCACACTCTACATAACTAATAAATAAATATTGCACACAAAATTCAACCATTACATATAATAACGATTCGTGCGTTGTAGTAAATATAATAACATTAATAATAACGTTGTCTGTTTACATTGTTTGTCATAGTTTGTTTCTAAATCAAACAGTAACTATACAAAAGAATTGAATAAATAAAAATGTAAACAAAAAACGTATCTGTGTACCTGTGTGTACCTACCCATAGCTTTAAATTTGCGATACAGACTACATATGTGTGTACAAGCCTTGTTGTGGCAATTATCATAATTTACACTTCATTAATCAACACAAAAATAAACAATGCAACAACATACATGCACACAAAGGCAAACAAATGAACAAATAGGTAGACAGCCAGATAGACAAGTAACAAGAGGGCGCTTAACATTAACACCAAATACCAATTACACACTTCCCTGCGTTCAAGTACATACTTAAGTCGTCTCAATCGTCTTTTCGCAATTGAAAAAACCCACCACCTTCGGCCAACCACATATAAACTGGCAGACATTTGTTTATATAAGCGTAATCTCAAGGAGGTGGGTGCGTAAACTTATAACCTTCATGTAGACGTCTTTACATTTCAATTCTAAATGTCACATTATCACATTGTGGAAGAGAAAAAATATTTTGAAATATTTTGAAAAATTTAGGGATGCCCCTTCTTTCACATGCTTGGAACCACATCAATTTTAAGCTCAATATCTCAATTTACGCTAAAATTAAGATTTAACACAGATCAGTGTACACCTTTAGCGGAATCCCCGAACCTTTGGCATCTGCAACCGAACTGACAAACAAATTATATCCTCTACAGTAATATGTAACTATGTAGACATAAATAGAATATAATTTTCAATATGTTTGTTGTTGTATTTTTGTGTAATCACATGGAAACGACTCAATGCTTGTCGATCGCATTCGCAGTATGTGAGCAGAGACATTTGAGCTCTAATAAGGTGTGTGTGTTGTCTATTTTTCTTCATAAAATATTATTAATAACAACAACAAAAACAACAACAACAACAACAACAATTATTTTAAACTACTTTTATAAAGATTGCGCTGTGCTTTACGGCAGAGGGCAGCTTCATTGAAAATTTTTATTACAAATAGTGTATAGATGTAGGATAAGCATACACACAAACCATAACCATATTAAGCTATTCTGGCATAATGAAATGTTTCTTGTAGTAAATTAAAATTGTTTCGATTTTAATCTGTTTTTAATTTGTAAGAAATGTTGTAAGATTTCACACTTCGACACCCTTGGTGTTGCACATATGTGTCCCACCCGTTCCATTTGCATTTCTAACTGCTTTATAATGTCTATTGTTGTTATGATGATGATGACGATGACGATCATCTCACTAATTACAAGTTATGTGCTCCATATACAAATGCTTGCCACATTTTAGAAATTCGCGCCTCTCTCCCTTTCTTGAGTAAAAATATTGTAAAACAATATGTAAATGTAATGTAAATGTAGTGGGAGTGATCGTACCAGAAAGTATACTTATCCTAAATTGACCTGAACTGAGGCATGGCACAATTCTTACTCACAATATATAACTTAAGGCATAATTACAAGACTGTACATTTACCCACTATATTAAGTAACAAAAGACAACGTGCATATGCTTTGACAGCTGCCCATTTCCTATGCAGAACTCAAGAAACTGTCTTGGAAAAACTTAACCTATAGTGTGATACATGGAGAAAGAGGAAACCGCCATAAATTATGGCGAAATATAATTAACTCTAATATCATTTGTCATTCTGCCTTATATACAAATCCTACAACTTTGCTAAACAATTAATAATAATTATGGAGCACCATAATAATTGTAATTATTTCTAGCATAACGAAGCGTGTATATATGGAAACTGGTCACGATTTGTGAGTGCATCAAATATCATGTCTTTTAGAAATACTATGTATCCTCTAAATCACACACACACACACACACACACACACACACACACACACACACACACACACACACACACACACACACACACACACACACACACACACATCAACTTTTAAATTTATGCCATATTAAACTTTTAAGAATTTTAATATGATTGATAATAAATTTGTTTTATGCTTCTTTTATTGACATAGTCATCAACATTACTTGAGTAATTAAGTTTCGGTTCATGACATTTACATTTGCAACTGCCACAAAGAGGCTTCGGTTTCATTACAACATAAATGAAAATCTATGAATAAACAAGTAAGAAAACTAAATTTGGCTTACGCCAAATCTTAACTACCCTCCACATCTACAACGGTGGGCGTGGCAGATATATGGATATATTGCGTCCTCTAATAGTGTATATATTACGTTTCAGCTTGCAAGTCTAATTACATGTCGCTTAGAGGATTTGGTCTAGGCCAAATTTAGTTTTTTTACTTATAAATGGATCACAGGTCAGGGTAGAGAATACTTTCCAAAGAACAAATTACTTAGTGTAAAGGTTAAGGTATTCGACTAGAGCCAACAATTGCAAACGCGCCACAAAAAATTGCGTTTCCGAAATGTTCCACAGAATCACCATCCAAAAGCTAAGGATCATGATGACACAAAACCGACATATGTCGATTGGAAGCTATGCGCATGTTCGACATAGGATGATAAAAGAATTTCATATTGTTATGTTTAGTTAAACTAGAACTTGCTAAATTTTTACCACCTACGCCTTTTATTTCGAATGTGTTTTGCGGGCGTTATAACGAAGAATTCAGAGAAGCAGAACATTGCATGTATTGTGAGAGAACTTTGTATTCGCTAGGACACGAGTAGGTACCAAATATAATTTGTATGGTGTCGATGTATTTTTCCTACCATACAACAAACACCCTGAGCTACAAAATATACATTATAGCATACAATGAGCATTGTATTCTAATAACAAAACATTTCCCATATTTTTACAATAAAAAATAGGAGACGATAGAAAAACACAAAAATTAACTGTGGCCAACAGCAACAACAGCAACAGCTACAATACCATATAAATTCAAAGCATATCAAAATAACACCACTCAAGACAATAACACAAAACTGCTCACTGCATATTAAGTAATCAAATCAGATAACATAAGTAACCAACGAATAGCAGCAGCAGCAGAGACAGCCGTGAACATCATATCGCCAGCTGCAAACGTACTTATGCATGCAAAGACACAAACTTACCGGGAAACAAAATAATGTAAATATAATAAAAATAAATTTTAATATCAAACAACAACAACAACGACGATAATAACAGAAATACGCATTGAAAGAAGAGAGAAATGCAACAGCAGGCTAAAGGAGAGCAATTTATGACATAAACATATTACTTATCGGTTGACTTAGTAACACTGCGACACCTTCACAGACACACATACACATGCAATTATAATACGTCCATGAAAGTTTCTACTGCATTACGGGTGCGATGACAAAATGTATACACAACTTAAATTAGTTTGTCAGGTCATCACAGCAATTATTCTTTATGAAAACATATCAACTGAACAATTCTAGATATATTGGCAAAAATGCACATGCGGTGGTGACACTTTGTATTAAGCTTTCATGGACAATCCGTTCAACAAAAAAGGTTCAAAAGCACTCCTCTCCAAAAGTACGTATGTGTCTATACATCTTTCATTCTTTCGGGACAAATCAAAATTTGAATTTTGCTGCTTTTTGAATTTCTTTCCACTATGGGCTTGTCGATGGTGACGATTTCCCCCAATTTTATGCGACACTTTAATAGAGTGAATGCCACAACATACATACACACACACATACGGACAGACAGATAGACGTGGCTAGATCGACTCAGTATAAGATGCTGATTTGCAAGGACTCTGACACCTACTTCGGGACATTGTAAGTGATATACATGTACCCACATATTCATATAATGATAGGTTTGAAAATGTTATTTGTAAAATCTTCAGCCAACTACTGAGGATATAAAAGGACATGTGAAGTTCATATAAGAGATTCCTTCTCGGCTATGCTTTTTAAAATACAAGGGACGATGTTTTTTTATGTGTAGAGTTTTAGATTGAAATGTGTGAATATCCTTCCTCCCCCAAATTCTAATACCACAAATAAAGTTGTTGGTTGCAATCTTTTAAGGTTAACAATAATTTCAAGATTTATTTTAAACGCAACGATAATAATAAAGCCAACTGTAGCTCAAGGCAAATTTTGTATACCCGCCACCACATTTAATGTAAAGTCTCGTACTCCTCCTACTTAAGTCAAAATATAATTACTATATGTAAGTATGTGGAATTCGATCATTCAAGGTTTGTGGTGGCCATTGATAATACTTTTAGGCAATAGGAAGTCCCAGTAGAGATTAACATTCAGCGATTTTACAAAATCTACAATAACATCTACAAACGAACGCATAGACAAACACACAGTTATGAATAAATCGACTCAGTGTTCGATTCACATCGAGAACATATAAAAATTTTGGACAGGTGCTAGAGGGTATAAGAATTACAAAGCCAATAATCGTGATAATATTAAGAAAACAATAATGAATTAATCATTGTCAATATTGGTTTTGGCAAATTCAATTTTTGATATAATGTTGGCACAGTAAGCAATCACCGTCATGCCATCAACATTGGGAAAGCACTGACCTAAAAACTCCAATAGCATCGGTTGCTTTTGTACGACAGAAGCATAATCGTCATATGAAATGGCACCATCCTTGTCCACGTCGAATTTCTTAAACAGCAATTCAACCATGTCCTGTGAAGGAAACGTCATATATAAAAACGATCACGAAACTGCAAACAAAGAAAACTACATCATCTCCAGTTTAATGTGAACTTGGCTTAGCCTAAACTCAAATACCCCGCACAATTGTGCATGTGTCCGTTATCCGACCACGTCCATTTTGGCCCATTGTGGAAAGGGGTAACTATAAATGTGTGTCCCATATCACAAGTTCATAGCTAAATGTTTGTGGCAGATAAATAAATGTTTGTGGCAGATAAAAATGCGGACGCGGCTCTTGACCGATTTTCCTAACTTAAAGAAAGATCTACGTGCAAAATCAAAAGTCAGACACCCGAGTAATCGTGTCTAGATCGACGCAGTTTTCAATGCTCATCAAGAATATATTACATAATATATACTTCGTATGGTCTCTAATGCCTCCTTCTGGTTGTGGAAAATGGAATGACAAATTTAGTACACCCCCCATCTTTTGTGGAGGTTATAAAAAACTAATTTTGAAATGAAAAGTTCCAAGTTCCAGTTTAAAAGTTTTATATATAATGTTCGTGTGTCGGTCCGTCAAAGGCAAAGCCAAAGCCAAACTTAGTCTTTTACTTGTTCATTTTAAATTTGATTTTTTCCACATTAAACTTAAAACAGTGCAGTTTGCAGGTTCGTATATAATCATATATAACAACCGAACGTAATTCATTCACTTCGTCCTCGTCATCGCCCACAAAGAATTTCTCTACAGCCAAAGTGACAATTTCACGTGTTAGGGCCGCTTGCCCTCCCACGTTATATATCTAACGAAAACAACTCTTCAAATATCGAACATTCACTCAAAGAATTCATTAGGGCCCACCTGATAAGTAAATTTAGTCTTCTGCTCCAATTTATTGGACATGAAAACTGAGAATAATTTCACCCAAGCAACTGGATCAACATTCTTTTTCAGATCCAACGTAATCATCATCAAGATGCGCTCGATGATTTGCAAATCATAGATTTTAAATAGTACCAAAAATAAATTATTGAATTGTTTCTTCGTCATGCTTTTTGCCTTGGGTCCGTTGGCTAAAACAAACTTATGATAGACCAATAATATACTTTGTACCTCGATCTCCGTGAATTGTGTGGTTTTGGACATTTGCTTAATTAAATCATGGTAAATGTTGCTGAAACGCGTATTCTGCACATCGTCTAGAGTAGCGTCTAATTTGTTCATTTTACCTATTAGAGCTGTTTAGTGAGCAACTGCGAATGAGTTAATAAAAATTTCAGAATTTCCTAATGATTTGATTTGATATGATATTTTGAATTACAAAAGAGTGAAAAAATGACTTAAACGTTGACTGACTTTTCAAAATATAATATTGATTAGAGGATAGAACAAAAGTTTTTTGATACGTAGAATATATAAAATGTCATTGTTGCCAAGTTTGCTTCGCACAGGCGAGATCCATCCAGGATCTCGATCCAGGGAATGGGGACCTAAGGTCCATTACTTAACATCGTTTCCTCGCAAGTTTTCGTAATGAATGAAGTTTGATGAGTGTACGAAAGTGCCTAAGAAGTACATCTCTTTCTTTTTATTAAAAATATTAACTTGCTGACATCACACCTATATCTTTTCATATAATTCACTGTATATGTGGACGCAGAGATGACTCAATTGTGACGGCTTGTGAAAATGTTATACGTGACCGTTTAACGCCTTACGCCCCTTACTTTCACAAATTATGCGGAAAATAGTTTTAGTTGTATCTATAAGCAAACCGGAGGCATTGTCGGATAAGTCTCTTCGTAAAATATTGTTATATGGAAAGGGGTTCTAAAAATGGTCCCAACGGAACCAAATTTAGTACAGTCATTAAGCCAATTAACAATAGCGCACACGCGGACAGACAGATATGATTGAATCGATCGTTACAAACATCCGCTTAATACACCCCCTGCCGTAGTAGTAGTAGCAGAGTACAAAAATGCATTCATTTGAATTGATTAACACAACAAAAACTTGTTGTTATTGTTGCTTTAAGAAATGAATACAAATTGGCAGTTGCTGAGTTAAAGGCACGCTTCACAGTTTTCTGACATTAATTTTTGATCAAGAATCCCAAGCACAAGAAATATTTGAAAGAAAAATAAAAACGTACATGTACTCTCATACATACATGTAGAGGTAAAAAAGAAATGAGTGCTCTGTTTCAACCGAATACTAAAACACCTGCAAAATATAGATGTATTAATAATATTGGTCCCCCAATTCTTAACGGCACAATGGCCCAAGCAGTTTGCTACAATACAGAGTAATAATTCTATTTCAATAACCCTTAACTGTGCTTTTGCAATTGTAACGTTTTTCATCAAATTTTTGTTACTTCTTGTGTTTTTTTGTTGAATTTGCTTGTGACTTTTTTTGGCCAATAGCCAATAGCGGTATGCGCGAGACCCACGTTTTCTTGAACATACAAGCTATTTACAGACAGATTCGTTAGTTTTTGGCAACATTATTTGGAGGTTATTCACTTCCCCATGTGTGGGTGTGTGCATGTGAGTTCTTCTTAACGAGGTCTGCAAACATTTTTGATGGTTGAAACGTTATTTTTATTTTTTCTTTCCTCTCCAAATTTATTCTTACCGCTTCTAATTCAATAAATGGTTTCTTGTTTTTCTTGATTGTGTGAAAAAACGTCACCATCCGTGACTTGTTTTTCCTTTATCATTTTTTTATATCCTTCATCTTGGTAACGTTTTGAGTTTGTTTGAAACAACCCAAAGAATAGCAAGAATGAACAAGTGTCGGGCTGCTTGTTTGTCTGTTTCTGAAACGCACGTGATCGTAAAATTTAAGATACAGACAAGCACTTTTAGTTTATCCAATCATATCCCATCGAAATTCCGTCGACAGCTACAGTCACACCCACAATGGACAAAAGGTAAAAAAAAACAAGATAGAAAAGTTCGGTTAAGACCGAAGCTTAAATACCCTCCACCTTTTGTAATTCTCTAAAAAATAAGCTCCTATTGCCATATTTATGTATTTCATGTACTTACGCAAATAGTGTTTTTTTTAAATTATAGGCCTTTGCGTTATTCAATCACGCCCATTTTTGGCACAGTGTTGGATAACGGTACCCTTTATATATATACCAAATTTCAATTTGATAGACATAGTATTGTGCGATATATAATTTTTTAAAGATACAATTTTTTCGAGGTATGATGAGATTTTCGTTTATTGTGGGCGTGTCTCTTAACCAATTTTGCCCAATTTCAATACGGAACAGCGAAATTGAACTAAGAATACGTGTGCAAAGTTTCAACTTGATATCTCAAAAATTAGGACCGTGAGAGTGCCAACAACAGACGGACACACGGACACACGGACGGACATGTCTCAAACGATTTCTCTTTTCATGCTGATTAAGAATATATATGGTTTGTGGGGTCTCCGACGCTTCCTTCGATGTGTTGTAAACGGATGATCAAAATGAATATACCCTCTTCCCTAAGGTGGAGGGTATAATTAAGAAGCGTATTCTTCGTTGTACCAAAAAATAGGCGTAGTCCAATAATAAATACCAGCGCAATATATAAAAAACTTGCTTTAGTGCAGAATTCAACCTATGAAATATAAATCTATACACATCACATAATTCATACAAATATGCAAGATTTGGCCTAAGCCAAACTTAACTATTTCAACACCTACTTATACCTATGTTTTGAAAGACGTGACTTAGACCACTTTCAAAATGATTATTAAATAACTATCTGTCCGCTTGTACGGTATGCTCTATGGTAATCAATTTCCTGGTCGCAAAAATTAAGATATCGAAGGGTTGGTAGTTTTTAAACGTAGGATGGTATTGAAATGGGGTAAAATCGGTCTAGCGGCACGGCCATAATTCAATAAAAAAGAAAAAGCAGTAATTTTTTACGTACATCTTCCGCATTACGTATAAAGTACAGAAGATATATTGAAATATATACTCATCAGGAAACAGCCACATATAGTTTTATACCCTGCACCACTTATGGAAGAGGATATATTAAGTCCATGAGGATGTTTGTAACTCCTAGACGGCAAATGCCACACCCACCTTCAATTATATCGATCGATTCAGAATCAAAATCTGAATCGATTTAAAAATGTCCGTCTGTCCGTCTGTCCATCTAAATGTGTGCGCAAGCTACAGGTCGCATTTTTTGAGATATTTTGATGAAATTTGGTACAAGGAAATGTATTGGCCCAAAAATAAGCTCTTTTGAAAATGGATAAGATCGGACCATTTCTAAAACCCCTTCCCATATAAAAATTGTTTTTTTGATTTCAAAGCAAACAAAATTTTTTTTCTGACTTTAAAATTTTTGAAAATACAAGTAGGTATAGAAAAATAAAATTTTTCACTTATCAAAGAAAAAAATTAAATTGAAGTATATATCAAGTCGTGTACGGTATTTGATGGTCGGGCTTGACCGACTATAATATTTTCACTTGTTTTACTTAAATTATTTTTAGGAAGAGCTAACATGTTTTCTTACTTTATGTATATATAATTGATGACTATTTAAACTCTAGGAAGATTCCTCTGAGAGGCCTCCCCCACCAACGTTTGAAGACAAATTTGAAACATTTTCCCCCATACATGCATTCGAATGTACGTACATTGTACTTACATTTTCTTTAACTCTTGCTTATCGAGCATTATGAACTATACCTGAAATACACGCCAGCACTCTTCTTGAATATACTTAATACGAGTGTGTTACTTATGCATGTGTTCATAATCCGTTTATTTATTTATTAATCTCATAGGATGCACCCTAAACAAATATTTATGGTTGTAGTTGTACTTGTTTATTTGTGTGTGTATGTGAGTGTGTGCGTGTGTGTTGAAGATGAAAATTTCGTGAACATAAGGAAGTAGTTCGTCTGCATCATTATGTTCTGGCGCGCTGTGTATATATGTGTTTGTAATAGTTGTGTGACAAGTTAATATTTATGTACAGGTGTGGTAGAAAAGTGACACGAAAGAGTTTTTAAATAATT
Organism: Ornithomya fringillina; assembly: GCA_963978525.1. NCBI lineage: Eukaryota > Metazoa > Arthropoda > Insecta > Diptera > Hippoboscidae > Ornithomya > Ornithomya fringillina. The sequence continues at coordinate 17,947,590 of OZ021691.1, read as the reverse complement.
TTGGATATAGACAGTGGAAAATTCTACTGACACATAGCCAGGAATCAAGATGAAGTGGTGAAAAGCTATACACTTGCGTCCTTATTTAAGGACACTCAAGGATATCGATGGTTGGCTATATATACGCGTATGTACCAAATATCGGTTTCATAGCTCAGTTTCGGTACAATATGTATAAAAAAATCAGCAATAGTGAAAAGGTGTTAAAAATGTAACAAAGAAATGATCAGTAAAAAACATGGAGTGAAAGAGTTGCAAATGCAACGCGTCACCAATTGTTAATAGCACGAAAATGAATTGCTTTAAACAAATTTTTTGTTCATGCTTGTAGCAATTGCAGAAATTTCTAAACCAACAACTCACACACCATTGCAACAAACATACAAAATGACATCATTATTCAAGCTGCACGAGGTTTGTCTATGCGCACGCTGTTTAGTTATTTCAAAAATAAGACATCTGCTGTTTTTATATACGCTCCCCATATATACTAAGTTTGTCTTTTTTAAGGAGTCCTTACAATCGACTCAAAATCCAAGTCCGTACGTATGTCCCTGCATCTGACGCAGATACGCTTACGGTGCATAAATAAGTGGAAACTATCAGTGTAGACATACTTAGTGCATATGAGAAGGCTCTACTCCAAACGGGCAAAATGAGACTTGTTAAGTTGAAATTTGCTAAATACATATTGGAAACCTTGAAAATTGGTGGGATTATGGAACAGACATGCACACAGTTACAAAACTCTTTGTCCGTTACTTCAATAGTTGTTAAAAGAGTGCTTTGAGAGTTTTACAGATGCCACGCCCATGGTATGATGGTTTGGCCAAACCCATGTATAGCTTTTTCGCGTGCTTCACTTGCATTGTTACCCTTGTTATTGCATTGTTGTTAATTTGTGTCTGGTGAATGGTTGTGGTCATAGATGTGTTGCTACATATACTGTGCACATATATACTATCGTTTATATGCATGTACTTAATACGTATTTACTTCATTCTTGCCACACAATCACCTTTGTACGCTAGTGCTCGTTAAAAATATTTCTATATTGCGGGTGATTGTTTTTGTTGTGACCAAATGTTTTAATCTCTTTGCCGAGTAACCGCTTAACCTTTGACGCTCATTATTTTTTAAATTTTTATTTTTTTTTTATTTATTGTCTTGCATTTATTATTTTTCTCTTTCTTCCTACTTTGAGTGCAATGTGTGCCGCTGTCGTATTGTTGCCAAGCAGGAGGAAGTTTAGTTAACCATGTTCATGGCAGATTCCATTCATACTTTCAGTTTTGCGATTTTTCTTTTCTTGCGATTATATATGTGGTCGTTGTGGTAGTGTGCACTCTTCCAAACTTATTCGTAGATTTATTTGGTTAGTTTACGTAATGCTGTTATGTTATGTAAGTTTTTATATGGAATGTGGTGGCGCATCATCTTTATAATTCAGCTTGTAAATAAACGCATATACAATCTGTTAAACTAAAAACTATTATTTGGCGAGACATCTAGCGCAGTCCCCCTCTGTGGTGAGGGTAAATTCCTTCGGTATGTGGATTACTCCATTTCAAACGCACTTGGAACAATGTTAAGTTAAATTCCTACTTGTAGGCAACATACACGTTTGCATATATATTCGGCATAGAAGTATTGGCGAAAAATTAAGCACACCTATCCATTTCCATTTTCAGCTTTTCTGTTCGCACTGATGACATTGAACCTTATTGGGGCTGAAACAAGAGTACGTAGTAAAAGATGAAAATGTGTGCATATATATATATATATTGAGTACGTTTTCATTTATTCAGAATCGCATATCGGCTCAAATATTGGCTAAGCGAACAGGGGCCACTCAATTTGAAGAAGAGCGATTCGTAATCCACGAAGATTGTAACGAGCATAAACGTCACGTAAGGAAGCGGGCTTCCGATGAGGATGTTGATTATGAAGTATACCAAGGTGTGGTCGGTCGCCCGGGCATAGATTTTCCTATATATCCACGCATACCGAAAACCTCATTCAGCTGTCGTGCTTATGGCAACGGATACTTTGCAGATATGGAAACCGATTGTCAGGTTAGAACGCTAAGTTTTGGATGTACCTTGTGCCCAATTTATACCAATTTTGTTTTTCAGGTTTTCCATATATGTGAGGAGGGTAGGAAAATATCATTCCTCTGCCCAAATGGCACCATTTTCCAGCAGAGTGAGCTAACCTGTGATTGGTGGTTTAAGGTTAATTGTTTGGGGTCATCCGGCTATTATGCTGATAGTACCGAATTGCTGAACAAACAAAGGATACAACGCTTAAAGCCATCGGTTCCAGTCAAAGGTTTCAATATATTAGGCGGTAGTTTAAATATTAAACCCCGTCTTCACGGAAAAGTAATAACGGATCGCACCCATGTTTTTAGCAAATCAGAACGTCGTATAGATTCCGATGAGACGCCCTCATTAGAAAGTATTGATTTTGACGATTTATCCGCAGAAAAGCAAATTAATGAACCTAATAAACAAGTTCTTACTGATGTTGAGAATAATGATAACGACAACGAATCGCAAATAGCGGCAGAGAGTTCATCGTTCGTTAATAATCACAATCGTAACGATTATGCTTACGATAAGTCAAATTCACATGCGTCAAAGATAAGTCATTCCAAGAAAGCCATAACAGAACGTGGAATGCAACGTCATATTTATTTAGGAAATCACTTCAATAATGAATCAATGGAAAGGGCACGCAAAGGACAACGGGGTTCTCAACGATATCGAGAAGACAGCAAAGCTTCCAGTTATTCTATAAAACGCTTGGACAGTGAAAGCTTTAATAAAAGCGGACATGCCAATGGTGGTCATACATTTAACAACAAATTTGAACAAAATTTCTCAAACCCTACTCCGGCGTATTTTGCTGGCACTTATACCACTGCTCGTCGTTTGGAAAGCAGTCGAAATACGCCGTTTTATACACCCACGGTGCCGACTCTACTAAAGTCGAAGAGTTCAGAAAATAAAAGCCATTACTATAAAATAAATCCGACAATTACTTCAATCTCCCATAGATTTAATTTAAATCCGTCCAACTTTCCACCTTTTCAAGTATTTTCGGAAAGCTCTGCTGTGCCTAAACTAACTACCACCGCCACTGATGTGGAAATAAATGGTTCAACAACTCAAAGGAACATTATTATTGGAATGCGTCATAACAATCATGATCAAAACATCGTTGAGTTTCCCAAGGCAACTGTACATCCGAGAAAAAATATTATAATGTTGCATAACTCCAGTCATACAACAGACACTGCAGTGCTTACTACAAGAGGACCCACATATTTACCCAATGGCTCTTCACTATCCAAAAAATCTCATGGAGCATCCGGTGACTTGTTGCTATATGCCCCGATTCCTGTCATTGAAAATGTTGTGGCACGAAACCTTAATGATATGTTAAAAACCATGAATATATTGAAAAATAAACTTAACGATGCTGAAGTTATAAAAGTGGGCAGCAAAGGTCGTACAGGTTTAGATATACCACCATCTTCGGGACCAGATGCTCTACTCTCCCTGGCTCATTACTTTGCCACAGAGCGAAATGATGTAAGTGAGTACAAATTCAACACTTTGAAAGATATCACGCTTGAAAATAACTCGCATGTTCTATCAAGTCGCACTGCTGAAGGAAAAAAGCCGTCAGATACTACCGCAACTTTAACTACCGAAGCTACAGTATCAGTTAAGACGGATGATATAAAGTCTGGTTTACTAAGTAACAAAACTGTTGACAAATATTCTACTTTGTTTGGGCTAAATAATACAAATGCTAAAGAGAAAGTCTTCGATTCCAGCGAAGGCTTGCTAAGTAATGTCAACGTCAACGAAAATATAAAAACAAACATAACTGTAACATCATTTCCACAAGTTGGTGCAACTGATGCAACTTTAAAAATCTTGGTAGCAAAACCAGAAACGCGAAAAATTGCTCAAATTTTTTCGAATGCGCTATCTTCATACTTGGATGATCCATTAGCTTTTCGCGAACAATTGGAGGCTGCTAGACCTACAGAACCTCCTCCGATTAGAAAAGCTTACTTGAACTATGTAACTACCATTGATGAAGGAATATTCGATTCAAGTACAATCGCCTCATATTCACCTACGAAAAACTTTTTAAACGTACAAACTCAGCAGACAACTGAAGCACCAAGTATAGCCATTGAAATTAATAGTAATTTTGATTCGACAACTCGCTTTCCTGACCTGACTAGTACTACAGAATTCCTCGAAGTCACCACCTTTAAATCATCACCCGACCGAAAAAACAGTTTAGAATTTTCAGCTGAATTAGAACCGCTTTCCCCAGAATCAGGAGAGGGAGATGAGTTTTTACAACGTGAACAAACTCAATCCTTTGTAAAGCCTTTGAATCAATTGATAAGAGGTAAGATAAAGAAAGAAACTGGACTTAAAACAGCTGATAACAAATGGAACTCTTTAACGGAGGATGACTATTTAAACCCTCTAGTAATAAACGATGGTCTAATGAAAGAACGTAAATCTAAATCGACTACCATAAGTCCAGATATATACTTACTCAATTCTGGTACACGAAGTAATGAGGCTTGGAAAGAGATATTCGAGACGTACAATATTCCCAGAGAGTCGTTGCCATCTAGTAGTGGTCTGCAGCGAATTGCTAATAAGCTTTTTGGTGGTCTAAATGAAAGTGAAGCTTTGCATTTGAAGAATGTAATGGCTCAAGCCGAACATAATCGCCAAGTGTTAAGCCTCCTACTACTGCTCATACAAACATGTGATGATAAGGATGGCAAAGCTTTAGAACGCTCCCGCAAACATTTATTAAATGCTTTAATAGAAATGGATGGCAAATTGATTAATAATGAAAGTGGTAAAACCTCACATCACAAACAAACGTTCACAACTACTGAAAAATTTCCAGTCACCACGTTCAGACGCACAGGAAGTGATGAGGAAATCACCACCTCAACTATTACATATCCTTCAACCACATCAGAGGTTACTTCTACCACGAATTCTCTGATAACAACACTATCACCGGTTGCGGAAAGCACTGAACAGACAACGAAATTCGAGATAAGAGTGGAAGATCTCGAAGAGGGGGACAATATTACTGCTGCCAGCACAAATTCCGAAGAAAGTTCCGATAGAAGAGCTTTGGAATTACTCAAGTCATTATACTCGTTAGCTTCGAAATTTACTAGTAGACGATAAGACTTAACGCTTCGATTTAGATACTCTTGTCGTCAGGAGTCCAACTCTCAGCTAGTTTCTGGATTTCTGAGATTTATTTTAACTAATCGCGAAACAATTTTAGTCGAAGTTTCTTAATTTCAATTATTGCAGAATATTATTATTATTGTATTATTTCGAATGTGCCCTCCACCAACACTTTGTATATATATATGTCCACAGGTAAATTGCGATAAACAAATAATACTCATTCCTCTTAAAGGCAATAATCTGTTCATCGATTTTCTATTATTGTAAATATTTCGACCTATTACTGTTTACAGTGTATTTAAAATATATACATATCAATAAATATATTATATAAAAGAAGCGATTATGGTTTCATTTATTTAAAAATTTCAAATGGAAAAGAACTTTTATATTTTCGACATGTATGCCATTTTAATATTAAATAGTCAGTCAGCTTCCACTCCTCACCAAAAGCTGAAATGTGTATAAAGTTCTGTTTTAAATGTGCTCTTATGGACGAGCATATATCGCCCTCACATCTTCCTTTATGTCCAATCTGACCTCAAAGAGAAAAATATTTTCAAATGCATGTAATATTTTATTTGTCAATCCCCAATCAGTTATACCCAAATAATTTGTTGTAGATTAAAATATATAAACAAACAAGTAAAGGAACTAAATTTGGCTTAGGTCAAATCTTAAGTACCCTCAGCAACATACAAACAGTGGACGAGGCATGATTGCGCATTTTTGATTTTAATAGTGCATGTATTACGTATCAATTTGCAAGTCGCGTTTTTTATAAAATGCGGGTGTGTGTCTATTGTCCGTCCATGTGCGTTTTTGATAAATATTGATAAATCGATGGGTGGGGTAATTATAATTACGTATACCAAATTTCAAATTCATAGCTTAATTTTAGGTGGGTAGATTTTTATCTATTCTGGGCGTGGCTCTTGACCAATTTTGCACAATTTAAATAAAAATCTGCATACAGAAAATAAAAGTGTCTTCACAGAATATCAACCTAATATCTGAAAATTTACGACCATGAGAGTGCCAACCACAAACAGAAACACGGACGGACATGTCTAGGGCGACTCAGGTTTTTATAATGATCAAAAGCAAGGGTGAGTTATGAGTGTTACGAACGGAATAGCCAACTTAGTATACCCTCATCTTATGTCGAGGAAAAAAACACTCAGTAATAATTGGAAACAATTGTTGTAACGTTACGAGCATTTTTTATGCATATTCACCGAACCGCTTATCAAAGTAAATCGACTCCCATGCATAATAGAAAAACAAAATTAAATGTTGGCTTAAGAGCTAAATTTGAAGTACCCTTAACGTTTGTGCGTGTGTTAAGCGACCTTTTTTTTATCACTACAACACATTTTATTTCAAATGTTCATTACGTACGAGCCCAAAATATAAGCAATTATCGGATTCCACTCATTTTCAGGTAAAATATTCGATTGGTAAAATATTTATAGTTTTACTTTCGTAGCAGTATTTTGGTTGCCGCAAGAAATCTTTTTCAAATGAGTGCAGCTGGACGACAAAATGTCTGTGTCAAATTTCATTTTAGTAACCAACGTGTCCAAAATTATAATTTATTGCGGACTAAAAACATTTATAAACGGTATTGACAAAGAGGGGACGTGGAAAGTCTTCTTTGCGAGTGCTAAAAAAGGGGACGCTCTCCTGGAGTTAAATATATTTGTTACGTTACAAGTCAAAATTTTTATATTAGAGATTTTAATCAATAATCTAATTACTTAGAAATCGAAATCAAAAGCAGTATTGAAAGTCTTGTTGGTAGTAAGTTAATATTAACTGGAGTAGGGGTTACACATTCGGAAAAGGAGAAATATTGTCCGGCCAAAATTATATAAAAATTGAATACGTGACAAAGCAAGTCTTCTCGAATACGGAATGTTTACGTTTCGCTAAAATTTGATTGGAGATAGACAGACGTTTGAAAAACAATGGCTAATCCCTAGTAATAAATCTTCTCTTAACATCACCTTGTACGATTGCATTGTGAATACACACGTGCATGCCACATTTTGGGTTAGCAGTGTTCTATTCCACATGAAAGCATATGTGTGTACAATATCGCCAGAGTCTCCCCCATTTGTGCACATGTGTAATCCATACTTCTAATACTAAGCAACATGTACTGCATGAGTTGTGATAAAATGATCGAAAAATCGTAAATTTAGCTAAAAGTTGCATGTACTACACAAAGGATTTGAAAAACGAGCCAAGCAAACATTTCAATATGAATGAGAATAGATTATCAAAGCGTAATAATGATGAGTGAAGAAGAAGCTTTCAGAATTTTCAAATGGTATAAAATGAACAAACCTTAGAACTCTGAGATGCAGTCTTCTTTTGGTGGGTGGTAGAATAATATTGTTGGTGATTGAACAGCCGAAAGTGGATATTGTGCTATTCACAAAAACAAAAACAAAAACAAAGTTTAAAAAGTGAAACTCCATGGTGATCGCAAATATGCACTTCCGCAACTTTCTTTATATATTAAATGGTTGGTAGGGTGTATAAAATGGATAATAAATAAATTAAGCTAAAACATAAGCTGACGTTACAATACTTTAATGCAGTGTATGTATAGGTGCGACCAACTTACTGCATACTGAGAGTTTTTATTAACAATATATCCGCTTGTGTACGTACGTGCACGCCCCGCTTTAAATGAATGAAAATTGTAACATACTGATGATATACATATGCACATATACGCAAATGTTCTCTCTTCAATAAGCTCACATGGGCATGCATGAACAGGTGATTGGTTGACCATACATAAAAAACAAACAAAAACAAAAAACTGACCAAAGATGATAAATAAAGTTGAATTATACACAGATCACTATCTTTGACCGGAGACGTAAGTGTACTTGGCCTTAAAACTGACCATAACGACCACTATGCAACAATGCGTAGAAACACGCACACATACGTGTACTTTAATGTAAATAATACAATAAAATAATATTGAAGTTACAAGGAGATCGTGTAGAAGGAATTCTCTCATCAATTTCATCATTTTTCATTTTTTTACTCTCAATTAGGTGCAGCCCTAATGAGTGCTTTGTGCATGGTAAGTTGCATAGTACCACAGCGTTCTATTGCGATTTGTCACAAAAGATCTCATTTCACAGGCTCAAAGTACATTTGACTATGGACAAAACGAATTAAGTGCGGGTAAATTAGCAGCCTCGAACCCGTTACGTTCATTAGCAGAGGTCGCTTCCACACGTTCTGCAGACAGTAATGTTTTTCCTATCGCTCCGTCCTCTTTTACGGGTGTAACGGGAACTTTTACCTCTCCCACAAGCCCATTTGCGCGGTTTCCTTTGGCAGCTCAGGGTCAACGAATTGTTGCATCTGTACCGTCGACCTCAATCAGCAAAAGGCCCGCATCTCCATTAGCAGCAAGGCCTACCTCTGCAATTGCAATTGCGGGGCAAGAACCACGAAGTATATACGGCGGTAATTTAGGACAATTATCTGTTACAGGAGTTGGGAGAGAAAGTGGTGCCCCTGCTACTGATTACGATGGTGATTATTCGGCCATTCCCGGCGTACCCGTTGTGAATTATCCAATTTACGCACAAATTCCCGAAACAAATTTCGATTGTGCTCAACAAGCTTTGCCCGGTTACTATGCCGACATTGAGGCTCAATGCCAAGTGTTTCATATTTGTGCCTTAAATCGAACCTACTCATTTCTTTGTCCGAACGGCACCATCTTCAGTCAAGAAGTTTTAGTTTGCGTTTGGTGGAATCAATATGATTGCAACATCTCTCCCAGTTTGTATGCAAATAACGCTTTCATATATGATTATGGTCCAGAGGGCATACCAACCAATTCGGGCTATCAAGGGGCAAACTCTGCACAAATTTCCCGTTCTCAAACTAGTGTTTTAAGCGGCAATGTCGGTAGAGTTCCAGCAGCTAATGCTGCTGGGATATTTGGAGCTCGCTCAAACATTCCAGCACCTGGTAACATAGCCATACAATCCAGTATACTCTCACCGACAACCAATTATAATCCAGCAACATCTACTAATAGTGGTCGGTTTGGGATAGCTCCGATCGGTAGGATAGGAGCACAAACCTTTTCGGCAGCTGTACCATCAACTATTGCCGGCATACCACGTACAGGAAACACTCAAAATGTTGCAGGAGTTACAACCACCAACTATGCCGGTGCTGGCAGTGCTACTGTCCAAAAGCAGAACACCTTTACTGGACTAGCTGCTGCAACAAATAATAATAATCGAGAATATTTGCCTCCATCCAACTAACATGTAAAACAAGCTAAAGACTTTTCCCTCTGGACTCCGATTTGCCTTAGATGTAGTTTTTTTTTCAATCATTACTATCGCTATCACATTCCTTTTCAAAATTCGTAAATTTTACTTTTATTAAATTTACAATTCCAGGCTTATAAAGCTTCTCCATCACCCCTTATATATTTTGAGCTTAAATAAGGTTGAAAATTTCTCTCTTACTAATAATAACGGTATAAAAAGATATAAAAATATTACTTCAGAACATTATTAACGATATTCCGCAAAACCACTTGTATGACAATGCCTCGCATTTACTAAGTATAAGAAAATATGTAAGGTGATAACCGACTGTAACATTTTCATTTGTTGTTATTTAGAAACTAGGTAACGTTTTTTATTATGTGATAGAATACGAGATTTTCAGCCTAATTAGCAGCCACGAAAAATAGTAGTGAGCGCGGAAAGAAGGTATAAAATATGGTGGAGGGTGCCCTGTTGCATACGCAATATTTACTCTCAAGTTTTAATTTGTGCACACAATAAATATTCACTTTTATACAGCATTTGGTCATATGGAGTTCAATTTTTGCAGAATACGAGTATTTGGAAAGTTCACTATCTTTCGGATGAACAAACTATTTTTCAAAGAAAATATTTGCAGTTTCAATTTGGCTTACTCAAAATAAAAATAGGAATCGTATACGAGAGTGGTTACCCTTAGCATTATTGTTAATGGTTACAATTTAATATTTGTTTGACTTTTCACATTGATTTTGAAATTCGTCAATGATCGACAGCAATGCAACATTATCGAACGCTAAGTTATGCTTTTTGTATAATATTTGTTGGTGCCAGTATAATTCTTATAATATTATTGTCGGGTTTCCGTTATGGGGTCAAGAAGTGCAAGCAATTTGTGGTAACAACAACTTACATAATACTATTCCGATATTTAGTATTGGAGCACTTAAGCTTTTGCGTACAAGCTGTCGTGTTCGCGGCATTTCCCCAAGCGCGCAATGTTATGTTGAAAATATTTTATTTATCAATATCTAATGACCAAAATGCAGAAATAGATCACAAATACAATCCTGTGGCCTATTTGAAATCCCGATTGCAAAATTTAAAAGCCGACCTGGAATTACCTCAACATCACAAAAACGAGGCTCTCAATCTGGAGTACAAGTTCATAACGCAAGAGCTGTGGATGTACAGTAAATATTTCCTTCTATTATTAATACTTATCGTTTGGTCCCGTAATTCCCATTTGTATTATAATACTCGTACCGTACGCGCTATATTGACCAATTATCGCTTGCACACGTATGGTCTGAATGAAGTGCAAACTCTCAATAATCTTAATGCATATATAAACAATACGTTGATACAACCGTTCAATGAAGGCTTAGATTACGATGATAAATTAATAGCGGAACCCGGCTGGTTGCACTTTCAGTTAGCTAAATTGGTGGGCGTGGTTCGACTTAAGCAAGTACGTCACGCAACTAAGGTAAATGGAATGCGTTCCATTTACTTTACAAATGCAAATTTTATGCCTGGTTGGAAACAGTCCGACCATGCACTGCACTATATGGACAAGTATTGGCGCACTTATGAGCCGTGGAGGTCGAAGCACTATGATGACTTCAGTACTTGGTTGTTGGGTCAAATACATTATGGGTCATTATTCACGTATTGGGACGATGAAGCTTATATGGCGTTATTAGCTCGCGATGTCAAAAATAGTAACAAGGTGCTCACGTATTTGCAAACATACGACTGGTTGGATTATTCAACTGGAGCAGTCTTTATAGATTTTACTTTATTTAATGTGGACTCGAATATTTTCACCATTTGCACATTAATGCTGGAAGAGACGCCATTTGCGAGCGTAGTTTGGGAATTAAACATCAACTCCGCACAACTGTTGAACAATTTGGATGAATTATCTTATTGGTGGTGGGCCCTTGTGATACTTTACGTTCTTCAATTGATTCAATTCACCAAAGCAATGGTATTGAAGGTGTGGTATGAGCCCAAATTTATGGCCTCGCTGTGGAATCGTGTGGACTTGACCATATTAGCTCTAAATATGATTTGCTTCCTATTGATAATCTTGCGCGATTACTGGGTTCTTCGCGCTTTGAAGGATTGTGAAACATCAAAAAAACTGGAATATATCGATTTTCGGGTTGCTTCATTTCTTGATTACACATTCATTTTGATGGAGGGCTTTTTGATAGCTATCACCACCATACGAATATGGCGCATTTTGCAATTTGCTTCAATGTTCCGTTTATTTACCAGCACTCTATATTTGGCCGCGGAATCTCTGCTAATAACTATCGTGAGCATACAAATTTTTCTTATGGCCATCAGCTTAGCCACTCAAATTATTAATGGCAGTCATAGTGAAAATTTCGCTCGATACTTTACAAGCGTCACATCTATTATGAGTTTTTCGTTCGGTTTCAATTCGCATACCTCTCCAGATGATCTCAGCCATGGCGGTAACTTTTTAGGTTTCTTGCTCTACATTATTGTTATGTTTGTGGTGGCCGTTCTTCTTATAAATTTATTTATTACGTTAATACTGGATCGGTTTCAAGCAGCACGTATTGACCGCGACAATCAACCTCCCGATCAACTGACTTATTGGCAATTTTTATATGCTGAAACCATGTTAATGAGACGTTGGTTTAAAGAGCACATTTCACATTATTGCGGTCGTAACAAACACACTGTAAGAGAAACTATTGACAACTTTATTGAAAAATTCCAAGAAGCCCAAGATCGCCATACTGATGTCGGAACGAATGATCAACTATACGAAAATGATATGGCCCGAATGAGACGTTTAAACAAAATTGCCCAAATATTGAACATACAAATGGATATACTCGACCGTACAATATTGCAGATACTTTTCGATGATGATGGCGAGGCATCGTCGATGGTGAACGACATTCGAATTCAGAATAATAGACAAACAAAAAACTTAGGAATTAAGTTAAATGTGTCCACAAAGTTTAAACTATTTATAAAGTTTATGTTTTACTCTTATTTGCTTTTGTTATAGCGTACATATTAAACTTGGTAATTAATGTAAATCGAAATGTAGGAGTGACTAAGAAAAACCTCTTACACCCATTTTTTATATACCCTCCACCTTAGGGAAGAGGGTATATATTCATTTTGATCATCCGTTTACAACACATCCAAGTAAGCCTCGGAGACCCCACAAACCATATATATTCTTAATCAGCATGAAAAGAGAAATCGTTTGAGACATGTCCGTCCGTGTTTCTGTGTGTCCGTCTGTTGTTGACACTCTCACCGTCGTAATTTTTTTTAGATATCAAATTGAAACTTTGCATACTTATTCTAAGTTTAATTTCGCTGTTCCGTATTGAAATTGGGCAAAATCAATTAAAAGATATGCCCAAAATAAAAATCTCAAGATGCCTATAATTAAATAAAAACACTATTTGCGTGTTGTCATATACATAAATGTGGCAATACGAACTTTTATTGGGTTATAAAAGTTGGAGGGTATATAAGCTACGGTCTTAACCGAACTTTTCTATCTTGTTTATTTTCATATACATATATATATATAACATATATATAAGTGTCTTAATGATTTTTAATAAAAACTTTTTAAAGTCAAGTATTTTTGACTTTTTCGTAGAGTACAGCAAACTGAAATTAGCATTATGTAAAATATATCAATTTTATTTTATTTATCTTTTTAGTATCCTGGTATAAATTAAAATTTAGAAGCCACACTATGTACAATTATAGATATTAAAATTTGGATAAAAAAATGTTTCTGACAGCTGCCAGTAAAATTTTTCAGAAAAATCTTCGTGGTAGCAGTAACCTAAACTTCACTGTTTTTATAAACTTTGAACCCAAACCCAAACCGAAGTCGAGAACTCAAGCGGATGTGGGTACATGAATTTAAAAATTTTACATCCTTTAAACATATGTATGAATAATTACCCCGAAAAATAAGAATTTGATCAAATTTTGTTCAGAGTTCTATGCCTAATAGTTTCCTAAGGTACATATAATGCATAATTTTTGTACTTAAGCAAAGATTTTAAAATACTTTCGCAGTAACCTCTGCTACCTCTGATTTGAACATCATATGCATTTAAACCTATTACCATTTTTTTGAACATAATAAAATAAAAACGGACTTTTCATCACTTCTTTTATATATGATTTTCTTATGTATAAAACGGATGTACGGACACCCTCCAAGAATATCTTTACAAGTTTTTTTATAATCTGTAAAAACAATGTGATGTGATGAGCGTATACTGAGTTTGCTCTTGCGTTTGCAACACCCAGAAGAAGGGCGTCGGAGACTCTACAAGGTATATATATTCTTGATCAACATCAAAAACTGAGTCCGTCTGTTGTTGGCATTCTCATGGTCGTAAATTTTGAGATATTGACCTGAAATTTTGTACAGGCACTTTTAGTTTTTGCAGGCAGTTCGGCTTTTAAAATGGGCAAAATCAGTTAGGATCCACGCCCATAATCGACAAAAATTCAGTTGTGTATTTAAGATTTGGCCTATGGCAAATTTAGTTTTTTATTGTTTTTTATTAATTTTTTAGTTTTTAATACATTCATGTGAATATTCTTCTTCTAGATGTTCTCTCTTAATGAACCAACGCATTACACATTCGTTAGATAAATAGAAAGAAAGGCGCCGGCAGATAAAACGACTCACTTTCATGCTTTACTGTCAAAATCAGTTGCAACGTATAGATTTAAAAAGGTACGAACAAAAACGAAGAGATGCGCTGCAATATGAGACGACTCTTGGCTATGTAGATATATGTTTTGTTCTATGAGTGAATGTATTGCGCTTTTGATATTAGAAAAGAAAATAAATAATGAACGAAACTAAAATTAAGAAAAATTTTGATTGGATATAAATATTTATTATGTTTAAATATGTAAAAAAACTAAAGCAATTAATAAAAATTAAAAAGCAAGATATTCTTAGCTGCTAAGCACTGCCGGCGCAGCGAGTAGTCTTGCCTGCTGAGGCCTTTATAACTTATTGAGTACATATGTTTTGCAAGTGCAAAAGTGAGACACTACTAAGATGCTTTCTGTTAAAACGAGATGTACATAGTTGTGGTATAAAAAGCAAATTCCGTTATGTTTTAAAGACGGCGTCTATTTTTACATGAATATATTATTAGAAAGTGTTTATTTTTTATTGTTGATTAAACTAATAAAATAAAAAAGTAGGAGTGTGTTAAAAATATAACAAAATGGATTATGATAATGCTCTGGAAGCTCGTTACCTGAACAATGTGGTGTCCCTTGGGGCAAAAGTCATGAACTATGTTCAATATTCAATGAGAATGCAGTTGAGCGTTACACAAATGCAAAGCGGTTTGGAAGGAATTTGGAACTATCAACAGCATATATGGCGCAACGAGCAACAAATATGGGATTATCAACAACAAATGGGATATATCCAAACCCAAGGTTATCAGCAAAATTGGGCCAATTATCAATATATGAATGAATATGGATCGAATGACCAACAACAGAATTGGTGCAATAATAAACAAGGATGCTATAATAACCAACAAAGGAGCAATGCGGAACAATCACGCCGACGGTTTGAAAATTGTGCAAGAAATACAGGAACCTATAGTATAAACAATCATCAGGGTGCTGCGTTAAAAATAAAGAAAGAAAGTAAGGAACCTTCTGTCTTGAATACTGGTAGCCCAAAAAACCAACGAAAACGAAATAAAACAATGAATAAAGTCGCTGCAGAGGCAACAGTTGACGCTCAGAAGGTCGTAAAATTAGAGACAGTTCAATCTGGTGTGAAAAGCAAGAATAAAGAAACTATAACGAATAATATGAAGAAAAACAAATCGCAATCGATTATGCGTTCCGTAAAAGATTTAACAGAATCAAGCAATGGGAAACTCCGCGGAACACATTATTCTAACTGGGTTCCCCACTCATTAGCTAATGAATGTAAAAGAAGCATTTCTATAATGCAATCGAAATTAAATGATTTAAACTCGAACAACCCATTGATGGATGATGATTTGATCGTTGCAAAAATTGTAGTGCCATCCATGACAATTATAGCAGATGACATTTTGGAGTTTATTCGGACCGACTTGGTGGGCTGGATTGGTTTGTATCAGGAGCAGGGTTTGGATATACCTTTATTCCATGCCCTAACGAATAAAACAAGTCACATTTCGGTGGTTTGTGACAATATGCATGCTTATGAGTGTTTGGAAAAGTGTATAACTGAAATTTCGAAAGGTGAAAAACTGCCCAATATCTCTGTAGAACGTCTCCCACCATCTACGGTCGTGTACTGTTATGATTCCATTTATGAGGGCATAGCAACTGACGTTGATCTATTTCTAATGCAACTCCATTTACACCGCAACAAATTGCACACACACTACTGGGTAGTTGTGAAGCACGATGTATCAATGGCTGATCGTAAAACTACTTTTACGTTCTTGATCGACGAAAGATCAGCTTTAAATTTGGAGTTTTATTACACTTGCAATTTGTGCGTTTGTACGCAACGTCTTACATTCCGTAATCGTGGCATAGTTAAGGAGTAATGTACATTGCAAAGTATATTTTTTTAATGTATTCCTTTTATTTATTTTCATTTTACTGAAATGTATTTTTTTTCTAACATTGCGATTAAAACTGAATACTGAGTGAATATGAAGTAATGTGTACTATGAATATAGCTTAGAAAGTGGCTTCACAGAAGCTACGAATCATTAATACTCTTGAACCAAATATGTTGACTTGCCCATCTGTACCTCCGGGCCTCAAATGACAAGTCGATTAGTTCATATTGAGAAGGGATACTCCGACAAAGCGAATAAGGTGAAAAGACCAATTTTAAGAAATTGTTGCACATTTCGTTTATTTTCTTATACATTGAAATTCTCCATAGAAGTTAAAGAGAGCATTATTTTGTGATTTCACTACATTATCATTAATTACTCTACGACAATAATTATGAAGAGTTTCATCTGTATAGTTGTGTCGGCCCTTTTTAATTTTGGCCTCGCAGGGCTTTGGCAACGGTACGGCCGGGTTAAAAACCATTTTTGTGCTATTGTACTGTTCGAATAATTCAAACGGAGTCCTGAAATTTACAAATAAAACTAATAATGCTTTCACCTTTATCTCATTGGTCTTACAATTTTCCTATTTCAGAAGGTAAACAACCCTCACCGGTTGCTGGTACACCAGATGCTATGTGTAAAGCCATTTTACGTACAGTGGGATGATAATGGCGAACCAAAGTCACCAGCTCATATAGAGCCGAACACGAAGCGTTGCAATATTCTGGATCTTCTAAGAAAGGATCATAACTGCCAGATCCAACGCTACAATCTGTGTCAAGCAGAATATCCAACACTGAGGTTAATTGAAATGTAGTTTTCACGGTGCCCAAAATAGACAAAACTCCATGATGCAAGATATATAAACTGGCTGTTAGTAAACGTTTTATAAACGCCATTAAGCGCTGCTGACTCATGTTGCGTCTACGCTTAACCAGTACAGTATCTAGCGTTTTTAGAATGATTCGAAAATCTTCATGATTTTTACCCGCCTGTACTACCATTAAATTTCTATAAAAGTGTTGATAGAAACGTATTGGATCAATATTGAGGACCTCGCCCTGCCCCGATAATATAACAAATATGGTATGGATGCAATGCAATTGTTCACGATAACCCAAGTCCTCCTGCGTCTCTAAAATACGATTGAGAACATTGATCAAGTCGGCAAAGAAATCTAAATTGATGATATGAGCGAATCTATAAACACAAAACGCAAAATACCAATTATTGGTACCATTTCAGTCTGTAGCAGTATAACAAACTCACTCGGCCAAGCCTTCCAGGACGGCACTCAATATGCGCGAATTGGGTTCATTCTTCAACACACGAAAATATATGGTAAACATCATTTTAACAATTTCCGTCAATTTGTGTTGTTTACTTTGCTTACTTTCTTCTGCCATGGCCTCCTCCAGCTCTTTGTGCACTTCGGATAACCGTTTACGTCGTTTGCGTTCTTTCTTAGATAGATTTAGAATGCGGTGTCGGCGGGCTTCTAATTTCTTTTGCTTCAATTCATTTTCCTTCTCGGCATCCAGGTTGACGTTCTTCACTTTTAGAGCCAATAAGCAGGTAACGCACTCCACGTGTACATTACTATTTTTACTTTTGATTAATTGATTGATGCGGCGCACAATGAATAGGGTCATGTCCAACTTTTTGTCGTTGGCAAATACATGACGGAAACATTGATTAACAGCTTCCCTCATGCGTGGATAATTGCAATCTAGCATGTAAACAAGCAGCTGAGCTACATTCTTAACGTAATTGAAATATGGATGGGACATTAGTAGTTCACAGAGACTTTGTACAGCGACGTCTGCTATTTTTATTATTTGAGGTGTTCTTCGCACTTGGTTGCGCCGATTGACGCCAGCAGTTAAACGTTCCAGCCGCTGTAGGAACTTTTTAAATTGCTGCAGTAGAGCATTTTCGTAAGTGACCCGTACCAACGTGGCCTTGCGTACCTGCTGCATTTTTGTGTCTACTTGGCCAACTCGATATTCCGGCAAAATATCTTTAAAGACTTCAGTTAGTGAAATAATAGATAGCTTGCGTACCGTTAGAAGATTCGGAATACCAGTTGAAGTTTGCTCATCCATCAGCTCGAATAATGAATTAAAGTTGCGTAACTTATCTTCCGGTTTCTCCAGAATACCCGAACAAATAATGCCAATGCGATACTTTTGTCGCTCGATTTCTTGCTGGCGGGCGATCAACAAATCTGTTGTTGAAATTAATTTCTTTTTATTCACAATCTGCGTCATTTGGCCGTCATTATTCACCACGTCATCATCACTATCTTCCAATATTTCATTGCCATCATCTACGTTATCGTCCTCTCTAACTTCATCCAAATTCTCCGAAGTCGATATTTTCACTTTGGGCTTATAGTCTACTTCAGTGGTACGGGTAATAATATGCCCTTCTCGGCTTTTAATTGGTAATAGGTTTATTTTGACTTTTTTATTGTCCAATTCCTGAGCCGTCACATTAGCATACTGCTTTTCTAAATTCACTGAATGTTTTACATTTTCCCCTTGGTCAGTTTCTACGCATTTACGTTTTCGTTGCTTGCAGTCTTTCCTTAATTTTAAAAATTCCAGATCCTCATCTTCCAACATGTCCGCGACATTATCTAACAATTCCTTAGGGTCGTCGTTCATTGTCTCTTCTTGGAAGAATTCATGATTTTTGGTTTTATCTTTGAATGAGTCCCGCTTTCTTGATTTTTGTATAAAAATATTATGTCCTTTTTCCTGAGCTGCCTTTTTCTGAGCTAATTTCTGCAATTGTTGCTTCGAGATCGGAGCTTTTTTGTTTTTTAGGTGAGCTGCTCTCTTAACATGGCTTATTTTTACTTTTTTCTGATTAAAAGGATTAATAATTATTATTTCTGTTTGTCGGAAATGTAGCAATTACTTACAGTTCCCATTTTCTTCACTAAATATACAAGTAAAAATAATTCGTCGATTCAAATAACAAAAATTAAACTAATCACATGTGTTTTGTGATGCAGTATTACATCAACGCGAAAGTGAGAAAGAAAGGGAAATTGCTATTAACAGAGACTTCTAATGTAGAGACAAAGCGTCATGATAAATTCATAAACTTTTCAATCTTATATATACTTCGACAAAAAGATCGCTAATATAAATTTCATGTCAAATTATTTTATTTATTGAGAAATACGAGAATTTAAAAACTAAGAGTGGAATCTTCAGTCAAAATTTGTAGACCCAAATAATTTAAGAGCATGACACTCCATCTCTACATTAAAGGTCTCTGCTATTCCTTAGCGTTGTCCCTGTTTTTGTTCAAAAACTCTATAAATTCCTGCTAAAAAAAAATATAGCGTTTTTTAGCTCTAATTAATAAAACATAACAATTTGTGCTCCTGTTTTGAACTGCTTTACTAAATATATATAAATATCCGCGTGGGCTGTGAAAGGCGTTATCATAACGACGCCGTTGTTGCTTTGTGCTAAGTATAAGTTCCATAATAATAGAATGTCTGACGAAGAGGATTATATGTCTGACAAGTTTTTATTGGCGTAAGTACTCATTCTGTGGGTAACCAATGACAGCTTTAACGTTTGCTTCTTGGCTTGTTTCTTAGAACCACAAATGTGTGTTCCAGCTTAATATATCAACGTTCAAAAAAACGACAATTAATTGTAGAAGAGAAACAAAAAGCTGTTATGAAGAAACAAAAGGAAGATAAAGAGCTTCGCTCGGGCTCTATTAATAATGATATATTGCAAGAAGCTTTAAGGAAGCCAATACAAACCGACAATAAGGGTTTTCAAATGTTAACTAAAATGGGTTACAAACCTGGTCAAGCTTTGGGGAAGTCTTCATCTCCGGATTTATATAAATTGCGAAAGCCCCTCAATGTTGAACCCATCTCTATTACCCTAAAAGCAGATCGGCATGGCTTGGGACACGAAACCGCGGTAAGGGAACTTAAGGAAAGGCGTTCACAAATACGACAAAGGCGATTATTAAACACAACTACAGCAATGGATATCGAAGAGTTTCGCAAAAGAGCAACACAACGAGTGGAGGAAAGATCAATATTAATCGCTTTAAGGTTAAAACTTTGAGATAATGTACAGTACTCTGCCCTTCACCTTATGTGCAGCTATTGAATCAAGGTGGAGGGTAACCAAGACTTAAATAAACCAAACACAACTGCTTTTATCTTTCTCTTTTTTTTCAATAAAAGGCACTGTCAAGTAACTTGTGAAAATTTGGATCGTGAGTCGCATATTGAAGTTCCAGAAATGACTTGGTTTTGGTGTGAAAGTCACAAGGAGAGTGATGAAGTCGAAGAAAGTGACACTGTCGACGATTGCAATTCAAACGAAGATTATACCAATAAAGAGAAGCTGTGGCTACTCACGGGTTATTTACGCACTTCATATCAATTTTGTTACTGGTGCGGCATTCATTACAAGGACGTGCGAGATTTAGAAGATAATTGTCCTGGTCCCACTAAAGATGATCATTAAGGGTAAAAATAAAATGTAGTTATAGGTCTTGTATTTATATATAAATCCGTTTCTTAATCGTAATAAAAAATAGTAAGGAATAAAACATTTTCTAACTACATATTTTCATAATTTACATATATGCTTAACATACGTATCAGGTGTAGAATATAAAGGCCTTGCTAAACTCGTACTTCTAACTTTTGCGATATATCATGACATTTTTCAATAACACTGTAAATAAATGGTCTCTCCATAGGATCCATACGTAGCATATAACGGATCAAGTCGTGAACATCCTACAACGATAAAATCGAATTTTAAATAATCCTTTCATCTATACCCGTATATAAATTACTTCGGAGTATATGGAATTTTCTGGAATGTTAATGTAACCGCTTAGCACAGCTAAAGCAACGCTGTCGCCTTTTTCATATATGGGATCGAAAGGACAGTGGAAGAAACACATAGCATACAGAACACAACCTAAACTCTTAAATTTGAAAAAAATTGAATGTATTTGAGAATAGTGGAAGGTTTCACAACTCCGTTACCCATATATCCGTACGTTCATCCACCGTACAATATGATTTTACCGAAAATAATTCGGGAGCGCGATACACAATAGAGCTTCGTTCCTCTGCCTCATCCTGCAAGCGCTGGGCTTCTGTCTGGCCGCATATTTGCAGGCGCGCCTCCGTCATTGACCCCAAATCTACTATGATGGGTTGGAATGTATCGGATAAACAAATATTCGCTGTCTTTAAGTCTCTGTGTGCCAAAGGTACTGGTTTAGCGTCATGTATTGCACGTAATCCCTCACAAATACCTAAAAATATTTGCACCACTTGACCTTCAGGCATATGATCTTGTTTCTTCGCTCTCATATGTAAGTGGTCTCCTAGGGAGCCGTGTTTGTAGTACGGCAGTACAATAAACAGAGTACTAATAGCATTAATCACAATGTCGGCGGAACCTTTTAATTCATAATCGATCACCTTAATGACATTGTCTGAATCTATGCGGCGACAATTTTCGATTTCTCTCAGTGCTATATTCTGATCGTCTATGCTGTGACAGGTGATTCGTTTAACAGCATACCGTTTGCGCGTGATGCTGTTTTCGGTCAAATCAATTAAACTGAAACCCCTACAAAACAGAACGCAAAAGGTGAGGTCTTCTTAATGCATCTGGATTGCGTATACTTACCCTTGAGCTAACCTATCACGTACTATGTATTTAGTACCATTAATAGTTAAAGTTTCTTTAGAGCAGAAGCAACCGCGTTTTATGATTAGGGCCCAACCCAAACTATTCATTCTCCACAAAAAAGTACTACTTCTAACTCTAATAAAAACAAATCACTTTTATGCATACAACTAAATCTATAAATTATTGTAGATAAGTCAAGGACAACTTATTCAGTTAATAACTTGATATTTTTCCATCACGAAACTAGTATCTTCCAATCTTTGAAGTGTTTTGTTCGCGAATACGTAAAATTGAACAAAATCCAGATATTCATTCCCAACTTTACTTCTTCATTTTCTTAGTATGGTTTTATTTATTATTTGACTTTGACATCAAGTTTTTGTAATCTCGCATGGTGGCGTTGTTGTTATATATTATATTTTAGAGATGTGAGTTTTTTCATTATGAAATACACCTGATTAGTTGTGTGGAACTAATCATCTCACGAATTACATATGTTATGTAGTTTACATTTCTTCAATTTTAAATTGCTTTTTTTTAATTTGTGGCTATAAGTTTATTCACCATACAATAGAAATATATCGCAATGCTGGATAATATTAAATCCAGCAATACAAATGTATTAAATGCAGAAGAAGAGCTGTGGCAGGATCTTTCAAGCATTACCCCGGATCCACCGAAGCGACGCAACAAATGTGAGCAGTGCAAGTAAGTAAGCGTTATGCGTACATATACATATTTTGAACCAATTACATTTATTTAGACGACCTGCAGTGGTGTGTTGGTGTCCTTCACTTCCCAATCCTCCTCTGAATGTTAGCAGCTCAGTGATTATTCTACAACATCCCGCCGAAGAAAAGCGCACTTTGCGCACCGCTTTAATGCTGCAATTGGGTTTGGAGAAAGGATCATGTACAGTTTATAAAGGAAAACGCTTTCCGACTCCAAAAAATCAACAAGAACTTGAACCTATCCTTAATTCGCCAAATGCTCTACTCCTCTATCCTAGTAAGAATTCAGTGCCTTTAGAAATGGTGAAAAGAGAAGCCACCCCATTTTCTTCCCATAATACGTCATTCACACTGGTGCTCATAGATGGCACATGGCCCCAAGCTAAAGCCATTTATGCTAGCAGTCCTGCCCTTCATCGTATGCGTCAAGTTAAAATAGTAGCTGGGGGACATAGTGATTATATTATACGAACTCAACCTACAGAAGGTTGTCTCAGCACTTTGGAGACAGCCGCACAATGTCTGGCCGTTCTGGAGGACCGGCCGGGTTTACGGGAACTGTTGGTAAAACCTCTGCACATGTTGTGCAGATATCAACTGGATAATGGAGCGGTGGAGCATCATTCCAAAGAGTTTCGCATAAAACACCATCAATATCCAAAACAAATCGGCAAACGTTTAAACCGTTTACTAAACCATAGTACAATAAATCGACCAGAAAATCATATGAATGGTTCATAAAATCAAGACAGAAATGCATTTTAGTTAATATTTTATGCTTGCTTCT
The DNA here is from genome assembly GCA_963978525.1 of Ornithomya fringillina. NCBI lineage: Eukaryota > Metazoa > Arthropoda > Insecta > Diptera > Hippoboscidae > Ornithomya > Ornithomya fringillina. The sequence goes on along the minus strand of OZ021691.1, from coordinate 17,924,134 downwards.
TGTTTTTCGAAGCATGGATAAGTTATATAGTGAATTTGTTGTATTTATATAATATACTTTGTACGAATACTTCATACTTCATCGTGTGTTGTTGGCCTTGGGAATTGTGCTTAATGTACTGCATTATGCAGTAATACTAATAATTGGTTTCTATAAACAATGCGTTCTAATACACTGTGTTAAAAATTTAACACTCTTTAAATATAATCGAGTAACATTATTAATTACGGCGCTGCTGATTTCAGATGTGGCCTTAACTTTTGTCCATCATGTAAAGTTTTTGCGCTGCCGCCGCTTAAAAGTCAATTTTTGTCGAAAAACTCTGGCGTGGTGCTACACCCATATAAGGTACAAAAAAAATCGCAGAGGGGACGTGAGGATATCTATAATTATATGCCTCTGGTATGTCATTTTTGGATAACAATTTGTTTGATTTTTCTTCATCAATAAAGAATGCATTAGTTAGACCTCAAAAATACTCCTGTTGCAGATACAAACGTAAAATTTAACACACATATCCTTGAGTTCTGAGAAGGCAGGTGCGACTCTATATATGCTATATCATAAAAGTTTTTCTCAGAATGTGAAATAATTTTAGGCGTAGGCGTCTTATTTTGGCTGTAATTAGACGTCAACATAGACTCAAAATGTAGTTTTCGCGAAAACTTAATTGAAGTGCATCAGTTGTTGTATTATATTTTCATTAATTATTTATTTGAACAAAATTATGACTATGAAAAAATTTGATAAGTTTCTGACATTAAAATCAAAAATACAATAATTATTTTCAACATAAACATATGATATAGTATACAAAATGTAGATAACCTACATTAATCAATTTATATATATACAAATATTCCTTTCATGGATGTGGCAAAAATTTGAGTGGTCACAAGTAACAGACACGCCCACAATTTAAAACTGTATTTTGTATAAAATTCGACTTGCAGGTTGATACATATGTAATACATGGAGGGCAATGGAGGGCGAAATCATGTATCTGCGGCGCCAACCGTTTGTATGTAGATGTGAAGGGTATTTGGATTTGGCCTAAGCCGAGTTTAGTTTCCTTACTTGTTTACGCTCGTAAGAGTGTTACTACCTAATTAAGATCTTGTTCCTATTTACTGCATTTTTGCTAATATTTGCATTTTTCTATTTAATTGCAAAAATATTCAAGTTCACACAATACGTATAAATATCGAAGAACAGTATAAAAATTTATTTGTTGCATTCCTTTACACACATATGTACAAACAACAAACAAACGTTATGTAAAATGTCACATTTTCATTCTTTACTCGATTCTGATTTGGGCTTATAGTAATTAATCAAACGATCTGCTTCGCGCCACCCCGTTTCCACAGCGCCATGCACTGTACCAAAGTAATGATTGTGGGTAGCCTCGCCCGCAAATTGTACGAGTGGTGCTCCATCGATGGCGGTAAGTGGCGTAGCCAAATCCCAGGCCCCAGTACGCAATTCGTCAGTATACAAAGAACGAAAACTGTATGTTCCACGGAAATTAGGATTTGTATACCACTGAGTGCGAATAAAGTTAATGGGATCTGGCACTGGATCTGAAAGGAATTTTCTCAAAACCCATAACAATCCCTCTAGAACTTCCCGATCACTTAACGTTTCCACATAGCGTGCATAAGAACCTAGAATCCAGCCTTGTAAGAGGCGAGGCTTAGAAGAAACGTAAAAAAAACCAAGAAGCCCTTCCAACCAAAAACGCTTAGTCTCACGCAGCACCTTCAGATCTTCGTCGCGCCATAGGAAAGTTACGCCAGTTATATTTTTGTCTCCGAAAAAGGGTTTTCCAAAATCTAAAAAGAACTTATTTACCACACCTAGCTTGAGACCCTCTATCGCGCGAACTTTGCTTAAAGGCAAGGCCGGCGTAAATAGGGTCTTGTGGTTATCTTTCAAAACACCCAGGGATGGCGTCCAAATGACATGGTCTGCATCAATGATTTGGCCATTGTCTAGAGTGATTTTTATGCCACGCTTATGCTGCCATTCTATAAGACGCACACGTTTATTCATTAGAACGTTATTGTTTAACAAACCCAAATCTTTTCTCAGATCCTCAGTTTCCAATAAAATGTTCAAAAACATTTGATAGCTTCTGTCCTTCCAATTTAGATTACGATCACCATCGCAATCCCAAAATTGCACCGTATTCGATGGAGCTGTTTCGAACACAGTGTCAGCGGCATCAAGTGACAATTGCCCTTTTTTAAATATTTCAAAAAACTCCTTAGCCAAAGTGTGATCAACCTTATCGGGGAGTTTGTCCACCTCTTTCCAAAAAGCCTCTAACATGTAAGCCCCTAAAGAACCTTCGTAGGCTTTCAATTCATCATTTTTATTTGTTATTGTTTCGGCAATTTTGAGCATGTCACTGGTCACATCCTCACTAAGTAGATCCTTGTTGGAACGTATGCACATAATGTTGTATTCTGATTTATCCGAATGCCCGAGCAAATCCAAACATCCCAGACGTTCTAACATTTCATAAACTGCATTACCCTTCTCACCATGACACCACTGAGCACCCATGTCTAAGACACCGTCAGCAAAGTCCACCATATGTATGCGACCACCAACACGATTTTCAGCTTCCAATATTGTGACATTACGAAATCCTTTCTCCTTTAAACGAACGGCTGCCGCCAAACCTGCAGGACCAGCACCTATGATCACTACCTTGGCGGTAAGTGGTGTTTGTACCACTGGATGTACAAGGGACATTATTAAATGTAAAAGCTTCCTTTTGTATTTAATGCACCCCAAAATGCTTGAGGTAACTGAATAATATTTTTTAACTCAAACTTATTTATACCTTAAGGGTGTGCCGTGCAAATGCATCCACCACTGGTTAAACACATATTATCTTCTTGTGGTTATTTATTAAAATTGCATTCATTCGTCTCATATATGAAAAGTGCATATTGCTGATTAGAATTTTACGTAATTAAAGTAGAATGGAAACCACTTGGTGGTCGGTTTCGGTTCAGTGTTATTAATTATGTTTACAATTTAACAATAAATTCATTCATACTTATGTGCTCTTTGTAAATATGTTCATGCACCATTTATATATGTACAAAGTCTTCGTATTTAGTTACACTTTTTTTACCACTCTTTTGATAATCGTTTTTTTAATATACCCTGCACCAATTATGGCAAAGGGTATATTAAGTTTGTGCGGATATTTGCAACTCCTAAATATACTTGATGAGCACCAAAATCAAAAGTGGGCCACGCCCACAATCGAGGCAAATGTATCCAAAAAAATTTAGTTACAAACATAAACATATTTATAAATGGCATCTCCATTGACAGGGCGGGTTCGAATAACAGAGACGCCCACTATTTACAAAAAGCCTTTTTTGTTTAGAAGCCGACGAGCATTAAAGGACGTAATGAGGTACCTGCCAGGCATTTATTGCAACGTTATTACAATATTTACATTTTATAAACATAATATCATTAAAAATAAAACAAAAATATCAACAAGTCACCTTCAAATATAAAACATTATTGTACATATTATGTAAGTCAGTTTTTGTAATTGGCATCCACTAAGGCCCTTAGCATTAAACACTGCAATATCGAATAGAAACGAATACAAGCGTCTTGTTCTCTAACTGAGAGAAATATTCAATTATACAAAAACTTTCGAATAAAACAAATTAGATTTTCCCATTACACACCATTTTGCCGTTCGCACACCTCAATGGAGTCTCCGGTAGCTGGCCACATGAACGCGCGTATTCTACTCCCATTCAATTTCCAATTGTCCATCAGACCGACTTTTTCATAATAGCAACGAAGGAAACACTATTATCGGTTATATGGTAAATATATTATATCATATGTATGTTAGTTTGAATTGTTTTTGGAAAAGTACTTCAATCGTAATGCTTACCATGCCAGATTTATCCGTTACATTTGCTAAGGAACCAGTAGCATTGAAAGATGTTAAATAATCTTCATTGATGTGAATAAAGCGAAAATAAAAAAAAACGTACAAATTATTTTTAAATATTTTCACAGCTTTGAAATTGTTCGAAATTGCTCATCGAACATCGAACATCTCTTTTGTATTGCTTCTTATTACCGTTCTGATCGTAGTTAAAATTGAAAACTTACCCATGGGAACAGAGAAACTCGAGTTGCATTCCTTCATAATATCATCAAGGTTTATTTCATTGTCCAAGTGGTTGTTGTTGTTGGCTTCAGAAGAATAACTTTGAATAGCCAAAGAGCGCACAGTAGTGCTATGCAGTGACCTTTTATGTTCGCGTACAAATGTCGTTTCGTTTACAATATAAATATCACCGTTATATTTAGCTTTTTGAGAAGCAAGAACCAACAATTGTGGACTGAATAATAACACAACATAAACCAGAAACATTTTTTTTTGAAAAAAAAAAAAAAATCGTAATATTTTAGGCAGTATGCCGTATGTCGGTCCTAAGCTGAATAATTGCTTTGCTCAATTTCTTATTTGTAATTTAAAGCATAAACATATAAATTAAATGCATGTCGCATGCCCAACAGTTTGTAATTTCGAATAAAATTTTTGTAACTTGTTTCATTTATTTTTTAATAACAATTACTTCGTTAATCAAACACATACATAACACAATTACTACAATTTCCTTAATTACATAAATTGAATACACTTCTACATGTTTACATATCTATAAATAAGTAATTTGTACGTAATACTTATTCATGTTTTCTTCACCGATGCACTGTTTAATTTGGGTGTAAAACATTTGTTCATTTTTTCAGTTTGTGTCATTCCGTTTGCAACTACCGGAAAGAAGCTTCAAAAACACTACAAAGTGTGCCCCCAAAAAAACTCTTATCAGGATTACAAATTGTACAAAAAAAAAAAAAAATGCATTGGCATTTATTTTAGATAAGTTCATAAATCAATTAAAAATATTTAGGGATTTGCCCCAATTCCTCATATGTGATTTTTTCCACTCAATTTGCCGGTTAAAGCGAAACAAAATTGTGTGATGTGAGGAAAAATCAATTTAAACCGAAAGCATATATAACGATGATTAATCAAATCAAATTCCAAATTTGACTTAAGCCAAATACAGCCTTTTCACTTTTGTTGTAAATATGTTTGATTTGACTTTATTTAAATTTAATTGTAAAGAAAATAGGGTTTTTAAAATTTAAATTATTCTATGCAATGTCCACGTGGCATCCAGATGTCAGACTTTGGCACCCCAAGCCCGCTTCAACATATAAGAGCCTTTCTCGGCAATCATTACCGTTGGCGCGTGCGTATTGCCGGATGTGACCTGAGGCATTATGCTGGCATCGATCACTCTTAAACCGCGTATACCATGCACTCTTAATTCATGGTCCACCACAGCCATGGGGTCTTGTGCTGGACCCATTTTACATGAACCTGCCTGATGGTTTTCAGGTCCTGTATTTTGTCTAACAGCACACTCCCAGTACGCGTCCGAACCAAAGCTGAAACCTTCACAACCCTTTGTTACGGTGCTATCTAAACGCATGCCATATTGTTGCAGTGGCATAGTCTGCGACAATTTAATTGCAAATTTAATACCCTCGACCAACACTTTAATATCATGATCATCGTTATCAGTTAAATAGTTGGCGACAATTTTTGGCGGCTCCAAGGGATCGTTTGAGTGCAGCGATATATAACCCCTAGACTTTGGATTTAAGACAGCCGGAAATATTTGTATACTGCGCGACTCATTGGAGAGTAGCTCACCGACTTGACCAGTGCGAGCGCAGCTTGCCAAGTAACCGCCAAAGTAAAATTGTAAATCAGGTAGGTCGGGGCGGTCGGCATATATTGAAGCTAATTTTGCGGTAACATCTGAGATGCCGGTGCCAGACATTAAACCATCGCGAAATAATAAATATTCCATGGCTGTGGCCCAATTTAAGGGAGCGGTATCGGCGTCATCAATAAAGAAGTTGGTAAAATATGCCACGTGGTTGTGTAAATTTTTACCCACACCTGGTAAATCATGAATGGGGCGCACACCCACCTTGAAGAAATACATCATGCATTATAACTGCAAACTCTGATTTTTTTAAACATAAAATATAAGGCTTACCCTTAACAACTCGTCTCTGGATCCTATGCCACTCAGCAACAGAAGTTGTGGCGAATTGACAGCACCGCCACTAATAATGACTTCCTTTTTGTTTAAAATTTTTCGCATACTGCCATACTGATCGCTAACCTCTACTCCGACTACAGTCTTGCTATTCGGTTGTATCAAAATTCTGGTAACAGTGGTGTTGAGTAGAATATGCAAATTATTGCGATTCCGCGCTGGTCGCAGGAAGGATCGTGCTGCACTATAACGTATGCCACTACGCGATGTAGTCTGAGCTATCATGAACCCGGTACTATTGTGACCATTTAAGTCGTGAATAGCGAAACCTAAGTGAAATGAAAAATAAAAATTCTTCGTTTCTTCACCTTTAATTTCACTTAGTCTAAATATGTACCCAGTTCTTCTCCACCTTTCAAGATAGCATACGATAGAGGTGGATTGTAAGGGAAACGCGACACAGGCATCGGGCCACCTTGACTGTGTAGTTCCGCACCTAGTTCATCTAACTGCATATTATCTTCAGACTTCTTAAAGAATGGTAACACCTCTTCGTAACCCCAACCTGGATTACCCATGGCCGCCCAATTGTCGTAGTCTTCGCGATTGCCTCGTATATACATCATGCCATTAATTACCGATGTACCGCCCAAAACTTTGCCACGTGGCCAATAACAACGCTGTTCTTCGGAGGAGAGACAAGCCATTCTTTCTGGTTCGGTATTGTAATGCCAGTCAATGTCACTTCCTATGAAATTTAAAAACATCGAAGGTATTTGTGCACCCACCGGCTCATCACCACCTAAAAAAGCAAAAAAGATCTATTAATTAAAAACATTACGGGAGCCTGAGAAATGGTTATTTCAGTTATCTAAATTTATATATTGTCACCACATCTTATGGTATAAAATTATGTGAAAGACTTTCACAATAAGAGATTTTGAAAACCTCAAATGTATCTCAAAGTGCACGCAATAACCGCATTACCATTCCATATTCATTGTTATGCATTCATTGTTATGCAGCCAAACCCCATAAAAGTTTCAACTCAGTTTTCAGTTAAGTGAACATAATGTGAGAAGGGTTCGTTTCCAAAGGAAAAGGAAAATAATAAATATTTACGAATAATAATTATTTTTTTAAGTATTGGTCTCAAACCTTTGCTGTCGATCGTTTTCACCCGCTTTAGTTACTATACACACTTACCGGCTTCGATGAGTAACACCTTCCACTGCGGCACTTCTGATAGTCGTGCAGCTACCACAGAACCGGCTGACCCACCACCGACCACAACAAAATCATATTCATAATCCGGTTCCGAACGAAACTGTTGTTAATCGTTGGAAAGAGAAGAAGCGTCATATGATGACATGATGACACAATTTATATTGATTTGTATTTGTGTCAGAGAAACAAACTCTTTGTGAGATTGCTGTCTAGTAACTTACCCTTGTGCTCGCGCGACCGCAAGGATCCTCAAGATCGCACTGTGAGCGTACAAACACTTCCAGCAGACCCATAAACAACATGAATGCATTACCACCGCATGTTGATGCCAATGTCGGTCCCGTCGGTACCCCCACCAAACAATCACATTTCGTATTAGACATGGTGGCGATTGAATTTGGTATCGTTGTTTATATGCTATACGTTTATAAATCTGTTGTGTGTTTTTAATTTTGTGTACGCCTATTAATTAGCTGGTGAACAATTGTTTGTTTATTTTATGCCGGTTCGTAATTATTGTTATTGGGTCTTGTTGTAATAAACCGTATAACGTGTATAATATATTTTTGTTGTTTTTTGATAACAGCACCACTATTTACTAAAGGTGTTAACGAAGAATGAACATATTTTTATAATCTCCACTTTATAGTGTCGTTCCGTTTGCGACTAGCAGAAGGAGGTTTCGCGGAATACACAAATAGTATAGTTGAATCAGCAACAACTAGAAGGAAGTCTCGGAGGCCCTATAAAGTATAAACATTCTTGATCAGCTTGAAAATTCGATTAGATCTAAACAGACGCGCCGATAGTTTACAAAAGATCTTCTTGGATGCAAACTTCGGCCTGTTAGTTTTTGCGTAATAAAAAAACGATAGAGTGCATAATGAAGTACATGCTGCGCCCAATCGTTGTATGTGGAGATGAAGGGTCTTCTTAAATACTAATTCTTCTAATGGCCTAAGCTAAATTTAGTTACAGCCTGTACCACTTGTGCTAATATATATTAAATTTGTAACTCTTAGCTGGATCCACCTTTAATTGTACCAATCAGAATCAAAATCTGTATCTAATTAGCCATGTCCGTCTGTTTGTCCATGTAAATTTTTGCGCATGCTACAGGTTGTATTTTTTGAGATATTTCGACGAAATTTTGTACAAAGGCATATATTAGCTCGAAGAGGAATGCTATTGAAGATGGATCGAATCTTACTATTTTGAAAACCCCTCCCGATATAAGGTCCCATTACAATAGAAGACTTCGTGTGGCAAAAAATTGAAATTCTTAATATATTTGGACAAAATTTGGTAAAGAATAGTTAATTTGCTTCATATTTGGCTGGACTCGATCGGAGCATTTTTAGAACCGCTTCCCATATAATTATATTACACAAACTTGCAGTATACAAATCCAAACAAACTAATAGTAGCATAATTCTTAAAAGTGGTGCGGTGTTCTTATTATTATACGAAATTTGTGTCTTAATTCTTTCATTAGGTTTTTATGCTGTGTCATAGAGTGGACTATTCATATCATTGAGACAGAAAAGAACGAACTATACGAACGATATACAAAAGACTTAAGGAACAAACTTACTGTTTCTATTCTAAAGCTTTATACAATAATACATAAAAATCGACTTAAACATTAAAATTAAGCAGAAATGTTGAGCGCTACGCTTATTCCAACAATCGTAAGTAAAGTTTGTATTTTGTCATACAATGTTCAGTAGTAGTAGCATTTGAAAACTGCTTATACACAAATAATAAGTGTTCACATAACTACAAGAGAAAATTTCAGGAATTTTCTTCAAGTATTTGATGCTGTGTAAAATCATAAATGAATGGCTGATGCATTGCATAACTATAAATCTATTAGAGCGTCTGTACTTGAAGCTAATAGCTTCAAACAAGAAAAACGTACCGCTCTAGGTATAAATAAACGTAACAATTGCCATAAAAAATTGCAGCTAAAACGACTTGAACAAGTTGAACAACTCAGAAGTAATAATTCAAGCAAGCAGATCGTATCACGTGTAATGCAATAATATTAGGTGAACCCATTAATACTGCATCTGTTTAGGTATTTTTCGTGAAAACAAAACATGCCCACATACGTACATGATGGTGTGTGTAAAATAGTTTGTCTTCCTATTTTCACTTGCTCATTAAAAAACGTGAAATACACCAACCAATCAAATAAACAAACCAACACTTATAAATATTCATACAGCGCAGTATTCAAGATGACATGCACTACTAACTCTAACTGGCATATTTTAAACTTGGCCATTAAAACTGTCAACGCTTTTGGCGTGCGATTCTTGTAAAATTTATAACTGTTTGTTGTGTTGTACTTCTTTTTCCATCTAATTCGTATTATTGTGTAAATCCGTTTTATTTATTATAGCCGATTTTTATATGCTCCACAAAGGATGGGTGTATGCAATGTTGGCATTCGCATGACTCTTCATTTTAGAAATACTGAACACAAACTTTGTACACAATTTATAATTTAAATGGGCAACATACATTGCGAGCCACACCCACCTTATACGAAAATGTATCTAGCGGTTTAAAAAAGTAATCGATATACCAAAGGTGGGCGGTGTGCGCCCGGAATTTATAAGAAGCTTCTGAGTTGATACTTAATACATATAAACCATTAGAAAACGCAATCATCTATGGCGTGTATGCAAATGTGAAGGGCGTTTTTCGTTTTGTTATCTTTTTATACCTTCCATCTAAGGGTGATGAAGGTATACTAAGTTTGTTTTTTCAGAAAGGAGGCGCCACAGACCCTACAAAGTATATTTATTCTTGATCAGCATCAAAAACTGAGTTGTTGGCATTTTTACGGGCGTAAATTTTGAGATATTGAGATAAAATTTTGTACAGACACATTTAGTTTTTTCACGCAGATCGAGCCAAGCTCACAATTAGCAAAAATCTATCTATCTGCCACATAAAGAATTCGTTCATTGATGAATAAATGGCGTTCATTGAATAAAAATGGGCGTGATCGGATAACAGACACGCCCACAGTTTACAAAAAAACATATTCACCATTAAACTAGACTTGCAAGCTGGTACGTAATATATACAACATTAGAGGACGCAAATGTGGAGGTATTTAAGTTTTCTTACTTGTTTTTTGGTTTTTTATATTGTTTAACCAGTAATACAAGAAAAATAACTTGGAATAAAAAAATGTTTACAATATTTTTGAAAAGATTCAATTCTACCACCACATGTCTTGAAAATGCATATATAGGCGATTCTTCTCCTCAACGTTTAATACAAAGCACATATTACATTATGAACACAGGGTAAGAAGACAATAACATCGCATATCGTTGGGAAAACTAACACTTGTTGCGTGGAAGTTTGTTTAGTTGGACACATTCAAGTTGAATGGTTGAATGAGATATTGTTGTTTTTATGAATGAATATATTCATTATTTATGAATCTCTATGGAAAATGTTGCAAAGTCTTCATTTTGTACTCTGCACCTATATTATGGCAGGTATGCAAAGTTTGTCACAACTCATGTTAAGTTGTCATCTGATGAATTATCTTGATTTAAACTTATACAATGAGTCGTATTCACAATTATAGCGGTAAATAAATTTATACAGCTTATAACTATACGGCCATACATGTGCACACAAAACAATTGCAAAGGTCATGAGAAAATTGTGAAATGACGAAAGTTGTCACACAAAAGTATTTGTTTAAATCTGTTCATGATTATGGCAGATTTCCCAACTAGGGCAAGCAAAAGTGATTCTCAGTTGGCATGCACTAAAGACATGTGACGTTAGACACCGCGACCATTTGGTCTATTGTGCAGTCAGGAATCTGAAGCTTTTAAAATAAGTCAAGACTTTCCTACATTATCCCAGGTAACGGAACAATCGCAGAGTATGTTTTTCGGTGTACCATGTAAGTACCGTGTGAGAAATATCGTTTATTTTAAGGTGGTATCTGAGACAACAATTGTTCCGTGTAGAGGACGCTTAACAGTTTTAAGTGGTGTCTCTGTAATATTCCAGAAGCCTATTGGGGCTTCGCTGGAACATTGAATAAATATTTAATCTGTCTTTACCTTTACTGTTGTTCCAGGGCCTGGTGCCCTTACTGTGGGTTATTTGTCTTATCATTTCAGTGCTTTGGCCCAATGATCTGACAACGCACTCTCCTCTTTGAAAAATAGCTTTCGTTGCCAGGAATTTCCTCGCTATTCAGTACTTTTAGGACAATACTTATGCTTCTAAAAAAAAAGAAATCGCTAAATTTCAGCACTTTACGAACGTGAACGTTTTAACACCAGACACACGCACAGTCAGGTCGACTCAGATTTGTACGCCCATCAAGAATACATATACTTTGCAGGGTTATTCCGGTAATGAGTATGATTTTACACATGTTTGTAATATGGTTTAGAAAGTCATTAAGAGTCGGCTCCTGAGCTTGTCATGTACATATATTATATGTCCACCATGTGTTCAAATATGTTATAGTATGAAATGTCATTTATAACGTAAGCGTGACTTGTGCACGCGACGCGACTATTCTGCTTTACATTAACAGTAATTATACACTTCCATCTTCCTTCTTTTTATGTTTTTGTGTATGGCATGGAATGAAAAACCAGTTTTTTTAACGTGGACGTAATCTGAAAAAAGTCAAATGGTCGTGTATTTAGTTCAGTAAATTGTTCTTTTTAAAAAGGGGGTCAGCCGTATTTTGCACTCTCCATAAATATATTTATGTGCTCTGCAATGGTAACCTTTGTTGCTTCATTCTAAATGCCATTGATATATACATACAAAGCTACTTAAAATGAACTAAACTAAAATGTTGTGTTTCTTTAAAAAATAAAACAAAAGAACTCTCAACCAATATTTTTTTAAGTAAAATCAATTTGCATTACGTTAACTTTTTATAGCCTCCACATAAGATGGGGGCATATACTAAGTTTGTCATTTTATTTATAACACCAAGAAGGAGGCGTCAGAGCCCTTACAAAGTATATGTGCATTCTTGATCAGCTTCAAAATCTGAGGTGATCTACATAGTCGTAAATATTGAAATATTGAGCTGAAATTTTGTACAGGCACAGACAAATGGAATATTTATAATTACTCCATCTACCGTTGTGCCAAAAATGAACGTGGTCGGATAACAGACACACGCCCCATATACGAAAAACTTAAACCTTAGCGTAAAACTCGAAGGGCGTGATCTTATACTTGTCATCTTCGTCGTTTGTATGCTCATGTGGCGGGTATTTAAGATTTGGTCTCAGCCAAGTTCAGTTTTTATTACCATAATCCGATCGTTGAAATTAATAAAAGTAAAAAATGGTGAATTGATAGTCCGTCATTTTTAAAAGGCCACTTGATTAGTCTTTAAATGTAAAACAAGTATACACAGATATATGTACAAAACGATGGGGAACGAAATTCTTGTATTAGTACCTAATAAATATTATCTCCATTCAAACACAAAGACTCCAACGCCGCTTAACTATTCATAACAAATAAACTTTAAACGCTTATCCGTGCACATTTAAGGCCAGCTACCTTCATTGTGGTTTGACTTCTTCATGCCCACTATCTATAGAGCTGCTTATATTGGGACTGTATCTAAAATTTGTGATTTTGTTAAATTTTCATCCATTCATAATTGCGGGGTCAAGCAGTCAAGCAGTCACCAACAATTTCAATTTTACCAAACATTTTAATTGGGATTGTTTTGCAGAGATTTATATGCAGATAGTTAGTTGTCCCACGGCCATTGATTAAATCTAACAAAACAAATAAATATTTTCTCTTCTTCCTTCCACTCCGTAGTTAAATTAAATTCAACTCAAACGTTAAGCTTAACGTGAGAAACGGTTCAATTTAACTAAACAGATGTCAGCCGCTGTTATTCATTTATTCGTGGTTTTATTTAGTTCTACGGATATAAAATGACATCAATTTACGGAAACGCAACCAAAATTGCACAAATAAAGTGAGCACGAAAACTAAAGTTAGCTTAGGCCAAATCTTAAATACCCTCCACATGTACATACAAAGGGTGGTCGCGGCAAGTATATGATTATAAAAAGGTATGTATTATATATCAGCTTGCAAGTTGAGTTTTACGCTGATTATGGTGTTTGGTAAATTGTGGGCGTGTCTATTATCCTTCCATGCTAATTTTTACATAACGATGGATGGAATAATTATAGAAGTGTGTACCAAATTTCAACTTAATATCTCAATTTTTGTGGCAGATATATATGAAGATAGAGGTTCTTGACGGATTTTGCCATTTTATCGGCGATCTAAGTATTTGTGCAAAATTTCAGCTTAATATCTTAAAATTTGCGATCGTAAGAATGTCAAGAACAGACGGACACTCGGAAATACATGCCTAAGTCGACTCAGCTTATCGTAGGTATCTGACGCCTCCGTCTGGGTAATAACAATGGTGGGTGTGCTCCATATTATGTAGAGAGTATAAAAAGTGAATAAAAATCGTAGCGAACTATGTAGTATACCTAATGATGCTTGAGCTATTTGACTTGGATAAAACCTTTAACACCCCTTATCGTGATAAGATTTATAAAATATGTCGAATCGATTAAGGGCTGGGCGAACTTTTTTATACACAGTTGGAACTAGTTTTAGTAGATTGCAACTAGTTTCAATAGATTGGTCTCGATCAAAAATATATTACAGAGTCTTTAAAGTTTTCCACTCATGATCACAAATGGAATGACAAACCTAGTGAAAATAGCGAAAAGAACAAAAAATAAATAAAATAATTTTATAAATACGGGTAAAAGCAAACAACAGCCACAACAACAACAAAAGAGCATTTGTTTGAAAACGAAATTAACACGTAATTGCTGCTTAACACGTCCACATATTTTCACTAGTATTATCTGGTATTGTGTGTTCCACAAGCGAAGTATCATTTAACTCTAAAGTAAGGCTTGCACATCAAACATGTAACGCCAGCTGCGGCTTTCCTAGTAATGATGCTGGTGGTGCTGCGACATAGGAAAGTTGAAATAAATGGGACATGAAAACACAGTAATTGTAATGTCAAGATGTGCTGCACACTATATTCGTTACTTTGAATAACTGTGTAACAATTAGGGTATTTTTTGGCTGTTGGCCACCTCTCCCACTACACGATAACTTGAGAGAACATTTATAAAACAGCAATGCAACTAAGTTGTGTCGCATGTAGTAGCTTGACACGATTCTTATAATTCGTGATTTAGGTTTTTCCACAAAAAATGCGTTCTCGTATATAATTATTTTATAAAGAACTTCAATTTTAAATGCTATTTCGTTTGCTACAGAAGGAGACGGATGTTAATTATAATATTTGGCGCAGAATTCGACTTGTAAGTTGATATGTAATTAAAGGACAAATCACGTTCTTCTTTTCGTACCCTTCGTACGAAAAGTAGGTGAGGGGATTACTAAGTTTGTCATTCAGTTTGCAACACACAGAAGGAGCCATGACAGACCGCACAAAGTATATATATTCTTGACCGGCATTACTATCTGATTCGATATAGACATACGTCAATTTTGAGATATTTAACTGAAATTTTGTAGATACGCTGATCTGAATTTCTGAACGCAGATCGCAGGTAAAAGTTGATCAAGAGCCACGCCCATAATTACAATTATCCCATCCACCGATCTGTCGGAAATACTATGGACGGATAACAGATGCGCCAACAACCGAATATATCAATACCTATGAACTTAAAATTTGGGATGCATATCTGTGATTATCCCATCCATCGATGTACCAAAAATGGTCGATGTGGTTGGATAGTAGACACGCCCACAATTTACAAAACACCAATACCACTCGACTTACAAGCTGGAAAGAGGGCGTAATCATAACGTGCCATGCCCACCGTTGGTATTTAAGATTGTCTTACTTGTTTTAAAGTGGCGCACAGAGAAGAAACATCAATGTTTTATTGCACCCTTCATTATCCGTATAACCACAACATAAATAAATTAGTTAAACCAAACCAAAGTTTCATTTCTCATGCATAAATCTTTAATTGGAGAACATATTTAAATCAATGAAAGCGTATTCATACATAATTACACGTAGTATGATTTTTGTGTTTTGCATTTCTGGTATATATTGCATTTGTACCTTTAAGTGCTGAAGACGCTGAGTCAATAACATTATTGTATGTATCTAAATATTTCACACGGTTCATTGTCTCATCTTCATAACATCGATTGATTTTTGTTGTTCATCATTTACTTAATTAGATAAGTGAAAGGTAATAATGGAAAATTTCTTTTCACATGTATGAAGTAGGTATGCACCACCAATATTATACAATAATAAACGTAATGCAATTTATGTAAAGATATTATAGAAGTGCTGCGCTTTTATTTTCATATAACACTTCTTGAACCTTGATGCAGAAATATTTATGAACTTCACACCTGAGAGAGATAATGTAAGTAAAGATACAACGGTATACAAATTATGTACAGATAATCTGTTATTGTTGCCGACAAGCTAATTGGCTGATTGACAATTAATCAGTCAAACAAAACAAAACTGAATCTACCTAAGGTTAAATACATTAGCAACGTTATGTTTTATATAATATATAATAATATATAATATTTTTATGTTCAATATCTTAAGAGTTTATTTTTATGAAGTCATGTACTATCATGAAGTTAGTGCAGCAGCATGTGACTGACGTAGAACGCACGCAAGTTTTTGTGCGTATTACGTGTCCTATCATAGGTTTATGTAATATGTGTGCGTAAACATATATGTGGTAGAAATGGAGAAAAGTCATTGTACGCTTATATAACACGCTTGCGTAAAATAGCACAAGAAAAGACCAAAAACGTGTTACATAAACGCATGATATGCGTAAGTCCGTTAATACACTCTATCTTATCACCACATACACAACCAACCTTATACCCCAACACACGCTTTTATAAAATTGATTTAAATGTTTTTTTATAGTCTCTACATGAAATCGGGCGGCATGCTAAGATTGTTTTATTGTTGACAACATTCAGAAGGAGGCATGCGAGACTACACACAGGCGCGTTGTTTTGACAAACATTAAATTCTGAATCAATCTAGCCACGGCCATGTGCTTATGTGACTGATGTTGACAATTCCACGGCATCAAAAAGTATAGTTTCAGCGCGTTTCCGTAGGTTTTTACTTATGTTGGGTAAAATAAAAAAAAAAAAAAAAGTATTGCGCCCAAAATCAATAAAAGTCTCTTGCAGTCACAAAAACAACACGCCCATAAAAATGAAAATTACGAAAATATTTTATTTAGTGCAGAATTCAATCGTTAAGGCAAAACATGCAACGCACGCTAAAGTCGTCCTTACAAAAGGATGCTTTTCCCTAAATGCCACATATTACGTATAAAAGGTGCAGGGTATCCCTCGGATTTAGTTTAAGCCAAATGTAATGTTTTTACTTGTTTTGCGCATTATGTCTGCCAATAAAAGAGAGCAATAGAAAATGTTTAAAAATTTCTTTTTTCAGTAGAGCACCTTTCGAAGTACATCAACATTCGTTTATTGTATAAGAGAGTTTATGCGCATGAAATAAATGTAAGGGGTTGCATAATATTTTCTTGTTTTTTGGATCATGACTGGACATTTTTCAGATCAATCTGCACACATGTAAAATTGTACGATTTTAGGGATTAGAATATGTTTTAATATGGGACCACAAAAATGGCACGCTTCTTCATTAAGAGACAAATAACTTAACTTATGAAGAACCATTTATCTAGAAATCCAGTCTAAATATATAGTTTATGCAGATACGTGCGAGAAGTACACAAACTAAAGACCTTTACGTTAATTTAAAAAAGATGGAGAGTATCCGAAAATTGGTTTATTTTTATTACGGTTTATTCTGTTTTAGCCTTCTCCTTCTTAGCACACAAGCAAAATAGTCGTGCAGCATTCGTAAAAAAATTAGTAAATGAGAGATTCAGCACAATCGATAAGATGCTTGCAGCACGAAAGAAATCAATTTGCATACACACAACATATGCACCGTATAAATGTTGCGAGTGGTGTGGTAAGAGCTATACAATGCACCATTGGAAATATTGAAATATTGGAATAGTACAATACATAAACATACATAAACAATAAACAATACATCAACAATTAAAGACGTTATCTGCGTTAAGTATGGCTTAGAACAATCGTGTGTTTTACACTGTTTACACCACATTGATTAAGTGTATGTGGGTGTGTGGGTGACATTTTTACTATGGCCGCTCTTTTTATTATTGATTTTTGTAAAAGTCAACAATCAATGAGAGGTCAAACTTAAACATTCGACAGATAATTTCAGTCCATAAAAACAATAGAAATGGCTGCACTCGAGAAGAAACTCTTTCAAACCATACATGATTCGCAATATTAAACACTCCGTATGAGATGAGAGATGTACTAAATTTGCTATTTCCTTTGCAATACCCAGAAGGGAGTCTCGGAGACTCTACAATGAACATATATCCATGATCAGCTTAAAACTCTCAGTAGATTTAGACACGTACGTCGTCTCTTTTTGTTTAATAAAAAAAAAAAAAAAACAAAACACATTTATATACTATAGACAGTGTCCGCAAAATCAACCGAAAACAAGAACAACAAGTTGGCAATAGGTCGCTTCCGAGTTATATGACATTTAAGGTTGAAAAGTTGTAATTTAGAATCCGCTTGTAATTTTTTTAATTTTATTATTTAATTTTTTTTAAATTTATTTTCTTTTTAAATTTCATTTGTAACGGCTCGAAGCAGAAAGTAGCTGGAAAAAGTTTATTTGTAATATTATTTTGAGTTTAGAGTACCAGTTCATCGGTTCAATTTTTCAAGAATAGTTTCGAATAGTTTCGGATTAAATTCGAGTACCAAAGTTACGATGTGGGTCATGTTATGAAGAAACATAATGTGCCCACGTCATGTGCAATGAACTCGAAACTCTTTTGTTGCAGATTGTAGTCAATAGTTTGTAAGCGAATGTTTTTGACCACAAAAGAGGCTCTAACTCGGAAGTGGCTTATTCCGGCCCTATGTTTATATAGTTTTTTTTCCTTATTTTACAGTTACCGTTATATATCATTGGATTCTTCGTATAAAAAAATTATTAACACGCTAAACTGCAAGACATTATTACAAAAATATTATTTGTGAAACTATAAGGGATGGGTTTAACGGAGCCTTTCTTAATTATCAAGTGATGTTATAAAAATTCAATTCCAAATAAATGTTTAACGACATCTGGGCTGTTTTTACTAAAACATTAAAATTTTTTCTTGAATGATTGTTTTTTGAATATTCTCCTTTAAAAATCATTTTACATACATTTTCATAAAAACATGTTTGCTTCATTATTTTCATATTTCATATTTACGCCGGCGTATTGGATCTATTTGTTTTGAAATTTAATACACGAGCGCTTTTGCACTATTTTGTTTTCACCTCCACAAAATACACTTCGTTACCTTTTCTATTAAAGAAAAAACAAAAAAAGAAACTCAAAGGAATATCTGTTAAGTGTTCTTTATTATTATTATTATTATTAAATAATCACGTTGTTTTGGTTTTATTCCGTTTATTAACGAACTACACGCAAGCCTGTTTTAAACAAGACTAAATTTAAATATACAAAGTGCTTAATATTTAAATACTGTGTGCGTTGCCATATGCTCATTTATCTGTAACGTGTGTGCCAGTGTGTGCTTTTTAAGAGTCACACAAAAATTCGAGATAAGGTGGTAATACTACGAACAATAATAATTTTATACTGTTTGCGCACGTTACCGTTAGCGTTGTTATAAATATTAGTGCTTTTTGGTAGCGTTTCATATGTAGCAGCTTTGGTATGGACTTACAAATTGTAAGTGCTGCAGAAGTTAAATTTGTGGAAAGTATCTAAAAGTATGTATTACATATAACACATTCATATGCTCGCCATATTTGTAACAGTTTTTCAGTTTTTTTGATGATTGCGATAAAAAACATCTAATCCTTTAACCTAATCGATCTATACTTTATTTCGACGGTAGATAATTTTATCTACACAAGTCTAACTTGCCTTTAAGATACAAGTACAAAAATACTATTCGAGGACTAATGTTTTGATTCTCGAAAAATGTCACTTTGAAACAGGGCTGCCTGGATGAAATACCACTGCGAGCAGATTGCATTGAAGTATATCCTATTCCAGAAGCGTCATGAATAGCTTTTCAATACCAAGAGCGCATGTCCGAATTTAACGATTTTGTAATGGAGATTATGGAATAACGATGTATACAATAGTTACAGTAAAAACGGCGTAATAACAACAGTAAGCGATTGAAAAATATTTACGAGATAAAAACATTTTTCATTCGAAGGAACTGGAAGAATTTGAAACGAATACGACCAAAGCTTCAATATTCTAAATAAAAACCATAAGAAGAAAGTTTAACATTTGCACCGTACAGTAACATATGTGTATGCGTGTATGAATTGTGAGAATCCAGAAAGGCATGTTTGTAGAAAAACGGGTTATATATAAAAGTTAATTGAAACAAAGCAATTTTGTGCAATTACCTCAAAATGCATTAAAAGAAATTTGTAAACTTGAGCAAAATCGAAAAAGTATATTTCAGTGAAAAAGTGTGATTCATACTCGGTGTCACAAGATACACATGTACACATATAAACAGTTCTACGCCGAACTATATTCGTAACCGTATAAAGCAACAACAAGTCATCATAATAAGTATTAGCCAAGTTAAAAAGGAAGGATACGATTCCAATACAAGTAACATCTGCATTGATTCAGTTGGCGTCCGTGTGCATCTCAACATTACGTTGGTATGTATGATGATTTGAAATGCAGTATAGACTAAAATTGAAAAAATATTGTGGCATACTTTATGTCAAATAATAATAATACGTTGATCTAGTGATTCGGTTATTCCGCTTGCAACTCTTAAAACCAGATTTAAGGGATCCTATTTAATGGATCTAACTAACAATCTTTGATTTGAGAGGACGCAATTGTATATTTACCATGCCTACATTTTATATACAATACATATAAATGTGAAGAGATTCGGCATGAGCCAAATGTAGCTTTTTACTTGTTTTTTATCTCGATTTTACAGGAGATCTTGAAAAGTCAGTATTTTAAAGAAACATCAACAACTATCTGATTTGTCCGAGCAGCGTAACAATTTTACAGGCAAGATGGGCGATGAATACACTACTGAAATAAGTGCTATGACGACAAGTAAGTTCAATATTCATAGTTCTGAAAGCAATCCATCTCGAATAGAAAGAAACTTGCTTCTCATGAAGAACCAATAAATTATCTCTAACTTAGAAATATTTTACGACATTCGTTTTATTACAATATTGTTGTTATTGTTGTTACTATTTGTAAACAGTTCTTCCCGCTATATTGGGTATAATATCAGCGGGTGTTCTATGGGCCGTTGCCTGTTTATGTGCTAAACAAATGCGTGCTCGCAACAAAAAGCAAAATCATCTCGATGTTACGTTTCCATTCCAACCAACTCGACGTCCGACGGCCGTCCGTTCACCAAGTGGTCAACCACCGCATTACCTTAAAAAGTCACCATCCCCTACGAATAATAAACAACTGACAATTTTGCAAACGGGCTCCGATCAAACAACCTCGTCTGCCCTAACGCCCATGACTCAAAGGATAAAATACATGTCGGAAGATGAAATTCAGGGTAAATATAACAACTATCAAAACGGTGAGAAACATACTGCTTCGCGGGAAGGAAAGGAATGCAGCAGTTCAGACCAAATGGGCAATAATGGGAATAAAATTAATCAAATGACGCGTGCATTGGCGGGTAATGATGATAGCGGTGAGACATCAATGTCTATGGAACAATTTGGTAAATTGGGTGCGATCTTCTTTAAATTGCGTTATTTGCCCGAACGGAGCGCTCTGATGGTATCAATAATGCGTTGTCGCGGCTTACCTTGCAAAACTAGTGGTGGCAGCGGAATTAGCGCAAATGGTCCCGTCGTCATTCAAAACGGTTCTCACGGTTCTCACGATGCATCAGCTGGTGTAAATGGTCGCTCGCAAGCAGCTACAGATCCGTATGTTAAGTTGCAGTTGCTACCCGATAAACAGCATAAAGTTAAAACTCGCGTTGTACGCAACACTTGCAATCCCGTTTACGATGAAGACTTCACATTTTACGGCTTGAATGCTAATGATTTGCAAAACATGTCTCTACACTTTGTCGTATTGAGTTTCGATCGCTATTCAAGGGATGATGTTATTGGTGAAGTAGTCTGCCCCCTGTCATCAATAGAAATAGGTGACATTTCGAAGGAAGCCTTGTCGATAAGTAAAGAAATACAACCACGTAGTCTCAAAATTAGAGCCCAGGGACGAGGTGAACTTTTAGTATCATTATGCTGGCAACCGGCCGCCGGTCGTTTGACTGTTGTCCTTTTGAAGGCGCGCAACCTACCACGTATGGACGTAACCGGTCTGGCTGACCCTTATGTGAAGATTTACTTATTGTACAACGGCCAACGTATTGCTAAAAAGAAGACGCATGTGAAGAAACGCACTTTGAGTCCAGTTTTTAATGAAAGTTTCGCATTCGACATACCTGCAGCTGAGGTAAGAAATATATTAATAAAAAAATGTACTTGCTTATCGTTTCTCAAAATAAAATAATATTGGTTTAGGGAATGGGAGCCACTTTGGATGGTGTGTCCTTGGAATTATTGCTTTTGGATTGGGATCGTGTCACCAAGAATGAGGCAAGTGAATGAATCAAGAATATTGGACATTTATGGTAATAATTACAATATTTTTATAGGTAATTGGACGCCTCGAACTTGGCGGCCCGAATTCAAATGGTACAGCATTAAATCACTGGAATGAAGTATACAACTCCCCACGAAGACAAATCGCTGAATGGCATAAACTAAATGAGTAAGAGAGATATAAAGATAAAAGTAAAACAATATATATAGAGAGATTGTGAAAGAACGTACAACTTAAGAAACTGCAACAGCCGCATCTAATCCAACACAAGGGTTATATTTGTAACAACTCACAACAATACTGGCAATAATTCAAATATAATATAAAGAAAATAAATAGGGAAAAAGGGTATATTTGGCTTAAGCCAAATTTTGGGTATGCATCCCCTTAGGGTTTAAAAGTAAAGTTATGACTAGAAAGGATATTTATAAATGATGGGCGGTAATTTAATCCGCTTAAAAACTTCAAAAAATTTACTCTTTTTCATTTTCATTTAAGTGTGGGCGTGTCTTTCGACTGTTTTATTGTGCTGCACTTATCTTTATGCAAAGTTTAAAATCGATATTTTAATTTTTGCGGCCAGACGTGCAAACAGATTTTCGATGCAGATTTTAATATTTATTCTTTGTGGGGTTTCTCATCATTACTAGAAAAATACGCCTTCTTTAATTTAAGATATACCAGAATATTATAGAAGGTGGGGTGAAAAAGAATTGAAGCACAACTTAAGAATGTATAAAATCAAGTAAAAGTGTTTATATTTGGCTTGGGCCAAATACTGGGTAACCAGCACCTTGGAAAATTCAATTAAATTTATAACCACCTAAAATGTGCTAAAAATAAACAGATGGACAAACTGACATGGTTAAACCTTTTTAGAATGTCATGCTGATCTAATCAATAATAATTTATAGGCTAAACAGTAAACCTCCATCAGTAAACCTAGGTCCCTCTGCTTTTTGCAAATGTTCACGTGTGTCAAGTGAGCACACCTCCGACTTCAAGCATTGAATTGAAAGCAAATAACGTTAATTAATTCTATCTGCATTCTCTCCTACATATAATTTTACATAAATTTTATTCCTTTTACCTAATTACGAGTATTGTCGCAAGCTTCAACGCCTTTGATTTTAAATGCACTTTCCAAAAAAAAAAAAAAGAACCAAGTTTACTTACGTATTTGTTTATCTTAAAGAAAGTACAAAAACCGTTAATTCGAACTAATACGAATTATCAACAATTTTTATTCTTATTTAAATTTACATAAAATTAAAGTGAGTTTTAGTAATGAATCTCATCATTCGGTAGTACTTAGAAAACGAATGTCACACGTGACACATACATACAATATATACAATACATGTGCAAGCGCACATACAATAATTTGCAAATTAAGCTTTTGCATTAATAGGCAATATTTGCTGCTTATACAATACAACAGCAAAGGTGAGCGAATGGATAAACAAACAATATGATACAACACAGTTGACGCACCTACATAGTGTGCGTAAACATTTATATGAAAATAAAAGTTATTGATATAAAAATAGAAAGTTTCTTCGCGTATACAATACAACAACAATACATGCAAAAATGATCCCTCCAATTAAAAGAAATCACTGGAATAAAGGAAACAGAAAAATTGCAAATTTACATTTTAGAAATTTATAAGAATTCAATATGAACGTAAAATACCATATATGCAAATATAATCTAATTCGACTAGTAGAATAAACACAGCTCAGCTAAATATTTGAATATTTCATACCTTTATATCCACTCACAAAACATACACATACACACACATGCACACACACAAGTACACAACAATAACATATAACTTGTACAATCAATCATTTACAATTAGTTATCGTCCCGCATAGATTAGGGATCAGTGATTATGATTAGCAATGGAAGCGATATTAAATAAAAAATAATGTGTGAATGTAGAAGGTATGTAAACGGACCATTATCGACTCCTTTTTTTTCCATTAATTGATTCTTTTTTTGTTTATTTTGTTCTCTTGTTCCTTTTTTACATAAACATATAACAGTTAGTATTGTTATTGTAAAATTTGCCCTCTCAAAATGAATGTATTGTATTTTTTATGCAATGTCAAAGTGTTATTTTGAGTACACGTACTCCATCGTATATATATGTACGTGTTTGAATTGTGCACAGCGTACAATTTAGGATGAAGAGTAATTATTAATTACTTTGGTGACAAGTAATATGAATACATGCATATGTGTACACATACAAATACATACATAAATACAAATACAAAAATACATACTAAATATAATAATAAAGAAACCTTATAAACCGTTTTGTTTTTCTCAATTGCGTTTGTGGAGTACGGCAAGGATATGGAGAGGGTAGACAATGCATCTATGCATTGTACACATTTTAGATTAGATACTCAACTTAGATATTGTTTCCAATTGGACGCCGTAAATCCTATATTGCATGTCTGCCTCCGTATAGCACAAGAGATCGATATCAATGCCCTGCCGAGAGGCAAATTACTGAATTTCTCTTCCATACTCTCAATTATGATTAAATTTTATTCAATTCGTGACTTCTTTGGATATCAATTTTTTCAGCGGTTTAGATATTGGAAATTACTCAGTACAAGTTTTAGTCTGGAGTTAACATTGCGAGAGTTAAGTGCGCGTCATAACCAGAACGGATCTGTTGTGCATATTTTCATTAAATTCTTTTCTGTTTTGCTCTATTATCTCATCATACTCGCGCGTATAATGTGGTATTTACACGCAAAAAATATTTATATTGTCTTGATAATAATCGTAACAAGTGTAGACTGTATTAAAACAGGCAAGTAGAACATTTTCGTGGATCATTTGCAAGAAAATCGAGCGCATGTAACATATATGTATGGTGTAAATATTCTGTAAATATTACATGTTTTTGTTTTGAAATGTACGTATGTTATGTTAAAACCGGAATTGGAATGTTGCCATACTGTCATGCAACTCTCTGCGTACTCTCTTAAGCGGGTAAAGTCTTTTAAGTTTTGCATATATTTTGCTAGTTAAGGGTCAATGTAAAGGTGGAGAGTGGGATTGCGACAACGGCGAGTGCATATCCGTAGAGAAGAGATGTGACGGCATCGTAAATTGTAGAGATGGATCTGATGAGGTATCTAAAAATTGCTTAGGATTTAGCAATTGTCAGGCGTTCGCTTTTAAGTGTACGTACGGAGCTTGTATAAATGGGGGCTTCAAATGCAACGGCCGACAAGACTGTGCAGACAACTCTGATGAATTGATTTGTTCAGCAGATCGTCAGAGTGAATTACAGGGCAGATGCAGGTTTGACAACCTCGTCTGTATGTGTTGAATATTATGCTTATTATTAATCTCGTTTCTTTAGAAATAATGAAATGCAATGCCTTCAATCCAAGGAGTGCATTAGTAAATACAGTATTTGTGACGGTCAGCGGGATTGCTCCGATGGCTCAGATGAAACGGTACAGGTGTGCGCTGGTTTTGAGTGTCCAGAATTAGCATTTCAATGTGGCAATGGTGCTTGCATTAATGGTAATGCCAAATGCAACAGCAGTAGCGAATGTGCGGACGATTCCGATGAAGCGTGGCAATTGTGTGGTTATCCACGGCCCAAGAGTGCTTTCGAGTTGACGCCGACAAATAAATGTCAGGTGTCAGAAAAAGATGGATATTTAATAGTTCGCCTTCATCCCGGAAATCACACTATACCCCTGGGACGTTGGGTTAACGACTATGAAACCATTCATTTAGAATGTACAAGTGGCTACGACATAAAAGGTCATAGATCTCTATTGTGTAGAAATGGCAGATGGAGTGGCCCGTTCCCTTCTTGTACAAGTAAAACCATATATATGAAAACCGATATGTTTTTAGTTTGGTTTCTTTAGGATATTGTGACGGAAAATTTTTGCTCGGGTTGTCTACTTATTATATATGCCGCGATAGTTTAAATATTGAAGCGAATTGCGAATATATTCCTCCTTACGGCGAGGTGGAGGTCAAGTGCAATGCCGGTTATGAAGGCTTATCTAATGGTATTACTTCTTTGCGCTGCTCCGCTGATGGTACATTAACTTCAGAACGCCCACGTTGTAAGTTGTCGTGTGGTCGCGAATTATCTGGTTTTCAGTTAACAAACAAAGGTGTGCCCGTTAAGACCAGTGAAGTGCCTTGGCTGGTAGCGATATATCAAAAGATTGATACAAGTTTTAATTATATTTGTGCGGGCACTATAATATCGCCCAGTGCTATTCTGACGGGTACGTACGTTTGTGCCAATTATTTATATGTGTAAAAAACAAAGTGAATTTCTTCGAACTTCGAACAGCGGCTCATTGCTTCTGGAATGAAGAAATAAAATCTATTGACCTTCCTAGATATTTCCGAGTAGCAGCTGGCAAATATTATCGCGGCTATAACGAAGGTGGAGATCTCAACGCTCAATTTATTGATGTCGTTGAAATTATCGTTTCCTCAGAGTAAGTTTTGTCCAAAACTATGGATTTCTTTAAAAAAATCTGTTGAAATTACAAAGTGCGGGTTGCTTCTGTTATTGCACTTTATCCAGAAACTGGTTAAAAATAACGATTAAGAGTAACAGTCATGGATGTTTTTAAAAAAAATCATAAATCGAATAAGTTTATGGATTATTTCAAATTATTTAAGTAAAAAACATTATAATTTTTTTTAAGCACATAAACGTAATTTGTTAAGTCGCACATAACACGGTTCACCATACATGACAAGTTTTGTTATATAAATTTGGCGGAATTGAATCCGTATATTTTTGTTTCCTTTTTCTTCTTCTTATTTCAGATTTAATCATGCAAATAACAATTTCTACAGAGACTTAGCTATTGTCAAACTGAAACAGCCTTTTGCATTTACCAAAAACATATCGGCAGTGTGTGTAGATATCAAAAAGGATATTGGTGATAGTTATGTGAGAGATGGCGTACAGGGATCTGTAGTAGGCTGGGGTAAAAGTGAATCTGAAGGCGTGGTATTGCAAAGGGTCCTGGTGAAAACGAGATCTTATAGTAATTGTCAAGAACATATACAGAACTTACGAGGCGATAAATTTTGCCTTGAGTATGAATATGAGTCGGAGATATGTCGAGGTGATAGTGGCGCTGGCTTTGTTAGATTAAATCCTTACACTCACAGATTTGAATTATTGGGAATAGTGAGCTATGCTCCTTCCACCACGATGGGTTGTGTCCAAAATGGCTTCATTACAGTAACAAATGTTAACAGCATGCCAAATTATTTGCAACGAAAAGTGGAGCAATTCCAGAGTGAGGATGAAAATTTATTTTAGTACAGGGACAAATTGTAGAATAAGTTCAGATGTACACAATTTTATTCAATAAAAAAATTATATTGTACATATTGTTCATATTTATATCGCATTGAAACATATTTTGAAATTTTTCATTTATTCAAATTTCTTAATTTATCAGAATTTTAAAAATGAGACAAATTTCTGAATAATTCGGCGTTCTTTCCAAATTCAATTCGACTAAGGTGATAAGATGGGTTGCTGGTGATCCAACCCAACCAAACGTTGATAAAATCTATGAAATTTTCCAAGAAATTGAATAAATCTTGCGTCATCTCTGTGAACCACTGTAGAAACGAAATTGGGCAAATCGTAAAGAGTCATATGCGACAAAGTGCGAAAGAAAGCATAGCTTAGGGATGATGAAGCTGCTGCTCTTTCATCACGTAAATGACGCAAAATTAATTATAAATAACTGAACAAACTTTGAGAAAGCTTGTCTGGGAAGTTTTAATGAATCTACA
This sequence comes from Ornithomya fringillina, assembly GCA_963978525.1. Lineage (NCBI taxonomy): Eukaryota > Metazoa > Arthropoda > Insecta > Diptera > Hippoboscidae > Ornithomya > Ornithomya fringillina. The sequence continues at coordinate 17,896,054 of OZ021691.1, read as the reverse complement.
GTAAAGTCAGATATCTTATGTTATGATGAAAATATTTCATTCAGCATAATACTCACATCACCAAAAAAAAACATTTCATGAAAATTGAATATTTCAATACTTATGTAGTAAAAGGACATGTGTACCGTAGAAAGAAGAAGAACAGACAATATTTGAAATGATATATTTAAGACATTTATTTAAATTATTTATTATTGTATTTATTTTTTGTGTACCTCTTTAATTGGGTTGAATTGAAATTCATATGAATTGTTATTTTTTTATTTTATTTTGAATTTATGCCATAATATTTATATTCATAATATAAGATGCAGAAAAAGAACCAAGTTTAGCTAATGCCAGGTCTGGTATACCCATCACACTTATGCGTGAAATGTTGGCTTCGTTGGTATGTTAGCGTCTATTGAAGTATTGGTTGCATAGTTTTTCACACTACCGTGAGCGTTTTAACGCTGACACGCGGACATACGGATATTGCTAAATAGACTACGGTTGTGAACTGGATCCCGAGCACATACTTTCCGTGAAGTCATCTTTAACGAGTTGATAACGAAATGGTAAACACAACTTGCCTAATAACCATTACATCGCGTAGGGTATAAAAAGAGAAAAGGACTTAAAAACTATGCGAAAACGTACATAGAATAATACGTGAACATTTGCTGGAGTAGCCGTATTTATTATAATAATAATACATTTAGTAATTTGAGTATGTATTGTGTACACTTATAAAATATTTCAAAATTTCGCTTATAATTATTTTTACACATTTCCTTGTTTTTGTATTTTCTCAAGTTTCCTCTAGTGTTGTATCCTCTACATCTTGCCAATGTATTGTTTCCTTAATTTCCCTCTTTGTCGTTTTTCTGTTTATTGTAATGTATTTCTAAAAAGTGGTTTTACCATTAATTAATATCATAATAGTTTTCGTATTTAGGATACATTTAGTAAGATTAGATTTCGATTTCCATCATTTACAATTTACATTTTTTGGAATGGTTATGATAAAAATTCCAACTGGCATTTATGAATATCTTAAAATGGTTGTGGTTGTGGTTGTTGTTGTGGTTTTCGGTTTTCGTTTTTAGTTGTTGTCTCAGTCTTAGTTAAAGAATAGTTTGTTTCTTTGTGAATAGTCTACATTATCGATAAGTCTAGTTTAGTTAAAATTAATTAATTGCTTTTTGCAGATTTTTAAAATCCCTTTCAGGAATTCATTAATTTTTTTACATTAACTTTACTAAACTATTGAATATAAAAGAGTTTTTAACATATTTTAGTAAGACAGACGTTTATGCTCTATCGTGATTTTATTCCATTTTTAATCATCCATAAATTGATTGTTTTATTCCTATTTACAATGAATTTTACGTAATTACAGAAATCGGTTTATATGGTTTATTATATGCTGCTAAAGAGATTTTTCTAAAAAAATCAAACATATACATATCTTTCTCTATACGATAAATGCGTAAGTTCACATTCTCACGTGTATTGGAATATTTGGAAAACTCGTTTTGGACTTTTCATACAAAAACCTAAAAACTGGACGGTTTTACATAAATAACAATAATAAAAATAATAATACTGTACATAATTAAACAACTGACATGCATATATACGAGTGTTATGTGGAAAACTGAAAATTTGGTGGAAGAGTGAATGAAAAGAGGCACCTCTTACGATGAGATGGAAACTTTTTGTCACAAAACTTGCAATACTAAAGTTTGCGGATTCAGAAGGGGGAAGATCAAGGTCACGTTACTCGAGAGTTTCCGTCTTTTTCCTCACACTGTATCTCACACTAAATCTTTACTTTTAATATGAGATTTTAATAAACCGATTGGAAATTATCCACCCATTCATCTGCGTTTAACAATTTACGGAGGGGAAGTTGACAGGTTCATGTCGTGGTCATAAACTACAAAATGTCAATGTTCTTTGAGTTATTTTATTATCACATTCACTCCGAGTTACCATAAAATAAGTTTATGTCTAATAACGTTCACCATCTAACATGAAAAATATAATTGCGGCACTATAAGTTGTAATGTTTCTCTCCCTCTCCCTTTCTATCTCTATCAACGTTCAAGATTTTAAAAATTAATTTAGAAGCTAAAAAAAAGGAACATCTAAATAATTATGTATAGTATAATTAGATAATTAACAGAACGGAGGAGAGGACATCTAAAAATATAGCTATCCTTTGTCTTTACTCGGGCCCACACTAACGCCCAACAAATGCTCACCGGCCATCGTCAGGCCACTTGGTTGATGAGCATAATTGCGTATTTGATGGAGTGATATCAATTGGTTAGGGAATGCGTTGGAGGCGTTGCTTTGGTTGATATTTTTATTCGGGAAACTAATAGCGTCGTACAGATAAGGCCTCTGGGCCATCGGATGATGTGAGAGTGTATTGAGATGTGGTGGCATAGAGTTGATAGGTGTAAATGCTGAATTGCTAGTTGGCTTGGTAATATTCGATGCATCATAAGGACCCACCGTTGAAGGGGTAGATACTAAATGGTGTTTAGAGGAAACGCTATTAATTATTTGTAAAAGATTTTAGAAAGTTTCATGCCTACCGATATCCTCCCGTCCATTTTCATTCATACGATGATGGCTGTGTAAGTCGTTGTGTTGGGAATTGGGTGGTACAACTGCTCCAGTACCATTCTGAAGTGCGTTGTAGTCCATATGTGATAGCTGTTGTTGCTGTTGTTGTTGTTGTTGTTGAGCTTGTTGTGATGGTGGCTGATGCTGTTGCTGTTGTTGATGTTGTTGTTGTTGATGTTGTTGTTGGTGGTGATGTTGTTGTTGTTGTTGTTGGTTTATATGAGTCTGCTGATGGTGACCATGATGATGTTGTTGCTGCTGTTGCTGATGTATAACATCCTTCATGTTGGCTGCTGAGTCGGGACTAACTTTTGGCCAATAGGAATTATCGGTAGACGCTATAGAGACTGCTGGCAAGGCGATGTTATTACGATTATGTTGCATATTGTTTATGTTGCCACCAACACCAACGTTAATACCACTTCCGCCCCCAGTCCCAGAGCTAGAAAGGTTTGGTGCATTGTTTGAGGATCCGGTAGCACCCCCCAGTACTTGTCCATTATTTCCAGTACTACCAGCACCATTTTGGGTATTAGCGGGATTACCAATATTTGTGGCAACTATGGGCGGCCGTTTATCGGTGCGTTCGGAGTGTTTCTGCATATGTTTGGTCAAATAGGTTTCTTGAGTATAAGATTTGCCACAATACTGGCATATGTGCGTCTTCAGGTGTTTCGATTCTTTATGCTTGGGTATATGATCTAACAGAGAGCTCTCGTCGGAGAAGCATTTGTAGCAGGAATTACATTTAAACGGCTTGTCCGTTTGGTGGCATCGCGAATGCGACTGCAAGTTAGAAAGTTGTGAGAAGGCCTTCTGGCAGCCAGGATGTCGACATTTGTAGGGCTTGTCGCCCGTATGTGTGCGTATGTGTTGTTGAAGATGAGAAAGTTGAGTGAATTTGCGCTGACAAATTTCGCAGCGGTACGGTTTAATACCCAAATGGATGCGGGTGTGCTGGGACAAATACGATGAGTTGGCAAATGCTTTCGTACATTGCGTGCACTTGTAGGGTTTAGCCTCACGCATGTGGATTTGTGTGTGCAACTGCAAATCCGCTTTGGAGGTGAAAATCTGCAAGAAGAAGATGAGAGAGAAATATTGGGAAATTAATGGTAAAAATCGAAATTTAGTTATGTGAAATTTCTCGCCTCCTTTTCGTTTAACTTTTATTACTACATTTTGTGGTATCATATTTTCTTGCATTGTAACCAAAAAACTCAATAATTTGTCGTAACACTAACATTTTTGTTAGAATCGTATTTAACAGGTTGCCCTAAGTGCAGTACCTTTGTGTCCTTAATATCCTGTATTTGTAGATGATGATGTGGTGAGGAAGTGGACGACGAAATACCGTTGGAATTATTATCTGAGAGGTGCTGCGGCTGCTGTTGTTGTTGTAGGTTCCGATGCTGGGCTCGAGCTCCGCCATGATCTACGCTGTTACTGGTCACCACGATATGTTGGTTGGGGTTAGGATAAATTCGAGACTTACGACCTCTCATATGACTACCACTACCACCACCACCACCACTCCCACCACTAACACCTGAAGAGCTTACTACTCCACTACTTGTAGAATCTGGTAATTTTGCTTCCAAACACACAGTGGAACTTGATGAACTTTTAACCAAAGCCAAGTGACTAGTCTCCAGTGAGCTGTTGGTGGGCATGGATGTTGTGGTATTAGAAACAACGTTTGTGCTTTGCAAATGATATTGGTGATGATGATTTGCTGGTTGTTGTTGTGGTTGTTGTTGTAACGTGGGCTGATTATTGTTGTAACTCAACACGGATGATCTTAAATCACCGTTATTGGAAAATACACTTAACGGTCCCAGAGTAACGCGTTCGTTGAGACTGTTACGTAATTGATCAATTGAACGATGAACCGCATGACTATAATCACCACCTGCGGGCGGTATTTCACCAATAAGTGGTGAATTGTGATGATAATCTAAACCACCGCCTATAGGGCGGTACTCTATGAGGCGTCCCTCCATTATTTCGTATTGCGCCTTTTCAGTAGATTTGCTGCCTTTTTTCAATTTCAGACCTTTTTCTTAATTCTTCTCTTTACGAATTAACTTAATCCTTGACATGTTGGTCACTGTGTAATTTCACTTCACACAAACACACATGACTATGAACTGAGTTATTATAAGTACATGTCTATGCCGCGGCATCCATTTTATTTAATAAATCTTTTCATTTGAGTCAAATGTCCAATTTTTTAATTTGAATGTACAATATATATTCTGAGCAATTCGTATTTTACATTAATTGAAGAATAGAGTACGTGCGAAAGTGTCAAGTGAAATGGTCCAAAATTTAGATAAACTTTAACATTTCGAGTTAAAATTCAACAATAACTTTAATGGAAAAGACTCATATACGTGCAGTCCAAATTCCAAGATAGCTAAGTCTAAGTCTTGGTGTTAGTAAAAATCTATCTTCTTTAAGAGAAAAGAAATCCAGTGAATATTATTTTTAAAGATTAATGAACTAGAACGTGTACATAAAAAATTTTTCCTCCGGCTGCGTTGCCAGTGACCTGCATTTTCTATTTATAAAACAGTCACAAATACATTGTGTATTTAGGTTGGCGGTCTAAATAACCAACAAACTAGACAAATCTACCAATTCAAGGTTATCTCAATCATAACATAGGAGTTGTTGTGTGTTTTTTTTCTAATTCTAAATTTTTTTTTTATAATATTATATATCAAAACAAATTCACATGAAAAATGCACACACACACACACAAGCGTGTATATACATTTGAATTGCAATAAAAAACAATATGTTTTAGAACTCGGAAAACCCAACAGAAAAAATATATATTTACATGTATGTATATATCACACATAAGGGCGTAGCAGAGTATGGTATAACGAAAAAAGCACAGCGACAGTATAATGCACCATGTGAACTCAAATAGAATAAAAAATCTATTTCTGCACTAAAATATGTGTAGAAGAGCACTTGAAATTTATTCTAAAATAGAAAAACAAAAAAAAAAAACAAACAAAAATATTAGAAAAAAAAATAGAAAATAGAGGAGTACTACAATATGCAGTGAACGTGAGTGAGTGGGCCTGAATGGCATTATATGAATGAATTGAATAAATTTTTGCACCTGTCAGATCATCGCTCTGCCAGACCAACTCGTATTGTGTCTGGCGAATTGTCTGGATTATTGTCTAGCACATTGAATCCTAATATTCACATACATATATATATATAATATTTATTTATGTATTTGTGTACTTCTGCACACGTAAACACAGCTATTCAACAAATTTTTAATGTGTGATCTGGCACAACATACAACTATAAGTAAATGTATGTGTGTAACCTATATACAAACACGTTTGGTTGTTATTATTTTTGTTTTGTAACATATTAGAAAAACAGTCTAATCGAAATGTTGCAGTTAATTTATTTAACACTTGAGGGCTAAAATCTAAACGAAAGTTACACGATTGCGTTGCGCGCGTACGTGCAAATATTAGATATTTATTAATAAAAAACAAGTACAATAACTATACTTTGCTGACGCCAAATTTTGAATGCCCGCCATCGATGCTTGAAAACATCCCCTGGTTTTTTACTTTATATTTAATGCGGAAAAATTATTTAAAAAGTTGTTCCCCTTTTAGATTTTGTTGCCTTGTTGTTTGTTGTTGTCGCTTAACCGATTTTGGCCAATTTCAATACCATCTAGTGCCTGCTAAGTTTGAAATCCACGTGTTGACACAAGATGTACATTTTATGTGACTAATCGTACAGACAGAATGAATAGAATGGAAGCAATAGTAATAATATGTAAAAATGGGGGAAGACAAACCGATATCCTGTCCTGCCACGCCACATTTTTAGACTCGAGGTCCTAATTACTTATCAACAGAAAATTTTAACATTACCGGGTTTCAAAACGTGCCATAAAGCACGATGGCACCCTAAAAATAGTTTCTCCATAAAAATTCAAATATTGCGTAAACAAAATAGTTTAAATCATGCCACAGCAATGCATGGTGGGACGTCTAGTAAAAGAGAACGAACGACAGAAAGAAATTGAATAGAAAAAGGAACACACAAGAAAGTTCTCATTGAACTGAAAAGGCTATATATGCGACGGCATTCACATCATTATATAATATACTATATATGTTTATTGGAAATAACTAATACGCACACACACGCACATTATTAGTGATTTTGGATCTATATTGTATTATATTACCCATATATACACATGCGGAATGCACGTAATATTTTCATTTGTTTGTTTACAAATGTTGGTCAATAACCTCAAATGTGTTTATAGTTTATTAACAGGCACTCACACTTTCTAATTCTAATGTTGTTCAGTGTTTAGGCGATTAGTGTATGCATTAGGCGAATACTTGCGGTTGTGTTAATTGATTAAATTTAATTTTTTAAAAGATCTCTAGTCTCGAAAATGGGCAACCGCAGCTTAAAATGTTAAAGTACTTAAAACGTTGGGTTTTAGCCTAAGCTTTAACAGTGGATTTATGTACGTCCGGAAAAAGTGTCACACATCTTCATATAGCAGTTATGGTGGCTATACCTCGTTATAGAAATCTGCAATTTTTTCAATTGCTCCCGATCACTCGTACATAAGGTTCGTCGTGAATTGAAAGCATCAGCTGTTGCAAAACGCAATAACATGGAAGGTTCGGACACTACTAGAAATACGCAATTTGTCCAAGAAGTGCAAGAGATCGTTATCGAAAGCCCTTAAAAGTCCATGGGGACTACTGCGAGACACGTACATGTCTCTGAAAGCCTATTCTGTCCAGTTGGCCAAAGACCTCCGCTATATGTCCTACGTTTTGTGCAGACAACAGATTATTTCGGCACAAACTCGGGTACCTACACTTATCCAAAGAAACGTCTCTCTTTCTAAGCACTCTGAAGTTCCTAATATGCTGTGGTTTTTTTCTGACGAAAAAAATTTCGATTTAGACCAAAAAATCAATCAAAGAAATGACAAGCGATTATGCTCACATCCTACAGAGTTTACTCGTGTTAAGCGCACACGAAGTTTCCAGCAACTGTCATTATTTTAGGAGTTGTGGACAACGAAGGACATGTTGTGCCAGCGCACTTCTCTTGTCAGGGGCTTCGCGTGAATGCTGCCGCCTACATCGAGGTTTTATAAACAGTTGTGAAACCCTGGATTGATAGTGAACGTGTGGACAGACCATACATATTTCAAGACTCCACCCCCTCACACAAAGCCATGACGATAATGGAGATTTTATTATGTAATAATAATTGAATAGCCTAGAAGCCATTTAACGTTGTGTAAGAATTTTATGGAATCATAATAAATTTTGCAAAAAATACGAACAAATTAGTTTTAATGTAATGTGCCCTTAACTACCGTTCGCACTTTGTATTTGTATTTGGTGTAAAGTTCTGTAACTTTTAATGATTTTGTACTAATCGTGCTCTATTCACTTAGAAAGTATATATATTCCTATATATTCATTATTTAGCTTTCGATTTTGTGAAAAATGTTCATTACCTTCTTAATAGATCCACTTAGCGGTAATTTTGATAATTCCTCATACTCTAAGGTTAGCGAAGTTTCAAGTATTCCGTAAAATTTTTAAACTATAAAGTAATAAAAACTGGACGATTAAGCGATTTTTGTGCGTCCGCATGTCCGTGTAAGTGCGTTGAATTAAATAATTATTTTGCCCTTTCCAAAGTGGTCACAACTTTTGCACTGTCCACTTTTACACAAAAATCTTGTAGTAGTAAAAATATCGAAAAATAAAAAAATACATTAAGTGTCTATTTCTAATACATAACCCCGAAGATAATGTATAATTAGAGTGATTGTAAATCTTAAGTACCAGCAAACAAGTGAAAAAGTGAAATTAACTTAAGCCACACGTTACGGGCGTGGCAGGTACTTCATTGCGCTACTTAAGGCTATTTATAATACATATCTACTTAGGCGTCTGATTGTGCACAAAAAAGATTATTTATAAATTGTGGGACTGTCTGTTGACACATTTAGAGCACTTTCAATAGCATTCTGTGTGCAGAAACTGAAAATGTCCGTACAAAAATTCAATTAAAAATCCCAAATGTCCGCAAGACACACGGACACATTTTCATACTATTAAAGAATACTTTGTAGGGTCTCTGACGCCCTAATGTGGATGTTGCAATCGGAGCAGCAAACTTGGTGTACTTCTATTACAAAATGTTCTTCCTAAAATGCTTTTACCCGCCGTGGTTGTGTTAGAATTCGATTTCTAATCTTTTAATAGTAGTTAAGTGACTTACGACTTGTCTATAATTAACAACACAAATGCGAAAAGTAAGATCACTTCTTTTCAAAATTACTTTTTGGACTTTTTTCTAAAAAAATTTGAGAAAATTAATTAGAAGAAGTGAAAGGTTTTGAATTTTATTATTGTTTCAATTGAAGGTCTTGAAGTTAGTGCCCCATAAGATTGGTATATCAATTGATCACGATTTTAAATGTATTGTGAAGTTTCCAATTCCTTGAGTTACTCCACTGTTTTGAAGTGTTTTGTAAGTGATAGAAAATTATAATTTTAATGACATTTAATACTTTCCATTCTTATTGTTGTACTTTAGCGTTTATACGTTTTTTTCTTTTTTGTAGTTCAATGCACCATGGAAACCTAAGTTGTACAATTGAAACTCAACTTGCAGTTAGTCCTTGATTGAATCACATTGGTTGTTATATCAAAAGTGAAATTTTTGCGTAGCACTATAGAAATTTTCATAATTTCACCGAGACAGTTGAGCCTAAACTAATTTATGCTTATGTATGTGCGTATACGTGGATGTGTGTTTGCAATGAATGCATGTGCAAAAAAAGTTGATATGTAAATATAAAATAAAAGGGGCCTAACCTATCAACACACTTACACGCATATGCAACATATGTGTATGTATGTGTTTGGGCATAAGAGTATAACTGCCTGCCCTCATATATGGTACACATAAACAAGCAATAAATTTTTAATAAAAATAACAATAAAAATGATTATAAAAAAGAACACATACACACAAATGTTGCATAATAATAACTCTAACCATCAAAACTGCAGAATATGTAAATTAAATACCGAGAGATGTCAGGGCATTCATCTATTGCATATAATTTTCATTTCTTTATTATTTCAATATTTTTGTTATGCCCACCACCGCAAAGAATATGTGGCGGTTACATTACCAGGGTGTTTGTAACGCTTGTAAGCAATAAGTATATATATATATAATTGAATTAATATTGTATACTGGGTCGATCTAGGCATATCTGTCTGTCCGTATGTGAAATATCGATTTCAAACTTGGCCAAGTGTCGCTAGTGTCTGCTACTGACTCTGAGCGAAAACGGCCCATTTTCCCATATTACTCATAACGTATAGAATTTGAAATGTCACATTTACCAGTTAGTTGCTTGGGAGCATCCGTGCTGGGTGTCAAAGTTTTGCCTAAACCGAATCAACTTTTTACATATTGCTTGTTTTTCTTTTGTTTTTCAAATGATACTCTCAAACTCTTAGAAATGTGATCCACATACACGAATAACCAATGCAGCCACCTGCCCGTTAATTGATAACTCGTATGTAAATAATGTATGTACACATATGCATTTGAATGGTGGAAGTGTGGGCATTTCTATTTGTTGTGTGATGAGATATATGCGTTTATTTGTACAGGATTAATCATTTACTTGCACACATTTACTAAAAAATTACTCTAGCATGGCGTACCTTCATATTTCACATACATTTTTATGCGCACAGTTATATACTATATATGCTGTACAATATAGTCAACTTGGCCCCATTATAAACGCGTATGTCATAGATTAAAATAATCGAACAAAATCACTCACCCGCTTTTTCAATTGTTAGAGAGACAGAGAGATGCTGTCGAGTCGCAACATTATTGTAAAAAATAGTATGTGCAAAAATAAAGCACGGCTTTCCCCCTCAAAAATAGATCGAGAGCTACGCCTACAATGGACAGATGTGAATTGATGTGCTAATAAAATTGAGCAGGAAATCGAAATTTGCTATACACGTGCGACGATGTTTTATAAAGGGGCATGGTCAAACAACAGATTTACCAGCAGCCATACTCAGCGTAAAACTTGACTTTCATCTTGATACGTAAAACACCTATTATTAGAGGGCGTAATCGCGTACCTGCCTCGTTCACCGTTCTTCCGTTCGTTTGTAGATGTGGAGGGTATTTAAGATTTGGTCTAGCCAAATTTCTCATATTGTTCTTAAGTTTATTACATCATAGAAGTGAAAGAACATCTGGACATAATTGCCTGCTAGAGCAAAGGTGTAATAGCGGCGCTTCGACGTACATCCATGGATGTAGTCGTGCACCAAGGCACAAATTATGTATACTGACGTAAATTCTATACTATTATATGAATATAAATAAAATTTTCTATATTTTATAATTTAAACATTTGTTATTGATTTTTGCTTAGTAGCGTTAAAAAACACGATATTTTTATTTATCTCCTCCTTTGCCACCCACACTCGTACATAGCAGTTCAACACTAACTGGTTAATGTGGTTAATTTTTATGGTGATTAATAATTTGTGTAATTATTATTGTCTTGTGCATATAGTTTTGTTATTTTTTGCTTTTTACGAATGCATTTCATTTAGGAGTACACGTATGTGTTGCGTTAATTGCACCAATTTTTGTTTTTTCACTTAACGCCTAACTTGCAAGTGTACTTTATATATGTAGAGCATCTTTGGCATCACCATGCCAAATCTATTTCATCTATTGCAGCTATTATATATTTATGAGACTGAAAAAAGAAATCTTATCAAAGTTCGGTCTTTAGTTGTTGGAGTTAATCGCGCGGTGGTCTTTGATTTACTGATCGTTTAGCTTTAAAAATCGTTCATATAGTCCTGTTAGCAGCTTTGAGTAAAAGTTCACAGATATTCGTGTTGTTGTTGTTGTTGTCATCATTAGTGGCTTTGCTCTATCATATCACCTACATTATGTTTATTATATACACCTACGTATAATTATATTTTTGTGTGTGTGCGCAATGTTCACATACTTGGCTTAATTATGACGTTACGTGTGTAAGGGTTGAGTGCATATGATTAAGGGTACGACTACATTACATTGTTCGTTTCTATTGATTTATAACTTAATTACTTGGTTTGAGACTCTTAAAAACTCAACTTTCTCTCTCACTTTCTATTATTTTGAATTTCACCTTATAGCCATTTCGATCGTGGTATGAGTTCTTATTACTATATTTGTGTGTTTATGTTTCTTATTGAATCCATTACGCACTACATACCATGAGCACAACGAGGATGCAAAGGAGATAAAACGCATTTCTGTTCTCTCCTTTTCATCTGTGCTCATTTCACAAGATGCGATCACTTAATGAAGTCAACAGATGCCTTAACAGTGCCTTATATTTTTGTAACTTGGTTTTTGTTTTAAAAATGTTCACAGTATATCAAATAACTTGCAAATTATGGATGTGTGGGTGGTCATTTACTGTTATCAATATCAATCATTTAAGTCTCCATTAAAACATTAAGATTAAATATGTGCGTTCACGCCGACTCCAGCCAATTTTCTATTTTATAAGAAGCTTTAAAAAAGTCAATACACAGGACATACCATACTGCCTCTGAAAGTCTCTTTTGAACCCGCATCTCACAGAGTCTCCTATGACAAGGCCTTAGCTAAATCGGCTATTAAAGGTACTGATTAAAGCTAACTAACCCCGCTAAGTAATATCTAAGGCCAATTCCGCACAAGAGAGGCGGTAATTTATATACAGGAGAAAGGATGAACCAAATTAACACACTAGCTCAGATGTAAAGAGGTCGCACTAATCGGTCGTATAAGAAACAAGTAAAAAACTAAATTTGGTTTAGGCCAAATCTTAAATACCCACAAGGGTAGGCGTGGCAAATTAATATATTAATATATATATATTGCGCCCTTTAATAGTGTACGTATCAGCTAGCAATTATACTTTAACGTTGAATATGGTTTTTTGTAAATTGTGGGCGTGTCTATTATCCGAATATGCATTCAAAAACTAAAAGCGTCTGTACGAAATTTCAGCTCAATATCTTAAAATTTACGCCCGTGAGAGTGCCAACAACAGAAAGACACACAGACACACGGACATACATGTCTAAATCGACTCAGTTTTTGACGCTGATCAAGAATATAAACTCTGTAGGGCCTCTGACGCCTCATTCTGGGTGTTGCAAACGGAAGAACAAACTTAGTATACCCTCATCACTGAGGTGGAGGGTATAAAAAGGGAATAGTGTATAAAGAGTTAAATAAACATGTCTCGTTGTTTGGTAAAAACTCAAAAATTCAAATAACATTTTCTTTTGTTTAAACAAATTTCAATAGTCCAAATATTGATCGATAACTTAAAGTTATGGATTAAGAAAAATGCTGGAAAAATTTTCCCTACAATACAAAAGTAGATCATTGCAAGCATAAGAGCAGTAATTTATTTATTTATTTTAATTGTAGCAGAAAAACTGCAACACGTAAAAGATAAGCGCAGTGAACTGAACTGAAGAGTTGGTTAGTGATACTTATTATTGTACATATCCTCATAATGATATGTGGGTATATTGTTTTTGTTTAGACGTTTGTACGTACCAGAAATTTATATACTTTTGATCACCATCAATAGAAAAGTCGAATTAGCTTATGTGTCTGTCCGTGTGTCCGTGCAAACTCTCATGGTCGCAACAATTGAAATATCGCTCTGAAATTTTGTACCCGCAGTCTTTGAGATTTTCTACGCTTTCCTATTGCAATTGGGTAAAATCTGTCAAGGACATATCCACAATGGCGTCCTAAACCTTGCACCCTTTCTAGCTTTCACCGCTCTTCCAGTCGCACATTTTGAGATATCGAGCTGAAATTTTGTACACATATTCATCAAATTTTAAAAGTATTCTATTTAAAATAGGCTAAATCGTTCCACAAATGGTTCACAACTTTAAAAAGTTCAATGTGCTGAGCTAGGCTATATTTATATCCTGTTTACTAAATCCCGATTTCAAAGAAAAGCGAAATTAGTCCTTTACAACTTAGTACCTTAGTATAGAAAATGGATTAAATCGGTTCGTGAACCTTCTTACAAACTGCACAGTTTTTAGGACCAACCAAACGAATTATTAATTATTTACATATTTGGAAGAGTCAAATAAACCACGTCCACCTTTTATATTTTAGCGGTTTTTTTAGAATATTATGGCCCGAAACAAACGTTAGCGTAAGCGCACATAGTGATTACTTGCGTACTTGTGTTGTTATGAGATGGTTTATAAACAATTAAGGAACTGTTTCTAAGAAATAGTTTTGGTACTTTCGGATGTATTTTTGTATATGACTTGCGTTTTTGGGCGTGGCGTTGGCGTCCACGTCCAAAATGGCGATTTGTACAAATAAATTTGAGCGGTACTGTGGTGGTGTTCTACTTGGAAGAGGTTAATGATTACGACCTTTTTTACTTGTGTTTATATTACGCTTTATACAAAATTATTATTACTAATTTTATGCGTGTTTTTAAAGAGCATAATGGATTTGTTGTACTCCTTTGTATCTCCTCATTGCAACACTTGAAGACTCCAGCAAACTAATCTACTTTAATGTAATTCTTCTCTAATATCCCTTAAAGTATGTTAAGATTTCTGCTCCTATTAATAATGTGTCAACCGAATGAAACCGAATTGCGTGGGCCCCTTACGCAGACATAAGAAAAACTGCAAGAAAAATAAACAATATAATCTTAAGATAGCGGGCTTTCCCAAACATATACGCACAAACGTAAACAATATTGTACGGCAGTCTGGTTCTGCTTTTTATACCGTTAAATGAAACTCAACGAGAAAAACCCAAGAGCACAAATGCTGCACATATTGTAGACATTGTTTTGTGAGTGTGTGTGTGTGTCTATGTGTATTTAAATAAATTGAATACAAATAAACAAAACAAACCAAACGCTGCCCCCCTCTTACTTATAACAAATATAGAGGAACTTCTAAACACTTAATCTTTTGAGCAAAACAAAAGTCCGCGCGCGTTTTGTTTCTCATTCATGAATACAATACATCTTAGATACACGTATGCATACACGTGTGCACTGGCAGAATAATTTTGAGCTAAGTAGCACTCTAGTACACGTTTATATTTTATATAAACGTGCAAAAGTGCAGCAAACATGAACATGGAACGAGCAATTCCACGCGAGTGTCAAATTTATATCGCCACCAGCAGCAGTGAGAGAAGACGACAGAAGGAGCGAATGTTTAAATAAACGAAGGTCTTCAACTTTATAAGCATTGTTTTCAAAGGGATTCTCAAGAACTTTCGCCCCAAACACGCAAATACCCAAACACACACTCACACCTAATGGTACTTTTTTTTTTCATTGTATAT
Source organism: Ornithomya fringillina (assembly GCA_963978525.1). Lineage (NCBI taxonomy): Eukaryota > Metazoa > Arthropoda > Insecta > Diptera > Hippoboscidae > Ornithomya > Ornithomya fringillina. The sequence continues at coordinate 17,880,925 of OZ021691.1, read as the reverse complement.
GTGATGCTGAGACTAAAGCCAAACAATTTGTGTAAGGACGTGTTGCATCTTCTTTTAAATGTAGACATAATCGCTTGACGCGATTACATGCAATACGTTACGGTAGTTGCGATGATGACGATGATTAGTTTTGCTTTGTTCTTTTTTTCTTTTGTTTTGTTTTTGTTTTGTTAGAAAAAGAAATGCCAGAAGAACAAGAACAAGACGACGTAAGTAGTCTTTTGGCCCTTTTTCAGTGTTTGTTTATTTTTATTGTTGTTGTCTAAGTTGTTATCGTTAATGATGATGGAGAACCCAGGTTGATAGTGTGTACAATAACAATAATGCGACGAGTGTAAAGCGAATCGAAAGCGCGCCGTGTGTGTAAGCGCGCGGGCAATAGCGAGCGAGCTAGCAGCACGATCCGTCACCAATGTAAAAACTCAACTAAAGCGACGTTGAAAAAATCAGAAACAATATATTTTGGGGGGCCAAAAAGGCAAAGTACACACACACACACACGCACGCACAAACAGATATATATATATATGTTCACGCATACATATAAAAAATGGTAAAAAATCCTGCACACATGTACACACAGAAACGTATGCAAACATAGAAAAAAACGCAGCCAGCAATGAAAAAAACAAACTATGGGAGAAAAAATGAGAGAACACGTAAAAACAACAACAAACCAACTAACCAACCAACACAATGGCAACAACAACAAAACCTAAAAGCGCCGTGATGATGATGATGTTGATGGAAATAAAGCAACAACACAATAAAACCTACATCGACAGTCAGGAAGAGTAGTAACTGCCACATACATACTTTTAGCCGTTGCACATAAGTGTTAGTGAGTAGTAGAAAGGTTTAGCAAAGCAAAGCAAAGCAAAGCAAAGCAAAATATACAAAAACTTCATCATCATTATTATCGCCAACATTATCGTTATTGGCAGCGGCAGGCTAAGCTCATCATTATTAACATCATCATTACCACGATGACGACTGTTGGGATGTACTGATGATACAAATAATGTACATACACTCGCATATAATTTACAATGGAAAAACTTGGTTAACAAGGTTAGAGAGAGGGAAGTGTGTATTAATATACGCACTTATGGGCTGCAGTGTAGGTACAGGATTACGAGGTGCAAATACACTAATATTTATTTGCGTGCTTATTGATAGATGTTGCGGAGAGACGAGGGAGTTGATTAATATTTTTACTTTCATCGGTTTACCTTTCAACAGTTTAGTACTGCGCGGGGTGTTATTTGTTGTGTATGAAAACGTACGTGGAAATGTATGTAAATAAGTAATTTTTGCTCATCACATTTTTTTCTACACAGGCACACGTAGACGGTTATTGTAAAAATCCTTCTTTCGGTGTGTAACTGTATTATCTTTCGTGCCTCATTTTTTTAACTTTTTTTATGTCAAAGCAAACACAAACATCATTATTAGGATTGCCATTTCCACCATTATCATTATTAACATCATCAGCATCGACATAATCATTTTACTCGGGTTACGTTTATAAATGTTTTTTGCTAAATTTTCCCCTCCCGCCAGTTCGCATATATGGTAGAAGTAAAAAGAACCGTCTGTCTGTATGTAGTAGCATCTAAAAAAGGGAAACAATTTTTTTACAACAACAATAAGAGTAAAAAATGTTTCTTGCAATTTTTTCTCCGATTTTTTCCACACTTTTGTTTGTTGTCATTCTTGTTGTATTATTATTATTATTGTTGTTATTGTTGTTGTTGTTATGATGTAGTTGTGTAATGATGTAGTTTACCACTCACTCGCATAAAAAAATCCTGTAACATTGCTGCCTTCGCTGTTGATGCTGTTGACGCTGCTGCTGCTGCTGATGATGATGATGGTAGTGCTGGTAGTGTAGTTGTTGTTATTATTTTTTAGAATTTTTTCGTTTATGTTTTCGGCCTTTCCTGTGTATGTCTATACAGTTCGTTGGATATATGTGAGTGTTTCTATTGAGCTTCTCCCCCATAACAATGTTTCGTAAAACAGTGCGTGCTGGTGTGCTTGTGTACGCCAAGCTACATCATACCATTGAGAGTTAAATATGAGTGCTTCTAATAATTCATTGGATGGGAAAGGTGGGAGAGATAGCGGGAAGGGGATGGGCTAACATTCGTCTCTACAATCTTTAATTCTTTTTCCTCTCACGTCCTCTTGTTGAGGAAAAACTCTGAAAAAAAACTTTCAGTTCATTAAATATGATTTCATTTCGTTCAAAGCCTATTCAACAACGACAATTGTTAAACACATAAGAGTACACACACATACATATATTCCGGGTATGCAACACAAGCTATACTTTGTCAAGTTCGAAAGAGGTTTTCATCAATATTGTATTTGTAGTTGTTACTTGTGTTTTATTTGACGATAAATAAAATTATAAAACACAAAATTTGTTGTGTGTGTGTGTGTGTGTGTGTGTGTGTGTACACGTTTATTTCTTATTTGCTCAATTTTTATTTTTGCGAGTACTTACACACACACACCCACACATATGCATATACGTACATAGGCCTAGTGCTTGGTGTAGTATGTGGATAGTTAGGAGGTTAGGTCTTTGTTTTTATTCGTACCTATATATGTGTGTATCCTTTTACATATGAGTCTGTCCCTTTTTATTTATATGTAAGTATATTATATTCACATTTGTACGTTGTCCACGGTAATGGCTAATATAACGCGCTATTGTAATTATCAAAATATCAACAACAACAATAATAACATATTCTCACACAAACGTGTAGGCCCGCACCCACCGTCACTACCCATTCACAACCATAAAGCACAAGAAGAAGAATACCACGATCGCATTTGGCTTACGCGAAATTTTAAATGCCCTACACATCTAGGTGTACGTTGCGAACGTGGAATATATGCCATTACACCTTTTCGTAGAGAATATATATGTATGTGTCAACTCACAACCCGGACTAAGCAGACACGACATTTGGTAAACTAAAGGTTATCGATTGACGAGGTAACTTCACTGTTGAATGGGAATAAAAACTGAATTATTTACTTGACCACAACTACGTGGAGGCGTCAGATCAGCATCGATATACGAACAAACACTTTTAGTTTTTTCACGCAGATTGCATAATTGACAAAAATTTATTTATCTGCCCCAAAATTGATCTATTAAGTTGAAATTAAGAAAATTAACTCATCTATCGATGGTCGGATAATAGACACGCCCACAACCGAAAAAAATCTTTGTATCCCCCACAAAAGTTGACTTATGGATTGGGAATTTGGTGCACATATTTATGGTTATATCATCCATTGATGTGGGCGTGGTAGAATAGCAGAAGCGCCTACAATTTAAAAACCATACTCCACGTAAAAATGGACTGGCAAGTTGATACGTAATGTAAACACTATTAGAGGGCATGATGTGCATATATATCTGCCATGCCCACTATTGTAGATATGGAGGGTACTTAAAATTTGGCCTTAAGACAAATTCAGTTTTCTTACTTGTTAACCGTCTGCTTTATGCGAACACATGTTATGGCCTGTATTACATACACGACCGAAAATTTGTTACTTGTAAACTAAATGTCTTTTGTTCATTCTTCCTGTTTATGTTAAATGGAACGACGCAATTTTTATGTATTTGCAATATGTTTTTTCTCCTTTAACTTGTGTACGCGTAAGTACATAAATAGATATAGAATGTGTGCACGTACAGCAACATGTGTTCTCTCTTAAAAAATTTCATAATAGTCGCCCAATCTTTTTAAATAAGAGAGACACTTCCCTAACGTTTACCCATGATTTTTCTATATTTCTATCACATCATTTCGCAAGTGCTCTTTTAGGAATTTTGCTTCTGCATGCGAGAGAAAAAAATGCTTCGTGCGTCTTTAGTTTTTAAATCTTTTAGATCCTGTTTCTTAGGACGACGGATGTAGGCGGATGATAAAATGGTTGCTTGTTATCCTAGTATTCCAGCTCATCATTTTATTTAAACAATACGTGTGACGGTGGCGTTGTAGGGGTGACTCTGTTATTGCTTCGTTGCATATTTTTTTTGTCGTTGGTGTTATTGTAGCATTTATTTGTTTTTTTGGATCTTTTTAGTTGCGTACAGAAAATTGATTGCCAGCCTTAGCTAAAATATCGAAATAAAGCATTTATGTGAGTTCGTATGTAAGTTCATCTGTACGTTGTGCAAGCGAACAAGTGATCGTATAACATTTGTTGTCACAAGTAATAGAGGGAAAATACCAAAATGTGCGAACAACTTTTTTTTTACATTACTACATAGTACATGTGCGGATTGTACCAGTATGGTAGAAATTCCGGACGATGGTAAAAATTTTATGACAGGGCAATCCTTAGCGAAATGTTTTTCCACCGATTTTTTATGTGTTTTGTTATTATTTTTTGTTGTGCTTCTTTTTGCCCACTTGCGTCCACCCACTCTACAAGCCGGAAACGTACCGAAATAGGCAAATGCGTAGAATATCTATTCGCCTACACACATTCATGCATACCTACATATGTTTGCGAAAGTGTGTGTCTGAAGTAAGAGGTACTTGGCAACAGTGTAAGCGACTGCGTTCAGATGCGTGTGGTGCAGTAATATGTGAGTACACAACAACGATGATACACAACTAAAGTTTTTTGGTCATGTATGCGTCGGTGTATAGGAGCGCATAAAATTCCACAAAATAACAAAACATAACGTTAGATGCAAACACATTCATCCTCGCGTGAGGACACACACAATTCGTATGTGCACACAATATTGTGAGGCAGGAAAATATCTTTTTAGTAGTTTTGAACATTTTTTCCCTTTTTTTTATTTTCATTTTGTTTCAGGAGAGTGGTGCGGAGGGGTTGTTGCCTCCTTTACATTACGTATTCATGTGATAAATGTATAGAGTATGTGAGTGTGTTAGGGAGAGCTATTTCGAATGTACAGTATTACGTAAGATATATGTGTTGCGTAGGAATGAAATGCTAATCCCACCACAAATGCAATTGCCTGTAGGTTCGGTTCTATATTCATATGTGACCTGCACATATACACATATGTACACGTATTTATGTAGTGCGGCACACATTATGTAAAAGGGAATTGTGAAAGGTTAGTGTTTGAAATGCTCTTGTTTCGTTTCTTACATCATTATCATACGACTCATCTCTTTTACAAAATTGATTGCAAAGATGATAAAAATTATAATGTTAGCTAAACGACAATATTGCCAATAATAATAGACATCAGTTTTCCAAATTAAAAACTGAAACTTTAGTTCAAACCCGCCTTCGTGTTTGCAATACTCCAGAAGGAGGCGCTCCTTCTTTCGTGCTCCTTCTTTAGCAAAATTATCATTTTTTGGTTATCTCTACCTAGGCCCTTCCATTTATTTTATCTCCAATTAATCGTTTGCTATGTTTTATACTATATGGTCACAGGTATGGTACGGAAATTTCTCAAAACGATTACTACGTTGGGAAATAAGCTCTCAATTTAATTTTTTTCGAACGGTTCAGAACACTGATTGGCAGTGGAGAAATAGTATTGTGTGGTATCCAGCTTTAATATTAATTACGCTTTCGTCGTACTCTACAAATTTCCACAAACTTTTCAATTTATCTGTAATTTCTTTCATTCTCATAAAACTGTCTCTATTTATGGAGTCCTTTATCCATAACGACGACATCGAATGTATCGTCGCTTATGTATATCATTGGTTGGATTAATAGCGGTTTGGATCACTTTCGTAACTTTGTGTTGGTATGAGAATTCATCTACATAGGTTTAGCTTCAAGTCAGCATGAAGAAAAGCAAAAAAAGGAAAAGTTCTCTGCAAAGTCTTTGGTTCTGGACGCGTTCACGATCAGTTACGGTTTAGAATAAATCATGATCTCTACGAGCTCTATTCCAACATTGTCATAGTTTGTCGTCCGTCTGCGTGGGCTAGATCATATCATATCGGTCGAGGGATGGAAATGCTTCAGTCAGGTGTGTTCGAGTGGGAACCTAACGGACGTCGCATTGGAGGTAAATCGTAACGCCGCTGGATGACCCATACGCATGGCCATGGCCCTTCAGACGCTTGGTGTAAAAAAAGTGGAGAAGATGCGCAAAAGACCAAAGCGCATGGCATTCTCTCTTGCAAGAGGCCATTCGGCCAGTAATGATGACGGTGATGATTAATATTATTTAAAACATGTGATTGAAAATGATCTTTGTATTCGAATTCAAAATAAATTTTACTAGGTCTAGGAATTTTTCACACTGAAAATCATAATGTTTTTATTTAATAAGTGTGTTCCCAAGATTACGTATTTTTAATTACTTTTTGAATGAAATTTTCTACTCTTTATATTGCATCTATGAGAATGTTGATTTTTTACCTTGAACACTACTGCTAAGTTACGTGATTTCAGTTAAAATGTTTGCTAAAAAAATAATGCTCTTAAAAGGATTCAAATATTATTTGATGTCAACTCAGTTTTAGTTTCAATTGTTAAATGTGTTTTAAGTAATTTGGCGATTGCTTCTAAAGATTGCTTCTGAGAAAATGGCTTAAAAAAACTTTCGATTCTAGCTAACTATATTTTTGTATATAAACGGGGTAAAGTGTGATTAGTCCTATTTCTGAGACTGTTTAAACTAATTTAAATTAATTTTTTGTCCACATTGTTTAAAATAATTTTTTTTTTCACAATTTCTTTTTTTTTGTAAAAGGCGCTTATTTGTGTTCTTAGGAATGATTATTATTTCAAAAAGTGTTAAATGTTGCAAAGTATCGATTTGAACATTCACTGGGAAAACAAAATTTTCAGTTATCGTTGATTTTTAAAAATGTCCCTTATGTTGAACTGATAGTGAAGCTCAGCAATAAAGTTTTATAAAAATTTACCACACAGTTAAATAAACTTAACGTAAGCAGTTAGTCACTTTCATCCTGTACGGAAATGTAAAACTTCTCTAAGCGGTATAAAATGCAGAAGGATTTAGTAATTCGCGCAACGTGAATCTTGTACGATTTTAATACGGGTAAATGTAATGCAGTAGGAAGGCATCTCCATAGAGAGCTTTTCAACATTGAAATCATTTCATTTTTATAGCCTCCACCTTAGGGAAGAGGGTATATTCATTTTGATCATCCGTTTGCAACAATTCGAAGGAAGCGTCGGAGACCTCACAAACCATATATATTCTTAATCAGCATGAAAAGAGAAATCGTTTGAGACATATCCGTCCGTGTGTCCGTGTGTCCGTCTGTTGTTGGCACTCTCACGGTCGTAATTTTTGAGATACCAAATTGAAACTTGGCATACGTTTTCTTAGTTCAATTTCGCTGTTTCGTATTGAAATTGGGCAAAAGCGGTTAAGAGACGCGCCCACAATAAACGAAAATCTCAACATACCTCGAAAAAATTGTATCTTTAAAAAACTATATATCGCACAATACTATGCATATCAAGTTGAAATTTAGTGTATATATAAGTGGTTCCGTTATCAAACACTGTGCCAAAAATTAGCGTGATTGAATAACGCAAACGCCTATAATTAAAAAAAAAAAAAACACTATTTGCGTAAGTACATAAATTACATAAATATGGCAATAGAAACTGATTTTTTAGAGGATTATAAAATGTGGAGGGTATTTAAGCTTCGGTCTTAACCAAACTTCTCTATCTTTTTTTTTCATTTCATCAATCATCATCATCAATCATTTCATGTTACATTAAATTACATTTCCTTTGCAAAACAGTTACTTATGTTGGTCAACAATATCCGCAATGGACCGCTGGAATCAATAGTATTCGAATACCGGTCAAACAATATTTTTAGCTCGCATACGCAATGGGTGTGTGGGTGTGGATTGAAAAATACTTTACATTTCACCTTTTCTTATAAATATGCTTTTTGCTGTTTATTTGGTTATTGTATATGATTTACTACACCTGCATTATTATAAGTGTGTGAAGTGTTTCAGCGGAATAGTAAACTTTAACTTTGTAGGATACGTGTCAGTTTTTCGAAGATTACACAAGTATACTGACCAACTTGCAAAAATGTTCTTGCAGAAATATATCCAAGCAAAAAAAAAAAAGAGTTGCACTTAGAGTAAACGAATTAAAAGGAAATAAAAAAAAAAAAACAAAAAATTTATCAAAATTGCGAAAATAATTGAACAAATGTTCGTATGGGGAAAAAAACTTCGTTTACACTCCTTATTAACACACACACACATACATACATACATACACATATTTATAAATCATTTTAGCACACGCGCTCGGTTAACGGACGACACATCTGGAGTGAAGGGGGTTTATGTCGATAGCCGTTTGTGGGATGAAATAGTTTTAATTTTAATTGAAACTTGCATAAAATTAACAACAAAAATGTTTAAAAATAATCAAACACGATAAAAATTGTTCCCACACCTTGCCTTGGTATTGGGTTCGAGAGATATATGAAGTGGTGGCACGTTGGCTGCTGTTCAATAATTTCTTTTTGTTGTTGTTGTTGTTGTTATAGTTAAAGTGCATCCTCCGAGTTTCATTTTTAATTTTTTGTTGTCTATTTTATTTTTTGATGTTGTTTTTGTTTTGTTTTGTTTTGTTTTGATTTTATTTTTAACACTAGATTTACGGATGTTTGTTATATATACCTATTTTTACTGAAGTGAGTCAATTTGACTCATACGAGAAAATATATGTTTGTTGCAAAGAAAATAGTTCCAAATCAACAATTTTTTCATATAAATTTATTTTTGAAATACATTTCCCACAAACATTTCTATTACATTTAGCACAAAGGTTTTTACATATATATCTATTGCACGATTCTTGAACTTGACAATTCTTTCGTGCGTCAGTAGTACGAATTTTTGTTATTGAAATGGAAGTGTTCTCGACTTCTTCTCTATATTTACTTCTTAGCTCTTCAGCCAATTGGGAAATAAAATCTTTTCTCGAAATATTTACGGTCAAGTACATCCACGCCATACTTAGTGCTATTATAATAGGTTACCGTTTCTGGAATAAGTTTTTTATTTTTTTTAATTGTTATTTCTTATGTTGTGAATTTAGTAGTAAAACGTTTCATTAGGCTTGCTTTTATAAATGGTCGGGGTAAAATTCTCAGATTTATAAAGTTTTGTAGAAAACAGTGTCATCTTATCCTTCTTAGCTTCAGCAATTTTAGGTAATTGTTTTCGGTTTGAACGTATAGTGCCAAACAAAGTATTTCTCTTTGCAAGTAACTTTTTTGCAAGGGAAATGCTTGTAAAAAAATTATCTGTGGTAATATTTAGTCCACAACCTAAATATGGTTCTATAAGCTTAGTTACTACAAATTCGCTCAAGGTAATATGTGATCCTCGGGTTTCATCCTTGCCCAAGTAAGGAAAACTGTTTACAAGATATTTACTTCTTACATCGAATGCCAGTCAAATTTTTATGCCAAATTTAACCGGCTTATTCGGCATGTATTGTATAAATCGGCATCTAGCATTAGAAGGGAACAATTGCTCATCGATTTACGTCAGGTTTGTAACAAGCCTGGCTATTCTCTATAAATTTATCCCATATTTTTGAAATCAAGGCAAATTTGTCTGTTTTTACTCTTTTACTGCGTTCATTTTTTTTTATCAAAACGTATGAACCGAAGTATTTTCATAACTGTATCTATAGACATTGTTTGGGCAAAAAAAGCCGGACCCCACTTCGCTGACCACATATATGAACACTTCAAATTTTTTGCTTCATATGCTTCTCCAGGAAATAAAATTGCAACAAAGGCCCACAACTTTACGAGCTTCAAGTTTTGTACATGATTTTATGTATGCCATCATACTTTCGTCAATTATCAAATTGAAAGCGGTATTTACCGAACCAAGCATAATATGTCTTTTAGCACAGGCAGTTGGACCAGAGACATCTTTGAATATAGAAGAGAAATAAATCACGTGCGACTTGATTGTTGCCCAGGCCGGATGCGAGCCATATATTTTATGAGTTATGCGAATAACTGTAAAATCTTTCTATGAGTCAAATTGACTCACGACCGCTAAAATAGGTATACCACATGCGATAATGTGAAATGAAGGGGTGTGTGGGGAAGAGGAATCGACATTTACATATATTTCATTACTCATTCAATAAAAGTCAACGTATGTTTTTAAAAATTAATATTAGAATTTTATATATATATAGAAATTAAATTTTAAATGAGTCAAATTGGCTCGGTTCGTAAATCTAGTGTTAATTATTGTACAATACAATCAAAGGCATATGTGTAAGAGAGATGGATTATATCACTGTGCGTGTGTGTGTGTGTGTGTGTGGGAATTATGGAAACTTTTATCAGGCTTATGATGGTCAAGTGTGGTTTTGCTGTTCAACTAAAAAGCAAATAACAATAGCAACAACAACTAACACCTATTCCACTCTTTCATACGGTTCGTACAAATATTTCAGCAAAAAACTAAAATAAACGATTAAAAATAAATAAAAAAATCAAAGTATTCTATGAAGCAGCGTCAAAATAACATAGACAGCATCGCCAACGCTGCATAAATGTGCACACGTTGCGTACATAAAAAATTGATTAATACGGACCACAACCTCATGCCACATGCAAATTAATTAATGTGAGCTTTTATTTTCATATTTTCTGCCTGCTTTTGTTATGACGTTTTTTTTTTGCATTTTCTGCTGCAGAATTTTTCCGCTGTTGCTGTCGTTGTTTTGGTGTTGTTATTTTTTCAAGCCTTACAGTACGTACGAAATGCATGCATATATACATACATAAGTGGGTTGCATATGTATATATGTATGTATATATACGCGTATGTATATTTTATTTGGTCAGTTATTTGTTGTTGATTTTGCCAGCATTGACGAATAATTTGTGGTTTGACCAGAGTTTTCAATTCACCGCGTGTATTGGTGTTGGTGTTACGGCATATTCATGCGTACATGCATGTATGTGTGAAGTAGGTTTTTGTATTTCCTTTTTAGACAAATACATGTATAGGAAAAGATACATGTGCGTTAGTGTGGGTGAATGGCTGTGACTGTATTTTAAAATTGTTTTGTGCGAATGCAACGCGAATGATGAAAAAATTCACACTCGGCCATATAAACAATGCTAAAAAACGTAAAAAATAGCTAAATTCCGCATTGTATTTGTTACATATACACCAACGGAGCCACACATCTGCTTTTGTAGGTTACGGTAGAGCAGCTGTGGTGATAGGCTTCAGCACAAAAGCGCATGTTAATACGTTTTTAGACTTTTTAGCCTATTTTTATTATTAATTAAAAAATCTCACTTATACATATATACATATAAATGTGTATATATATTAATTACGCACATACGTGCACACTAGAGCGGTCCTTATTTTTCAACTTTCTGAACGTTTAGCACCCCTCCCTCCTCTAGGTTCCAATCAACAAGAACAATATGTACAAAATTTCCCTTGAATTGCACAAAAAAGTCTCCTTTGTTCAGAAATCTTTCCTCGGTGTTGCAGTAAGTATGTAAATGGCACCCTTTACCAATAAATAAATATGAAACGTAACCAAGATTTGACATATAAAAACCTATACTTGTCCCCCAATAACTCAACCCTACAGTTATAAGGAAAAAACATATGAATATCGAATTTCGATCCAAGGGCAATTTTTAGATGAATTGTGAGCACCTCTATTAATTTTTTAATTGGTTTAAAAAGGATTTTGAGATGGAGTAGCAAAATTTTTTATAATTATTTTTCAGAAAATGACGTTTAGTTAAGGGCCACCCTAAGGTACCCACATACACGTATTTATATGATTATTATAAGCGTCATAGTTTAAATGTTCACAACTGACATCAAATTGTTCTTGCCCACATTGTTATACATACGTGTTTATGCAGATGTTCTATTTGATTGAAGAGCAACTTCCCGGTAAGCTAACAAGAATCGATGGAATGTCCTTTTTGCATCCCATTAAATCAAAGTTGCGCACTAATGACAAGAGTTACCTTTGGTCTAATGGAATAAATAACAAATTATTATAATAAAGAACCATTGCTTCCAACCTAGAAATCAAGAGTTCTGTTCATCCGGTTGATTTATAAATGACTATCATCATCACATATGCCATATATAAGAACATAACAATTAAAAGCATGCTTCACACATTTAATTATGAAATGATGAATTTCGAATATTTTTTGCAGTAAGGCTGCATTCGTTTCTCCTTCTCTCTTGTGCTTGACAGAAAACCTCATTTTTTTGTCTCTTATATTTAAACGAAAGGGCTTGTAGTAGACACAATAGTTATCCAAGATCTAGCTTTAGCCATATATAACCTGTTTTATATCTTTCACACTAAAGTGGTTGTGAACAGCACTTTGTTCATATGTACACTTGGAGCATCCAGTAAATTCTTGAAGAGTATGTATGTGTATTTCTTTATACTATCACCATAAGATTGTCATTCTAAGTTCAACACCAACAAAAGGAGGTGTCAAAAACTCTACAAAGCATTGCACATATATTCTTGATCAGCATTAAAATCTGAGCCGATCTCGACGTTTATATCTGTGTGTCTGCTTGTTCTTGATATTTTCATGGCAGTGGTAAATTTTAATATGTTGTGTTGAATTTTTTAAAGACACTTTTAGTTTCTGCACGCAGAGCAGGTCTTTAAAATGGGTAAAATCGATCAAGTGCCACACCCACAATCGACAGAAATCTATTTATCTGACACAAAAAATTGAGCTGTGAAGTTAGGATTTGGGACACACATTTTTTATAATTATCCCATTCGTCGATGTGCTAAAAATATGCGCGATAGAATACCAGACATACCAACAAACGTACGCAGTGTAAATCTTGCCTTGCAAGCTGATATTTACGTAATACACGCGCTATTAGGGGGCGTAATCATGTACCTGCCATGCCCACCATTTGTATGGGGATGTGGAGGGTATAGTCTAAACCAAATTTAGTGTTCCTTCCTGTTTTAACTTACAACGCCTTACAATTACTTCAGTTTTTTCAGTGGTATAGGCGTATCCATTAAGTCGCTGTTTAATTAACTTTTAAACAAGGAATTCACATGCTTGTACATACTTGGAATCAGTATCTCAATGTTTAAAAATAGCGATTTTTCTTGTTTAGTACTCGAGTAGTTCTAAAAAAGCGTCATAAAGCGTTTCATGAAATACGTTATCTTCCAATTTATTCAAATCAATATCAAATCAGAATTGACACCGCGCTGTTTTTTAAGGCGTAAAAAATCTGCATATATGAAGACGAGCGTTTGAATATTAGTTCTTAGTAAAACAATTTGGTGAGAAACTACAATCAGCGGCTTTGGTAGTTTTTATTGTGAGAGTTTAAGGTTTGTGTTAGATCGAGTACAGTTTTTTTATGTTTTATGAATTGAGTTAGAGTCACCCCACTAGGGGTTTTTAATATAGAGAAACATTCTGCAGATGGTCAAGCATTCGTTTTGTATTTTCTATTAAAACTTTCTTCGACTCTCAGTGTTAAACAGTTTTTCATTGAGCATTAAGTAAGTTCACAAAGAGGAGATTTATTTATAGATAAATTATGTAGCAATGTATCTAAATACCATCAAATGGAAATTGTCAAATGGATTTGCGTTTGTCCTAAGGTTAACGGAACACCGCCAATGGGTGTAAAATGGATGCAGATTCAGAAGCGCAATCGTTTACAATTGAAATGGTTTTTGAGTTAAAATATCTAGATTCTATAACTTAATAAATTGAATTAAAAATTATGCACGCTGCCTAGATTACAGTTAATAATTTCATTTTGTTTCATTAAAATGGTTGCGCGACAAATCGTCCCTAATTAAAGCTGCCACTAAAAAAATGCAACAAAAATGCAATTTTAAGCATAAATTGATTATTCGCGCATTTAAAGTGTATGCGATCCAGCTAAAATGCCAACAATAATAACGTATACATATGTATACAACCGCACAAGTCGAATACACACCAACAACACGGATAGAGGGCAAAACATCAAATCAACATCAACAGTAGCAGAGCGTACAAGTTGGTTCACTTTTTCATTTTTAATCAATGTTTTGTTTTTTATATTCCGCTTTGTGTTTGATGGCATTTGTAGGGACGCGGCAAAAAAGTGAAATAAAAATTGCAACAATTTAACCAATAGATGCACTAGAAACGAATCCATAATGCAAGTGTGCCGACGTATAAATGTGTGTTTTTTATATCCATACCTCATATAATTTTATTACGTACTGTGTATGCGATGTGTGCGTATGCATTTATGTACATATTACTTAATACAAACATACACATACAGATCCTCTACGTCTGCCTGCACAAACAAAGTTCGTGTAATTTAAAGCGTTTCCTAGTTTGTTTTGTTTTGTTTTGTTTTCAATATCTATTTATTTATATGTGGAATTGTATGTATATGTATCTCACTCATGTACAGTGGTTGTGTGCCTGTGTAAGTGTACACAAAAAAAGTGCGTTTGAAATTAAAAATACACGCCTAGTTTTCAAATTTTTATATTTTATTTTAAAAATCTTTTTACACACACACGCACATATACACACTTATATAAATATGTATATACATGTGGGTACGTAATCTCTTTTCTATGAACGTTGAGGGCCAACATGCATAATGCAACAACACATGAATAATTCACCACACATTCATTTGGCACCACGCGTCACCTCTTGCATCGTTTGGTTTGCATTGCATCGGTGTGTGAGTGCGGTTAACAATTCACGATTAATTGGATCGGAGTGCTAGCATGCACACATACACACGCACACATGAAAATAAACCAAAAACAAAAGCACGATAATGTTCATGCAAAATGCTTATGTTCCGTTAGTGCTAATGCTGCCGCTAACATTATTGGCGCAACTATATAAAGCTTTCACGATCTTGTTGCTATTGTTGGCGGTTTTTGTTTTGCTGTTATTAATGTTGGCGATGCCGATGCCTATAAAGCTGATGCCGAATGTTATTTTATGTTTAACAATTAAGCTAACACAGCAATAATATTAGTAGGTGCAGCAGCAGTAGCAACAACAACAACAAAACCAATATCATGAACTACATTGTAAACTACATTTCAAATGCGCTATGTTATTACTGCAAACTTTTTAACAATTGTTATCCTTAATTGCACACATGTATGGAGGCGCCAACATACAGATACACCCCACAGCTCTACACATATAGTGTGTATTTACACATGTAAAAATCAACTTGTGCGAGCGTATCCTCTCAAATGCACTTGCACAACAATTTTGCGGTCATTTTGTTTGATTTTTAATAAATTTTTTTTTATGTAGGATGTAAAAAAAAAAAACTTTTATTTAAAAAACGAGCAAAACAGCTTCATTCGGGTTACGACAAATCTGGGATGCCCTTCACATAAACCTTTAATATACCTTTTATGGCATAATGAGTTTGTTTCGTTTCAGGGTATCTGCTTGCTCATTTCAAATAAGTAACTTCCTACAGGAACTACGAATGTCTGAATAGAACAAATTCAGTTCAATACCTTTGGGGTTGCACATATAAGCGTATCAAATAGAGACCGCCCTTTGGTGATTATAAAAAGGCAAATTTATACCCTCCACATGAGGTGGGGGATATATGTACCAAAAAAATTGACCTATGAACTTCAAATTTGGCAAAATGCATTTCTTTATGTATCGATGTACGGAATATCATACTCAGTGTAAATCTCGACTTACAAGCTTATACGTAATATATGTATATATACACTATAGGTACGTGCCACGCCCATCGATTGTATCTACATGTGCAGGTATTTGGCATTTGGCTAAAACCAAATTTAGTTTTCTTCTTGTTTACTCACTATAATAAATTCGCAGTAACAGTTCATCAAGACTAGATAGGTAGATATGTACATATGTACCTGCAAAGTACATTTCTGTATTCTTGATCAACGTCCAATTCTCGTTTGATTGTGTCTGTTGGTACGTACCAATAAGACCTTGGCCATAACTGAAGAGTATCAATACCAGTCAACATTTGTTCTTTTAATAGTTAAGTTGGCCAAGAGTTTGAGAAAACAACTGAAAGAGTTCTTCAGCTGAAGTTTGTTACCCCGTGACAGTTATTATTATTTTAATTATCATTAAAAGCTTTGTTTGCTTCGACAGACACATGTAAAGGTTACATATTTAACCCAAACCGAAAAAACGAAAAGAACGTACACTGAAAAGATAGAAAATGGATAGTAACCAATTTATTATTAAGTCGTGCGTCTGCTGTTGAAACGTTCGCGTTTTCCAAAATTCAGCACTTTTAATTTATGCTGTTAGCTTCCTATTCTATGATGGCAATGAATGTTCTCCGCAGGGTTTTTGGCCCCGTGCGTATTTGCGATGAGTTGCGGCTTAGAATGAAAATCATCGCAAGAAAATCCATTTTCCAACATTTACGATAGAATGCCAAAATAATTGATTGATATTAAGGTGGCGGTCCAGTATTTGATGCCTTGATGCAAACACTTAGGGAACAAAACGGTTCTTTTTATTAACGTATTGGAGGGACTCTTAGAAAGGCTGATAAACATAGGGCAAAAGCAAAAGAGAAGCTGGCTTATTAATTTGAATTATTAACGGTTCATTTTGTTTATTAACGTATGTCCTCACCAACAAACCAAATGGTAGAATAGAAATATCTTCTAAAAATTAACATTCTCACATATGAACTGATGTATCGTTCAACGGTGTTAATATTCTTCTTTTTTTCTCCTCAGAATCTCATGCATGTGTGCTACCATCACAGCTGTATATATGGTTTGAAAAGCAAAAAAGGAAAACGAAAAAACAAAATTAAAGAATTTTTATGTGTGCACATGCAACCGAGAGTGTCTACATGTGAGTTTGTATTCTGTAATTAAAAATAAGACCGAGAAGACAAAAATGTGTATGCATTAAAAAGTAAAAAGTAAAAAAGTAAAGTTGCAAGCTACCCGGGTTGTATTATACTCTGCGGCAATAGATGGACCAAGCAAAGCCATGAAATCTATGTAAAAACCATTTACTAGCAGCAGCAGCAGTAGTAGTGTGCATGACATTACGTATAATAGGTAAGCCAGTCAATAGTACGAGATGTGCGTAGTTACACGTACACACATACAGTCCCCTAGTATTCCAAGCTTATTAATACAAAATAATGTTCCATGTAGTGTCATTTGTAGGTACCTATGCATATATACGTACAACACATAGGTGTGAAAGGACAGAAAAAGTATTGCACGATCTGGAAAGCAGGCAACTTGTAGAGTTATATGTATCACATGCCCACTGCTTCGATTGAAACAAATTTAACAGATTTTCTAATCAATAATTTGACCAATTAAGCGAGCTAACACAATCATGTATTTCTTGACTTCGTGCTTCACGGACCACGATTTTTTATTTATCGTGCATCATGTGTCGGTACTAAATATCCTTGAAAAAGTGTCCAATATTTGAAATCAAGAGGATTTAAAAGTTGTCGCAAATCATAAGTTAGGTGAGGACATACGTTAATAAAATAATTGATTATAAAAATAGAATGAATTTTTCAGTCTACCACGCATTTTCCTCCACTAATGCGACACAATTTAAGAACATATTTCGCCCTGTTATGTGATAGGTGCACAAGTTTTTTGTAACACACCTTCTAATGGCCGGAGGGTGGCAAAGTAGTTGGGTGAATGAAGACCCTCTCGCACAAAATCTAAAAATAAGGCAAAAGAGTGCTTGGTATAAATAACCAAACCGAAAAAAGAAACTGAACTCTACAAGCAAATACAAAATAGAAGCATACATTTAGGCGGAAAGGCACTAGGCAAGGCAACACAAGCGTAAGCTTGTGTTTGCTATTTCACTCGGCAGCTGACCATATGAATGACTAAAAATAAAAGCACAAAATGAGTTAACGTACATTAAGCACAAGAGCAACAACACCGACACGCACTCCCATACACATCAGACACACACACACACACACATAATACATGAACGTGTATATATGTATTTGCATAACCAAAAGTGAAACTAAATTCTCTACTTTCAGAAGAGTATGCAGAACAGAACGCTTAGGACAATGAGAGAGAACGAGAAAGTAAAACGGCTTTTACGATAGTGAGAGCGCACGATAGTGCATGTAGTTGGACAAGTGTGCTTTGAGGTTGTCGGACCACAAATTGTGGGCAAAATGGGTGTGGCATGCTAGTGTTAGAAGCTGGAGCAGTTAATACACAGAGAAAACCTTTCTCGAAAGATTTCTGTTACAATTTCATTTGCTTGTCGAACCTTTCTCCACACTATACTCACACATACATATATACAGCACATATGAATATTGCACATAGTTTTTTTGTTGCTTCTGCAAAAGGGATGGATGATGTGTAAGTAAACGTTTAACATACCATTCCAACTACAGCAGATGCGGGATATGTACGTGTACGTGGCATGAAAATTTCATTTAAACCCCCTAATTACAGGGGAAGGAATAATTATGATTTAAGTCCATTTACGCACATGCACGCATATTACACACCTAATAATATGATTCAACAAAAGCGATTGATTAGCAGTCACCTCCCACTGAGTATCACACGCGTATCAGTGTCACTTTTGAGTGCAAACGAATCCCAAGTTGAAAAGTCATCCAACATCATCTCCTCTGTATCATTATACCTGTACAAATAAAATTAAATGGCAGATGTTATGTTTTTGCTTTTGTAAACATCAACTAAAACTCTGAATATTGTTACGGGACACCTGCTGTCTATTGCTGTGTAAAGTGTTTTAAGTGAGACCTTAAAAGAAATTGTGTTAAAAAGGAGAGATTGGAGCGCCTATCAATTCTGTGTAGATATCTACTCTAACGTCAATTCACACGGGCATATATGCCTGATTCACTCTCTCACTCACTCACAAGTAAATAATTAAATAAATATGATCTTTAACAACACTTAGCAGATATTATCCATGAGTGTCTGTCGATTGTTGTTCATATTGTGATACGAACATGATATGACCGACCCTTGTGTTAAATCAATTGGAAATTTTTTTAAACCTAAAATCAATAACGGGGACACTCTTAACAAACAAAATAAAAGCATCAGCATCTTTAACGAACGATACCCTTCAAATTTTATTAAAACTGGGTATACACACACATACACACACACACACACACATGTATATGCATATGATTCCATAAGCCGCCATACTCTGAATATAATATAGGATGAGGCACCGCCACCACATTCCGTACATATGTTGTTGTTGTTGTAATTGTTGTAATTGTTATTTTATTAACAGTGCAACAGTTACCCTATGTGCCAATCTGTCTCTTTACGTCTTCTCCACACACTTTTTCTCATCGTTATATTTATCATCGACATGCTTGTTGAACTTGATTTAATCTGCGTTGTTTTTGTTTGTGGACAATTTTACTTCAAGATCGTTTATTACTATACATTCAAGGCTTGCCCAAGTTTCTTAACAAGCAGTTTAAATGTATGTAACGGGATATATGCCACATTTTTTTATATTACCATGCGGCGCTTAAGGAGATTATAAATAAAGTTTTGTAAGCTAAAAGAAAGGCTGATACCAAACGTGTTGCAGGTTGTCTCTACAAATCGATGCGTTATTAATTGAATAAATGGAATTTTTCTTAAGCGAAATTCAAAACATCTGGCGCAGTGTATACTTTATTACATATCTTTACCAACATGATGACTTGCAAGAAATTAAACGTGTTGATAAGCACTGGCGTTCTTAACAAAAGTTTATGGATGGGACATATGTTTAAATATGTTTTCCTTAAGAACAAGATATTCAGGATAACATGCACAAACACACATTACTACCAAAAATATAACGAATTCCTTTTTTAATCAATTATACAAATGTATTATGATGGTTGAAATATTTCAGGTATATTTAATCAAGTTAAGAATTATCGTCAGTATCAAAATATGAATTTTTTCAACTTGCCTGAGGACACATTTTGCACTGATACTTGCGACCAGTACCGCCACTTGTGGCACTGCCGCCACCAACACCAGGACCGCCTAACGAGGACCCAATCTTTGTAGCATTTATAGGCTGAGGCACCACTAATAAGGCAGCTGCCGCCGCAGCTGAACCATGGTGATTTACATGACTGCCATGGTGTGACACAGGACCAGATGAGCCTAAAATACTACCTTTAATAGTTGTAAGAAAAAATAGTTTTTATCAACTACAGATTGATGTATGAAAAATATTTACCTTGCGCAGTAACGGTGTGATGATCTAAGCGATTGTCTTCTAGAAAGTGACCTGTGTGATTGGAGAAAGAGAAGAACAAAAAATTACTCATTACAAACAGTCCATCTTGCTGATTATTGTCAGCTAAGGACATCATTCAATTGTTGGATTTTATTAATAATGTTGTTAAGTGCTTAAAAAATTCGATTGTATTGGATTGATTGATCTGTTTACGTTTAAGGTTTAGGGCTGTTTAAGGTTAATAAAGACCATTTGTGGTAAAGTTGTTTGTCACCTTTTCTTGTGACAATGACATTTTAACTATATAATTATGCGAGAATTGGAATAGGGACGCACTCTTAAGTGGGTTCAATAGTATTAGATTCAGGTAATTCCTAAACTTTAAACGTTTCAGTGCTTATCTTTCAACCAAATCATCATTTTTACATGCTTCACATACTAAGTTTATTGTTTCATTGAAGACGGTGATAATGACTCGTATTTTCATTAATAATATAAAAACTGAGTAAAATGTGGCTGAGGCCAAATCTTGAATGCCTACCATCGGGGAGTATATATGTCAATATATTCCGTACTTCATAAAAAATACGGAAAATTTTCTTAAAAAAATGTTTCTTTTTCAGTTTTTGTTGCATTGTGGACGCATCCTTATAATTTTATGCAATTTCAATATTAGCCTGGGTGAAAACTACGAACACTTTTGCTAAGTTTGGAATCAATGTTTAAATTTTTGCGACCAGGAGAGTGATTATCACAAAACAAACATACCGGGCAGATGGACATGGTAAATCTAAACATATGTATATACTTTATGAGGTCTCCGACGCCTTCTTGCAAACGTTTTGATAAAGTCATATATACCCCCCTATATAGAATTGATAGTAGGTATGACATGAGGACTTAAATACACTTTTCATCCTAAAGTTTCGTTTCGTTTGCGTGCCTACAGGAGATTGAACTAGTTCAAGTCCTGGAAAATGGAAAGTGTTTGATTTCTGTCAGGTAATAAGTACAACTACAAATAAATATACTCTAAATAGGATCATGATGGAACATGCATATAAAATTATTTTGATTGCCTTCAAGGCTTCCGTTTGGTGTCATTAAAATAAAGTTTGATCAAAAGAGCAGAACTTGTGCATTTGAAGATGAAGCTAAACGTTTCATATAAATTATTGTACCCTCCACATAAGATATATACTAAGTTTATCACCCAGAAGGAGCCGTCAGATACCCTTTAAGGATCAGCACCAAAAACTGAGTCGACCTTGTGACAAAAATCTACATATCTACCATAAAAAATTACCTAAGAACTTAAAGTTTGGTATACATATATGTATACCACCCAAATAGGCGTAGTCGGATAACAGACACGCCCGCAATTTACAAAAAACTATACTGCCCGTAAATCTCGACTGATACGTAATACATACACCATTGTAGGACGTAATAACATACCTGCCACGCCCACTATTTGGCCTAAGGCAAATTTACTTTTCTTACTTGCTTTTTATTACCTTTTTGCAGATTGTTGTGATGATCGTTCATTTTAGCCTGAAAGTAGAAATAAACAGTAAAATGTCTTAGATTTTTTATTGTAACTGCGCCTATGTTTGCATGATTATATTATAATAAAGACATCCTCCACCTATTCCAAGAAATCAATCCAAGTCATTTAAATTACAAAATGTGTCCACACTCATAAAATATTTCTTCGGTAATAAAATAAGGTGAAAGCATCCTTGTAGGTTTCTAGAATCTTGAGAAATAAATAAATATAACCCAAAGTCAAGCTATTGAATGTTTATCCGATATGATGTGTTAATGTGTCAAATGGTTGTGATGAACGTTGTCTTTTTACGTACTTGACATAATTTCTAAACAGTTCTTATACCCTCTACAGTTCATATCCGTGACACGTCCTACAAACGTCTGTTGCTGGCATTCTTACGGTCGCAAATTTTGAGATATTGAATTGAAATCTTGAACAGACGTCTGTTTAACTTTGACTCAATATTTGTGGCAGATAAATGGATTTTGTCTTGGCTGAATATGAATTGATTTTGACTGGGTAGAAAATTTCACCTCAATATCTCAAATTGTTTATTCTGTGAGAGTGATAACAACAGACATGCACACGGGCATACGGATAGACTTGATGAAATCGACTCAGATTTAGATGCTGATCAGAAATTTTCTTTTTGCAAACTGTCTTGGAGGGAAGAAAAAGTCGGTCAATTTTTGTTGATCAGTGTTGCATATTGCTGTAATAGAAATTCGTGACCTGCCCCACTAATTAATAGCGAATACAATCTTTTACATATATAGATTGACAAATCAACATAAAAGGCCCGCTAACATAGAAAAGCAGGAAAGAAAAATAGTAAATAAATATAGAACCACGTAAGCACACAATCGTGTGTTGCAACACAATGGCGGCATTCTAATGCTAATATCCATTGAAAGCAACAATGTGTGAATAAAGTGCAGTCTGATTTGTTTCTATATGTTAAAGGGTCTGTGTTATGTGCGGAATGAATGAATGAATTGATTTTGTTGTTGGTTGTTGTGCTTGCATTGCCCGTCCGCGCCAGTAAATCAATTTTCTAACACTTTATAACACAATCTGATATTTTTTATTTTTTAGCGATTCACATCCTAATAAATCACATTCGATTTATATAGTTGTAATGTACCTCATATCCTTGTTTGGTGGACATGTGGTGATTGCGCAATGTGGTTGGTGGCGCTGGCGGCCATGAATTATATTCGGCTATGTCTTTGCTGTGCTGAGTGCATTGCTTTCAATTTAAATTTAAATAAACGAAGAAATCATTATTGAAGAACATAGAAAGACAAGGAAAAAGAGAAAAGACATGGAAAGGTGAAAAGAGAAGAACAATAGGAAGAAAATGAAAAAATGAGACGACAGTAGAAGAAGAAATAGGAAAGAAAATACAATAGTTAGCGATTACGTGTGGGGTTAATTATGAAAATATTTATCAAGGGGTGATTGACTCAATAATTTAAATTTCATTCATTCACATTGCTATTGCCATCAATATTGCTGATTTTTATTGATTTTTATATAAGTAGGTGTGTGTCACAAAAATAGATATGTACGCATATGTCATGGATAAATATGTATTTGAAAGAACCGACGGAACCATTCGCGAATTTCAATGCACCAGCAATGTATAAAATAAAACCAATAAAAATGTTATAGTCGGTCAAGCCCGACAATTTAATGCCCTGCTGAGCTCCTCAAATTAAGCCACAATTACTTTAGTGGTATCTCTGTACTACCACATACGTTACTTCGTGATATATAATTAAATAGGAAGAGGTGTAAAGAATGGTGCGATCGGGGTCACATTCGACACAGCTGAACTGTTTTTTGTCCTGAACCCAATTTTGTCAAAAAATATTAAGAATTGCGATTAAAAAAAACACTTCATAGTAGAACTTTATATGAGAGGGGTTCTAAAAATGGTCCGATCCGGTCCTATTTGGGCTAATACATGTTCTTGTATAAAATTTCACTGAAATATCTCAAAAAATGCGATCTGTAGCTTGCGCACAAATGTGCATGGACAGGCTATTCGATCGGTATTGAATTGAAGGTGGGTGTGGCTTTTGCCGTTTCGGGGTTACAAACAACCGCATAAACTTAATATACCTTCTGCCACAGGTGGCAAAGCGAGTAAAGCAACTGAATTTGGCCTTTATCAACTCTTAATTACCCTCCGCCACCTACGCTATATTGGGCCCTCGCTTAATACCTGATTACGTCTTCTAAAAGTGCATATTACGCCTTAACATACGAATCGAATTTTGCGCCAAGGGGTCTCAAACGCCACCCCATCACTAAGTTTAAGGGCATAAAAATTTAATTTCAAGTTGATACGTTAGACCGAAGTACGAACATGTGATATGCTAACCACATACTTACATACATACTTATACACTAAAAAATTCGAATCTAATTAATGATTGAGAATTGTAAAATGATTGTGGAAGGGAAATAACAGACAATATAGTGATTAGAACAACTATAGGACAAAGCATTATATCAACAACAACAACTACAAGAATACAAACTCTGTTATTTTAATTTTTCTATAGAAACGCATTCCACGCAGAGTTAGAGCTGTGCGGTGTAGATGCAGAATCGGTACATACATGTGTATTTAATATAGAATATTGATGTGCGGGAGTGTGGGGTGGATAGCATAGATGATACCGTTGTTATTGTTAGGTGAGGGTACAACCTCGTGTGTACCATAAAAACTAAAAAAAAAAATTGCAACAACTATAAAACCATTGCCGCCATATCAGCAGCAACTAAAACAAAAGCAACTATAGCAACAGCAACAGCAGAGTGCAAGAACGAAATCAAAAGAAAAAAGTTGCTAAAATAACAGGCAGGGCGGAAAAGCGAAATCCAATTCTCCCTTTTAATAATAAAAAAATATAAAAATAAATCAACACAAAAAGCAACAAAAAATGTTATAAAAAAGGGGTTGCCACAAACTCTCCAGAAACAGAAAAAATAAAATTGTAGGAAAAATTCAAAATATTTTTTCTCAACTTGTTTTGTACGCTTTTTCTCAACGTGTTTTTTATTGTAATCGTTGATGACCAAATAGCTACCAATACTCTACTCTCCTGTCACTCACATCGTATATGGCTCGAGTTTGTTGGTATTGCGTACGTGGGTGGGTGTATGTGAACTGTTCTGGCCAAAGCCAACAAACCTATTTCAAATGGATATTTATGTTTACACGTAGAAGTCTAGGTCTCTCGTGTCTGTGCGTGTGTCTGTGCTTGATTGCGTGCAACAGCTACATAAAGCGCGAAGCTGGTTACCCAACCATTCCCATTCACACACACACACACACACACACACTTATTCATTCAAGCAATATACGAAACTTGGATAAGACTGTCTTTGCCACCCACGAAAACAAAAACCGAAAATATATACATCGAGCTGTCTGACTGACTGACTAACTGACTGACTGACTGAACGACTATGTGTGACCACCCTTCTCTCTATTCTTTGACCGCCTAAACTAGACAGAGTTCTACTGGACACCTTTGCTCCCCTCCAAGTGAAAGAAGAACGCAAAAAAATATTAGACACATTCCAAGTTTGTTCAATTTTTTGTATTTCATTCTTTCATTGGACATTCGTAGTGATGCGTCGTTTCGGTAGCTGGCTGGTTGAGTAGGTGGTAGGCATTAAACCTACGCTTTGTTTGAATTGGTTTGGTTTAGAAGAAATCTACATCGAGATGATGCATCTAAAGGCCTCTTCCATTACTATATACAGAGACCATGATAACGTTAACAATAGAAACATTACAATCATTATCGTGTCCCAACTTCATCATCCAGCTTCAAAGCATCATGATGAAATTGTATTTTGGGCTTTCTCTCTTTAGCAAATCGCTTCCCACTGGTGCACCCTTCTCTCTAACTCTGTCCTAACTCATTCAAATTCTCTCTCCCTCTCCTACTATTTATACTGTACGTGTATCGTTTTCATTTTTTCTTTGCAATTTTTGCTTTTTTTCATTTTTTCACATATGCAAGTGTGTGCGTGCCTTTGTATTAACAGCTCTCGCATTCGGCCTTTATTTCAGAACACTTATTTGGCCGCCGCACCTCTGCCCTGCCCATTCGCCTAACAAGCTTTCTGCCTGTCCCACTCCTTTTGCAATATATTTTTTTCTATTTTTACGGTTTTTCTGCTTTTTTTATATTTCGTTCTACTGGCGTTTTTTATGTTGCTGCTTTCTCTATTTTTGTTGGTCTCTTCCTATCTCTGGCAATTTTGTTAACCTTTTTCAAAACACACGATTTTTTCATCATCGCGTTTTTCGCATTTTTTCCTCTGTCTGGTTATATTGATTTTTTAAGCCAAATCATTTTTTCTAAGGTTTATTTTTATGGCCATTTTTATTCTCGTTTCATTGGAATATGGGGAACACAAAAAGTCGTACCTATACAATATCATAGGAATTGTGTAACTACCAAATGTTCCATTTACTTTAATACCTTGAACTCATCTCGTCTTCTTTTTTTTCATTTCATTTTTTTCTAGTACCGCACTCTTTCGGTATAGAGGCTTGAGGTTTGTATGCTTTTACATGCACATGGATTGACGTTGGCATACTACGAAAGCGGTTTTAGGTTAAATTCTTTTTCAAAAGGCCATTTTTTATTACCTTCTCCTTCTTTGCTTATTTGCCGCTTAAATTCTTTTGGGAAAATATCGGTTACTTACTATTCGCTGGTTTCATTGAGGTATCGTATTGGTTTTCCCTGCAGCACTTCTGCAACCCACTTTAAAACATGAGTTGTATCTAAATTTTTGACATTGACACCACTGTAATGCTAGGCGTGGGTGGCGGTGGTGGTGTTCTTAGGAAAGAAATAATCCATCTAAATTATTGTGATCGCGAGAGTCTCCTGTACTTTCAAGAGCTTCCGGTAGCTCCCTTCATGTATCGTTGAAAACCTTTGCCTAACCTGATCATTTTATTGCTTCACAAAAAACTAAATTTGGCTTAAACGGTACGCTTGACAAATATATATATTGCTCCCTCTAATATTGTATATACTACGTATTAACCGTTAAGTAAGGGTCTCTGACGCCTCCTTCTGGGTGGAGCAAACAGAAGAAAAAACTTTGTATACCCACACCACTAAGGTGAAGGGTATACAAAAAAAACTGAGCAAGCACAAAAGCTTTATTTGTAGGTTTAAGCTGAATCTAAAATAATATCTATGTAATTTCTAGACTGGTAGACTGTGGTCAGAGCATGTAGCAGCTTCTTATTTTAATGACTATGTACAAAGGTAGAATACTACAGAAAATCCGATTGTTTTATAGTAGTGATGACCAAGATAAAGCATGTAAACGAAAATTTGGCTCGGGCCAAACCCTAAATACGCCCTACATCTACAACAATTAAAAATAGAACTCCTCGCCAACAATCTTTCACTACATCTGCTTCTAAAACATCATACACTCCAAATAAGATACTACACTAAGTTTGTTCTTCCGTTTTCAACATCCAGAAGGACGCAGCAGAGACCCTACAAAGTGTATTTGGATAACTCTGAGTATGGGATATTCGCAAACAACTGCGCTGTCTCTTCTATATTCTGTTTTAAATTTAGCTCAGCCCGACAACGATGTCTTCCATATCATCTTATATAGAAAATATAAAAATAACGTTTTTTTATGTTCAGTCCCAAAAAATTTCACACGCGTGAAAATTTGAAATTTTCTTTAAAAAGAAAATAACTGCAAAAACTATTATTAGATTTAATCGTTTTTGGTGTAATACCTTTTGAAATATGTGCTGGTAAGGCGTCTAAAATGTAAAATAAATTCTATGGTAACGAAGACTCTTCCATTCATCCTTTTCTATATTTGTATAGAAAGAAAAGAGAAGTCACAGAATACACGAGAGTTCATACAGTTTTTAGCAAACTTCTTGTAGGACAAAATGGAAACAGGTAAACCATCTGAGTGAGAACAAGTTTCTTGACCATTTCACTACATCTTCATATTCCCTTTTACATTCTCAACGTTTTTTATCCCATTTGCTTTTCGCTTTTGTATTTTCTTCTCACCCTCTCCACTATTGTCGAGGGTATGCTAAGTTTGTTATTCGGTATGAAACCACCAAAAGAAAGTTTCGGGGATACTATTTAAAACTAAGTCGATGTAACGCCATTAGTATCTGCTGTTCAATATCGCACCAATTGAGATATTGGTAAGAATATTCATTTAGTCCATGTTCAATTAGTTTTCTATTTAAATAAAATTCAGTATACACATATATATTTGCGTGTAAAGAGGCGGAAGTAAAAAAAATTATGCGATTTTTAATTGTAATTGTTTACCCACCATGCCCACAGCGTGGAGATTATTTCGTATGTGACTTAGACTACGTTTAGTTTGCCTAATTGATTTTTTTTCAGTTATCAATTTTTCAAATGAACTTTCATTACGCGTAAATATTGTATGTGAGATAATTGTCTAGACATATGAAGATGGATCTGAAGAGAGGAAAAGAGTAAAAAGTTTGCCATTCAGTTTGCAACGCTGGTTTGCAACGGGAGATGAATTCAAAAACTATGGAAATATATATTTAACATGGTGCTTTTAAGCAGCGTTTCTTTGTACCTACTTTATACAACACTAATATAAATGCAACTTACATCCACATTACCATTCCACATGTAATGCATGCCTACTGCTGTTGGGTCGTGATGAGTTTGCCCGGTCATATGTTCGGCCATTACAGCGCTCATCCAATGTACTAAACCTTGAGTGGGATTTTGACCCTGTACTCCGCCAATCGGCATTGTGTTGCTCGTGCTATTCACGCCTAAGTCGGCAGACGATCTGTTTATTATTTTAGATTTGAACGAAGTTGACGTTGCGTCTGTACGTTGTAAATCTTCCACAGATTTTGTGTTATCGTCTAAATGTATTTGAGTGTCAGGTGGTGGTGTAGGCGGTATATTAGGTGACACCAATGTCAGAGATGCTGCATCGGCTCCCGTTAGATTATTATTATGTTCATCGTGTGCTGCGGTAGGTGGCCAAATGTAATTGTTGGGTTTCTGCAATAGAGTAATCGGGTAAGAGAAGAAATGATGAATGAGAGTATTTTTGATCTAAAATTGCATTTTATTGTTGCATTCTGAATACAATTCGTTTTCGCTGGATTTCATTGGAAATAAAAGTATTCCTGAATTTTTCATTTTTTAATAGGTTCTTAAATTGTTGTATCGAAATTCGTATACCCACCATCCTATGCATAAGGGGCCATTTTGAATACTGAGTCACGTCTGTCTGTTGGTATGTATGCAATCTGTGGTCGCAAAAGTTGAGATATCAATCGCAAACTTGGCAAAAGTGTGGACAGTTGATATTGAAACTGGGCAAATCGGTTAAGTGACATGCCCACAATGCAATAAAAGTCTGAGAAGGGCAACTTTTTAAGTAAGTTTTCAAAGTTACTTATAAAGCACACAAGTACTCCTTGGGAGGCTTTCGTGCATCGATGGTGAGTATTCAAGGTGCGGCCTCAACCAAATATATAGTTTTTTAATTATTTAAATAATATTTGTTTGCTTTGTGTTGTTGCAATTTATATTAAATTAAGAAATTATTTAATAACTGCAATACTGTTTTGTGCTTCACTACCTATCGCTAATTAATTATGAGATCTGCGATAATCAATCATCATCGCACGAGTATTAATCCGGTGCTGTCCTAATGGTCACATATCAGATAACAATCATGACAATTACTTTTTAAATTAACACACAGTCACCATATTTACGGCAGTCCTTAAACAATTATGTTTAATTGTACTGATTAACAATTACAAGCACTCCTACAATGAGAACTACATTCGTAGAAAGTGTACAATAGAACAAGTGCTTTTGTAATTGATAATTCTTTAAAATAATCAATTAAGGTGAAACATATATATAATATTTCTAATTAAGCCCCATTGTGCCAACAACACACGGACATGACTGGAATGGCTCAGATTTGTAGGGGCTCTGACGCCCCCTTCCCGGTGTAGCCAACAAAATAGCAAACTTAGTATACCCCCTTCACAAGGTAAAATGTTAAAAAGTTATTATATCTGTGTAAGTATATATTGTATTTTACATCCAACACACAATCATCGTTCATTTAATGAACAATGACGTACAACAACACCTAGTAAAACGCACTTTTGAACATTTAACCTCCTCAAGCTTTAATTCCTTTGCCATCGTTGTCTTTTTTCCTGTCAGCTTCTTTCGTTCAGTGGGCTGCAAAGACAATTTATTCGTTTTTATTGGTAATTCTGTGAGGGTAGCAGCAACTGCCACAGCAGCAGCAGCGGAAACTACAGCTTTGTTAGCCGAAGATGAGAACAATGAATGTGGTACACCCGAAGCAGCTGAGGAAGCAACAGGTGCAGGGCACTGTATTACGGATGGTTGCAATGGTGGTGGTGGTGGTGTTGGCGGCGTTGGTGATTTGATTCTAATGAAATGACTTGAAGAAGACTCAAATAATCGGGGCGTCATTGTTGCATGCAAATCGTTTAAAAGAGAGTTGCGATGCTGCTGTGTCTGTTGCAGCACTGCACTGGCAGCAAGCAGGCTTTTGTAAAATTCTGCGGGCATTAAAAGTGGAGTTGTGCCGACCTTTTCTTGTTTCAGCGAACACTTATCACCAACCATCCAACGGCTAATGCCGTCCGATGAGCAAGGTGACATTTCGTCAGTTAGGTATTCATAAAACAGCGTTCGTTTAACAACAATTCATAAAATTTAAATGAAATTTCAAGCGTCCAGTTCATGGTTGTTGGTTTTAAAACAATTTTATTTTTTCTTTCTTCCACTTTTGTCATTGTCCTATTTTGCTTGTTCGCCTTACTTTGCCTTTCGATTGTTTATGTATGTTGTTGTGTTTTTTTGTTGCTTTTGAACAGCTTTTATTTTCTAACATAAGAAAAAATTTTAACATACTTCCGCTACCGGTGTTTTTGTGCTTTTTCTTTTGAAAAAAGAAAAGCAAAAAACTCTTACTTGCAAACAAACGTTAGCCGGCCCCCCCCAAATACGGTTGTGTACGGTTGGTGTAGTGGTGATGTGGCAGTAGCAGTAGAAGTGCTAATGTACTGTCCCGGTATTTGCTGCCCTCTTTTTTCACTGCACATGGATTTGAACTAGTTTTTACCCGGCAACATTTGAACATTTATTTAATTTTATTGTAACGCAAAAACATTTCATTTTTTTGCTTTTTCTGATTATTTGTTTGTTTGTTTGTTTGATTTCTTATGAAATAGAAGTTTTATTTTTTTAAATATTTTGATTTGTTTTTGCGGGTTCTAGCTGCTGGCACGGCACGTGAGTCACTTTTCAATATTGTTGTTGTTGTTTTTGTTGTTTGAGGCCAGTTTTTTTCTTCCTAAACTTTTGGCGTTTTTATGTACTCTCTCTCTCTCTCTCTCTCTTTCTATCAACAACCTTGACTAGTTTATTTATTTATATATTCTATATAAAAAAGTGTTCGTTAATGTTGTTGGTGTTGTAAGTGTATGCATGCATTCGGTTATTTGAACTTTATTTAGAATTTTTGTTGTTGCCTTACTTTTATTTTTGTTTTTCTTTGTGTTTTTGTTGTTATTTTTTTTCACATTTAGCACATTTAGAACATTTTGTTTCAATTTTCTGACAATTTTTCACTTTCCTCTTTCCCTCGTTGTGCTAACACATCATTTTGTATATCCATCATCAGCACGAGTATTAATGGTCGTTTTTTGTTAAATATATAAGTAAATGTATAAATATATACATAAATGTATGGATTTTGTAGACTTTGAGAAGATAACAATTTTGATGAAATTAAATTGATATGTTTGGAGTGTTTGTTCACATTTTGGTGGCATTTATATTTATCACACATATTAAGGATTCGTTATGAAAAATATTGTTTTTTTGTTGGCATTGCGTTTTTTTCATAAAATTTGAACTTTATTTAGGAACTTTTATTTAACAATATATTTTTTATTTTTAATTTCTTATTTTCAGGTATTCACATTTTTATATTTTTAGGAACTTTATTGCGGTGGTTGATTGATCTAAATTGTTATGCATTTACCGAATTAAAGCTATAAATATTTCGTAATTTTGTAACATTTCGCTTAAAATTGCTCACTAACGGCACGCATCTTATTAGAGCACTTGAAGAATTTTTTTAATGGAACTGAATTTATCCTATGTACTGAATATGTGTTTTTGTTGTGTATGCGATTAAGTAAAAATTTCGAATTTATTAACAAAACATTTTTCATATAAATATAAATTGATTAAATACATAACACAACTCTTTAGGAGTTTATTTTGAATTTGATTTGATTCCTTCATTCACATTGTTTCCATTTAAAATGAAATTATTCGGAAATGTATTCAATGTTTAGTCATGTTGCCATGTTGTCAAGTGGAATAATTTTACTCATACGCCATGAGGTACTCTGTTGAGGTATTGATCTTATAGTCATTTGCAGGTGCCTGCATATCATAAATGCACACATGCAAACGCTTTATTAGATTGGGATTATCACACGATTACTCCGGCTGAACAAACTTCACTGTCTGTGTGCGTTTATCAACACGCAGTTGTCACATTCATTATGACACACACACAAACACTCCTACTGTGTATGCCAACACTGGCTGTTATTACTGTTGTTTCTGACATTAGTCTATTTAAATGATAGCGATTAGGATGTTATGTGAATATATTGTATATGTGGAACGCGCGCGATTTTGTTGCTTTTACCAATAAAATTGTTGTTTGTGAGTTCCCTCCAGTTGCTAAAATAAACAACAATTAACCACTGGTAGTCAAGTAAATTGTTGTGTAAAAATAGAGGACATCGTCTTGGTTACGTATGCTGGAAACAACTGGAGAAGTGAACTGCGGCTTGGCTGGTATCACCACTACTAAACGAAAGCGTTACACTTTTCGAGGCTTCAAGCAGTCACTACAATACTGCTGCAAACACACTCGCACACAAACACTTAAATGTTCATATGGAGACGGTGTGTTGTGTATGTGTTTTGTAGTGGATTTTTTTTTATATGGATCTTCCTTTTTTCTATACGCGTGTACACGCTGTGTACGGGTTTATGTGAACGTATTCCTTCTTATTATTTTTTCTATTTCCACTGTGCTTGCTTGCTTGCTACTCTTGCGACGACTGCTATTATTACAATATTTCTTTTCTACTATTTTTATGTTTTTTTGCTTCATTTTTTTTATATCTATGCAATAAATGTTGTGTATGTTTGTGTGTATTTTATATGTTTTTTCAACTATAGCAGTTTTTAAGATGGTACTTTATACGTGTGTACGTGTGTATGGCAATAAGTAAAAAGAAGTGCAAAAAAAAAAAAACAGAGCGCACTCGGTAATAAAACGCCAACCGAAACAAGAAAAAATATCAGCAACATTTACGACATAGACAGACATACACCAACACAAGCATACACACAACCATAAAGATTGAGGGCACCAACAAGGAAAACATAATGTAAAGGCGAAAAAAATGGAAAGAAACAACCAACAAAAGATTGATTTTCTTTTATATGTTTTTAGCGTTATTTCCTCTCTTAATAATATTGGTATTGTTGTTTTTGTTATTGTCCTTATCTTCACATACTATCACATTCTCATATGTTTTTTTTTTTAGTTTTTTGCTAGTTTGTTGCACCGTTGCTTCTTCTTGCTCATCGTCCTTTCCGCTGTCGTCCTAAGAAATAAACCTTAAGATGGAAAATCAACGAATACTTATATGTGGCAACTAACCAATACATTCATATGTAAGTACACATATGCACTACATAGTCATGGCCACAGAATGTTTCCACTAATAAAAAGGAAAAAAAAAACAACATTTATTACATATACCGCAACAGCAAGCAAAAAATGCTAAGGCTTAGAACAAATCATAAGTACCCACGGCTGATGTATTGAAGCCATTGGTGGACGTGCATCAATTTTGAACTTTTCGTTTTCATTTTGTGCTATATGAGTACTTCGGAAAGAGACTTGAAAAAATATTCATTTTTTAGATTGCGAACTGATACTTGATTTCTATACACAAACCTAAGGAGGTCCAATTTTCGATCCAATGGTTTGGGAAATATTTTCACTGAGTATAATGATAATGCACTCATGTTAAGAACTTATTTTAAAAAGGACATCACGTAGACGCCAGTGCATTTTCATTATCTAATATCACGCAGTGTGTGTTAACTCATGTACACACAGTCGCACAGACTCGGACAGACAGACAATGTTAAATCTCTTCAGTAATCAATGGTGATTCAGAGTATGGATATTTTTTTGGGTCTCCCTCGCCTCCTTTCGGACGTTTCAAACGTTTGGACGAAGTCACATATACTCCAAAGCGATGCGAAGAATACTGTTTGCACTGTTTGCCAACTGTAGTGAATTTGTATGCACCCTACCTTAGTGAGGGTATATTGAGTTTGGTGTTTGCAACACTCAGAAGAAAGCCCTGGAAACCCTACAATGTATAAATCATGATCATGGCCGTCCGTAAGTACATCACGGTTTTGGAACTAAAATTCTTTTATACTGTATGCAGGTCACGGTTTAAATTGGGTAAAATCTCACAAATTTTACGTTTAGTACAAATATTAAATAATGGACACGCCCACAATTTACAAAACATCTTATTTGACGTAAAATTCAACTTGTGTGTTGATACGTGATATGAAAACTATAGAGGGCGTACATGATGTCCATGCCGCGCCCACTTTTTGTATACAGAGATGGAGGGTATTTAAGATCTGGTCTCTGCCAAATTTGCTTTTTAGTTGTTATGTGTCCTTTGCCCATTTTTGAATTGTGTTTCAACAAATGAAGATGAACAACAAACAAGTTGTTATCTCGGATTTACGTTTCACTTTTCAATTCAATATCCAGGTTTTATTATTAGCACGGACGTATAGACACTAATCATGCCTTAAAGTAAATTTAGTGATGCTTGTTTATTGGGCAACGTTTACATTGCTTCTTTATTATTTAAATAACAATAAAAATCGTTAAAATTTAAATGCACCCACACCAAATACATTTTGTAATCCGCGCCGGCTATCAAGTTAATTACTTAGTTAAGTACAGGTAGTGAATCTTTACGTTTTTAATATAAATTTGTTTCAAATTGTGTGGTTTTTAAGTTTTCCTCCCAAACAATTAAATGTCTTGCTGGTTCGCCAGTATGAGCCCTTTAGTAATATATTCAAGCTTTAAATTATTCACATTTTATCTAAGTCACAAACCTTACTTATTTTTATTATTATTGTTTTAAAATCCTTTTAGAAGCTTCCTTAAAGCTTATGCAACCTCCTCTTCTGGCTGTGTGAGAATTTTTCAAGAGCTTTATGAAGCACTCAGTTATGTGAAATAAGTCACTCATTACTCCTGGACAGAGACTTTCCTGGAGTTATACTCTAAATTGTTCTCTTTCTTTCTCTTTTAAATATGTACAACATTTACATGTACATCACAGAGTATATATGTCGCACCAGAGACTTAATCGGTAGCTCTTCTCTTTATTTAAACAAAATCTGTTTTGTAGAATAGGGCGTGTTTCTATATCTATATATGGATTTTAAAACACTTTTCGTTATAGTGGAGGGTTTTCCCGTTTACAAGTACCAGTAGGCGCTATGGCGATCTCTTGTTATACTAAAAATTAACATATCGACGTGAATTTGACATTTTCGGGCTGTCTATTGTAAATGATAAACATAAAATTAGTTAAGAGCTGCGCCCACAATTAACAAAAGCCTGTCACTGCCGCATTTACACATAATAATTGACCCTTAATTGGTAAATAATAATTGGCACGGTTCCCTATCAGCGGAAACAAAGGAATCAACAATTACACATTCAGAAGTTAAAGCTTACATATCTCCTGTAGAGAGATTTTCTAATTCGTGACGCTAATTTTAAG
Source organism: Ornithomya fringillina (assembly GCA_963978525.1). Classification (NCBI taxonomy): domain Eukaryota; kingdom Metazoa; phylum Arthropoda; class Insecta; order Diptera; family Hippoboscidae; genus Ornithomya; species Ornithomya fringillina. The sequence goes on along the minus strand of OZ021691.1, from coordinate 17,844,997 downwards.
TTTTATTTCATTTTTTTTTTTTACAAAAAATTTAAATTTTGCAGAAAAGCAAGTTTTGGGCCTTTTTTGTATCCATCATATGATGTGCGGGCATATTCTTTCTGTTCAGACGTTTGTAAGTACCAGAAACTGGCGAGCCACACTCCCAAAATGAAATATATATTCTTGAACAGCATCAATAGAAAAGTTGATTTAGCCAATCTGTCCGTACGTGTGTCCGTGTGAATAATTCACTTTTTTGTTGGAACTCCCGCATTCCTAAAGGTTGAGATATCGCACTGAAATTTGGTACTCGCAATTATCAAGGTTTTCTACGTTTCTTATTGCAGTTCGGTAAAATCGGCCAAAGGATACGCCCACAATGTCTATTAAATCTCGCACCCAGAGCTTTCAGCACTCCCACAGTCGCTAATTTGGACATATCGAACTGAAATTTTGTACACAATTTCTTCATCAACAACTATTAAAAATGGTCTAAATCGGACTATGGACTTTCCTACAATTTTACAAAATGTATAGGATTGGGGCTTTTCTTCATTACATACAAAGCATAAGAGATAAAAAAAAAATGTAATTATTAATTATTTATATATTTGCAATAGTCAAAGCCACCTGAAGTGAACTTATTAGGGACGGTTTATACCCCAGGTTTAGCATACGCTTAATGTAGCCCCGTTTTACGTATTTATTTTGGTTAGCTTGGGTAGCGCCCTCATTGCAATATCATTGCTACACAATAAAGCAACATGTGTGTTTTTATGTCTATATGTTTGTACTCTCACTTTAAGGGTGGAAGGAATTAACAATTCATTATATCCTCCACCTTAGTGAGCCCAGTATAATCCATCAGAGTCCCAGGAAGCATATATATTCTTGATTAACAAAAACTGAGTCGATTTGCACTGTCACCTCCCAAATTTTGAACTTTTAAAATTTCAACAGACATTTCTATTTACTGAACTCAGAAATCTCCACAAAAATTTGAAATTGCGCTAATATTCATAATTATAATCATGGTCGGATAACAATTTACAAAAAACTTCATTTGACGCATAATCTACCTTATAAATTAATACAAGCACCTGAGATTGGGTAAATGGGTGTATGCTACGTCCACACATTTCCATTAAGGTGGAAGGTATTTAACATTCGGCCTAAACCAATTTAGTTGTCTTTCTTGTTTTTAATCTATAGCAATAAAGGCATCGCAATGTTAACTAAATTGACCATTTTTTTACCCGGAAACTATATATATGTGACTGTGAGCGATTTATCCATAAAACGAATCGCAACGGTATCACTCAAACCCGTCGGGTAGATGGAAGATGCTGAACGCACTTGTTAACGAAAAGGATTGCAATTAACAGTTATGTTCTTACGGCACCCACGTGTTTCACAATATCAATTCTTATGTCTTGTAAAATGTAAATTTGGGCAATAAAGTTTTATTCTCGTCATACCCTCCGCATTAGATGCAAAAATCTTCTCATAAGCTTCAAAAATTCAGTTTTCAAGTTGAAAATTTGTACGCCTAACAATCGGTGTGTGGTTGGATAACAGACACGCCTTCAATTTTTGAAACCCTTATTTGATGTGAAAATTTATTCCGCCGCCTAAATTGGTGAAAGAGTCTTCTCATCTGGAATTTGAACTTGTGTGTCGCGTTGGATTGCTAACCCGCCGACTCTTAAGAATATTACCACGAAGTTCGAAGCTGTTTCGAGAGGCGAACGAGCATTTACGCTTGTAAAGCGCCAAAAAAATTTTTCAAATTGCCGTGCATTATATACACTATTAAATTATTATGCCACGCCCACATTTTATATATAGCTAAGGAGGGTATTTAAGATTTTTCCCAAGTCAAATTTGGTTTCTTAGTTCGTTTGACCTTAACTCGTATTGATTCCACATTTCATTTACCTTAAATGTACCGTCTACTGTGGTGCACTCCAAATTTAATGCGTAATCTTCTACCGAACTTAGGGGTTCATTGAAACTCTGTTCAATTTTAATGGTGGGACTTAGAACGGTCAAGTGACCACTGCTAAGGTGCGTCGTTGGTGGTGCTGTAACTGTTGCTGCTGTTAACAATTGATGGTTTACTCCGCCGGCAAATGGCGGATTGTCCAATAGAATGGGTGTAGCGGCGGGACCGTTTGGCGTTAGGCAGTTATTGGACGCCGCGGAAATGTTTAATTGCGTACAGGTATCGTGATAGGGTGCAACCATAAAGGACGGATACGAACGGAACTGATGATACTCGGAATGCGAATGATGTGCCAATTGTGGTCCTTTATACCAGGTGCCATGCATAATCATTTAAGCACAGGTCTTCCAATGCACTTGATGCAAAATTTCGTTCGATAGTGTCAGAAAAGCATTTTTGCGAAGCAGTTAAAATCTTCAGACACTTTGTTTTTCACTCTGAAGCAGATTATTTTTTTATTTTTTGTTATGCACTCACACTTTCATTGAATCATTTAAATGACTTTTCACACTTGTAAACACTTTCTTTTGGTTTGTGATATTCAACCCTTTCGATGTGTATGAGTGGCCTTCAGTTGAATCGTGTTGTAATTTTCATATTCAATCACTCCTTTGCTTTGCAGGAGTTGGAGTTAAAAAGGCAATTTACTAAACTCCAACAAAATATGAAGCGGAAATGTTGTTGTAATTGTAATTACTGTATTTCACTGAACACTTATCCATTTATTCACTGCTCTGTCCACAACACTTTTATTATCTTTCGCAAAGGAACGCACAAGCTACAAAAAACATTTAGGTATTCCACGAAATTGGCTCTAGCTTGCTAACTGCCATAGAGTTTATCCCATTCAGGCATGGATGCATGTGTAAGACCGAGCACTACATCGATATATGCGTCACATGAAAAAAGGGTAATACTCACAACCAAGTGCGTTTAGCGGGTGCAAAATACAATCGTATTGTCACAAAACACTTTAACAATCGCGCCCGCGTTTTTTTTTTTTTTTATATACCAGAAACAGCTCAGTACGGTTATAGGTGATTGCTTTTGTGGTTGGATAACTGGTTGCTGTTTGTCTGATCAAGTGTAAGTTGGGTTTTTAGTAAACATTTTTAAGGAACCCTTTGTATTGTACCTTTAAGCGTACAAAACATTATAGCAAAGACGGGCAACGCGGTGCTTACAAGTAAAAAAGTTGCTGCCAACTCGAAAGAATTCCGAACTCGAATGCTGAGCATAAAATGAAAAAACTACTAAAATGCCTCGATGGTCTGGCCAGGTCTATCCTCTACGCTCTGGCCTAACTTAACTTATCTTGGCTGCCTGGCTGGCTGGTTGTTTGTATTGGTTTTTCTTCTGCTTCTTCACTTAAGTGTGTGTATGTGCGTGTTTGTAGTTGTGCCGCCTCTTTAAGCTACCGTTGCCACTATAAATTATTACACTTGTATGTGATTACTACCATAACCCTGCTACTCTGACTAATGTTGAACCATTAGTAAAGTACGTCTACGGTGGATACCCGCAGAGCAAATCTGCAACACTCACGAGAGCTTATGCCAAAGAGTTGCCCGAGCATGCTATTATGTCGCTGCTGTTATTGTTTTTGTTCATCTTTTGGAGTAGAGGAGAGCCTTTGCTTTTTCATACTCAATCATTTATGCAAAGCTCATACTTTGTGTTGTATTCGTTCATCGTTTGTTTATTTCATTGTTTGTTTTGTTTTGTATTTTTGTTTTTTTGTTCATTTTAACCAATTTTTCAACTTGTGCTGAGCGATGTTATGAGTGTATGAGTGTGAACTGTTCAAGTATTTTATAATTTTTTTTATGGCAAAAAGTTGTCTTAGTTACCCCTCCCAATAATCACTATGTGCATGCAGACGCATGCTCATTTCAACTGCCCACAAGAAAACTTTTTCATAACAATCAAAAAAAGAACTCATCGTGAGAGATTCTTAAGAGAATAAGCAAAGCCAGGCATCAAAAGTAAACCCGACATAAAAAATAAAAAAGAACAACAAGAAAAACCATGAAGCAAAGTATTATAATCGGAATTATGAATTAACTTAGCAAACAGAAACAAAGAACGATACAATCAAAAGCTTATCACGAGGAGATACATTTCAATACCAAACCGGACAAGAGTCCAAATATCGTTTGATAGACTTAAACTTTGATACTATTTGCGAAGCAACTTCCTGGTGGGAGCAAATGGAAAGAACACCTTGACGGTGCTTAATTACATAGATGGAGGGTGCGAGAGGTAAGTGCGAAGTGGTGTTCGTGTACGTACACTGGTTGTGGAGTATCTTCAAGGACATCTCTCAGGTTCATATATTTAACGCTTGCATTCTTTTACCACATAGTCACATTTTGATGTTCTTGTAGAGTCAATGGCATCCCTAAAACATCCTTTTGGTAGTTCTGGCATGATAAACTTTGTATACCAACAACCCTGTACAACATTTGTAGGCGCGCTCATTCAATGCAACACAAGAAAGTATTGCACACACACACAGATAAGTCTGAATATATGCGTATGTCAAACATAATATACAACTCGTTTTAGGTTCACACCATTAAACAGCTTTTCGCCGCGAATACTTGTGTGCATGCAGTTTGTTTTGTTCTGCACTCCGATCGACTACATGTTGCTAAACACTTGTCATGGCCAATCGTCCTCCCCAAGGAGTTCAAGCAAATCCTATTATGAAATATAAAAATGACTCGTTCGTCTAACATAAACATACCTTAACAAACCTTAATTGAAGGCGAGGCAATACGTGTAATGGTGATAGGGATGGGTACTGATGCCTACGCATTAGAGGTTTAGTGCAGTTAATATGTGGCAACAACAACAAATTGCCTCAAACTGACAACATTTAGAAAAACAAGTAAAAAAGCTATGGCTTAGGCCACAGGCACAATAAAAAATTGCGCCCTATTTTCCTAATAAATCATCACAAATTTGAAATTCTGCGGCAGAGATAATAAATTTATTTCGTTGGTAGTGTTGTTTGTTAATTGTGGGTGCGGTTATTATTATTAATGTGAAGAAACAGGTTCTGCAGGCGGCAGATAAATCGTAGAGTCCGTGTTCCGGCATCTCAAGTGCCATATTACATAGACTGCAGATATCTGTGCCAGAAATACCGACTTTTTAAGGTGTTATCTGGGAGAACAATGTTCTGTGTAGAGGTCAGTTAACAGTCTTAATTCGCCTTTCTATAGTTTCAGTAGCCTTGAGACTTTGCTGGAAGATTAAATAAATATTTTGGCTTGTCGTTGACCTTGACAGTTCTGTGTGTGTGTGTGTGCTTCAGCTATGCTCCAGAATTGGTTCTCCCCTGATTGTTAAACAGTCAGCCCTTTCGTTGGCTCGGCCGCCTCATGGCCAGGCATCCAAACGAGTGTCTTCCCAGCCCAATTAAGAGATCCATTCACTTTGATAACACTTTGGATGTCTTTTAAGGCTTAGAGTGCAGCTTGACAGAGTATATATTTAAGGTATTGGTTCACTTGAAAGATAGTGAGGAAGAGTTCCCTTGGGACCGCTGCTGGATAAATAATTATTATTATTATCATCCATAAACTAACCGTACTCCGATGCGGGTCTCTGGCGCCCCTTTTTGAAAACGGAATGAAAAAGTTAATATACCTTCAAATGCAACGAGAAGGGTTTAAAAAAATATTTCGATAACAGCTTAAGCTAAACATAGCTTTTTTATTTGCTCAGTAATTATGTTGAAAATTATATGTTGCCATCTCTTTCAGAATTTGAATATGTGAACAATTAAATACTATTCAGTTTTTTTGCTGCACCATTTATTCTTAAGGTTTAGTGCGGTACGGGCTGCCTTGAAATTTAAAAAAGAGCAAAACTTTGATTGTGATTAAACGAAATTTGTCGAAGCCACTAAATATTTTGGGTGTTGTTGCCACAAACGGGAAAATAAATTTTTATACACAACTCATAAACTGAAGAACCGCATTCAACGTCGGTATCATCATACACACATGCTGTCAATCAAAAGCCAGTAAACCAACCAAAACCAACAAAATAATGTAAACACATACATTTAACATTTTAATATTGAACAAAATGTATGGACAAGAGCACGATAAAAGCATTTCGTTAACGTGATTCGAGCTGAGTTATGGGAAACCGCACGGCACGCATGTAAACGAAAATGTCAAATCAAACATACAATGCGGTCTGACGACAATGACGTTCACCATCGCGTTGATCGAATTTTATCGTGTTAATGCAGATGATGATGGTGGTGGTAGGGTGGTGGTGGTGGTGCTAGTGCTGGTGCTATAATGAAACCAACAAACAAAACTCAACTGACCAAGGGTATGGTTGGTCATGGACGCCATAGAATTTTCAGTAATTTTTGATGGACAGTAACAAAACATACACACTCAATCACACAAACAGTCGTGCACATGCACATGCAACCATTAAATGAAATTTCAAGTCGACACAAGTGCATAGCATAGCAATCAACATAGAACCAGTAAGCCAGGGTAACATGTTACAGTTAAAGCAGAAGAGCACAACAGCGCACACTCCAAACGAGTGCTACACACTCCGCCTTTTTTGTACACTTGATTTGTTGACCAAAGACAACTTTTTTATCATTGGCCGTTACGTATGTATGGGTAGAATTAAGCAGTACGTATGTGCGTTTGTAAATTGTTACTTGCTGACACAAAGGAAAGGGCAACCAACAAACCATAAACACATACCAGCGCGAATACAAAATTTCAATAAGTAGGGGAATTCTTTGAGAGAATATTTTCTACTGGTTTGATGCGAATCTTATCTCTTCGTTGTCGTAATTTGGCAAACTTTTCAACATTTTCTGGAGAACATTTTTGTTTTGTTCTCCATTCACACCAGACTCGTACGAGTGAAGAAAATCAACAAAGAAAAAACATTTGCTCTTAGAGTTAACTTTTGCATTTAATGCCGCGCGCAAAATTGTAAAGTTAGTATCAGAGACTTATAAGCCTCTGTCTCTGGTTAGTATTAAGAGTATAGCACTCTCTGTGTCTTTTGACGAGTAAAATATACTTGAACCAGAGTTTTCTAAGTTTTATGAGTCTCTGCCAGAGATTTATTTGAGCGTTCTACTTCTGCCATGAAAGCGGAACCAGAGTAACTTGAACTTGTCTCAATTACACTCTTTGGTTTCAGCTAAACACGTGCTCATTGTAGTTGTTTTGTACGTAGCCCCTGTTAAGTTGTTGTTTTTGTTGGCTGATTGGTTGGTTAAAATTTCTTTTACATCAACAAACAAAATTACTTGTCACAGTTTACAGTTCTTTGCTTTTTTGGGGCCTTTTTTTTCATATATATTTTTTTTTTAATATGATAATTTTTTTGTACATTTCTCCCATATGCAAGGGTTTGGTTTTTCTGTTTAATTTGGATTGTTGCGTTTATTTTTGTTATGCTGTTGTTACTGTTGCTTTAATGAAACTGCAACAGTTTAATTTTACATTGTGTTTTTCTGTTGTTACTGCTGCTGTTGTTGTAGGTATTGTCTTTTTTTGTTCATTTCGCAGCGGGTAAGGCACAAAAAACTTGAACACAAATCGTGTCATATTAAAATGTGGAACACTTGGCGTACGAGCATTCATTACGTGTTTAGTTTTTTATTAGTTGTAGTTAAAAGTTTTCACACTTTTTTCCCGCCACCACACACACAACATTTTTCCACCGTATTAAAGGCATTTACCAATACGAGTACATTTTTATAAGAGTATTTGTGTCGAATGGTTGTCAATTAAAAATTCTTTGCAAAAAACAAAAAGAATGAATAAAGACAAATAAAACGTGTTGTTGCACTGATTTCCGAATGCCTTTTTTGCTTGCGCTTTTGTTGACTTTTGTTTTTCTTGCGCCGTCGGATACCAATGACGACGACTTGGAGAATATCTACAAAAAATATTAATGAATTTTTTTTTATTCTACTCGCGATGAAAATTCCGGATGCATTAACACATTACATAACATTATGTTCAAAAGAGATGTCTTTCACTTTCTTTTATGTTTCAATAATATTTGTCTCTAAATTGTCAGTTGGATGTTTCACCAACTTTTGATAGATTTTCACAATTTTTGCATTTTTGACTAAAGATGGGAGACGTCAGGGACCCTACAAAATATATATTTTTAATCAGCATAAAAATCTGAGTCGATGAAGGCATGTCTGTCCGTGCGTGCGTGTGCCTGTCTATTGGTCTGTCTCCGAGTTGCCTACTTTAAAATATTAAGCTGTACTTTCGTACAGACACTTCTAGTTCCTGCAGGCAGATCGCTAATAAAATTGGGCGAAGTTACTTCAGCGCCACGCCTACAAAAATTCACCTTTACAATTTGAAATTTTGTACACATAATAACCCCTTCCATCGATGTGCCTAAAATGGACATGCCCACAACGGATTTTAAAATACCTTATTTGGCGTCAAATTCATTTTGCTAGTTGACAAAAATATGTACGTCTACTGGTAGAGGACGTAATCACGCCCGTGTCATGCCCAACATATAATACATAATGTGGCTTAAGTAAAATTTAATTTCTTTACTTGTTTTTTTTTTTTCAATTATTGAGGCAGTCTATACAACAACGTATTACCTTCTTACTTATAGATTTGTTTAAACAAATCTTCATATCGTCTGATGCGAATTCAAACTTGTTTTTGAACCGGAGAATTATGATGACGGCATAATTTCGCTTATTATTATCTGTCCAGGTCACTAACGTAAGAAATCTCCCACATGAGTTTGTTGTGAACTTAAAGATTACAGAAAATCTATTGCTTTACAACAGCGTCTGTTGTTTCTTTCTGATACAATATTTATTTAAATGTAAACTTTCCAATATGAATTCTCATTCTTTTCCATGTCTCCTTAGAAATTTACGCGAAAAACCTTAGGTAAAATTTGGTATATACGTATATATATATATATGCTTCCAATTATTATAAAGGAACAACTACGTACATGAGAGAGCTGCACAGTCATTGTAAAGTAATTACAAGTAACTTGTTATGCCATTGCTTGCGTAAGAGTGTGAGCCACGCAAATATTTACCCAAAATATATGTACTCGTATAAGTAAAGTACGAATTGTATATTGGAGCAACACTTTCTCGATACAATCTTTGTAGTAGCATAAGTCGCCTGCAAGTGTAACGTATGCGTAAACAACGGCTTAGTGTTTATTTATATGTTTATATTCATGTTCATCCTTGCTGCTGCTATAGTTTGTTGGCTATCGCAAGACAAATAATTTCTGTTTGCTTAACAAAGTCATTCCAACACACACATAACACGAACGGTTTTCTTAAGCCCGTACAATATTTATTCAAGTGCGTATGAGTTTGTTTTTCTTTCAAGATTTCAGCACTCATTACAACAGCTAATCTCTCTCAATCAGTTTAATGTTCATTCTTACACTTTCTTTACTAAGTTGTCGGTTTTTTGGTTTTTGCCAAAAATTTACATAAATTGCTTATTAAGATAAAGATTTAAGACATTTCGTATAAACATTATCATAATTTGTTGCTAAAGGGAATAAAAAACACCAGACAAAATGTAAACCTTTAAATGTTGTGAAATGAATTGCTACGAAATTGTAAACAATTGTAAGAGTTTGGAAATATATACGAGTATACAATATAGGGTACTTTCACTTGTACATGATTTGATATGTCCGTTTCCGCTGTGTCGCTGACATTAAATATTTCAAGTGTTGGCGCTCTGACATTAGTCAGGATTAATTGGTGCACTTGTAGTGGTAGTTAACAGCATTTGCATAGAAAAGTGACTTATCACCAATGCTTCCCAAATAAAAAAGGAAATAAACAAGACTGACTGCTGAAAATTGTTTAAAGTTTTCTTCGTATCTGTGAATTTGCAATTACAGCGCAACGGGTAAAATAAATAACATTGATCATTATTATATCCTGCAACACTTGTGGTAAAAAGTATATTAAGTTTGCGTGAGTGCTTGCAACTCCTAAACGGCAAACTCCACATCCACCCTCACTTAAACTGATCGTTATTTCAGAGAAATTTGAACCGTATTGAAAAAGGACCGAATCGGAACCCCTCCCCACATAAGGTCGCTTTATTATGGAAGTCTTTATAGTGCAAAACATCGCAATTCTTAAACTTTTGACAAAAATGCGTAACGATTAGTGAATTGACTTATTAATTGGCTGTGTCCAATTTGGGCCTGATCAGACCATTTTTAGAACTACGCTTTAAAATATGATATTTCAAGGTATGGCTTTTATGGCAATGCCTCGCCTTTACTGATACAACTAAAACTAATTACAGCATAATTTGTGAAACTAAGTAGTCTATGGTATTAAATGAACGGGTTTGTTCGACGCACATTATATAAAGTATTACCCACAGATATAATGCAAATGCATTGCAATTATTTCATAAAATTCAAGGATTTTTGCGAAAGTAAAAGAGTTAGCTGGGGAAAATTTTGAATAGCCACAATCTAGGCACCAAAGCCCTCTAATAAGTATTAATGTACATCAATACAATTTTTATGAGTAATTTGTAAAAAATTCTTTAAAAATTTTTCCTTTTTCTGTTCGTTTGAAATGGGGGCGTGATGCTTGACCAATTGTGTTCAATTTCAATATCAACCTTCTCGATAACACATTTTTTGCGACCACAGTATACACACATACACATGCAGGGACAAAAGCACATGTAGACCTGGCTTGATCCACTCAGTGTTCGATAACGATTCAAAATATATGTACTTTATGGGATCTCCGACATCTCCGTCTGGGCGTTACGAACGTTTTGACAAAGTGAAGCATAAAAATGTGGTTCGAGTTGTGTCCGACCGTTCGATTCCGCGAGACTGTATATTGTTGGCATTCTTACAATCGTAAATTTTTAGATATTCAGCCAGAGTTTTGTACAGACACTGCACGTGGAACGTGCATATATGTATATATCGGGTAATATGAGTCAAAAGCCACGCTCACAACGGATAAAAATCTATTTATCTGCCATAAAAATTCAGCTATAAATTTGGAAAGTGGTATACATATGTTGTTTGTAATTAAACCATCCATCGCTGTGCCATGAGAGTGGTCAGATGACAGACGCGCCCACAATTTACAAAAAACAATGCAAAGTATAAAAGCCGATTTATAAGTTAATACGTAATACGTAATACGTACGCGCCATGCCAACTGTTCGTATGTACATATAGAGGTGTTTAAGATTTGGCCTAAACCAAATTTAGTCTTTTACTTCTTCTGCAAAATATCTAAATGCTCTTCATGCAATTTTAACTCTATTGGATTTATAACAATAATTAGCATTCATTCGGCATCATTTCATTTCATCGATATCCTTAATGAGCGAGTCGTAGCATTACTATAACATTGCGTATAATGTTGTGCAAATATTTGCATTTGAGGAGAAACGACTGGAGACACCTGTTTTTCACTCAACTCCGAGATACATATAATTTTATACATAATTAGGTTTCTACATATAATTGAAATCATTCAATTCTTCGCACAGAGCCAGTGCCTTGACAAAGGAGAGTAAAATTGCAAGCAGTGGAAATATATTATAGTACAAGTTTATAAGACCAAACGGAATAAATTTCAATTTTAATGAATGAAATGAATAAAAGAGCACCAGAATAATAATAACATCAACAAAAACAACAACAACATTAGGTATCTATATCAATATGCAACACTCAGGGTGCTTCGGACTGATCCGTTGTAGCTGCGTTTAGTTTAGTCTTACGAAATAAATGTGTTAGTGACTGTATGTAGCTGTTTTATTTCATTTCATTTCATTTTATTTTATTGCATTATTTTATTATTTATTTAAGCGTTGAACTACTTGCAAAATAATTGCATAAATAAATATTGAAGAGTGCGGTATAACGTGATGTGTTGTTGTCGTTGCCACTGGTGTTGTGCAGTAAGTACGTTATGCGTTTTTTTAATTGCATACTCAACTATGTGTTTGTGGACGTACGTACATTATACGTATGAAGAACTTGTTTGCATCTAAAAAACTCCGCCTGTTGTTCTGCTGCCACATGCACAAGCAACCAACGCTGATATGAACTGGTATGAATGTCATTCACGTATTGCTTATGCATATGTATGCGTGGGGTTTTATTTTGCTTGTTGCTACCATTACGCGTCCCGCACAACTTAGTATACCTTCGTTTTCTTTCCATTAATTTGTTGCATTTATTTTGATTGCCATCAGTCAAAGAAGACAGTTAAGCACAAACAACAACAACATCAAACAAACATCTGATAAACCGGAATAACTTAAGATTCATATAACGCGATTATTTTGGCATAATATTACAATACAAATATGCACCTAAATGTATATCAAGTGAGGTAATATGTATAACATCCAACACATAATAAGTAAGTAAGTAACAATTAAAGGTTGCATTCAACGTTCATCGTTTTTCTGAAACATCAGCAGCAGTCGCTTCCCCTGAAGGGAGTAAAGTATTGCGAGCAATACAATCTGACAGAAAAGCACGGTACGGGGCCTCGTTAAACTAAAGGTCATTGAATTATAACAAAAATAATATGAGAATACAAATCTGTAGACACTCTTCGGAAAATGCAATAAAAGCCGCCAAAGCTGGTTCACAGACTGCCTGAACATTGTGACCACTGTCAGATGATGCGTCGAGTATTTGTCAATTTCGCGTGCTTCCCTCGGAAAGCCAAGAATTAGTCACCGTAATCAATACTGCTTAATTCTTTGGCTGTTGTAAGGGAACGCGCTTCAGCCTTCTCCCTTTGCTTGGTAATTACACCGGGCTTTCGGACTTTCTTTTGCGCTACGTTTGTGCGGGTCTCATTCAAATTACAACTTTCATTGTAATTTATTTAACCATCGGTGCGCTAACGGCCTAACGCGACAGTAGTCCTTGCGCACGTTAGCTCATTGCCAAGTTTGGGGTTTCGCCTGGTTAAATCCTATCAGAGACGTTGCCTGGTATACTCATACCTACACCCCCGGATCAGTAGCCTTATATAAAACTGTATTGAAATTTCTTTATTGGTAAAAAACAATCAGTTCAAGGGCAAATCATTTTGTTCTCAACACATACTGCATCTGTTACTCGTAATAATAATGTTAAATGAATCTCCAATTGAATGCTTCCAGGGAGCATTTCCGTGCAGTGGTATTAATTCTTTAATTAATTGAGAAAATAACAAAGTTCCAAAAAATACTCTTACTTTTATTCCAACTTTTTTAAACGAATTTTAGTTTAAATTAATTAAAAAGCCATTTATTGTGATCTGTTCCTTGCATTTTCTTGCAGTGTAAACAATTGTGTTGACTTCATTTCATTGACAAAGTTTTTGACACTCATACACAATAAAGTACGATTGAAAATCGATTATCGATGCTTGTGGCACATCAGATGCGTCCCGCATAATCTTTGCTTTATTGTTTATAAATATCAGGCATCTAGCGCAAGTGAGACTCTTTGTGCTATTACTTGGTGCTTGGGTAAGTAACCGGAAATCTTTCACAATTCATTGGTGCATGATTTAAGTGACACTTTTCAATTGAAGGATATTGACTGATTTGGCAGCCGTTGGTGTGCACACAAAGTCGTCTCAATGTCTGGGCTTAACCCATACTCTACCAAATAAATACAATAATGCACACATTCTATTATGTTTCAATACATTTTTGCAGTAGTTTGAAAACTATGACAAAATATGGAAAATGATTGCTTTGTTGGTCATCACGCTAAATATTATTTTAGGTTATTATATATATGTAGCTGACCATAAGTGGGATAACTGCTTTTGTTTGAATATTAGAAGCAGCCATTCATGTGGCTCGATTGCTTCTTTCGTTTCGTTTTTAAACGAAGCTTGGCAACAAGTCTCTCAATTATTACCAGTTATTTATAATAATCACCAATTAAGGTAAATTTCTTTACACAATTTTTTCTCATCTGCTTCCACAAACTCGAATGGGATGGGCAGATCTCTGAGTGCGTGGCTACATAATGGTTCATAACGACACTACACGGTTCAATTTAATGATAACAATGTTGCTGGTTATTGATGTTGTTGGGTGGTTGTTGAATTTAATGATTGTTTATTAGTTTCAATTGTCGATTGTTATGGTAGCTCTGTTGATTGAAAATTATTGTCAATTACTGCAACTACTAAATATTAGACTAGTCGCGCTGCTAGTGATATTCACCTTATCTAGCTTTAATCAACTTGCAGTTTTAGCTTTTATCCCCTACACAAAAGATGGCTAAGTGTACTTAGTCTAAAAGAATCTTAATCGGACTCAAGTGGGTGAATAGGTGGAAAAAATTACATTTTATACGCTCTTGTAAGTTCATTCTATTAATCTTTGCACTGAAAATGGGCGAATTGATTTTGGTTTTGGCCAAAATTTTATTTATCAATTGCACCACCTCTATAGTGGGCGTGGAAAGTATCTGCTTACGCACTCTAATAGAATGCTTTAACGTACAACTGTGCCTATTATCCGACTATTTGTTACTTAGGCTTCGTAGCTCAACTTTGTGGTTAATATTAGAAATTTAAATAGTGATCAGAAAATAGAAATGGCTGGACAAAAATTAAAATCAATATCTCTAAACTAACGACCCCGAGACAGACGATTCACACTTTTTTGCTGATCAAGAAGAGTTTCTGATGTTTACTTCTGGGTGTTGGAAACGGAATATCGAACTTAGTGGGACCCGCTATGACTAAGGTGGAAAAATGTCTTTCAGGCAGGCAAGTTATGTGAATTTTAATGGTCGCTAAAAAATGGTCAGGCCTACAGTTTAAAAAATCCGTGCAGGGTATCCAACTTTTGGCATACGCCACCCAAAGCTTTTTTACTTGTTATTTATTTTACCTTTTATGTATTTTGGTTTGTTGACTGTTTGATTGTACCTGTTTCATTTTATATACATACGTAGACGCATTAGGCGCTGATAGTGACACTTCTTAGGCACGCGCTAATAATGATGAAAAAGCTCCGCCATATGAATTCCTCACTTAGCACATATAAGGTTCAAGATCAATTACTCGCTTAATAAGGAAGTTTGTTTGCGATATAAAAGTCACTTTAAAAAAGGATGGAAAGTTGGAAGGAGTCCTAAAAATTGGCAGCATGACCATTCAGCACACATGCAAATGTGTCTTTGTCGTTTATTTGGTATAAATCTGAGTGACAATATTGTGATATTGTGAATATTGTGCGAACAAACACGTGGAAGTAGCTCTAAATCAAATTAAAAACGTATCAAGACAATGTTTCAGAAGCGCTAAGTATTGCTTTTGAAGGATGTTTTACAAAGAATGCTGGTCTTTGTTTATAATAAGCTTTCGCGACTGATCACCGAAACGAAATAACTTTGGGCAACCCAGCTATTTAGCATCATTCAATACAATCGTATAAAGAAGTCAATTTTATATTTTCGTTGGCGTTTAATTCGCAAGATCAAACACACGCTAACCGCCATAAGTGAAAAAATGTGCGTTTGATCTATAGCGCGCTTCCCAAAAGGCAAAAGAATGGAACTTCGCAAACCAAGTGCTCAGAGAGATGGAGAATATTTAAGAAGTTAACAAGCAGGACGTTGAGAATATTGCGACAAAGTTTCATATTTTGGATTTTGTATAACGCACACAAGCATCTTTTGAAAACATTCATTTACTCACCTATCTACGAAGTTTTTTATAAGCCCGTTCACATTATTGTAGGTAAGATACTATGCGTGTATTTTTGTTGTTGGTGTTGTTTTCGTTTTATAAACCTTAAATCATCACCTTCTTATCGCTCTTATTATACTCGATTAGTGCCATTCAATTAAGTTAATTGCCTCTCTGGGTTTTACACCAAACTGACCGTTCAACTCGCTTAGGATTTCCATCCCACCCTTCTTTTCTAAAACTATTCCTAAAAGTTCTTGCTGTAAATGAAGACGAAAATATTCTCTATACTCTTCAACTCCCACTCTCTATTCATCTCGTTCTCGCTTCGTGTTGTCTGATAAGGAAAGTTTGCGTTTTAAAATATTTATAAAATTGACCACAAGCAACAAACACACTCTGGTCAAGATTTATGTGCGTGTGTGGTTTTAAGGACTCCTAAAAGTATATCCCCGCTCTTGCATCATCTTCATGAAAAGTTGGGCAATAGCGTAAAGAGAGATTTAAATAAAAGTTTGTGCCGAAAAGGACTTTTCCAATATCTTGATGACCCAATGTACTTACACTCAATTCATTATTGTTGTTATGTGTCCATTTGAAATAACAGAAAGTCAGTAGAAAGTCACAAACATGAAAACCTTTACCATTAGTGGCAATAATCTGTTTTGTCATGCTTTACTTGGAAGCCTCTTAGAGAATTTAATCGGTTTACATAAAAATCATTTATAAAGTAATCATTTTGGAGTCTTGAAGATGAGTTGTGTGCCATTGTTTTAAAATTTGAACTAAGAATCTACTCTCCACCTTCCTATAACAGGAAAAGGCTTAACTTTAGAATCGGTGAGTACTACACGAACGCAGATGAAAAATCGTCAAAAAATACGTCATCCAGTAGCAATCACCTCCTCTTAAAAACCAAACCCTTTGTAGGGGCTCTGAAGCTGCCTGACATACGTTTTGACAAAGACAGTGATGAGTGTAAAAAAGGAATAATTCTCGATAGCAGTGTACACGTAATCTTCTTCTTATACGTTTAGAACAAGGCCAATAATATGAGTCCCTAAGTGAAATGTACTTATGAGCAAATTTGTAAATGTTCACCTTTGTGGAAAAGTGCACTAGTACCGCTCGAAGTCCAACAGTTCATATATGTAAAGTGGTTCCATTTTCTTCTTTACGTTTATATTGCTGTAACACTTTTAATACCCTACACCGTGCACGAAACGCTAATCAACGTATAATGTGCCGGAAAATGGGCGGAACGGAGTAGCAAGCACGCCAACAATATACAAAACCTTCTTTGGTGGAAAATTCGATCACATACTTAATACTCGTACAGTGTATTTAGTATTATGCAGAGATAGAGAGAGTACCAAAATTTGACCCAAGCCAAAAACTTTGATTTAATTTATGGTCATAACCCGGCATAATTCTGGCAAAAAGCCTGGTAAATATTTCAAACACGTACCTACATACGTACGAACAATGTATACAACAAGCAAAAGTTTGCACTTACGTAACTACAATATGCATGTGTGTGAGGGTGAGGGTGCGATGTTTGTATAGTTAAATTTTGATTTTTCAATTTTCTATAAATTTAGAACTTTTAGTTTAGATTAGAACGCCTTTTATACTACAACGTGTCCCCCTCGCACCGCTTCTGCCCACCTCCTGCGTTGATAACAAATGTTAGTTTTGCGTGTTTAGTTTTCGTTTGTTAGTTGTGGCGGTGTACGTACGAGTATGCAAACATTTTATGACACATAACGGTTGTATCCTTCTCTCTCTATCTCACTCTTTCTCCCCTCTTGACGAAAAACATTTTTGATTTATATGATTCTGGTTGTGTTTAGAATTAATTTCTGGCTGTTAGTTTCGTATTGTGGATATTTGATAAGGAATGAGGCGGATGAAATTAAATTGGAAACACACACCAACTTATGGCCATACACGTACAAATGAACAATTTTAGTTTAATTGAAACCATTAAACAAAATATTTAAAGTGTAGATATAAAATGTTGTTTCAACAAAGAAAATTTCGACTAACTCTGAATCCTATTGAACTTCTTATTACTATTTCAGCGGAATGTACACCCTAGAGCTGTACGTTGTTGTTACAACAAAAAGTGGTGGCAGAGTGTACGCAACCTTCAGCTTATGTCATAAGAGGTTTCTTTGCTGCTTATGCCACCACAAGCATAAACATTCAATTACATACAATATATAAAATTATTATGCATGCTTCGGTCATTCATCAATTTAAACTCTCGCAGAGACCTCTTTAATGTCTTCATTAGAGCAGCAAACGAAACAAACAAATGAATAAATTATCTCATATTTTATGTAAACACAAACAGGTGTTCTCCACTATTCCTCGTTGAATTGTGACACATTTATGAATTCATAATATTTGATATTTTATTATCAACAACTGATAATTTTTGAATGTCTTAAAAAAAAAAGTTAAACGAAAACTTTGAAAGGGTCAATTTCTAAGTGCTTTTAAGCACCTTTCCATTTAGAAATTGCTCCAAGACCATTGTAAGCACCGCTGCCCGTTAAGTGGTTTAAGGTGGTGGGTATACCCGATTTGGCCCAAGCCGAATATACTTCTTAGCTGCTCCAAAATTAGCTACAACGCAACTAACTTCTTAGCGAGGGCACAGTTCATTTAGTAATGAGAATTTCGGACGCCCAGCTTTATCGCTGGTTAATTAACAAACAAGTATTTTTTAAAATAAACTTTTTCTCATTGGCTTTTATTAGATATTTAATTTAAATAAAAACAAGTAAGAAAATTAAATGTGGCTTAGTTGAATTTTATGCTGAGTATTTTTGTAAATTGTAGGCGTGGCTTTTATCCAACTATGCCAATACATTGGCAGATGGATGGTATAATTATAAGTTTGTGAACAAAATTTCACAGCTCAATTTTTCGGCAGATAAATAGATTTTTATCGATTGTGGCGGTTTCCTGACTCATTTTACCCATTTTAAATAGCGATCTGCGTGTAGAAACTAAAAGTGTCTGCACAAAATTTCAGCTTAATATTTTAAAATGAATTCTGGGTGTTGCAAATGGAATGGCAAATTTAGTATACTCCATCTTGTGTGGAGGAGGGTATAATGACGTCCACATAAAAAATGTATTTGTATAAAAAAGTGAAATGGGCAATTCTGTCCATTTCCAATTGGGTTCCTCAGAAGGTGATTCTAAAGCTGGGTGTGTCATTTGCCATTTAGGCGATTTTAGGCCATTCCTTTACATTCCTTTGACACAAGGCGTGCAGGGTATAAAAATTAAAATGAATTGAAAAAAAATGAAATTCCTTCTCCTTTCCTACATGGAGAAAGATAAGGAATAAGTTTTATTTAAGAAGATTGATTATTTTTATATGTTAAGCACATTCACATTGCGTGAAATTCATTCAAATTAATCAATGCTAATGACAGTCACACAAAGACAGATAGCTAGACAGACAGAACGACAGACTTGCCTGGACAGGTATGGGGAAAATATGTTGCTCTTTTTCAATCATCAATAGCTACCCTTCTTACCACCCAGTTGATGGTGATATGTTTATTATAAACTAATACAAGTATGTACTCTTCTATATTACCGTTAAGTTATTTACTATAGAGAGACAGTGAGAGTGAAAGAAGCAAGACGTCTAACAAATGACACCGGATTCAGGAAACGGAAATATCAAATAAAGCATGAATTTGCTCAAAAAAGAGAACGGCAGACACGTGTACACAAATATAAAGTTTTAAATCGCAAATGGAAAAATGTACGAAATGTACGAAAGAATAAATACGAGAGTGCTAGAATCGAATGAATTGAAAACATTTAATAAACTTGTACAAATAAATACACGAGGTTACATATATATGTAGATTGCATTGCAAATGACTAACATTGTATTAGTTTTAGTTCTGTTATTGATATTCTCGCAGTCGTAAATTTTGAGATATTTTGCTGGATACTTCTACACTTTTGCATGCAGATCACTTTTAAATTGGATGAAATCAATGAAGAGACACGCCCACAATCGATAAAAGTCTATCTATCTACCACAAAGTATAAGCTTGATATTTAGTACGCGTATTTATAATGATCCCATACATCGATGTGCCAGAAATGGGCCTGATCGGATAACAAACACGACCACACCGCACCCTCTGCGCTAACGGTTTTCACGAAGTCATGGAGGGTATTACAGATTTGGCCCAGGGCAAATTTAGTTTTTTACACGTTGTACACTAAAACTGTACCCTCTCTGCGGCTACAGGCAACCTAAGTATTTGTGTTATGATGTAATTATGCGAACATATCTCGGTTAAGCTGTGTGTGTAAATTATCGCAATAAGCGCAAAATGATGAGCCATCTGAAAAGTCATGAGAGCATAACATTGTTGCCGCATAATAAACAAACCAACAAGCCGCAGCAAAAGATTAAAAAGTTCATGTTTCACATCACTACAGTAAGAATTTGTATCGGCTGAACGAATAGCAAGCGTTAACTACTTGTATGGAAAATGAACTAAAGGGCAATTCCTTGATACGTTAAGGTTTTTTGTGGCAAACAAACATTTGCTGATCATTCGGTTCAATGCACGTACATATTGTATTAATTGCAGTTCATACATTAAGAGCATGTGAGGTCCCTAATGGTCGATTCAATATTTAAGTCGTTTCTTCTGTTAAAAGAGAGTTCAGTTGAAAGCATAAATATTACAAATTGACTACAACCTAACGAAGTTGTTGCTGTTGCGGATCATCGCATCATTATCGATCAGTGATCAGTTCGATGGTAATCATTATGATTTTTTCTCCATAAATCTCTCCGCAACGATTTTACATAAATGTTTACTTGCGGTGGTGCTTGCTAAAAGGTTAAAGTTGCATACATTTAATCTGGGACAGCCAACCAACGAATCAGGCAAACAAACAAACGAATAAGCTGCCGGGCAATCACGTCAGTGAAGACCGTCATCGACTATTATCAAGCATCAGTCGCGTTTAAGAATTGATTGAATATTTACATCTCAACAACGGTGAGTGACGCTGTATGGCATGGAGTACAAACAACTATAGTTGTCGTAAAATGATTTTCATTTATTTGTTTGTTTGTTTGCCTTTTCATAACGTTCGAACTATTTGCGGTTGGGCCAGAAATTGACCACAAAATCAAGTTAAAGAAATCATCGGAGCGCGTAACTGCATTTTGAAGTGAAGTGTAGCAAAGTGAATTGAATTGAATTGAATTGAATTGAATTGAATTGTACTGATGTGTGCTAAAGAATTGCATGCACAGGTAGCTACTGTTATTGATAGTGCTGACTTTTGCTCTTGCGTTTTGTTTGATTAATGTACATACTTGCATACATGCCCACATACCTATGTATGTAAAGCTGTGCATCACCTTGTACATGTATTTGCAAATTTGTAATCTTATGGCAACTGATCATGTCGATGATTGTAGCCCAACTACCATTCTTCGCAAACACAAGGCGTTCTTGCAGGTGATGTTAGAACAGATGTAAAATCCGATTTGAATTCGGATATGGATGTGAACTAAGTTGTTGGTGCTGCCGATTGTGATTGAGATCAATTTTTAAATTGCATAAATTTTATTCCACTTGTTATTGTTATTTGTTATTGTTGTTGTTGTTGCAATAATTGCGGAATATTCTGACCATATTGCGTAAAACCGTAAATGGCCATTTGGTTGAGCGGCGAGGCCCTAATAGCCCATCATTAGCGAATGCTTTGTATTACTAAAGTGCTGGCAGCAATCAAGGTCGCTCCAATTTGCATTCAAATAAGTTGTTGTGTGTGTGTGTTTATATGTATGTGTACAAGATTTCAATTGGTTTCCATTAAACTGCTGTTACACAATACGGTGCATTGTATGTACGCCGTAGAGTCAAGTTGACAATCAACTCACAATGTGATGCTGAATCACAGGAAATTGATTTTAGTGGTCTGACTAACTAACTAACGAACTGATCGACTGTAAGCACCGTTGTTTTATTCATGCATATATGTGTGTAGTAATGGATTACAGCAAGTATTATATACACACACGTACAACTTTCTCAGTACGTGCACGTTTATAGATAAATATATAAACATTATTACACAAGGTAAAAAAAATATTAAATATTTTAATTATTTGCTTTGTTGCCCATTTTCCTTTTCTTTATAGATTTTTCAAATTACACACACGGAGTTTGGGGGGCGGGGTGATGTTAACATTGTCATAACGACAATTTTTATGTGTATGTGTATTTGTGTGTTAGGCTTGAAATTTTCAGTATTGACAGTTACGCCTTAATTTGACAAAATTGAGTCGTAGCCTCGAAAATCGAACAACAAGAGCAGTTCACTCACTCATGCATATGTATTTGAATGTTTAAGATAGGCGGAGTTTAACATCAGATACGCCCACAATGCAGAAAAAATGGGATATAATCCGACATAGGAGGTAAAATAATCGTGATCATGTAAGGGTTTATTATAAACGTTTAAGGGTGTCCTAGATGTGGCCCAAGTTAAATAAAACACATTTTGACGTGTTTTCCATAAATATCAATATGTGGCCGTGTGTCTGGTAGACTTCCTTTTGATAACTTGATTTGTTTCACATATTGTCGCACAACACAATAACTTCGATCAGTGATTAAGTGTGTCAGTTGGATGTCAGAACTAACAACTGCTACTGCTGCTGTGTGCTCGTTACCCGAGATCGTGAGATAAATATCGACAACACTCGCTTTACATACCAACATATATGCATGCATATAATTATCTGAGGCTGCGGCTAGTTTAGGTAACATTAACGAATTACCCTTTCGCTTTCATTACTGATGCCGGGCATTAGATAATCGCCCGTCTAATGCAATGAAAGGAAACAACCATTGCATTGCATTATACTCATAGAGCATATGCTGCTGATGTATAATAGTGCATTATACAAATAAATCAAGTTTATTGTGTGTCAATCGTTCATGTGATGTTGTTTCATCGTATACAGATATCTGAGAATTCAATCAATTTCCTTTAAAAAACTATCTGACTTTTAACTATAATCCCTCCTAGCTCCATAGAAGGAATGCCGTAGTTTGACACCTACTTAATTCCTTCAACAACATTAAAAGTTCATTGCCCCCTTTGTTTTTCATTCTCACGAGTAATTTCCAATATGAGTGATGTAGTATTTTTCTTTTTCGTTCTGAAAAAATTATTATTTAATCAGCCATAAATAACGCCCGAAAATATTCCAATACGAGACAGAAAATTAAAACAACAACTAATAGCAAACGATTCCTTACACGATTAAAGGCAAACATATGTTTAGTTGTGACACAATAAATAAAGCAAAAGGAACGGAAAGGAATTTTATGTAAAAGGCGTAAAATTTGCCAACTTTACGCATTTTCATTTGGAAATAATAAAAAGAACCAAATGAAAAACTTTGTGTCTCGCTCAAGACGACCATTTAATACCACACACACGCACGCCTTCTCTGTATATGAATAAATTGAACCTAACAGAGTTTCAAAGTATTTTTCACCACCAATAACACAACTTAATATAATCTCGTGAATCACTTCTTCCATTTATTTCAGATTTACATTCATTCGGCAATTTTTTGTTTGTTTGCCTTAGATTCCGTGACAAACTGATTAAGAAATATATTTCGCCTTGAGTTGGTACTTTGGCAGTAACCAGTAAAACATGTCAAGAAACTAAATCTGGCTCTTAGGCCGAATCCTAAATACCCTCCATAACTCCACAAACGGTGGGCGCGGCAGGTATATGATAGTGTTTGCATTACGTATCAACTTGCAAGTCGATTTTTAAGCTAAAGTTTTATAAGATTGTGGGCATGTCTGTTATGACAACCCGCCTGTTTTTGCCATATCGATGAATGGAGTAATTATAAATTTGTACACCAAACTTCATAGCTCAAGTTTTTTGACAGATAAATAGATTTTTGTCGACTGTGGGCGTGGTTTTTACCGAATTTTGTCCAAGAGCGCATACAACAGACAAACTCAGATTTTCATGCTGATCAAGAATTAATATACCTTGTAGGGTCTCTGACACTTCCTTCTCGATGATGCAAGTGGAATGAAAAACTACGTTTACCTCGCATCTTACGCGAAGGGTATAAAAAACAAAACGAATGACGAAAACTTAAGAATTTCATTGCTGGTTGGTGTATGAAGGAACTCAAGTACAAAAATGCATACGAAATACATATGCGTTCCTTTGATAGGATTATGTGGCCCCAAAAGTCAGCATTTGGGTTGGAGAAATTCCTTGAGATACCGCAAGAAAGAACGTGTATATGTCATGTGACGTACAGAGCTATAAATTAATAAAATGTCGGAAAAATATTGTACACAACAGTTCGTGCATACATTGATGCACAAACATAAGTACTCTTACATTGTATGTGTAAGTGTGTGTGTGCACAAAAAATAGCTCTTTCTTATCTTGTCGGTTTTCGGTTTATATCCTATCATCTTACGGGTACAAGCATAATAAGTTTGTTGTTCCTTTAGGAACATCCAAACAAATGGACATATCGGATCTAAGAGCACTGAGTTTCCTACGTCCAATATAGCTAATTATTAGATCAGAATTAAAATTGTTCATGCCTCACATATATTAGACATAAATAACTACTTGGGGAGCATTTTAATTGGATATTCGTACCGATTGCAAAATTTCGAAAGTCACGATTTAATAATAAAATTAAAATTCGCACAAATTTAGATGCAAAAGAAAAGTTTATGTACTTAAAAATACATTCTTATAATCTGTTTGTCGTTAATTTGTATAATAAATCATTATACCCTTCCCCATAGTAATGGGGGTTTAATAAGTTCGCTGTTCCGTTTGCAACACCAAGAAGAAGGAGTCATTCTTAATCAAAATCAAAATTCGGACGTCTAGGGATGGCCGCCCATTTGACAGCCTGTTGTTGTCATTTTCACGTCCGTAAGTTTTAGTTAGAAATTGAACTTCTAGCTTCTGTACAAAGATCGCTATTTAAATTGAGCAAAATCAGTTAAGAGCTGCGCCCACTATAGACAAGCATTTTTCCATTAGCCACAAAAATTTAGCTACGAAGTCAAAATTTGGAATTTCATCGGTGTGCTAAAAATGAACGAGATGGTATTACAGACATGCCCAAAATTTAGAAAAAACTATACTTGTAAAATTCTATAAAAAGGCGTAATCAGGTTCATAACGCGCTCTCTGTGACTGAGGTGGTGGAGGGTACTTAAGTTCTGACCTAATTCAAATTTAATTATTTTACTCGTTCATGTATTACTTCTCTTCACGTAGTCTGTTGTTGTTCAGGCTTAGTTGTTACATAGTAACCAATACTATGGCATTGGTACATCTGTGTAGGATATGATTCAATTTTCATTTTCATTTTCCAGTAAAGACAATACACAACACCAGCTTTGCTAATAAAAAGAAAGCATTTTAGAATATTACTGGCTGCGAAATTATGTTTAACTGAATTGCTGCAACTTTGTATATGATGGCAATGCTGATTAATCAAGCCTTATATTCTTGTATTCTTTTAATGTAATGTTGTTTGGGTGGTTGTTCCATGTTGATGCAAAAAAACTGAAATTTTCATGACACATATACCACGTAAAGATTGATTGTCTTTCGTGCATCTTTCCACAATGTAAAATCCGTCCAGTTGCTGATTACTGCTGTCAAACGAGCAGCATCAGCATCAGCAACTACACCAACGATTCTCAAAATTCAAGCAAATATATTAATCAATGCTAATGACAGTGAATTTTCACTTCACTTCAATTGTTTGTCATTAGAAGTTACGAGATGAGGGATGTTAAGATAGATGAGCAAACTCATCCATATTAACAACAACAAGAACAACCCGATCGAATGGAATACAAAAGGTAAAAGGATGAATGAATGGGTAAACACAAGAATACTCCTATGTGATAATGACAGTGAAATGGACACAGAAAAGTGGCATCCAAGCAGCCGAATTAACTCGTAATGATCATAGCAGAGATATAACAGTATACAGTGTGCGGCAAGAAAACATTCAACAATATAACATTTTTCAGACACATCTGACAAATTTTCCATTTAAATCGTTTCAACCAGTACAGGTTCAGCACATGGTGGCAAAACACTCTGGTTGCTGGTGTTTGTAGCCAAACAATGGCAAAGCGCGCAATAATAATTCAATTTGAAATATTTTCGCTAACGTCGCGTTTCACTATTATATTGTCACACACACACACACACACACACACACACAACCACTTGTCTACTTGCATGCATATGTTAATGTTGTGTCTTACAACAATTTAATTGTTTGCATAATTTTAATGGCCGTTCTCTAAAAACAGCAGAATTTTTCGCTGATTTAAATGTTCAACTCTAATAAATCAACACAATTATTTTTATGCGGTCGACAATAACAACAATAACAATAAAGCTGACACAGACCATAGAGAAAAGAATTCAACCATCATCATCACCACCGGCACACATATACATGAATCTTATGTTGAAGCACTAACCGTGCATAAAGCGATGTATGGAGGAAACCTACATAAATTATGTTTCACGAATACCTCAGCAAAGGTATACGTGAGCTCATTTGTGTAAGTAAAAATGTATGTGTGTGTGTGTGTGTGTGTGTATGTATGAACGCGTACTTTCATTTAATTTCATTTCACATATGAAACCTTGAAAACAATATTATTTTATCTTGTTATTGTTGTAGCAGCAGTAGTGAACGAAAAGGCACTAAAAACACATTTTTAGTGAAATTTTTTAAAGTAAACAAGTAAAAAAAACGATATTTGGCTGAGGCCAAATCTTGAGCACTCACCGTCGGTAGACCAAAGCTTCCCGACGAGTTATATGTCAACATAACTTCTGTGCTTTATAAGTACTGAGTAAACATTGCCCTTTATCACTTTTTGTTCCATTGTAGGCGTGTTTAATTTCAAGACCAACTTGCGCATGAAAACTACTAACTCGTCTCCCTCCGGCTGTTGCAAGCCTTTTGCCAAAGGGATGCATACCCCCATACACACGTGATGGTGGCTATAGAGAGCACCATTATCACCGTCATCATCGTATCTGCTGTTTGCATTCCACATCGTAGCTTTTAAGAATTAGGTTTTTTTTTGTTTCATTACTTGAAAGGTTATACTTTTACCTTATAACAAAAATTTATCATCAAGGCTCACGCATGTTTGTCTACGTGTACATACGTGTCATATACCAAAAATGTTTTCATGATCTAAACGTTTGGTCCACAGTTTGATGGATTATTACCCAAATTGTTGCCCAAGAAATTGCAAATAAACACAGTAGACCTTTCTATGATATGATAGATTCGGTTCATAAACCTGTGTTGTACAAGTCGATCAGAAATACGTGAGTCGTTCACAGCCCTAAGCGATTAACTTAATTGTTATACTTATTAATCAGGCTCCAGACATTATATGACAAATATTTTT
Source organism: Ornithomya fringillina (assembly GCA_963978525.1). NCBI lineage: Eukaryota > Metazoa > Arthropoda > Insecta > Diptera > Hippoboscidae > Ornithomya > Ornithomya fringillina. Next base: position 17,817,708 of record OZ021691.1, on the reverse strand, counting down.
ATGGCCGTGGAATAATAAATACTTTTTCATTCATTCTCTCATTCCTTTTAGCATGTTGTACGAATACAAACCCAATTTTTCCGCCGTGTTATATAAAACCGTCTTATATGAACCCGTTTCTTAGAGGTCTACTGATGAGGAACATAGTTCATATATTATTGATCAGCATGAAAATCCGTGTCGAATAGACAGTCAGTCCGTACGTCCGTGTATTTGGTATTTTTAACTCTTTACTTTTATACCCTACACCACCACCTTATATTTGACATTACAAAATTCGAGCAGCTTGAGCCGGAGGACGCGCTACATTCTGCTTCTTAAACCAACTCCACCTTAACTCAAATTCTTATCTTACGCTTCTCTCACCCTTGCGTATGACTCTATAAGATGTGCATAACGTACAACCTGCAATTATTTGCAAATTCATAAAACCCTATTCAATATTTCTTTGCGCAGACTGCACACTTTCGCCATAACACCCTTAACTTGCCATGTCCCAGTGCTTTATCATCATTAACCCTTAACATATCCCACACATACAAAATAGAAGGTTTTGTTCAACCGAAACCGTATTATTGTTCTGCAGTGCTCAAGGGATAAAGTCTTGCAGTTTTGCACTTGTATCGGTTCACGTACACACCCATTCACGCAATTACTTACTCTGATGCACGAAATGTGGCAGCCGCAACAAGCGATCTTTTGCACGCCTGTCTACCTACCATTTAACATTTACATGTGTCGACCAATACACATGCGTTGCTATTATGCTTACTACCGCCACTATTACGTATGAATGTAATAAGTAATAAGGTGAAGCCGTGCTTTGTATGTATGTAATACGTCTATAATTACGTCACCTTTAGTGTAAACAGTGTACAGCCCACCATTTTCTCAACGGTAATATACAGCGCACAAAAAAGCGCAACACTAAACAATAGATTAAAAATCGACCGACTAAAGACTTGCACAATAATTCATGACATAAACACTTGAATTAAGCTAAACATTGCAGTCTTTCCCATGATATTTTTTTTTAGTTTTTCTGCACAGTACTGCCTAAGAAATATATATATATGTATGTAGTAGAGGATCGACTTTTTACTCATCACTAAAATGGTAGAATTTCATAACTTTTTAAATATTTAAATTTTTTCGCTTCTAATATGTTATGTCTCCTTTCATGGGGAGTTTCTTCTTTATAGTTGCACCAACCAATTAAATATATACGCAGTGGCTGTCTTATGGAGGTTTAACTAATGAAACGAATACTTCAATGTTCGTTAAAAAGGGTTAACAAAGCAAAGAGTTTTGATGCCTTCAATTGACACCATTTATCGTGTGCTTGGCTTTTCGTCCGTTTGCAGAGATTATCCTTATTGCCGTACGCTTGTATATATTTTCAGGTGTACGTATCCATATCCACGTATGCGTATGGGTGTGTCTGTATGAATTCGTACACGTGTGTTGTCATTTTTAAGACTCTCGGGAGACCACACCTGCCTAAATATTGTCACAACATGTCTACACTATTATTGTATATTTCTTGTTGTTATTGTTGTTACCTGTTTAAAGTATTTTAGTATTACATGCTGCCTTTATTAGTATTGTTGTTGTTCGTTTCAGTTGTATGACACATCTTTTGTTGCGGTCAATGTGTAAAATGTAAAAGGCAACAACAACACGAAACAAAGCGTCTGTGACAAGTTTTTACTACTTTTAGACATGGTGGCATATAACAACAATAGCCTTAAAATACTCCAACAAAAAAACAACAATAAGAAGACGGAGGAGAAAAAGAGTAATATGTACTCCTGTCTGGCAAGTTGAGAACCTTGCAATTTTTTTGTTTTTGACATGACAAACAGAACATATCACCTCAAACTGCTTCGCCAAATGATTATTCATACCATGACACTTTACACTCTCATCTATTTGTATCCAAGTACTCCTCATATTTAACACAGTGCAATATTATTTTTCAATAGGTGAATGATATCATTTAACCTGAAATCACATTAATAAGCAACACACGATGATCTAACGCCCTTAATAAAGAAGCGGATACTTGTGAGAGTGTGTGTGAGAAGTGGGGTAAGCATTTGCATCCTTTTCACCTTTTTTGTATGATGAACGATACTCGTATGTCTGACAAGCTAAACCTCTAGTCTTCTCACATCCTCACAGAGCATCAAGCTCTATATGAAATGTGCGTTCCCGTACATGCACGCATAAGTACACATACATTCCATCACATTCATTTGCGTTCTACATACACAATAATAATTCTAGACATTTGTAGATTAGCTTTTTGTTGTGAAAAATGATCCTAAATAAATATTTTTGGCGTAAGGTTTTGTTTTGCTTCTTATTACAATAAAAGGACTAACTGTAAAAATGATTTCATTTGGAAAACAGTTTCCACATACCCGTGAAGGTATACAAACGACCATGTAGCCACCCGCAACATTCCCCACAACTGCTTTCCTTCAAAGTGTTCCCCAGTAATGATGCTAATTTAGAAATTTATTTTGACCTGAACGGAGCAAATAAATGAAAGTCTAATATCTCAATTTACTCGCACTATGTACACACACTCACCCTCTCCCTTATTTTTGCCATCACTGTTCATTTCGGTTAATTTTAATGGTCAGCTTAAATTGTTTACCAACTGACCCTTGTCAGAGGTTAAGGTCAGCGTGTATTTGTGAAGTCAGCATTTAGAGTATGTATGTATGTATGTTATATTAACAATGACATTAAACAATTAAGGTTTTCCTTGTAACTAAATTAGTAGAGCTTTGGGTCACAGCAAAATATTCTTATAACACTTTAATTAAATGCTTGCAGTAGGCACTTGGAGTTTTCTGGGAGTCAGCGTAATAATCAAAAGCGCTGCTTATAGAGTGCCCCGAGGATGGTACTAGCTGATACTCACACGAACAAGTCAGCATCAGTTTATAACGTTTTAATGAAACTCTTAAAGCCTAAAAAATACAAATAATGCATCAGCTTGTATATCCTTCACCCATTTATTTAGTATTTGTAGCCAGATTAAGATGAAATTCGTTTATAGTTTATCATAATTCCACGCTTCTTCTAATGTGGGTGGTGTAAAGAGAAAAGACATTGCGTGCGCTTAATAAGCTGGCATTACATCAACCATTCATATGCGAGTATGTGAATAAACTCAACAACTCTAATTGTATCTAAACTCGCTCAGATACTAAGATATTTATAGAAAGCTCGTGCGAACGTACCATGGCATGGGCAAATTAGGCGGTTTCATGCTTAACTGGTAGGAAAATTCTTACTTTTTTGTAATTTATTAAATGTTTGTTGCCACACGCAATTATCAATTTGATGAAAACATACAATTGGTTGAGATGAACGCAGCACGTTACGACGTAAAGGCCGCAATGGCAAAGACATGTTGAAATTGCCGAAAATGAATCTGATCAAGTTGTACTCGGTAAACACTCTCCACAAACCCGATTAAAGAAATTCCTTAAAGTACCGTTACAGTTACAAAAAAAAAAGAAGAAAAAACACGTCGACTTTCTTTCATTTAGAAATTTTTGTCCCTTTTAATTTCTAATTTTAATTTTCTTTGATCACAAGCCGCATCACTTGAAAGAATCGTTCCTTTCTTTCTTTTGTTGTTGTTGTTGTTGTGTGTGACGTTCATTCAAAGCTACCGGTTAGTCAAGTATGTACCGTATAGACCAAATTATTTGTGATAGACGACTTTAAGCGAAGGTTAATGTCAATGTGCTGTGACGATGATGTGTGATTACTAACATAAGCTATTGGCTTTGCGGCGGCTGTGAATGATTAGTTAGTTAGTTGGGGCCAGTCAAGTAGTTTGGCTGCTCTTCAAGCAACCAGCAGCTGTCTTTAAAGCACAGTTTGATGTTTTGATGAATTTCTTGGTTGATCATGAAAGCATGCCGCTCTTACTGCCGCCGCCGCCGCCGCCGCCCCTCGTTTATAAATGAAATATACAAGAAATGATCTTACTTGTGGCATAAACATTTAAAAAGATCACAACGAATATTTGAAATTCCTTAAAGTTCACAAACGTACACACAAAAAAGAACAAGAGTTCTGTACAAAAATTGATTCCGCTTTTTGTCTCTTCGTGCACAGTTATTGTACGTGGACCACGGCAACTACAACTGAAATGATTAGCACGTATATTGTTGCTGTCCAAGTGCTTAACTAATATCATCTCAAATATTAATAACTTTTATACCCTTAACATGAGTTTGTTATGCCGTTTGCAACATTCAGCAGAGGGCGTTAGAAACACCACAAAGTATTTGTTTATAAATATATTTTTGTTTAGCATAAAAATCTGAAACGATGCAGCCATGTCCGTCCATGTGCCTGAATATTTGTAAATTGTTGGAAAGTTCAAGGTGAAGTGAAATTCTATCTGAATCGAAAACTCCCTCTTACGGACACCAAAATAGAGCTTGTTCAGTATATTCAGTATACATATTAAAAATTAATCCATCCATCAAGAAGCTTGAGATGGGCGGAGTGCGGCTGCAGTCAGGCTCACAATTTACTTCAGTTTTCAATGGGTGCCATTTTACATATGTGGAGGGTATCTAAATATTGACCCCCGCCAAGTGTAGCTCTGTTACTTGTTATTCTCAACATTTCTTCTCTAGCACTCATCCAAACGAAAGTTCTTCATAATATTTTGCGCTCATTCAAGGTCAAATATCAAATAGCCAGACATTACGATACATACAAAAAATTAACGGTTAACAGTTATTCCACATTATACAATATTACCAGAAACGACCACTATTGAAATATGCACTAATTTGTTTGAAATTTGCATAAATCTCCTGCTTTCTAGGTAATTTGCGATAAAAAGGCAGCACTTTGCCAAAAATTGGTAGCCAGCCAGCGTCTTAGAATTAATTGAGCAAATTGCATACAAAGCATTTACATACATACCCGCATAATAATAATAAAAAAACCGGTGAAGGGAAAAAAATTAATCAAAATTCATATTGATCGAGCAGTAATCATAAAGTGAATTATTATGAAAAGCAAACACAAAGCCACCGTAGCGTGTCTCTAAGTCATTTGCACAGACTGATGGTGCGTGATCTTCGTATTGCCGATATTAACAAGGCGAAAGAGAATTAATTCGATGATTGGATACAAAAAGTATAAATGGTAGCATGTGTTTGTTGCAATGCCGAGGAGTGAAAGTATTTAGAAGAATGAGAGAATCTCGCAAGTGATCATTTGAAGTTTGTTTGTTTAAATCGCCGACTCCTCAGAACTCCACAGAACGGTACTACTGCCAGTAACACATAGCATGTTTCTCCCTATTATGAAATATTTTAGAAATCAAACTATAATTACACATTTTAAACAAATTAAACGAAAATTAGAATATCCCCTTGGAGCAGACGTTTTTAAGCACTCTTCCACTTACGAAATATTATTGTAGGTAATATACACAAATGGATACAGCTTGACAAGCCTTCCTCGGAGACTCACATATCACCTCGCGATTATGCAGAAGTGGCGTTTTTAGGTCCTTCTGTTTCGTAGCTGCCTTAGATACTGCGATCCTTCGCAAACTCTTCAGACTAAATTATATTCTCTTCCATATATAATACATTAAGTTGCCATTGAATGAATATTAAATAAATGTGTGAATGTTTATAATGGAAGAGACCATAAATTCTTCAATGTCACATAAGTCAAATGTACTAATATTTGACGAGTGCATAAAGCAGCAACGCAGAGAGAGAAAGAGGAGACATAAAAACACTTACTGTGTTGACGCAACACAGCCAAGTAGTGGGCATAAGCGGCAGCATAGGGGTGGACGGGCCAGTGCTCAGACGAATTCGTAAAGTGTGAATTGCAAATGCTGTTAAATGGAAGAATGGCAGAGGCAAAAGTCACTACCAGAACAAGAAATGGCTGATGGAAAATTTGTTTCATTTTGTGGTCAAATATTCCATATTGACGTCTTACGCTATTGTGTTGGGTTGTTGTGTGTTGTTGGTGCATTTTTTATACTTTGCAGCTACCAGTGATTACATCTGACTGCAAATGGATTCTTTTTCGCCTGCTTGAGTAACTAAATGGTTAACAGGCCGATTGCTTCTCTTGGCTGTTGTTCTTTTGTTTTTGCTGGCAGTGCTTTTGTGGCCATTGATTGAGTTTTGTCTTGATTGGTTAGGATTTTGGTCATGATGGCCAAATTGTCTGATAATTGAAATGAAAATATTTATGGTAGAGTGGTATTGAAAAAAAAAAAAAGAAATAACAACAATTTCCAGCCCAACAATACGAGAGATACTTTTAAACGCAATCTAAACGTAACACGTCCTAACTGGATGCTTTGTCAATTGAGAGTGAGTTCAAAAAACAACTAAAAAACAAAATTCGGCAGAGGCCAAATCTTAAATACCTTCCACCACCCCCTCAAAAGTGATCCTCTAATAGTGTATACATTATCCGTTAAGGTATGAGTCGAGTTTTACGAGATATAAGGTTTTTTGTAATTTGTGTGGGTAGATAAATAGATGCTTTAACGAGCACAATTTAAAATGTCAGCTCAATATCTCAAAAGTTACAGCCGTGAGGGTGACCATAACAGACGTTCATAGACACACAAACGCACGTACGGACTCGTCTAGATCCACTTGGATTTTTATGCTAAATATACATACTTTGCCTACAAGGAAGGAGCCTCCTTTGACGTGTTCTTTGACGCGTCTTTGGCATCTCTTTCAGGGGGTTGCAAACGGATAGATAATTGGTTAAGTACGACTATTTCTTTATCCTACACCGCTTACGTCCATTTGTGCAAGTAACACAATTTATTTAATAGTACATATAACCGTGTGCCATTGTCTTATAAATTGTCACTCCGTAAAACCGTAAAAACCGTTATAAGTAGAGAAATACCATAAATTGTCCGATTTTGTCCTAATTAAGAATACACACACATTTTAGGCTTAAGGAATGGAATAGCCTGAATGAACAAAACATGAACAAAAAACAAACATATTGTAGTTGAATCGTTTTGGGGCGTGATTTTGAATTGATCGATTTAGTAGCCTCACAAACTTGGCATGGATAGAATGTAAAAGTGAAAACAGAAAGAAACCAAGTAAGAAAACTATAGTTGGCTTAGGTCTATATATACCCTATAACCTAAACCTATACCCTATAAATCCACAGAGAAACAGTGGGCGTGGCAGATATATGATTACGCCCTCTAATAGTGCATGTATTACCTGCAAACTTGCATGTCGACTTTTAGCCCAAGTAAGTGAGTGTTGCAAACAAGGTAGCAAAGTTAGTTCACCACTAGGAACTAGGAATTCTTTTCGATCCTAAAGAAAGTTTACTCTACACATTTCCTCTATCTACATAAATTAATAAAAAGTGAGTAAAGTTTAAGGGGCTACATCGTTTTCAACTTGACAACAACTACACAAAAATATCTATTTTCCATAACAATCTATAAGCTTAAGTTAGCTTTAGCTGCTACATATACGCTTCAGTGTAACGTTTAGGAAATTGGCCTTTAACATATTTAAGGCTAGAATTCGATTCATCATCGTTACTATGCCTCTAGCTAATACCGAGCCCATCAACATTATTGGGTATAAAAACTGAGTATTGTACAAAAGCGTTACATCTCCTTTAATTGCCCGGCGTCTTAATTACTTTTTCCCACTACCATCATATGGTGCGCATCGTGGTAGCATTGCTAACCTATAATTGTAACATGAGAGTCTATATGTATATGTATGGACGCATTGGATAAGGCTGCAGAATGAAATGTAGCATTAAATCCAACCACAAGTAAACGAATAAAAATGTCTTAATGCGTTGTAAGACCACATAATTTTATTTGTGTACATGCCTCACTATGTACGTACGTCCGTGACTACTTTTGTCAATTAATGATGATTCTGCGTCGCGCTTGCATTTCAGCCAAAAAATTATCATGTAGGCTCCTCTAGCACAATTAGGACGAGTAACAAAATGTAATGACCACAAGTACTCTCACACAAATACTCGTTGCAGCTATTTGCGTCTTTCTGCGGATGGAATGATGCGAACTGCAAGTGTATGATTGTTACTGTTGTATGCAAAAGTGTTGTGTGTTGGCAAACGGAAGCTTCGTAATGAGTTATTAGGTAGCATTAATAAAAGATGTGCATTCCCATACCATGTGAACATCCTAACGATTTTTTTGGCATTTCTTTTACAACGCCATGACAACGGCATTGTAAATTGTATCCCGCAATGAAGTCTTGAATCTGTCGATTCTTGAGGTGCTGAAAGTTACAGAATCTACTTGAAATCAGAAATCCAAACCTAAGCTACTACTATCCTACTACTTAAATATAAAAACGAAAAAAACATTATATACACACAGAAATTATGTGAAAGCGATAGGTATGAAAAAGGTCGTCCACGCCAAATATGTTTTGGAATGGTATATAAGTTGTTTAGTGTTTTCTACATGGTGGAAAGAAAACACATTTCATTGTTGTTCCTAATGTTGATGATGATGCTGATGCTGATGCTGATGTTGATGTTGAGGTTGATGATGTATTGTTATATGGTTAATGTTTGTTATTGTTGGCTGTCATGTTGGACATTAGGCGGTGATAATTTTTACTATGCGTAACCACAATGCCCGGCAACGGTATACAGTCGTACAGGCAGGCAGATGATGGTGGCATTTGTAAATTGCGAAAATCACTGAATCATATTAACTGGAGAAGGTTCTTCTCTAAGGGCCACCGATACACAGACACTTACGCACACACACACTTATCTAAAGATTGTTTATGTGGTAAAGAATCATTTTTCTTAAGAAAAATTACCCGGCATCCAGCCCAAATGATGCTTAAATCGCTTGCAGTCATCACGTCAGAATGTGACACAACACACAACACACAAGCAGCATCAACTGAAAAATAGACAAAAGCCAGAGAGCTGTACTGTGCCTGTTAATCGTAATCGTAAGCGTAAGCACCATAACCGATAAGACATGCGGTGCGGACATTACAAGCTAATGTGAAACATTTTATTAAAGATGTCATATAAGTGAAGGAAGAGAGAGGGAGTGGGGAGTGAGGAGACTTGCAGACTTCTACCACGCAATAACTGAAAATCATTTCTAATGGAATGGTTACTGTTGTGTACGCTGTAAGCATATCCAGTGAAATAAAAGAATTCTGGAAAAAATTGTCTTAAATTTATAAAAAGAAAAAGACAAAGTAGTGCCAACCGTGGAAAATTAGTTTAATTTTGTTTGAATTCGAAAGTGTCTGCTTCCTTATCCCATTTCTTAATTATAATAGAATTTGCCGCTGCAGGAAAGTGTGGGGTATTTTCGACGTTGTATGCCATTTGAGAATGAACTCATTACAGCAAAGATCTTAAGCAACTGCACACACTCCCAGTGATAGCACACAAGAGTAAATCCAGCTAAGTAAAAAGCTCTCGTTTATTAATTACACACCACACTACAACTTGAGGGCTTTTAGTTTAAAAATTATGCCTCATTTAAGGACAATTTCTAAGCATTTGCGCTCAGTTTTGACTAATGCTAGAAATAAATAAAAAAAGTGAATTTTGTGCAGTAGCCAGCATCAAAATAAATGGACAAATGTTTAACATTTTAACAGCGACCGAACAGCTGAAGGCCTGGCTTATCTACGCGCGGCCAAAGGCAAGAGAAGAGAAGACGGTTCCCGAACGCTGATGTCCAATAATTTCATTAAATACATAGTCACCTAGCAGTCAGACCATTCTCCTATATGGTCATGAATTATGTGAACTTTTAACTAAACACGCGTTTATTATTGCTGTTAGTTATGTTGCCGCTGAAGATGGTCTTGCTGCTGATGATAATAACTGCGATGATGTTAACATGCATTAATTGCTTTTGCAAATGAAGTATACGTATGCACACAAATCACATGTATACTCGCATATACATACGATCCACACAACAATATGCAACAATTGAAGAAAAGGCAAACGTTTAATATTATTTTCGTTTGAGAACGAAACAGACAATACAGAAAGAGTACAAGTAACAAATCATCGCGTCATCACCATCTCTTCATTATTATTATTACTGCCAGCGCTAAATGTAAAATACAATGTGACCCTCACACAGTGGGCCTATGGATATCTCTTTTAAATAAAATTATAGCAATTTGTATGGCATGTAGAATATGTGTCGGTGGGGTGTATTCCTAGAGGCGTTATACTTAGGTCTTAAGATCCGATGGATGATTATATAAATCGTTTAAGGCAAAAAATGTGCGCATCATTCCCGATAATCCGTCTTTCCATGAATGCCTCTGAATATACTCTCGCTCCAAAGCTACCACACTTCCAATCCTCTCCGTGAGGCATTTGCACTCTGAAGCTTATCTCAAAATTTTGTCTCTATGTCATTGACTACCTTCGATTCGTTGCAGTATTGTTGGACCCTCCTAAGTCAGAGAATTCCCTTTGCCGCTGTTCTCTTGATGGAAATGTCTGCAGGCATCAGGGATACCATAATGTCTACTACGTCCCTCCTACTACTCAGGGAGGAATTATTATGAACCGTTTTCAGACAGTATTTATTTCAAAACCATGTCCATTTCATCTTTCAATATTTATTATTCGTTTATTACAAGGTAGCAACAGTTTGGCCCCACTGTGCGAGTGGGGACCATGCACAGTAGCCCCGCAAATAATAAAGTCGACACACAAAATAAGTCGTAAAACGTTGAAAACACACAATTATTTTTCTGTCTCATAAAGTTACCAACATTACGATTCATTCGACGAAAATTATTATTCACTGAGAGACGTAATTTTCCGCCCTTTAAATTCTCTCCATCTCCCTCTCTCTTTTTCAACTGCTTCTTACCTGCTTTACGACTTGTTTATACATATTGCACTAAATTTATCAAACAGTTGTTCTGTACATGAATCGCAGCCATGATCAACGCCTAGACAAGTGGGTAATCGTTTAAAAAAGCCTTTCAAGCAATTTTCAAGTCTTTAAGCAGCTGCTTAAATAATGTTGTGTACTCGTACTATTTAATGGATATATGTAACTACAAATTCCTTTACATATGAAACAACAACAACAATTGTAAAATTATGTCATTAACTAGTGATTGAAATTTTTGTCTTTGTGGTTGGTCAAGAGAGACCATTGAATAATCCATTCGGACATTTTGTGGAATCAATATTAATTAGAAATTGTAATTTTAGGAATTCCTGTAACTAATATTCATCGAGATGTTTGGTGAATATGTATTTTTTTATAAAGATGTTGTTGCTTTGCTTTTGGCTGGTTTCGTTTTTTTCCATTCTCTAATAAATTCCAATGGAGACTGCAGTGTATTGTATGGTGAAGCACCCAGACGCTCCCCAACACAATCGCGTCGATCTCTTGTACTCTCATATTACACAACAATTACTGATTAAAATCTTTGGCAACATTTACAATAAATGCAGTAGATGCAGTAGATACTAGAGGACCGACAAAAACACATACAACAATAGCAACAACAGTAAAATGATTGTAATCAAACAAGATCTTAAACATTGTTAACACGATCTTCTTAGACTGCATTGTTGTATACCCAGCGAAGTACGTTTGACGGTATAATCGGGTTCGTTCAAACATTCGTAACGTAACATAAAAGAGACACTTCAAACAGTATAGTACATAATATACCTTAAGAACGGTGTTTTGATTGTCCGTCTATCTTTGGCACTAGGGCGCCCACGATCATCAACAAAGAACCGTAAGGAGCTCGCATTTCAAAAAGTTGTACATTATGTTATTATATCCAAGATGATGGGTGTCCACTGTTTGGCCTCAACCGGGTGCATAACTTATTTACTAGTTTCTACTTGTAATTGCACTGCATTATTACCCACTTTGAGCGAGGTGCATGTGTGTATGCGCACACAATAAATGCCTATGTGGGATCGATTGTGCAAAAAATTAACAAACGCCAGGTCAACTAAAACTCAGCCATTGTTGGCATGTTGTTAACATGCATGACGGTATGCATGTTAACAACATATGTACATATTGTTAAAGCTGTTTGTGATTCTGTATTCAATTTTATTAGTACGTATTATAACCATGTTGCAACTCTCTCTTGCTCTGTCTCCGCCTCTATCTCTGTTTATAATCATATAATTAGGATCATCGATAATGAGATGAAGTATGTGTGTACGCGTGTGTTACACGAAATAACGCTTAAAAAATATCTAAAACAAAGCTTCTTCTCATAGTAGCAAATGAGGCCTTTTAACCAAAACAGTCTACTGAAATATAACATGATTTTAACAATGGCTAAGTTAAAGGTTAATTGCGGCTCCCTCTCCCCTTGACTAGCGTGTTTTATGGTCAAAGCTATGCCTTTAGTGTGGCACTGTTTTCGGTAATGCAACAATATATGGTATGTTGTTGTTTGATGCATATTTAATTAGCACCAGGGTGCCAGCAATAGAGTAATTTTCTAATTTATTCATAGAAAATAATTGTTGTTCTTTGTGGCAACGCTTTCCAACGATAACGCAACTCTTTTATAGTCTCGCGATAAGTATACAACCTTAAACATTACTTTAGCATTTTATTCCTCAGGTGCGTCTATATGGCGCCTTCAAATGGTGCACTCCGATCCATTCTTGGGTTTGTAATTATGCAACTCAACGCCATGGATGCACATTTATGGGCGAACTACTACAATACTTGAAACCAGAGAAGGCATTGAAACTGAACCAACGTGTTGTTTATGTGAAGCTTTTCCTGTAAATTGCAAAATTTCACCAAAATATTTCATTTATTTATTCTTTGAATATACGTGTGTGTGCCCATTGAATTAGTAAACTTTTGCTGTAAAAAAATCTCTTCATAAGCGGCAGTAAAATGCGTATGTGGGTAGGTATGTGAAACTACTGTGTGTGTGTGTGTGTGTGTGTGTGTGTGTGTGTGTGTGTTGGCAATTGTATAATTGTTGAATATGTTGTTATTCTGGTTTAATTTTTTCATTAATACAAAAACATTTAACTATTTGTGTCTATCCGTCTGTCTGTCCATCCGTTCATTTTTTGTCGTTTGTGAAATATTTCACGTTATAATTATTGCTGCTGCTGCTGCTTTGTTGTTGCTGTTGCCTCACTGTAACAATCGATATACAATATTTATGCTGTCGTCCGATACATTTCATCATATTCTCATTGAGTATTGCGCAGACAAACACGCATGCACACAAACATTTAATTGCTTCATTAAATGCATACAAATATTTATTCAACGCACACTGCTGTTTATTGTGCGACTAATGAATTACAAAGGAGTGAAAGAGCAATGAAAACATTAAATATTGATACTTCTCATTAGAGGAGTATGCCCTACTTCATCATCGGTTTTAAATTTGAAATACTTAGGTGTTACGCAGATTCTGTGAAAGGGTGGCAGAAATGCTCCACCACTTTTTACGTGAAAACGCAGCCATCTTTAATATCTGCTGTGCGGGGAGCACAATTTCATGCTAGCCTAGGAAAATGATGGAATTTACAAAATCTCTAAAACTGCAGTGCTGAGAGGTGAGCTAAACACAGAGCACAGTGCGGTCGCAGTACCCCTACGCAGGAAATGGAAACGTTATAGTTGGTTATATCCGACTATTTAATACCCTACACCACTTAGTTACACAAATTATATTTTAATTAGTTTAGTTTTACTTCGTGAAATATCGTTTTATGGAAAGGGATTCAAAAAATAAAGTTAAATCCGATTAGTTTTCAATAGAAAAGTCCTTTCGCACGATACATGTCCTCGTACCAAATTTCATAGAAATTTCTTAAAAAAATACGACTTGCGTACAAGTTTACATTGACAAAGGGACGGACATTGTTAAATCGATTCAGAAAGTTTTTCCGAATCGATCGGTATAATTGATGGTGTGTGTGGCATTTGCCGTTTAGGAGTTGCAAACAACGCACAAACGTAATATACCCTTTGCCACAAGTGGTGCAGGGTACAAACATTTACCAAAGAGCCTCCAAAAATGATCCGATAATTTTACTGCAACAGCTCTTTGTTAAAAAATATGGCGCATTGACTTCAACATTTATCAAATTATAGGTTTTTAAAGTTATTAGAATAGAATTAGAATTGTAATTAGAATTAGTAATGATGTTTGCACTGATAACTGATATCCAATTACTGGTTGACCATTGTTTTAATTATGTTTAAATTTATAAACATATACAAGTATTAAATAGAAACGAAGTAATGCTTTGACAAACCGCCAAGTAATGTGTTGAAGCCATCCAGCACACATTTTGAATAAACGCCCCGCTGGCTGGTTGGTTGACTGACTAGACAAAGTAAATAAATCGTCTTTATTAAACATGAATAAAATGAATGCTCTTCAGACATTCTAAATTTTGACACATAAATATATCAATAACAACAAAAAACAACAAGGAGAACAAACGAAAGCTAACCCCTTCTCCGACATCAGAGGGAAACTTACCTACATTAAGAAATTATGTAGTACTCTCTGTTCCACTCACTTTAGTTCTTAAATTCGTCTACGTGTGTTTGTTTGCATGTGTGTGTGTGTGTGTGTGTGTCTGTGATTTTTTTTTTGCACTTATATATTCAACAGCGATGGTATATAAAAACGTGTCATTTGTACTCCGCCCACTTTTAAAGACAACTTTTTATACCATTGGTTGAAATTTTTAATACCGATGCAAGTAAAACGCAAATAAACTACTGTCGTGTATATAAACCACAAACACAGAAGCAACTGGTTGAAGTGAACCGAATCGCTGTCAGTGTGTGTGTTTACAAATAACTTCAACGTATTTGTGCAAAAGAGAAAATCTTCTACAAAAATATTCAACTCTTCTCTGCTATTGTCCAATTTGTATTTTGTTTGTTAAGAGTATTCTACCAGCTCTTACTCAACTAAAAAGCAACGAGTTACACTCAAAATATGTTCATTGTGTGTGCTTTAGCAACATGTAGATATTTCTATAGTTTTTTATAAAACTTCTCTACTTGTGGTGTATGCATCTCCCTCCGCCTGTGCAGTAATCCATTCATTCAAATGAATACAATCAGGAAAACCCTCAATGGAAAATCTTTCTTAATTGATTCATAAAACATTTTGACGCAAACTCGTCGTGTGACATTCCAATTGTCTTTAATTTACTGCATGAATGATCTTTGTGTGTTTTTTTGCTTTCGTATTTCATGAACTTATACAATTCAGTTTTTCAAATATTTCGATGAAATATTACAAGTTAGGTCGAGTTGGCTAGGCGAGCCCTCCTGAAATCGAATCTCTGTTGGGATTCATTCTCTCTTTTTATTTGAACTAAATTCTCAATACTTAGTACCGCTTTACAAAATAATAATTAATTATACCCAACATCGCGTCGAATACTGAATCAATCGTGGACCGAAAAATTGCTTCATCGATTCTAAAGAAGTGTGCTTTTTTATACCGGTAGAAAGCGTTAAAAGCCTCAGTCATTGTGGGACGTTCCCTCACTAAAACCCCCTCTACCTCTTTACTACTACCGTTAAGTAGTACAACTGAGAAACTATCAGAGCAAAAAGCTCAACACACACTTCTTTATTAGATTGTCGTCTCTTGTCTCACATATATGTTGCAAAAATTACCGGATCAAATGTTTCCTCCATGTCGGGGCATACTGGGTACCATCCCCTTGATAGTGGACGTGGCATGCACGTGATTACGCCTTTTTTCGAATTTTGCGCCATGTATAGTTTTTTGTAAACTATACATTAGCATGGGCATTACTTGGCCATCCAAGCCTAAAATTAATGCCGAATTTTGAATTCGTAGCTCAATTGTTGTGACCAGCGCGGAGAATTTAGAATTGTTGAACGGACATATTTTCATACTGATCGAGAATTTTTATACTCTGTAGGGGGTCTGACGCGTGCTTCTGAGTGTTGCAACAAATGCCGAATATAAATAAAAGTACGTAAAACAAGTGTTTGGCTGTTAAGGGGACTTAAACCACAATTGATAACCATTCGCAGGCATCAGCGCTTACTACCAACCAAAAAAAAAGTTACGCATTAAAAGACTCCATCTTAAGATTATTTATAAACAACACCTTTTTAAGGAAGTACTGATTGAGCTCCCTCAAGGGGAGTGAGATAGCAAGCTGATCTAAATATTGTAAACTATCTGCTGTACAATGTCATCGTGAGTGTGGC
Organism: Ornithomya fringillina; assembly: GCA_963978525.1. Taxonomy (NCBI): domain Eukaryota; kingdom Metazoa; phylum Arthropoda; class Insecta; order Diptera; family Hippoboscidae; genus Ornithomya; species Ornithomya fringillina. The sequence goes on along the minus strand of OZ021691.1, from coordinate 17,801,399 downwards.
CTGAAAGTGGTTTGTTTATGCCATAAACACACAATATTTGACTTATCTTTTTAAGCATAAGTTATGCGCTGTTGTCTGTCGCAAACAACCAAAGACAATTTGCATAATAAACAGAAAGTCAAAGCCGTTTACAGTTTACATTCCTGCGTATAATTTAGTGTCATTTAAAACATAAAATAAACTTATCGCCCCCCTCTCAAGCACTCAATTCTGCTGCTCTCTCTAAGAAAATCACACTTTCTCATATGGGATATGTATACACATTCACACTTGTGCACATTTAGAATGTGTATGTGAAATAGTGCTGAGCAGAGAAGGGAGTGGAGCGGAGCTGGAGCTGGCAAGGGAAATGAGAGTTTCCTTGGGAAACAAAAATCATATTAAGGTGATGAAAATATATTCAAACATATGCACATATAGGCCACTGCAGGCAGGTTGGCTGGTGGCTGCTTTGCAGTAGAGCCAAACAGGCGGATCCTGTTATTTCACTACCTGTCGTACGTGCATGTGTGGTGGTTTGCCACATAAATTTTACACGTTTTAGACATAACGCCGGCATCGTACATATGAAATATATTTTCAGCTTTTCCTCCGGTATCAAATAAATGGTTGAAATACTTGGCAATTCCAGCATAATGCTGGGAAAATATTTAATTCACACACACTTAAACACACACTCTAACGTCTCCGTACTTGTGCGGTTGCAGTTTCTAAGACATATTTCGTCATAAATCTTAAATGTGTGAATGTTGGAAAAAATGCTCACAGGCGTAATAGTTATTGTTGGAGATTTTTTGTAAAATAAAATTATTAGTTGTATTTTAAATGTAGAAAAGAAATAGTTTAAGCTGTTGGTAAAAAAGTATTGGTTGTAGTTAAAACTTTGTGCAAGTTAACCTTCCGCTTGGAATGCACACATGTGTGCATAGCCAACATGTAGTACCTGCTTGAGTTTACATACTGTTTAAAACGTAAGCAAGTGGGAGTGGCATCTTCTTCCCATTTATGTTCCATCTCTCGGAAAGATAATCCGCACTCTGTGCGGTGTGTACACATTGCATTATTATTATTAGTTAATTGTGGCAACATCTGCCAATCCACTTTGATGTGGTTTGTTGTTGTTGCAGCATTTGCTAATCTATATAAAGTTACGCCCCTTTTGTGTGTTTTATCATTAGGCAATTAAAATAACAATTTGGAATTAAGGACAAAACAACAAGTCGTTGTGATGACAATTTAATTGTTGTACATCAAATATTAGGCACTGATGAGTGTAAGATGATGTGTCAAATTTTCAAAACACTCACACAAGGGTTCGGCCCGGAAATGTTTCAAGTTTTGCACGAGAAATCTTGTGTTCAGCTGTGCGGCCTGTCATTATTAAATATGAGTTTAATATGACAATAATTGATGCGTACCTTATGACTGGAACGTTTTACACACAGCTAATGTTCCATTCTAAGCTAATGTTATAAACACTTACCGATTCATTAGACGTTTTTGTACTTTGTGGGCAATTTGTTGACGTTGTTGATTAAAACCTTTTCTAATGAAATAATTCGACCTAATGTTAAATCGTTAAATGAAAAAGAGACACATATGCGGTCGAGCCTGTTTGCTATTTTACCAAATACAACTCTTACGCCACAATTCATTTAAAAGTATCAGTAAGTCCTAGTTTTTGCCACTTTGAGAAACAGCTTTGCAGAAAATGTTCAGGTTCTAAAATTGATCAAGATTGTCATGTCCATATGTGCGACCGCGTGTCTGTCTGTTGTTGGCATTCTCGCGGAAATATATTTATATTAGTTCTGCAGGCAGATTTCTGTTTAATATGGGCAAAATCGCTTGAGACACTCTATCTATTAGCCATAAAAATTGAGCTTGAAATCAAAATTTGGTTCTCGTATAACCCTTTAGCCTTTCTATCGTTGTCAAGTGGGCGTAGTTTAAAGATTTACAAAAAACCTTATTCAGCGTAATAATCGACTGCAAGTTAATACGTAATTTGTGCACTAATAGATTTGGCCTACGCCAAGCGTAGTTTAAAATCGGTGCGATCAGATTTAAAAACAGTGATAAGTTGTGATCATTGCACCCTTTAACAAGTTTTGTTAAATATCAAAATAGGGCATTTTATAAAGTAAAGAAAGTCATTCCGGAGAAGATTCAATTTGGTCCATTTTCTGGGCCAAGGTGATTTTTTATACTGAGTGTTATTTAAAAAATTGCAATCACAATTTCACACAACATTCAGAAAATAATTGTAAATTGTTTGGTGCAACAATGGACAAGTGTCCATTTGGCCATTTGGCAGTTGATAAAAGCATTTGCACAAACCTAATACACCCTGTATGTTACTGCTATGTAGTGATACATGGTATAAAAATAATTTTGTTTTAATTCTAAATACTGTGAATGGCATCATTAGGTCTCTGTCCAAATGTTTTTCTTTACCATTCAACAAACTATACTCAGCATCATTAACCTCATCCCCGAGCGTCCGTCTCTTATTATCGTACACTTAGATAATGAGAAACTTGTTGTTCTTGTTGGCGTTTGTGAAGATGAACTTAATGGTTTCACTCTACATGCACACAGTTGAGCGAATGTTGGCAAACAGTAATGAAAATAAAACAATTTAGATTTTTGGCCTAATTTCAGAAAAATATAATTAAACATATAAGCGATAACTCACATACACAATCACACAATAGCACACATGCCTTAATATATAATAAAAGGGATAGAACGAAAGATGGAGGACAGAAACATCATTAATTTTGTGGCAAGAGCTTTAAAGCACAGGATTCGTTCGATTGCAACAAATTTACCAAAGTTCAGTAAAAACATTTTAAATTGAAAACCACTAAGCATTGTACATGTGGGTCAAATAATCCGCTTTGATAATACTTACGTGTACGCCTCAAGTTACATACACTTCCACGCACACACATAAATTATTTATAAGTAGCTTTTCGTCTTCCAACAAAGACCAACTATCTTTATTTTATGAATATCAAGTTTTGCAAATATTGTACAATTTGATAAGTAAGTACGAAACGTTTTGTAGAAGTTGCTACTTTGGTTCCCTCACGGGCCTCTCCTTACCATGCTGCCCGCTTTTGATTGTCAAATGCAGTATTTTAGTTTACAAGTTTGTGTTTTGTGGTGATTTATAGCTTTTTTACTTCTCTGCTCATCCTCCCCGCGCACAACACATGCCAACAACATCATCTTCTTTCCTTTATGCATATACTCGTATGTAGAACATTGTATCCGAAAATGTTTTATGAAAGCACAAAAAGAAAAAAGATGAAACATCGAACTTTTCTCATTCGCACTCAACACTCCTCACACACATACACTCATGAACATGTATTTTTAATATTCTTCTCGGTTTGTCATATTTGGTTGGTTACTTGACCACATGATTTGCTTCTTTTTTCCTTCTCCTTCATCTTATTTTTTTTATCACATGATTTTCATTCATAACGTTTCCTTATGCTTGAGGTTTGGTGTGTGAAAAACTTGTATCAAATATTATCATTATTATTATTATTATTATTATTTGTTATTGTTGTTGTTGTAAATGTGGTAAACACAGATGTTGTAAAGATTTCGTTTTTCCTTTTCCTTCATTGATCCTTGTCCTTGCATCGTAACCAGTTGTAACCAGTTGTGCTCCACTTGCGGTTTGTAAGGAACTTTTTCATATTGGTTTCTATACCATACTGCTAACAAAACTAATGTTGGCCTTTACGTCACGTTTTATTTCAGTTTGTTTAGTTATTATTTTATATTTATTATTAATAAACAAGTAAAACAGCTATACTTGGCTGAAGTCACACTTTCTGTACTCACCATCGATGCATCGGGACGCTTTTCCCAATGAGTAAATATATCAAATTATCTTCACACTTTAGTGGTAATACGGGAATGAGTCTTTAAAAAATTGTTGTTTTGCACCGTGGGCGCATAGCTTTTAATAATTCTGCTCAATTTCATTACCAACCTGCCAACCGTTTAGGAAATCGGTAAACTTGATTTATGGTGCAGTACTTTCACCCTCATAACCTTCGAGTTTGCCTACACTTTGGCACATTCAGTACCCGTATGCGCCTACACTTTGAAAAAGTTTGACATGTGTATGTTAAGCTAGGCTTGAGTACATACTTATTAATAAATTTCACAACAATATAACAAACCTATGGGTATGATGGTGGGTCTTCTAACCTAATATAGTTTTTTTTTTCTTCTTATATTCATCATCTTGAAGTCAAATATTAGAGAGAGACAATATTATAAATATTTTTGACTATTTTATTGTGGCCATATATTATGGCTAAAATTATAAATCTTGAGCGATATATGTATGTGGAAGAAATTGTAAATTTCCCTTATTTTTCTCTTTATCCTTATTAGATGTCTATATCTTACTAATAACCTTAGATTTTACCAAATTTCAAGTACTTATACCCAGAACGATCACAAACTGCCAATGAAAGGAAAAACAAATAAGAAATCTGCATACGGTAACGTCGAACTTGAAATACTTTTCGCTGTAGCGCAGCTATTGTAAATTAGTTATAAACTAGCGTCCATTAAAGATTTAGCAGTTAAATTAGTTGACTAAGTTTCATCCGATTCGGACACGTCTTCTACAAGAGAATGATATTTATACTACTGCACAAAATTTCAACTCATTGTTTTAATATTTACCACCCATAATCTTTGAAGAGAAGGCGGGAAGCGTGGGCGTGCACTGCTCTGCACGTGGAAGAATTGTACTTCATAGGATCTTAAGAGTATATATCAATAGAGAGTAAACGCATATTGTTAACTTATTATACCTTCTTCTTTACCAAGGTGAAAAGCTTACTAGAAATAAATAAACCAAAACGTAGGCACTGATTGATACGAATGAGGGCATGAATACACGCAGATACACACAGGACTGGAGTAACCCTCAGTGGCACTTATTTAAATAATGTTCAACTTTAAACAGACAGTATAACATTAACGGAGTCTGGCGTCATAAATGTAAGGCATCGGAGGAGCATCACACTCTGAAATCTAAAATCTGGGAAAAATGTTAAATTGAGCATCATTAGCCACAAACACGTAAATGTTGTATGAATTGTACAGAGAGGTATGAGTATGCAAACAAAAGCATACAAACACACGCGTATACAAGTATAAATCCGGAAGTTTGGAGTATTGGTTTATGCAAATAAGGAACCAAAAATAAAAGGAAATTGAAAACAAATTGTAATGATTTAAATATGATTTTCTCGTTGGCTTTTGTATGTTTGCGTATGATCCCATAAAGTTAATTCTCTCAAGTTGATAAAGAATCCATAAAAATTTTATTCAATTTAATTTCACGTTAAGGTCGTGAAGAAGTAAAGGTCGGTTGTGAAAAATGCTTGAGATTGCTTTCAACTCATTAGGCCATCACATCGTTTAAATAGTGTGATGTGCGAATAGTGCCGCTGATGTCAATATGAAACGTTTGCATACCACAACAACAAACAACAAGTAATTAAGATGGCATTAAGTTAAAAATGGGCGTGTATTATGTGCATCTCTTCTCATTCTTTGCTACTTTATAATCTTGCTTTAATTTTTTAAGACAAGCAGTGAAAATTACGCACATTGCGACTTCTGTTGTGACTGCTGTTGATGATGATGATGAATTGTTGTCATTTGCAATCAAAAGGGGAGGAGAGGGTAAAATATTTTATGGAGCATATTTGCACAGATATACACACATGATGGCATGGATGGGAAGACATTACGTTTTTTCTCACAACGTGTTTTGTTGTTGGAATTGTTTTTTCATAAAAAAAAAAGTGAAAATGTTTTAGTCGATTTCATCCGACCATTTAATATCTCACCCTAATTTTCGTCGCATAAATATTTCCTCTAAAATTCGGTCTAATACTGTCCATTTTCTATAGGTTCTCATTTTGGCTTTAAAAGCGTCCCTGTACCATAACAATGTCTTAAAAAAGGTAACATCTGGCTTACGCATAAAATTACCCAGAAGGGTGTGTACAGCATTTCCCGTTTGGCAGTTACAAACACACGAACAAACTTAATATGCTTCTTGGCACAAAGGCGCAAAATACATAAAAATCATCTTTTCAACTGTGTTAATTGTTAACCGTCAAAAGTTCACATAACTGCAGTCACCTTTCCATTAATCCTAAATTTAATCTTGCAACTTATTTGCAAAGTTCCTTTTCGCGAGATGTTTAGAAATAGTAATTTGGCATTTTTCTAAATAATTTTATAAATGAACGAAACAGCGACAACCAACCTCATACGCTAACCGCTGCTATTTTCCGCTTAAGTTAAGTCGAAATATTTTATTAAGCAAAACATGTCCAAATTACATTAGAGAATGTTGTCTCTTGAATACCCTCTCCCCCACCACATCAGCTATAGAATCAGACGTGCATATGTGTGTTTTGACAATAATATGTTTCATCTGTATGAAAATGGTTTTCTTGGCTCTTCATTTCACTTTTCGTGATATTGCTTACATGTACAATATAAAAGTGTAGAGGTTGTGAGACTTTTTGACTGTCAAATCATTTGTAAACAATTCACATGTACATACGTGTGCACAATATTTTCTCAAAATAAGATTTATTGCCAGTTTTTATACCCTCCACTTTGGGGAAGAGGGTATATTCATTTTGATCATCCGTTTACAACACATCGAAGGAAGCGTCGGAGACCCCACAAACCATATATATTCTTAATCAGCATGAAAAGAGAAATCGTTTGAGACTTGTCCGTCCGTGTGTCCGTCTGTTGTTGGCACTCTCACGGTCGTAATTTTTGAGATATCAAATTGAAACTTTGCATACGTATTCTTAGTTCAATTTCGCTGTTCCGTATTGAAATTGGGCAAAATCGGTTAAGAGACGCGCCCACAATAAACGAAAATCTCAACATACCTCGAAAAAATTGTATCTTAAAAAAATTATATATCGCACAACACTATGCCTATCAAGTTGAAATTTAGTGTATATATAAGTGGTACCGTTATCAAACACTATGCCAAAAATGGGCGTGATTGAATAACGCAAACGCCTATAATTTAAAAAAAACACTATTTGCGTAAGTGCATGAAATACATAAATGTGGCAATAGGAGCTTATTTTTTAGAGAATTACAAAAGGTGGAGGGTATTTAAGCTTCGGTCTTAACCGAACTTTTCTACCTTGTTTTTTCTTATTTTGTCTCTGACTCTCCCTCTCTCTCACTCCTGCTTACTCAATATTTTTGTACTCACCACCTATAAATGAGAGGTATACTTACTCTATCACAAGTGTTGGTGATTTCTAAATCGGTCAAAGGTTACACTCACAGTGCAACAAACCAGAAGGAAAGCATACTTTCCGCATAAATTACTTATTATTACTTACATTAAAAGCCATACTTAGAAAGTAGAAAAAAAGATTGAAGATTGTACCATGTGGCTGCCACGCCTATTATGGGTAAATTTAACAATTTGTTGTTGTTATCAAAGTCCATAATAAACGTAAAGGAGGCAAAACTTTTACTTTAATATCCCGAAGTAGGCAGTAACCAAGATTTAGTAAAAGGCAAATTTAGATTTTATCTTAATCTTACTCGCTGCATTTCTGTATCACTTACTCACAATTTTCTAATATTTCATACCCAGACAAATTCTCTACTACACAAAATAATTGGTTCAGAAACCAAAGAATGATTATCAAAATAGTGTTCAGCGCCAAATTTTGCCAGCGTACAATGCAAAGGATAACGTAGAGATCCTTTTGAAAAATTCACTTTTTACAAAGATTTGTAGTTTGTAGTTGTTGCTTTACATTGAATATTTTGTCTCAACGTTTCTTTATTATAAATAAATGTTTCATAGTAGGGTTAGCCATAAATAATTGATGAATCTTGTATCTTGTGTTGTGCAATTCGTAAATGTGATATTTTAACCACATGCTGTGCTTCGAAATGATTTCTCCATTTCCGATTCTTCTATTTAACACGCATGTTAAGTGGAGGCGTTCTAAAGATGAAATTTTTTGTTTCCAACATACCCAGTCGACTCATAGAGGATGTTAGTATTATATGAACAATATTGCAAGAGTAGTTTATTATACTGTGCTGCAGTTCCAGACAGCAGTTGATCAATTTGAAAAGTGCTGAAAAATGTTAATATAAACAAATTTGTTACTGTGAACGTTTTATGGGGTCCATGTCATTCCAATCATCCAAGGTGTCCTTGATATTGGAATGGGCGGAGAACTTTATACAAACGAAGAAGTGTAAACGTTTAGTCGGTTATACTCGACCATTGGTGTACAAATAAATTTGGTTATATCAGTAAACGGAGGCTTTGTCTTATTTAGATAATTAGACACTGTGTGAAATGTGGTTCTAAACAAGGTTCAATTGGATTTCCGAAAATGGACCCATTCAATACATTTTCAATAGAGTTTTTCTTTGAGTCCAAGCAAGTCTTTGAATGAAATTTCATTAAAAACTAAAAAAAAACAAAAAATGCAACTTGTAGTTTGCTCCAAATTTTACATTGACACACAAGCGGTCATGCTTAAATCGATTCAGAAAGTCGTTTAAAAGTTACAAATATCCGCACAAACTTAGTAAAGGTGCCCTCTGCCACATGTGGTTAAGAGTATATAAGACAAAGAATATGAAAAATATATATTTCGCCAAATCCATCAATTTATGAAGACTGATTTGTATATATAGACGAACAGACGTACAATTCAGAATATTTATGTATACTATATGGGCCTTGAAAACCTTTTGACTAAGTGATGTGAGGAGGTATACATGTCTGTGCTGCTTTTGAAATGTTCATGTTGTCACATCGAAGGCGACATTTAAAGCACAAGTGTGAATTTTAAAATTAATAAACTTCTTTAGATATACTTTCTTTACATACTCGTACATATTCTGGATAAGAAAAGTTAATGAAATATCTAAAAAATAAAAAAATTATATTTGGCTGAGACCATCGATGCTTATAGATAGGAGTATAGATGTTAATTTGTATTCTGCACTTAAAAGTAATTTGGAAAATTTACTTTAAAAGTAGCTTCTGTTTCAGCTTTCTTCTTGCATTGTGGGCGTGTCGCTTGACCGATTTTGTCCCATTTCAATACCAATCTACGAGTAAGTTTGTAATAAATATCTTGCGACCAGGAGAGTGATTACCACGGAACACAAACACACCCAACAGACGGTCAGACAGACATGGTTCGATCGACTCAGTATTCGATGCTGATTCAAAACATGTATACTTTGTGAGGTCTCCGACGCCCCCTCTTAGGCGTTGCAAACGTTAAAGATAAAGTGATACATATACCCCATACGCATGGGATGGTGGCTACAAATATATAATTAATAGAAAAATGCAAATCTGTATGTTCGGTATGTTTACTGCCCAGGTCACGTGTGTCAATATTTTTGTTTGTCTTTGCCAATTAAGTAAAAGCAGTTCTTAAGTTAAGACCACCTCCTCCTTAGAACGCACACTGTCTATCACATCGCGTTTAAACACCGCTTTAAAAACAAAAGCAGTAATGGCAGCCGCAGACAAAGGGCCCACCCAGTACACCCAATGATCCTCAAAATCGTAATTCCATAAAGCTGGACCAAAGGAGCGGGCAGGATTCATACTGGCGCCAGTGAATTGACCCTGCAAGGGATAGTATTATATAATTGTTGAGTTCTAAAAATATCACTACTAACCCCAGTTAAAGCTAAACAAGAAACAGCCAGACCGAATCGAATCGGTGTGGAATCATGAAATTTACTATTTCGTGGATCCCATACACCACAACACACCATTATCAATACAGCTGTCAACATGAATTCACAACCAACACCCTGCACGCTGTTCAATTCAGAATGCACAGTAGTCACGCAAAGACCATGTACGGTTCCAGGCACTTTAACAGCGGTTTCTGGTATTAACAGCATAAGGAGACCATAACCAAAAAAGCCACCCAGCATTTGTGCGCTCATATAAATCACAGCTATGCTGGGCGATAGCATTTCATAAATAAGAGCTGCTAGGGTTACAGCCGGATTTAAATGGGAGCCGGATACACAACCAAAACATTGTATAACGATCATAACCACAAGACCGAAATTGAAGGCGCTTTGTAAATGATTGTTGGCGAAAAATTCATTCTTAACACATCCCATGCAGCCTAAAAAGACTAGTAGCGCGGTGCCGATTAATTCTGCCAGAAAGCAACAGATTTTATCTAAGGTTGCCGTTTTCATAGTGAAGAGCTCTGAAAATAGAAAGCGGTTAAAAATGCATCATCTTTTTATACTGTCCTGTAAAGATAAGTTCAATTATGAATTGAATTGATTGGCAATCCTAGGCATTGCATAAACTTGATAAATTCGTAAAATCATAATCATTTGGTATAATTTACTAATTGGCACTTACATGTGATCGTTCAATGACATTTACATAAAGAACTACTTAAGCAATGAATTCAAATAAAATACTAGCGTTGGATATGGAAAACAAATATTTTTGTGATAATGATACGTAAATGGAGCAGACGAGACTCATTTATTTATTTTTTGAACATTTGCCAACCATGTAAATTCATGTGATATGAAATCAAACGAATTGTACACAAGTACATATCAAGTCACAATGTTAAGATAAATTTTTAAAACAACACTTTTCAGACATCTCCACGTAAGGTTTATTTGATAGATTATAATGCGGAAGCTCTGGGATAAATAGTTTTTTTTATATATTTTTATGCAAGCAAAATATAATGGAAGATTACGCGGTAATTAAAAAATAAGGAAAGATAAGAAAAGGTCAAGGCCGACCTTTCAATATCCTACACTATTTAGTTCCCCAAATTATGTTACAATTCGGTATCAGTAAATGCGAGGCATTGTCATACACCACTTCGTGAAATATCATTGAATGGAAATGGGTTTTAGAAATGTTCCGATCGAATCCAACCTATTTTTAAGCTAATTAACTATTTTTCACCAAGAAATATTAAGAATTGAGAATTTTCGTCATATAAGAACATCCTCTTTGGTAGAACCTTATATGAGGAGGGGTTTGATTTTCAATAGGGTTCCTCTTCAGTCCGATGCATCACCTTGTACTAAATTGCAGCGAAATGTCTTAAAAAATGAGACCAGATAGTCGGACATGGATAAATTGATTCTGAATCATTCGGTATAATTGAAGGTGGGTGTGGCATTTGCCATTTTGGATGTAAATTATAGATATAATCGTATTTGAAATACATGTATTTTATCCTCTCATATATAAATTATTTAATTTTCACATTTTCATTTCTAATCATTTAACAAAACATATTCTATCTTGGCTCAAAATCAGACCAGCCGTTGTGTGTGAGCCACTTCGAACTTTAAGTTTTAACTAACCAGGTGTAGGAGATATGGTGATTAATTAATGCACATAGTAGTTATTTGTTGTGGAGGGTCCACATTATTAAGGGTGGTATACAAAGTTTGCTACTCCGTTTACAATACGCAAAAGGAAGCGCCAGAGCTCCCGCATTAATCAGAATCAAAATCGGGGGTGACGCCACACGCGCTATATACAAGGTACAGAAAACTGCGTAACATTTAGCCTTTCATTAACTATTGTACTTGTTATTGCAAATTAAAAACCAAAACATAGCATTTTACTTAAAGAATCTCATTGAATGGTATTTCTGGGAAAAACCCAATAATGTTACAATTACCGAGATCATACACATATTTTCTAAACGTGTGTGGTTTTTTTTTTTTTGAAGTCTTGTTTACTGTTGAACCCAATACGATTTGAACAACTTTGGATTATTTTACTTCCAATGAATCAAATAAATTAAGTAAAATATCCAAGATGCGGGTAGGATTTCATGCCACCTCAGAATACTCTTCTTGTGGTCTTTTATTATTTAACCTACCATACCTTATTAAAGTTCATTAGAAAATGTATTGATTGCGTCAGTTACCCTAAAGCTAACGTCAGATAGATTTGGTCCAGTACAAAAATACTCATCAATGTGTCATTTCCACTTGAAATGATGCCATCTTCAACATTTAAATTTAAAAATATTTCGAAATCATTCTCTATAAATATCATAATTCACACATCCCCCGTGAAACAATATGTTATGACATAAAATAATCTGGAGTCTAAGACTTTATGTTATGATGTTATCGATAACTATTATAAACAAACAACCATACTTTATATTAATATCATAGGATTACATTAACTGTGCACGATTAATTGTTATTGCTTACATTCGCTCAAGTCGCTTTATTGCTACTAAAATATTCACCAAATGAAAAAATTACACAAAATTTTTTAAACTCATATCGTGCAATCATTACATGATACGTACCTCTACCATATAATAAATATATATTAAGTTATTTGCATACATATACTACATTGGATCACTCCGATGCAATTAAAACATTAATTAAATGAAGATATTTATATCGAAGATATAACTTTTGATTTTTGTAGTTTGTTGTAATGGGTCTCAAAGTCTTTGATAACCGTGGTGTAAGTTCTATATTTAAGTAGAATAGTGTTTGGAAATAATTTAGCAATTCAAATTTCTACTTGTTGTATATTTATGAGTCGAGTATATAATAAATTTATGTAAATTATAAATTGCGCTAAAGGCTAAATAAACAATTATTGATTGCGGAGCGTCTTTGGCTGTACTTAAGCAATACGCAAATATATGCAAGTAATGTAAGTGGCATTTAAAATCTTCAATTACACTGTGGAACGATGTTTAGCAATTAAATCAAATTGAAAAAATCCCCTTTTTTACCCTCCGTTTGAGATATTAAGGGAGAATTTAGTACAAACACGCAGTCAAATAGGTCAAAATCGGTTGAGAGCCACGCCCACAGTCACAACACTTGAGCTACGCTACACAATATTATGTGTAGCGTATTTATCCATCGATATACCAAAAAAAAAATGGTGTCCCTCTAAAAATGATGCGAGCCGCTCTAAAATTAGAATATTTAATTTTTCAGCTAAGTAAAAATTTATGTGAAGACAAAAGTATATGCAGGGTGTTATGATTTGTGTACTCGTATGTTGTAGGTAGATATTTTTTCTGATTTAATAGAAGATCTGTTTTGACATACGTCTCTACACTGTTGTACAAGTTGTTATCTCTGTCTATAGCTGAGTAATTGTAACATCTTAATATCAATTTGTATGAGTAAGTCTTTGAATTAACATTAAGCAGTTGAATTCAAAGTGTACGCACAATGAAATCTTTTATTAAATCAATTGGAATGCATTCCGTGCAACTGTAAACAAAATTCCACACCAGACCCCGCAAATCAATCACATTGTAAATGATTACAATTGAGTCAGAACTTTACAAATCATTGATATAGAATACAATATGTAAGATGCGATAAAAGAAGATGTTGGTTAAGATCCAATCCTGGGCAACATATGTAAAATTAAATTGAAATTGAACTCAATTAATAAAAAAAAATTAAAAATCAATAAATTTGTTTTTTAATTTATGTAAAATTTTTATTATCGCTTATTTACTAAAATCCCTGACAAATACTTTTTAAGTTGATACTATTTCCTATAAGTTCGTTTGAAGGTTTTATTTTGATTCAAACTGCTCGTACATTTATTTGCACATCGATGCGGTTTTAATGGAATTTCGCATTAGAAATTCAAATGAAATTGAACGGGACAAGCATGTCACTCATTTTATCAGTTAATTTACATTGAAAACCAGATTTGAAGCCAAGAAAAAGTGAAATTTGGCTCAAACCAAATGTAGGATACCCTCCGCATTTATATGTGAACTGCGGACTTGAAATATGTGTCGTAAATTGTGCGCGTGACTTTTATTCTATCCACCTATTAAGAACATCTGTGTGTTTAGAATTAAATTTTAATATTGTGGGCGTGGATTTTAACTGATTGCGTCCTTATTAAACATGAAATGACCAACACAGAGTAAATATTTCCCTTTTGCGACCGCGATCACTTCATGGTGACCAGCACTACATATACTTTGTACGATCTGCTAGTTGCAAACGAAGTGATCAATTTAGTATAGTAAATGCGTTATTTATTGTAGGCGGCTTCCAAGTTATTACACTCATAAAATATTGCATTTTAAGTCAATAAAATTTAACGAAATTGAATAATAACTATCTAGCTTTGATATACGTAGAGGTGGATCTGCCAAACGACCGAAATGTGCATGCTCATTCAGAATCCAAAATCACAGAAACGAGTTGTACAACTAACTGGCTGGGTCATGCCGATTGTATGATTTTAAAAATGCTTCGGTCGGAATGTGTAAAGATTGTGCAAGAGAATCGATTGGAGAAACCCAACTACCCACAGACTTGGAAAGTGCTAATGACAACTTTGTATTTCAGCAGGAGAAATACCCAATATAATCAGACGGTCAAATTGATATTTTTCAATTTGTTGCACCACACCAGACATTGCGTGAACTTGTTTCATTTTTCCACCTTATTACCGTTTTACTTGTACAAAATGTAAATTATTTCCTTAACACTGTCCGCAGTTCGTTGACTCTTGCACTACAATACAGAAGAAATTTATTTAAAGCACTTTTAATTTAAATCAGAATTTTTCCTGTAGCAAACGAAATGTGTGTGTTTACAACCCGATAAAAGAACAAGAAGGAGAACACATGTGATATGCGTTGAGATTAAAAGAATTGTTTGTGACGTATATGCGGACAGGAAGGAATGTCGCTGTTTGCATACTTTTGTTAAACTCTCACTATTATCGTAAAAAGACACTTTAACGGTACATCTTATATATATATTGCTTCTAACGCTCTCACAAAATACATAATACGGCAAATGCTTACAAAAGTACAATAGTTCCTACAAATTTTCTCACCTGTAGCACACTAACTCTGCGTTGAAATTTTGCTGTTAAAGAAATTATAATTAATTATAGAAAGGCGCTTTCTTTCACAGCACTATACCCCGGGACGTGTAATTATTGTAAAATTTAAATAAACACTATACACGCGTTATGCGTCGACTGTTTGCAAACGCACAACACTGCTCAATAACGAATGCGACCAACAGGAACAAGAGCAGCGGCAATAACAGCAACAGTATAAAAGCAAAAAAGCAAAAAGACGACGAAAAAAGAACTTGATATTCTTGTTCTCGTAGATCGTGAACGTAGCGCACATTTGCGTACAGAGAGGCGCGCAACTACCACTACTGCCACTACTCCTAAACAGCTGAGTTGAAGAACAAGAAAAAGCCGCACGAGTCTATTTTTGTTGTAAATTCATTGAAATAAATAATAAAACTAACAATTATGATAACAGCTATAACAACGACAACAACAACTAAAACCAAATAGTAATGACGTAGAGACGTACACAAAGTAATTGTCAAACGAGCTCTTGTAATATGAAGAGCCCTGCCATACAGTGTGAAGAAAAAAAGTGTAAACTTCGAAACACTTCAAATGCAAAAATGCGTTGGATTAGAAGAGAGAAACTAGGTGGTGACCTTGATCTTGATCATCCCTCTTCTATCTCGGAAACTTTTCTATTTGAAGTTACTTGAAAAATTTCATTTCATGTAACGTTACCCGAGAGTTTTCCTCTTTTTTCCTCACCCTATATATTAGAGTAGTCAAGGCACGCGTGCACTCCACATATGTGTACTTATACATATGCATACTTGTAAAGTACACTTCAAGCTACTAACATTTTTTATGGTATTGAACATCAAAAAGTAAATAAACGATAGTTAAATAAGTACAGCAACTAATACAAATAGTAACAAATTGATTGAATAGAAGGCAAAAAAACTTAATGTAGCTTAACCCATATCTCTATAGCACAGCCCCCTACAAGCAGCATTTTCAACTAAACTTTACAAATAATATGGAACACTGAGGTCATACGAAAGCTACTAAAGCATGCATGTTTCCGCCCAGTTTTGAATCGACATCTAATTTTTTTCGTATTGAACAGACAGACATTATTAAATCAATTTATGAATGTAGACTTTTTGGAGCCCTGTTATTCTTTCTGAGTGTTGCAACCGCTTTTACAACGTAAGTGTACACATGTCTCAAGGTGGCGGGTGCGAAAATAAAGGAGTCAAACATAAAAGTAACCTAAGGTTGACTTTGTAATAACACTCGCAGCACTCGCAAATATGGGTGCGACCGTTTCTCTAGTTTCGGGATTCTGCCAGATAAATTAAATGACAAATGTTCCACTCCCATAATGACTACCACCAAAAGTGGTGTCCACATTGAGAATGCATTTTCAAGGACAGGAACTTTGCACATCAGCACCTACAACCATCCTTGTTAGTTCTGATATATAGCAGTAGCGAGTACCTGAGATTTGGTAAGCTAGGTTTCGAATTTGTTATTATTTTTGCATTCAATTATTGATAAGACAAGAGAGTCAAACGAATCAAACGAAATGTGATCAGCAAAAACTTTCGGAATAATGGGCACAAATACACTAACACTGTTCTGGGTTAAAGGTTAGATAAGCATTCATATATGTAAATGGATGCGTGAACAAGCCTTCACGCCTTCAGCCATGATTATAAAGTATTATAAATAATATTAAAAACTACTTGCGCGGATGATGAGGAAGAACATAATGGTAAAAAAAGTGGAGAAAATAAATTTTAATTCTATTAATTTCTAATCGTCCTTAAGGAACATATGTACAATATATAGAACGTGCATCGAGACCCGAAAAGAAGGGAAAACATTTATTTAAACATAGGTCTGAAAGCGTACTTTGCAGCTCACTTGACAGAAAAGAATTTGTATTCTTCTGCGGGCCTGTAATTTGCCACTCTCGGCGTACGCAATCACACACCTTAACATGAGAACTTATTTTTGTGCAAATTGTATTACAATACATGCTGAAGTAAATATTTTTAAAGAACATCTCGCCATCGACACACCATTTGTATACTCGCTTTTTAATGATTAAAAGAATTATCTCAAACGAATTCACTTACGTTCACTTTCCCAGTACTAAACTCAATACAATTCTTTTATACACTTCTCTACCAAATTTTATTTAAATTTAAAGCTTTGTTCAACACAGCTGCTTAACTACCAGTAGCAATGATTTCAGTGGAGTAACGTAATAATCACTTGTCTCTTCCTTCTTTAGCTTTCAATGACTTTTATATCGTTTCTTAAGTAACAAAACTTTGCTTTAATTGTTTATCATTTTTAAAACACATTCATTTGCGAATATTTAAATTTTTTTACGATATTATTAAAAACTTGTCCTTTTCAATCTATGTTGAGCAGTGTGCGCGACTAAGTACAAAGTGTGATTGAAGAATGAGTGAAAAAAGATTTTAAAAATTTAGAAAAAAATTTAATGCACTCACACTTAACTGTGATCAGTAGTAATGATAAGATTGTAATAAATGTTGGACGTATATAAAAAAAGTGCTTCTACTGCACCTGACGCTATTGTATACAATTTGTTCTGTGCAAATAATTATACACCTGAAAACAACAACAACAAAAACAACAGATGTAATAATAATTAATAATAAAAAATTCTGATAATGAAAAGTTAGCAGATCTTCTTCCATTTGAAAACTTTATTCTGTGGATCAGTAACTACGAAAACGAGAGAGAAAATAATAAATAATATGCATAATTGTATTGTATATATTGTACATACGTTCTTATATACATATTAACATGTGCATTAATTTGATTTGAAACTTTTTAAAGGTTTTATTTGACTTTAGAGTTTGTTTCGCACATGCATAAATTCGAAACATAAGCAACACGTTGGGCAAATACTTGTAACACCAACACAAGGGCACAAGGGGTACTTAATCGATTCCATTGTCTGAATCAATTTAATCATGTCTTTCTCTCCGCATGTCTGTAAGTGCATACGTTTTCAGTGTGTACCTCAATACGCAAATTGGTTGGACAACATACTCGCATTGAAAATTAGAATATTTCACAAGGAAAAAAACTAAATTTAGCTTAGGCCGCCATGCCCGTGCCATTTTAATTTAAATTAGTTAATATCTCAAAACTTACAACCTTGAGCGCTTCTAAAACAGACAGACACACAGGCGGACATGAAAGTTAGTAGAACCTCATCACTAAGGTGGAGGAAAATACCAACTGATGATTATGCGCTCCATATCTACACAACAACAATCAAAGTACAACTGTTTTGTTGTTGTTAACATTATCTTCTTCCACACGCAACGTTCACTCCGGTTACTCTTACAGATTAACTAAAATTTGAACACTTTTATTATTATTGAGTTAAAAGTTTATAAAACTTTACTTGCTGCTGAAGTTAATTAAGTTGATCGTTGTGCATTAAGAATCAGTCATTCACAGTTTATTCAATTGCATTTAGGTGAAGGGTATTTCAGATTTGGCCAAAGCGATTGCATTCTATTGTATTCAATTAAAAATTTCTTCTTAAAACCATTTTAATTTGTTTAAATACTCGTCAAGTGTAAATGACTGAACCTTACTAGAGCCTCTGTAAACGATGTTTATTATTCTGTTGGCAGCACTGAGAGGGAAATTTTCTAAAATTTGCAACAAAACATTATTCGATTCAAAATTCGACTTTTAGGGAAAAATGTAACCTTAAGAGTAATCAAAGAAGGGCACAATTTCTGTACCTGCCACACCCATGCATTTCGAATATTCGTTGAGAGTGTCCAAAGTTTGGCTTAAATCAACTTTAGCCTTTTTTATTTGATTTTCCCGCACACACATTTTTTACACGTCATTTCCCCTTTTTGGCATGAAATGGCAACATTTTCCCCATAAAAATGTTCATCCCAAGTCAACACACATGATGTAGAAAACAAACAAAAAACTAAATTTGGCTTAAGCCAATTTGTAATTACCCTCCACATTTACATAAAAAACAGTGGATAAGATTACGCCTCCAACAGTACAAGCATTACGTGTCAACTTTGCAAATCGTTTACGCTGAATAAGGTGGTCGCGTCTATTATTCCACCATGCCCCCAAATCGATAAGTGAGCTAATTATAAATGTATCACATACACCAAATTTCTGCTTCTTAGGTAAATTTTTCCGGCGGACGGAGATTTTTGTGATTTTGACCGATTTTTTCCAAACTATATAGCAAGCTACGTACAAAACCAGCACTGACTGTACAAAATTTCAGCTCAATAGTTCCATATTTACGACTGCGAGCACTTAAACGTACTCGACTTTCATCTTCCTACTGATTAATAATATATAGTCTGGCCTGTGGCGCATTCCTTCTGGGTTTTGCAAACGGAATAGCAAACTTAGTGTACTTCCCATCTTATGTGGTGTGTATTAAAACAAAAAGCGTTTATATGTATAAGTTCTACTTATTCCAGTCGGAAGTCATTTATTTTAAATTAACATCATTTGAAATACATAAAACTAACTTCGTAATGTATGTATGTAGGTATGGAATATGCACATACCCCCTTAAGTAAGAGGTCATGAAAGCTGGCTATGAAAGCGCCAAAATCAGTAACAATGATCGAGTACGAAGAGTGCAGGTTTCATGGAATTATGAAGTGTTTGCAGCGTCATGTGATATGTGGTAATTAATTACACTGGTGTACATAATAAGTTTTACCTTTTCTTTTCTTTTTATTAGCCTAAAAAGCACCTCTCCTGAATAATTTTTATACGCAAAAACCCAAATTCTAGTCCTCAGAGTATTTTTACATATGTTTGATGTAGTTTTTGGACAAAATGCACTGCGTTTCGTGATACCGCAACTCTTTTCCGATTGACGAGTCGTTGCCGAATTCAACAATGAAAAGATTTACAAAATAGAAAAAATCTGAGTTCAGATTCGAAATCAGCACATCGGCAGCTTTTGGCAGAAAGCACACATCATCCTTTTTTATTGCCTTTGTGTGAAATTTTCTGTTCTCCTGCGTTATTCGGGAGAGTCTGGTAAACACGTTGAAACACGTTAAAGGCAAAGCATGACTTTGTAATAAATTTTAATGAAACACTTGAAAACGAACTTTTAGGGGGTTTCTCACACCCCAACATTGCAAGTGAAAACAATTTATTTAGTTAATTAATTAGTTTAAAATTGGTTTTACTTTATAGCGATCGAAAACACTTTGCACATAGCGATTGCCTGAAGTGGAATATTCCAATACTCATGAGAAACTCTTATTTACTAAAAATTTAACCCAGTCATCGTATTAATTTTCTTTATTTATATATACATGCAGTAGATATATAAAGGTAAATACCAAGTTGAGACGTTGTACATATGTGAGCATGCATACTCAAAGCATACAAAATATATACGGTGCACCACCTATAACGCCTTGGATACGAACCGTGTTATTTTAACTTGAACGGGCCAAATGCAAAAGCCATTCAAGGCCTAAAGCTATTAATTTACTTCTTATATTTACAATAACTTTCTTCAATAAACGGGAAAATTGTTACGACAACAATTTTTATCGCCTTTAAATAATAAAGCATGTTATAGGAATACGGGCACACCCATGAACCAATGTTATGGGCCATCTACCATATTTGCTTTAATTTTCAGTAATGATCGCATCTATTTACTTATCAAGTAATCGAAGAATTGAAGCAACAGCAACAGTCGACATTGCTCTTTAATAAAGAAAAAAATTCTATACAACACAACTTTACAATTTTATAGCGAACGCTTTAAACTCTGCACTATTTATATATGAATATTATATTAAGTCTATGCGGATGTTTGTAACATCAACTTTGACTATATTGAAAATTATTCTGAATGACTTTTTCTTTAAATTTTGATCAAATTTGGTTCAAGGACATGTTTTGACTCGAAGAAAAAATTAATCCATTTACATACAGCCGCTCCTAATATGAGAAAATCGTATGCTTGATTGGCTTAATACAATAATTGACTGTGCCAATTTTGGACCCGATAAGACTTACATTATAACCCCTCTCCATACAACGATATTTCACGAAACCACTCAAAAAACCACGCCTCGCACTTACTGATTCAATTGAACTACAAATAGCATAATTTGATCATTTGTGGAACTAAGCGGTGCAGGATATTAAATGATTGGGCCTGATCGAATATAATATTTTCATTTTTCTTTCTTTTGTCTTAGTTTGAAAAAATTTTAATTGAGACCTATTCAAATAATCATAATCTTTAAGGAAAGCCATGCTTAAATAAACAAAACCAAAAAAAAGAACTGCTGTTGACTTGAGGTTTAAGTGTTAAATGAGAAGACAAATAAAATTGACAGCAGCAGTAGCAGCAACAACATCAACAACTACAAGATAAGTTCTACTCATAAGCATCTTATGATGGCGATACACATATGTCACGCACGAAATATACATACACACATGCAAACAAAGAAAGTAACCACAATGGTAACAACAGGGAGAGAAGCTTACATAAATTTGTGTACATTCGTACACAGAGATGCTCGGTCGTGGCCTCTATGTAACTGCCTTAATCGATGGTTTCCGATTTTTCAAGACCATGAGAAGAACAAGAAAGCGTTATGAGGATATATTGAATCCTGTTCCAATGTAGAACTCTTTAGGTTCTTTTTATGTTTTGCTTCTGCAGACAGACAGACAGACATGATACGAGTTACCATAGAAATCAATTTTGATGCAGTATATTTGCACATTGTAGTATCTTTTATGGCTTCTTCTGGATATTTCAAACGTCTTGAAGAGTTTAGTGTAAGTAACTAGAATAAATGTAAACGAGAACGATACGCTTCCAAAGAGTTATTGACATATGCATACGCACCATGTACATATAGAAAGCGTTAGTTAAATATACAATATTTGTTAAGAGCTTTTAATAAAGATAAGTACACAAACGAAACAATCAGCCGTAGTCTAGAGTGTTTAATGAAGCCTCTGCGCGTTTTTATTTTTTTGTAATACCGTAGCCCAAGCCATAGTGACGACATTCACTTTCATTGGTACATATGTTTGCTGTCAAGTTTCCCTTCCGGTGAGAAGAGAAGGGATATCTCCTCCTCCTCTCCTCTCTTCTCTTATTTTCTTCTTTTCATTATTATTTATATTTTCGGGGTATAAAAGTTATGCTTGACTATCATAAATCAGTGTATGTTTATGTCCGTGCGGGTCTATCATTCATTCCATCATATAAAATCTCTGCATTTGATTGGCAATGACGCCTAATGTACGATTTTTTCAGATACTCTTCTTACAAAATGTCTAAAGAATGCTGTTAATCTCTATGTGATATTATATTCATATCATTTGTCAAATTCCTGTGCTTCCTCTTGCATTAAAGAGCTTCATGCGTTAACAGAAATTTTTCGCTATTTCAAAAAAACACCACTACACCAATAGCGCAATAAAATCAAAGTTAAATCGAATGTGGGATATTAAGTTGCCATTTCGATTCAAACACAATTAAACTTTGAAACTGTAACATTTTTTATTCAACCTCAAAGCGAGACTGTCAAGAGATTAGATGACAGATAAAAAAAATTTGTTAACACTACTTGAAAAATCCACATTTTTGTTAGACAAATTCTTGAACACCCTCCACTCCTAGCTGTGCACAAAGTATTATGTATTACACATCCACTTAAAATGGGTCTCCGCTCCGAATAAGTGGCCGTGTTTTAACTTCGGCCCCGCCCAGTTTTCACATACCAATAAAAGAGCTAAATTGTTGCGTTCGATGGTTATGGTTGATAGTTAAACTTTTGTCAATTATGGGAGTGGCTCTCAACATATTCCGCCATTCCCACAACAGAAAGATGCACAGACAGACATAACTAAATCGATTGTTCATCAAAATATGTATAATTTGTAGAGTTTTTGACGTCTTCTTAGTGACAAACTTAGAATACTCTAATCTTATGAAGCGGCATAAATATTTTTCTTACACAAAGCTCTAAAAGGAAAAGTCGCAGCAAATACCACTTATAATACTTCCTATTCTCCAGCAAAAATACTCCTACAAAAAGAAAAGAAAAGTGTACGGGAATGAAAACAAAAAAAAACCAACCAAACCATAATCGACAGTTAGTAAAACAATTTTATGGCTTTGGCAACGGTCAAATTCACACCCACTTAGAATCAAGACAACACAAAACTTTCCAAACATTGTAATCTACAGCAATGAGAGCGAATAAAATGAAACTGAAAAACTTTTCAAAGTTTGTTTACTCACAATTATTATATTTGTATTAACTGTTTATTGCTCCAATAAGGAAAAAATTGCAAAAAGCATATGTACTCGTATGTGTGTTTGCATCTTTAATTAACTTCTTAAATGCTTAACGGTATAAATTTTTCAAAAGACTAGCAAGACAAAGGCAATGGTAAGACCTTGGCCTAAGTCAAATTTAGTTTCCTTACTTGTTTATACATAAACACTCACTCAATATCACATTATGGGGGTATACCAAGTTTGTTATAACATTTGCCGCAACCAGATGAAGGCGTCTGAGACCATACAAAGTATAAATATTTTTGATTAGCATCAAAAACTGAGTGTATCTAGACATATATGTCCGTGTGTCCATGTGTCTGTCTATTGTTGACATTCTCACGGTTGTAAATTTTGAGGTAAAATTTTGAATAGTTTCTGTACGTAGATCGCTATTTAAAAGTGAAAAATTCGGTCAAGAGACACGCCCACAATGCCCACAAAATGTATTTTTATGCCACCAAAATTGACCGATGGAGCTTTGTATACACATCTATAAGTATTCCATTCATCGATGTGACAAAAATGGGCGTAATCGAATAACAAGATACGCCCACAATTTACAAGAAACAATGCCCAACTTGCCAGCTGATACGTAGTAAAAACATCATTACAGGGCGTAATCATATACCTGCCACGCCCACCGTTTATATGCATATGTGGAGGATATTTAACATTTGGCCTAAAACAAATTTGGGTTTCTTACTTGTGTCATGTATAATTCTCGTGTGAATCATGATTGTCTGTTATTTTTGGGGCGACAACAACACGAAATGAAAACATTCACTACGAAACAAATAGTGCATGTATAGTAACAGAGTCCAGGAGAGAAGGAGTCCACGTGCATATGTATTCTGATAACAACAACATCTGAGACGGTTCAAACTGCATCCTTCAATGTGATAAAAAGAAGCGCCGTCGAATAACTGCCGCACTCACATTTTACGGAAAATCTTTCCACAGATCTCCACCTTTGAGTTGATATGTAACCTAGACTCTGAAAGACATTACTTTCTTGAGTTGCGTAAGAATGCGAAGAGTAGTCCAGCTGGTGCTTAAACCAAATGCACCTTTTTACTTGTAGCGTTTTTCTATTGTCCTCTTTGCTTCCTTTAGTCAGTTCTCAATGTGAAATTTGAAAAATGAATTATTTTAATATAAGAGTTTAGTTTGGGTAAATAGGATTCGCGAAATAAAATCCATTTGGTATAATTTTAATTTGGAAAAATTAATAATACAACGGAGATGTGTGCGAATAAGTGGCTGAGAAATAAATATATCAATAAGCAGCTACAATAATAACAATAAAAACCATGTTGACAAATGTAAGCGGATTAGCGGGTAACGAAACACTAATGACCACCACATTCCGTGTACAGACACAGTGTACGTAATTATAGTTCTACTCCAATGTTATGGCTCCTGTGCATTATCTATCATAATACACATTGTCCTTTTTGCCTTCTACCACTGTCGACAAATTGATGTCGAATCATTGGCATCATCAGGATAATCATTAAAAGCGACCAGATGCTGGCGGCAATACTTGGCTTTATCTACAACACAAGCAAAGCGGAGTTCGCTTGTACGGGATAGTTGTTCGTTGTTATTTCATTAAGAAAACAAATGACCAAAATGTATTGCCTTCACAAATATTATCCTGTATACTTACTTACATACACACAAATACAACCACATGCATTTGTATCGCCCAACAGAAATATTCCGCTTTCATTTGATTGCTATTGTTTCTCTGCGCAACCTATTGTTTGAGAAATTCCAAGTCATTTGTTTTGTGGCATTATCTCTTCAGCACTCTTACCTCACTGCTCTATACTAGCTTACCATAAATATTCCACGCCACCTTTGAAGACAATTTCAAGAAGACACTAATTCATTTATTAAAGTCTAAATTGTGTCTAAATTTAAATTTCGCACACAACAACCCAAACACTAAGTGAACAAGAACAAGTAAAAGGTCTATATTTGGATTAAACAAAATCTTACAAGAATGGTACAAGAGTATGTATTGGCCCAATGAGGAACCCTATTGAAAATATACCGGATCGGACAATTTTTAGAACCCCTCCTCATAAGGAGTTTCGTTATAAAAGAAAGCAGTTTATAACGAAAATGCGCAATTCTTTATGTTTTTTTGCCAAAATTTGGTGAAGAATAATTAATAATAAATATAGAAAATAACATTTTCGATTTTATAAATAAAAAAAAAAAAACAAATAAAAAAATGTATTGTGACAGGAAAAAATTTAAATTGGTGTAATATACTCGTTGATCGGCCTTGACCGTCTACAATATTTTCACTTGTTTTTTATAATTGCTTTATTTTATTAGTCATCAGCAACATGTACTGTGAAAAGTCCCCGATGTCTTCTTCTGGATGTTGCAAACGATGTAGCAAACTCAGTATACTCCCCTCACTAAGCATACTTTGTTGAGTCTAAGCCTCCTTCTGAATCTTGGAAAAATTTTAGCACGTTGTATACTCCCACCCCCAGGATCATTAACAAACTCTATTAGAATGATTTCACCATTTGAAAGTAATCAATAAAAAGTTGGCATAAAATTTTAATATATGAAGTACGAGTTGAAGGAAACACTTATGTGCAAAGCTTCAAAAAAGTTTAAAGCATAAAAAACTATATAGCAGACCTGTACAGTGTATCACGTAAAAACTGGAAATTCTTTTAAAAAATTTAGTAACGTTAGTAAAGACACACCAGTAAAAACAAACCTTGACTGACTATTACACCCTGTTGTATAATTCCATTTTTTTAGTGTTCACATCAGCACCCTATGACAAATAATTAGTTTACAACTCTTAAGCGACATCTAGAGATGTAGCAATGGGATGCAAGTGCTGTCTCTTAGATATTTGTTATATTGCAATAATGCAGCAATGCTCGCAATCAGAGACTTCAAAATATAGAGACGGAGTCAGAGCAAAATTCAAAATATATATAAATATATTTTGAAGTCTCTGGCATGACACTCCGTCTCTATATTTTGAAGTCTCTGGCTCCGTCTCTATATTTTGAAGTCTCTGTTTATGTTTTATGGCAATACGAAAAGCGACATCTACCAAGTAATGGCTGCTAAATATCTTGCAAACTCAGAGATAGAAAAGCGCTGCCTTGTTTTTTTCTCATCTGCAAAAGGGTTTCTTTTTATGATTACAATTTAAGCGAAGTGGTTAAAAGCAATGGTTGGCAGTGCCGTAATGTAGAGGAAATAATAAATTAAACAGCTGTGCTTTTCCGTTTAAGGATAACATATTAACTCAATATCACGATTAAGCAACGGCTCAGCTAAATGGATGCAAAGATTTGTAATTAACAAATTGCTTGAAGAGTAAAGTTCAGTTAAATTCATTTCATCGCCTGGTTCAATATCATTGGCACACGGCAAATGGTTTGGTGCACGAAACCGGAAAAACAACGAAAATGGTGCCACGTACAAGCCCTTGATTTTGTGGAAACTCGACATTTGAAAAGGTAAATGTTTCGTGATTATATAATTTATACTGTGGATTGTGTTTGATAGTAAACAACACTTGTACCCTTACATTTAAATCATTTTATACACACATTCACACGGTCTTATAGACTTGTTGTTATCGTAATTATGTTGTTGTCGAATAGTAAAATGAAGATTTTAAAGATTCTTCTTCGTAAATTATATGTATTACCTGTTGGCCGGTCAATGTTCGTACGTGCTTATTTTCATTTATCACAACATATGTATGGTCTGCACGCATCGTAATGACTACATTAACTCCGTTTGCGTTGTAATCACGAACTTTATGAACCCTGCGCAGTAATAATGGGAATGCCGGAACAATTATGTTTTTTTAAATAACAGCTCAAGACTCAATTGCGTTACATACGCTATTATGAAAATGTTGAGTCGCTCCTTTCTTATCTACGTTCTGCTTATGACTGGTTAAATTGTATGGAAATTCCCTTGAAGTGGAAAAATTCCTTGCTGAAGGCTACGTTAACAATATAAACTTTTTCTCGACTAATCTCTAGAAATAAAGTGCTTCCATTAAAAAAATGGTTCAACGCTATTGTGCAGCCTTCCTCTGTACATTTTTCATTTTTAATAATCATCTCTGGTTTACAGTTCTTGGAGCAGGAAGTTTCACCATAAAATTGACAGTTGCATACATTTACACACAAAACTCGTCCGCTTTAGTTTGTCATTCAGTTTACAGCTGCGCAACTGAAAAAATGAAATTTGAGTTAAATGAATCCATCTAGTCATAGCCTGGTGGCTGCCCCGACCAAATTCTAGGATGAACATTACTCCAACAACATCTAGGATTAAAAACATATACATTGTTGATAGTTTTTTGAAACGACCATTCGCTGTTGATGTATACGCTCACATGGGACATATCTCTAGAAGCCCAAAAATGGAGCTATAAAGTTGACATTTCACGGCCCTAGTTGGGCCAACCTAATTTACGAATCGTTTCAAAGTGGAGGGTATCTAAGATTCGGTGTCTGTATATACCTTTGCTTGTGGTGTAACATTATCATTAATATCAGATTTCAGAAAATTACAAAAATTAACGCGCTACCCTTGAATTCATTATGTTGTGGTGCGTCAGTGCTTTCAACCTTTTATGTCATGTTTTTGTACCATCCAAGCTGGCGATGACGTTTTCAAATGTTCAAAAATAAATCAAAATTTCAAAAAAACATATTTTCTTAATCTATCTATAGTAAAATAAAATGATTTCTGTGTTTATTTATATACCAACGTTTATGTACAATATTATCTTGTATCAGAACTGGTTTGCACGCGTTCGCGGTTATAAAGAAAAGAAAAAAATGTTAATTTTTTTAAGCACAACTTCTTATCTCTTGATATTGTTTACAGTAACGGTAAGACAGTCATAAAAAATATTCATAGATTAAAAACATAATACATGTACATGAACATACCGCATAAAGGCAAGTATAGTGTAGCGAGATATACCATACCTTTGGCAGAATGTTAAGGTGTTTGGCAAACTTGTGCTAAATATTTATAAAGAGAAGAAGAAGAAGAAAACGTGCTCTAGTGGCACCTAGTGCTTTATGGTACAAAAATATTGACTCAAATTAGAGATGAATGCAAATATTTTACCCAAAATGCTTTAAATGTTGCTGATCAAAATAGAGAAATCTTTCAATTCTATAACAACCATAAACAAAAAACGAAAATTTCAAGGATGCTGTCATTAAAGTGTTGTGAGAATGATTTCCGGTTTGTTATGAGCAAGCGGATACATACATACGTTAGAGCAGATGCACACGTACTTTATTATTTTATACAGGGTGGCGGAAAAGATGGAAACTTTTTCGTAAAAAATTTGAATACTAACGTTCTCGGGTTAGAAGAGGGACGATCAAGATCAAGGTCGCCATCAAGTTGCCCTTTTTAACCCAACAACTCTTGAATTTGAAGCTTTTTCGAAAAATTTCACTCTCCTCGAAAGTTTCCATCTTTTTTCCTCACTCTGTATGTAGAATGGTTTTTGGCATGTTATGCGTTACGTGTGCGTAAGCTATTATAATAGTTACTGGAAAGAGAACTACTGGTCATTTTAGAAAACTTGATTTCAAGTAATCTTGGCTTTAGCCAAATCTTACGACACCTTCGCACATAAATAGTAAGCGTGGCATGTACATGATTACACCCTCTATGGTTTTTGTATAACCTATCAACTAACAATTCAAATTGTGCACCAAATCATTTATCTGATCAGGTAAAGATTTCCTCTTAACCTATGAGATCCGTCTCGAGTAATGTAAAAGGCAATGCGTGCTTATAAAATGATTTATAAAAGTGTGTATTTTGTTGTACATTGAACTTTGAACGTAATTGAATCAATTTAGGATGAAACGGAAAAAACAATATTTACTTATATCGTAGTGTTGTGCTATTGACAGCAAACTAAATTACAATGATGTACAGCAAACTCTCAGTGTAATGAACATAAATGTGAAAAATGACATAACTAACAGAGCCAATTTAGTTTCAGCCCAATCTTAAGTACCCTTCACGTTTACATACAAAAGGTGGGCGCGGCAGGTATCTGATTACCCCCTCTAATAGTGTATGCACTGCGTATCAGGTTTCATTTCTACGCTGAGTATGTTTTTTTGTAAATTGTGAGCCTATCTATTACCCACGCCCATTTTGGCATATCATATAAATACGTACACGAAATTTCAATTTCGTAACTGACTTTTTGTTGCAGATCAATAGATTTTTGTCGATTATGGGCGTGGCTCTTGACCGACTTTTCGATCTGCGTTAAGTAACTAGAAGTGAAAATATCATCTCTATATTTTAAAATTCACCACCGTAAGAGTGTCAACAACAGCCAGACGTACGTACGTGTCTAGATCGAGTCAGTTTTTTCAGATGCTGATCAAATATATATATGTGCTTTTGTGGTATCAGATGTCTTCTTCGGTATGTTGCAATTGGACGAACTTAGTATATCTCCCATCTTATGTAGAGGGTTTCAAAAAATTTTAAAACTTCTTATTCCAACTTCCAGTATCCAATAAAATATCGACATAAATTGGTATAACGGATCTATTTAGCATCGGTCCCGTCTTTACATTAGTACATATAATTTTTAATAACACGCATTAAATCATCCATTATAATCCTATTTGAACGAATTTTTTTATTTACAATATTATAATTAGTAGATAAGTATTCTAATTATTTTGCCTTAATACAGAGCACCAGTTGCAAAAACTATATTTATCTTAAGACAACATATACGGCACTGAATTTCAGTGGTATCTCTCGGGAGCTATAATTAAAAGAGGAGCTTTACCTCTAAATGCTCCATTGCTTTGGTGGTGGTGGAGCTCTGACTGTTTTTCTACTTTTTCCATTCTCCCTTTAGTTATATTTTTATAATATGAACAAGGGACCTACGTTAGTTTTGTAGTTGGAGCAATTTTCTTTTTTTAAATTTTAAACCCTAATTATAAACCAAACTCTTCTGTTTCGAGTTCTTATGTAGGATAACCTGAACCCGAACCCAATTTTTTTAGGGCATAAACACGCTTTGAGCGTATTTTTCCCGCTTTATCCATTTTTAAACCTACATACATAGTACTATGTTACAAACCTATTTTGACAAGTTGTCAAAGCACATAAATGACGTCGTGGAAATTTACCAGAATTTCCATGTAGTTGTAATAATAACGACAACACGTATTCTTGTAAACCCTTGATCCAATCCAATTGCGTTGCATTCTACAAGCAATGGACGCTCTATTATTTACAATTTTGACAACTGATTAATATCGTTTGTGCATGTATTTCTCTGGTAGGTCGTCTGAATATTACAGAATCAATAGAATTCCACTGCTCTTGTGTTCGCACAATAAAATGAATCTCAATTGTTGTGTGCATTTGTGTGCGCACACACAAGTGTGAGTATTAGTGTATAAGCACCCCATTACTACTCCCGTTCACTTATAATGACAATATCTCTGTCATGTTAAATAGTAGCGTATGTGGTGTTCTCTCTGTTTCTCGCACAAACGCTATCGATGCTTAATTAAAGACAACTTTAAAACCGTTAATGTGAGTACAGGTGTTACTTGCTTACTCTCTGCGATCCTCAATATTGTTTTTTTTTTTCATTAAATGGTTAATTCTTTACGAAAAGCTACGAGCTTAATACACATACACACACGCTCTCGTGCTTGAAGATCAGTTTTTGAGGGTCCCATATAAAAGTAAAGCAACAACGCGAAATGAAACTTATTACAGTGATTTTGATTTGAGCGAAAAGAGGTTGTTAACAATCGATCCCTCAGAAGCCCCTGCACACAAAGCTCGCCGTCACACTCATCCAAAAGTGCTAAATACAGCTGTTAAGGAAATCAAATTTTAAAAAACGAATATTATTAAGCAACGTAATATAAAAAATTCAAATAAATGATAAATTGATGGAATTTTTATGTGTAAAGCATGTACTGAAAAAAACGAAATTCGAAAATTAATCATAGAACTGGAAATCAAAACACAAACACAACAAAGTGAACACGAAGCGCTTTTCAAATGTCGCACAATTTGCTAGATTGGGATAAAGTGTTTGTTGATTTTTAATAAATAAGTTGTCCAAAGAGTTGAAACAAAAAACTGTGGTGAATATTGTCCAAGCCTAAAAAGTGGATTTGTACAATTAAAAAAAAAAAAAACAAATTAAACAAAATTTTGAGAACGTCAATGGTGTGCGCACCGATTATTTCTCAATAGGTGCTTGGTAGCGTATGTGTATCGGAAAAAGGCGCTTGCCAGTCTAGTTAGTAAAACCCATAAAACATAATTAAATAAAATATTAATAAATATTTACAACAGACAAAACCAACGAAAGCCAAAAGCATGGTAAGTGATGTTTTATGTGAATTTGTGTTTTTTGAATTCAGAAATTTAACGGTGTGCAGTTCAACAGTGAATTTAAATTTTCTTCAAGCACCTTGTACAAAATACACGTACGGATGTATACAAATGAATGTGGCTTTACATTGGTGTACGCTTCACTAATTGCTAAAGTAAATGAATTTGTTTAAATATGTAGCAGTTAAACTTTCTCGTCAGTAAGCACTTTTTTATTACCTTGAATTTTCATTTTTTCTGCTTTGCATTAAAAGAATAGCCAGAAGACGTGTCCGATTACCTAACGAAATATGTTTATATACTGAGATCGAATCAAAAACAAAAGCAAAAAGTTTTAATCATTTTTTACAAAAATTCAAGAAAACACCCTCACGATCCATTGCATTTGACCCGCACCTGACTACATTTTACCGTTAGTTTTTCTTGATTTTTCCATCGATGGTTCTATAGCGAACTTTGCTCTTAATGTTGACCAAAAAAGATTTAAGTGGGGGACGGCGTATACACCAGTATGACTTCTTTTCAAGACCCTCGATCCTGCGTACTAAATAAATAAATAAATATCATTACATGTTAAATTTAATCTTTCAAATTTTATTTTTATACTCTCCACACAAGGTGGAGGAAATGCTAAGTTTGCCATTCCGCACGAGTCCCAGATTCTAATCCTATTTAAAATGAATAAAATCGTTTAACAGCCACACCCACAATTAGAAGGAACCGACATACCCACAAAAAGAATGTTACAAAATGATCTTAGCCAAATAAAGCTTTGTCACTTGTGGTTGCGGTCGTGAAAGGTTTTCGAATATTCTTCTGGTTTTAATATTTCGTCTTGAAAATCTTGATTTTATTATAAAAACATTATGTTTGTTTCTATACAATTGTATAAGTGAACCGGTTTAAGAAAACACCAACAAAATTACAGACAAACAAGTGGAAATGTTATATATTTGGTCAATACCGGCCATTTAAGACCCTACACCACTTAGTTCCACAAATTAAGCTATAATTACTTTAGCCAATAACCCGTAAAGGTTATCAAGAAATAGTAAGAATAACAATGTTTTTCCATATGAAAACTTTCATTAAAATAGGGGGGGAGGAGTTCTAAAAATGGTCCGATTAGGGGCCATTTCAATTGGGGTTCTTTTGGAAACAATATGTGACCTTGTACCAAATTTCATCGAAATATCTCAAAAAATGCGACCATTAACTTGAGCATAAATTTACATACAAAGACAGATGAACAGATGGACTTGGTTTGCGTTTAGGAGTCATAAACAACTTAATATACCCTTTAACACAAGTGGCACAGGGTATAAAAAGAAGGAATACTCCTTTCTTCTGTGTTTGACCAAAACCATACCAATTACAAATTACCTTGTAAAAGTGACCTTGAAATTGGGGACGCGCTTTATGTTAATCAAACAAGTTTTGATATAAAAAATTTTGTTGCAAAATATAATATTAATAACAGCAAACAAGATTACTGAAAAGACAAAGGAAACAAAAAAACGAGAGCCAATATAAACCAAACACAAAATACTAATAATGTTGTTATAAGTTATTCGTATTCCCATTCGTATATATAGGTTATCGTGTTCGTTCCTACAAGTGATTCGAAATTAATGTAAAATAAACGCTATGTCGAAATTGATCCATCCCATAGGCAAACACACACACTTCTCTATATGCAAATATTAGTCACATAAACATAATTTCGATGCTTTATAAATTTTATAATATTTTTTTGTGCGTTTCATTTAAAAGAACAACATTGCGTTAGCGTCGATTGTGAGTTAACACTTGATTTTTCAATTGCGGACAATTTCTATTTGTGTTTCAAACCCCTGTCGCCAAGGAAAAAATCAATTAGTATTAATTTTTTAATACAATATTCAGACACACGTAAAAATACGTGTAGTACGAAGTAAACAGATTAATTAAGTAAAAATAAAATACTCACAAGCGAACTCTTGCACTTTACATAGAATAAGAATAATGAACAAGCTTTCATTTCATTTCTGACCGCGTGCAATGATTATACGTTTACACACATTAGATCTAATCTCTAATAAATCGACAATAATTTAGTCAAGTGGTTGCAAATTAATGGTAATGTTTTATTTCAAGGATATCAGTTATAAGCGCTGCAGTAGGGAAGGTAGATAATTAAACCTAGACCTTGGACAATTTTACTTTAATTGCGTACAATCCGCGTTATGATATGACCTTCTTCGTTCTAGTTTTTCTCCAGTACATATGTACTTTCATTTATACTAAACAATCACTTATAATTGGTTATTTAAAAAAAGGGATGGGTTTGGAAAAAGTACTGATTTTTTGTACTTTATATGACTTGAGGTACAGAGCAGTTTGTACGGATTTTGAAGCGCACCAGTGCTCTTGCGATATGACAATGAAATTTGGCTTAAAAGTACCTCTATCTCTCTCAAATTATTGAAACTTTTATATCCTCCACATAATAGACGTTTGTCAATACAATTGCTTCCGCATTCACCAAAGGAGCGGTACTATTATGGGAGGTCGTGGCTTCAAGTATTTCACTTGAGTTTTATTTAAGTGTTCGTAAGAATTTGATATTGGATCGCAGTGACATAACTTATCATTTATATAGATTTATAGATGTCCACGTACCTTCATATCCAACATTTTATGCGCTGCTCACTGGTTTTTGAGAATCATGAGTGTATGTTTGCACAATATAAACATAGCAACTAAATGTATTATTCAATAACAAAGCTGCACAACATTTCTATACAAGTGATAAAACGTACAAATACAAATTTAAGGTAATCAGCCAATTTGATTGCACAGTCGCTAATAATTTTACAATAATGTTTTTTATTATTATTATTATTATTATTATTATCTTACGTTTGAACGTTTGCACACATGTGTGGTTTGATATAAACTTGAGCGAGTACGTTTAAATGGCAGCAGAAATTAAACAATAAATTTAAAAGCTATTAAAACAAAAGTACACAGAAGTTATGCGGAAAAAGAATTCTGTTAGTTTAAGTGCTGTGTTTATTAAATATTATTCGCAATCAGCCTTGATCGGCATTCGGCACTTGTGTTCTTATTAAGGGGCAGCCATTTCAGGAATTTCAAGACTGCTTATGTTGTGTTTGGGTATATGAGGAGAAGAAGTGACAGAACGAATGTATACCATAATTCTTAAGAACTGTTTTAGGACCTCAATAATTATTCACAATACTTTAAAAGTAACACACAATTTAGTGTAGAAATCTAGTGCACCATGTGTCTGCCCCGCCCAGGTAATAATTTAATATCCTAATGGCCCTAAGCCAAACGTAGCGTTCTGACTTGTTGTTTTTATTTTTAAAGCGGTCCATTGTGGGTGTAGCTCTTCCCCAATTTAACCCAATTCAAATAAATGTCTAAATATATGCGGACGGACCGGGCCGATGCAGAATTGCACTTTACAAGGTCCCACTTACCACCGTCTGTCTGTTTCAGAGGATTAACCAACTTAGTATACACGTCCATCCTCTGTGAAGAGGATAATGAAACAACGAAACATTATTGCATTAATTTTAAGGGAAATGACGCTTTTTAAAGATATTTCGTAGCCTTGGATCGCTGTCGCAATAAGTATCGCGAGATATATTTAGCACAAGTTTTTCAATTGTCTCAAATTAACCGTTTCCACTTTGCATTCAAGTGCATTGTCGAAATTGTCAATGCAGGTGTCTGGTAAACCTCGAAACCGGCCAATTAATAAGCGTAATTCGTTCTTACTTTTCCTTTCTCCTTCTCCTTTACTTGATTGTATGCACTGATTAGTGAAAATACTCGTATTTAACATTGTTTGCCAAACAAAGCTTTCGGAGAGGTATAATATGGATAGCAATAATAATACTAACAATAATGAGGCATGTTAATTTATTATTAATTTTCAGTATTTGCAATTTCCACTTTTGTTTAATCGCTCCGACTAGGCGGTGGTCATGCTTCCACTACCACTACCACTACCACTACCTCTATCTCTCCAACTTCTACCCGACCCACTTAAAATTATATGTCCACATACGTAAACCTGTGCAACATGCTTTTAAGTGTCTAGCAATGAGTGTACGTTAGTACACAATCATTGCCAATTTTGATGAATTGTGCTTGTGCTTGCATTTAACGCGATTACTTCATCAACACATGGTTTTCGGTGTTGCATGTGCATATATATAGATATATGTGTGTGTCTGCACACATTTTTTTTGCTTGTTGGTTGTTGCTGGACGTTGCAAACTTGACTACAGAATGGATGGAATGCGTTGAAAAGAAAATTGTTCAAGAAAAAAAAAACATATTAAGGAGCCGAAAAGCTTTGTGCGGCACATACACTAACAGCTTCATTCCATCGCTATCCGGTGTTTGGGACAGAGAAACTCACACAGCGTTGTTTAATGGTGCTTGTGCCACCTCTCTCGTGCCTATGGAAATATTCTGCCAGAGAGAATGGCACAGAATGATCGTTAAATGTGTGCGCTGAACTAATTATTAATAATTGTTTTGTTGTTGTTGCCTTGCTCTATAATTAAAATCACGTTATTACCAAACACCGTCTTTCGCAATCGTTTAGTGCTTTTATTTATTTACATTGGGCGGTCACTTCTCTGCTATCCGTTGCTGCCATGTCGTGTGTAAGAGGGTCGGCATAAGTGCAACCATTTTCTCTTGGGGTGTTCATACTCGCAATATTAACAAGCAAGTCAACGTAAATTAATTTGTTTGGTTTGGACATATTTTCTTTTACGCGTTTGCTTCTCACAAAAACCCATTCAAGTTCATTAGAGCTAGAGTTCATATAAAAATAAATGTTATCGTCAATTCTGATGCTTAGCGGACAAGGTCATTTGAAATGTGTGTAAATGAGCGTTCGTAAGTATTAGACATTCCATAAGCGCTAACACAAGCGCAGTTACAAACCTTATCGGACAATTTTTTCCAACCGTGAATCATCAAATCTCAAATCTTCACTTCCACTTCACTTGCTTTTTAAAGGATGACTTTAGAAAATTTCGAAATTCACACAGAGGAGAAATCGTAATTGTTATACAGGGTGGCCACTGAGGCAGACCCCTTTACAAAGTTTTTAGTTAATTAATTTTAGCCACATTTTAAGAAACAAGCGTTCGCTCTATCATGGCCGCCTTGTGTGGAATTTTGAAATATGATTTTGTTGTGGATTCATTGAATGTAATGATGTACCAACTTCCAACGGGTTTCTTTCGCTCGAAACCAAATATCAAATAACTTGACTTTGCGTGTGGAGATTTTTAGCTTACACAGTAAACAATCCACCAAAAAAAACAAATATGTAAACAACAGTATCGCCAGTTATTCACTTACAGCAGCGGTGTGAACCTGTCTAAGAAGAAACAACAAGCTAACAAACACTCTCACATTCATTCCATACAATATAGACACACATCACTCATAACGTGCAATGGCCTTGGTTAAACATAACATAGGCACACAACCATCGAAACACACAATGTGCACACCAGCTAATCTACATACATTTACATATGCACGCAATGATTGTTCAAAATATTTCTTCTTTATGGATATTATGGATATTTATGTATTTATACCACAATTCTTTTTATTCAATACATAAACACACACACACACACAATAACATCATCGCACAAAGAAATGTTTATGTATTGCGCTAGAAACTCTTCACACAACTGATCATATTTTTTCTTATGTTCAAATTGTTATACTATCTTCATAAGATGAAGGGTATACTAAGTTTATTCTTCCCTTTGCAACATCCAGAAGGGAGCGTCAGAGACCCTAAAAAGTATCCATATTCTCGATTAGCATCAAAAACTGAATCGATCGAGATATCCGTCTCTTGCGGTTGTAAAAAATTGATATCATAAGTTGAAATTTTATAGAGACATTTAAAATTGGCAAAATCGGTCAAAAGCCACGCCCACAATCGACAAAAAACTATTTATCTGCCACATCAATTGACCTATGAACTTGAAATTTGGTATACATATATATAATTATTTCTTTCATCGATGTGCCGAAAATGGGCGTGGTAGAATAACGAACGCGCCCGAACAATTTACAAAAACCTATACTCCTCGTAAAACTCGACTTTCAAGCTGATACACTATTAGAGGGCGTAATCATACACGGGTCACGCCCACTATTATAGATGTTGAGGGTATTTAAGATTTGGCCTAAACCAAATTTAGTTTTCTCACATGTTCTTATGATAATCATGATTCCATGTAAAAATGCGTTGGTGAGAGCATAATACACTTCTTAAGGTTACTTAGCTGCCAAGCACCAACTGTGAATTCATGTTCACAACTTTATTTTATTACGGTTTCAAATAATTTATTGTACGATACAGTTTGACACAGTGCTGTACCGATAGTGTTTATAAAGCTATAAATAATTAACAAGCCATCAAACAAATATCAGGCTATCGGGCACGCTCTCCAATTTTCATTATTGACTATTGACTATTGGGTTATTCGCTGCTTAATAGACGAATATTTGACTGAACCCCATTACCCTCTAATGCCAGCTTTGTGCTTAAAAAGAGCAAAAGGTGTGAGTAGGTTTTTAAAATGCAAATTCATGTGTTGTACAACAATGGAACGTTGCGTAATGCAATGGCCACTCAAACAATGGGTACTCACATATAAAATTCTCATGCAAGAACTTGCATTCAATTATGTCTATTTCTATTTCTATTTACTTTGATGCTCCGAAGAACAAGGAGGAGTTCTTGTTAGTTAAAAGTTATTCTTTTAGAATAAGACGTTTATTGTATTCATACTATAGAATACCGGGTAATCTATAAGGCGCCACTGTTAAGAAGCAATTGCAAAAAGAAAACTTCCCAAACAAGCTATTAGAGATGACTTCAAGGCTTCCACAAAGTTGCTCAGCTTACAATTTTTATTGGCACAAGAATCAATTGCGTGTGCAACACTTCAGCTTGATCCAATCCATTCTGACAAACAAAAAACCAGTAGCATAGTAGATTTTAACTTTTTAACTTTAATTCCACTACATAATAAAAACAAATTCAAAGTTCGAATGTGCTTAAAGGAACTTTACCATGCATGTCCCCTCCTTTTAGAGCCCGTCCACTTTATTAATGTGTGTAGTTTCACCTGAAATGAAATCGATCTAAGATTTATTGAAGCATCAATATGTTGTCGAGCAAACACGTCAACGGAATTTATATGAAATTGTACAAATTTATTATTTATCCGTACGTCCAGATATAAAACAAAATGTATATCTATCTCTGTCGCAGATCATTCCCTCACTTGCGTTTGTTGTTTAATGTGTGAGTTGTTGTCACCTTTTGCGTAAGCGTATATATTTACCTACTGTACAATGTTTTATATCAACTACCAAGTTTTCTTGTAACTGTACGACAACTGCGAGAGTGCTTCATTTGTTTTAGTAGAATTATTATTAAAAAGTGTTTGCTTAATAAATGCTTTTTTCTCTGTTGCAAGTGCTTACAATACTTGTGTGCACTCGACAATGATTTCAAATTCTCCAACAAATAAACAATTAATGATATATTTATATTTTGATACTTTTGCTTTTTGCTGATTCACTTAACCAAACCTCATTATTTAAGACTGAAATACGAAAGACGATTTTTTTTGTTAATTCGATTTTTTTCTTTTTTTTTTTTTTGACGCAAATTACAGGTCAGAATTGTGCAAACACTTTAAATAAATACAACGGACTAAACAATGATAAGCAAATATTTTTTATTTTAATTGATTCGCTTGCATATAGAACGCCTGGAACCAGTGTTAGTTGTCGTACTAGCCAGTAAAGGATAGTCGTTCGCGTGAATAGAAATTAAAGATTCCTTTCTTGCATCAGTTTAGAATCAATTTTAGTACAATTCTATCGAATTGAAAACAAAAATCTTTTAAATGGCTTGTTGATAATGATGAACTTACGTGAGTTGAATAAACTTTCATCAATTTATACAACAGCACGAGTATGCGAAATATGAATTAATTGTTTTTAAATTCAGGTGCTCGAGAAAGGTTATCCCTCACAAACAATAAAGTATTTGATTTGATACAATATATATTCATTTACAATAATAAGGAAACGCCTTTCCACAAAACTTGTGGGATACGTTCGCCTCAGAGACCATGTACATATATTTCAAGCCCACAAGTTACGTATACATGTGGATGGTATGTTTTAGCCTAAACTTTTTTACGTAATTTCACATAAAGACATTTAACATTGACACTTAAACTCTTGCACCGATTGTTACTGCACATCATTATACCCCGCACCAAAGTTTGCCGGTCTGTGTGTCCATGTAAACTACAATTCACAGTTTTTGAGATATATTGATGAAATTTGTTAAAAGAACTTGGTTTGAACCAAAACTGACCGAATTGAGTCACATTTAGAACCTCTCTCCATATAAGATCCCATTATAAAGAAAGTCTTTACATGCCGAAAAATCATCTTTGTTGATAATTTTTGACATTTTTTAGGAATAGTTAAAATTGACTGAATAATTGGGAGCCTCTTTGAAACCGCTTTGGTTAGCGTTTACTGATACAGCTAAACTAATTATAGCATACTTTGTGGAACTAAGAACTGTAAACGGGCGGGTCATATTCACTTGTACTAAATTGGAATTCCCAAATTTAAATTCCTCATAATCAAAACAATCGGTATTACATGTGCGTTAAAAATTATGAAAAATGGCAACAACAACAAAATATATACATGTATTATAACTCGCCGCGGTACATTCTTACAAACATTATAGTGTTGGAGAGGAACTGACAGACACACAGATAACCAGCCAATAGTTAAAATAAGCTTATCGTACAAAAAAGTCTACAACTTCGACCACTTCGACCACTAAAGTCAATATGAAATATTAAAGCCAATGAATAACGAAGTAATAATAGCAAGAGCTGCGCATATGTGTGGACTCAACCACATGCACATGTATTGTAAATTTATAGCAAACTGAACAAGTTTTACAAACTTATATGTTACAGCTATGCAGTCCACAGTCAGTGTTTGGATGT
The DNA here is from genome assembly GCA_963978525.1 of Ornithomya fringillina. Classification (NCBI taxonomy): domain Eukaryota; kingdom Metazoa; phylum Arthropoda; class Insecta; order Diptera; family Hippoboscidae; genus Ornithomya; species Ornithomya fringillina. Next base: position 17,760,487 of record OZ021691.1, on the reverse strand, counting down.
TGATGATCACGATGGTAATTTAGTGTTGTAGCTTGTGTGGCTTTTCTGTGCTGAACAGTATTCCTTTGCTGATAGATGTGATAGAGATTGTAAAACTTGTAACCTGTATCTTTTAAACACACATTCTTCACATCCACACAAACCCATTATATGTGTGTATAACTATAAAACGAAAATATTCCATTAAATGAGTGCTGCAATCGTGTTAGACATTTTTATTGCAGTGTTACGAAGTTGTTTTCCTTTTCTATGGGCTATATGCCTACACATACATCTCACCCAAAAAAAAAAAAAAAAAGACTAAACACGTGTTTATATAGTTAAATAAAAAAGCGGTTAAAAAGAAAACACAACACTCGAGTTGCAGCTTGTTTATAGGTCAAGTTGAATCCAATTTTATTTTGTAAGTATGTGTAAATGTGTAAATAAGTTGTCTACGTATATGCATGCAAGTAAGCATGCATTTGCAGTGCCTCTGTTGCCCTCTTTCTCTTTATACGTTCGTGTGTTAAACTGTATGTTCGTGTGTGCATGCACATGCATTTGAATTTCACATAATATTACCATGAACGTTATGATGATAATGATGTTACGGCTGATGAGAATGTTCATCTTGATGATAATAATGTCTTGACTGCTCCATCCCGTCATAAATTACAAATATTTTTTCCTGTTTATATTTTATGTGCAATTTTATAGTCTCCGCTCACCAAATGTTTGTGATATGTTGTCATATTTCTTGTACTAAAGATAGCTGTAGGTGTAGCTGGAGACAGTTCAACCTAAAGTAACTGCTTTTAGCAAACGTAGTAGTAACGTTTGACTTGCACCGTGTCAATATTGAAATTCTAGAAGTTGCGTTTAAAGTTATAACGTACTGAACGCTAAACTTACTTCGCCATAGAAAGCACAGGCAGACATACAACACTTATCTGTTCAGTATTCAAAGATGTTTGAGAACATATATATGAACATACGTTGTTGCGTCTGCGAAGCTTGTTCTGGGGTGTTTTAAGACGTCTTGACAAAGCGGTAAATACGGTGAGTATGAAAAATTAGGAACAGATCGATTCATCGAGGCCAGACCAATAGAGCATGTAGCCATGTAGTAATTGTTTTCATTCAAAACAATATATATTCTGTCACCTTAAAAGTATATTTCGCGTGTACGGTGCTTAGTGTGAATTATTATGAAATATAGGAAATTCTTGTCTACACTTGTCGTGTTAATGAAATACAAAAAATATTGCACTAAAAAGAACAACAACAATTATAATAGTAAAAATGTTTACATATATTTTATTTACTTACATATCTGTCTTGAATAATCCATCGCTAGTCACACTATGTACGATTAACGTAATGTAAATAAAGAACGGAATAAAACGACTTTGCAAAGTATTTTTCCGCTAAAACAAGTCTATCTACGTCATAATCTCCCATCCTGCACACGAAATACGGAATCAAAACAAATCATGCAAAAAAATATTATCATTATATTCCAGAATGTTGTTTATTATGAATCAGTGTAAAGACACCCCAACACTCGCTCTTTACAAGCCAACTATTTATGTTAGAAGGCGTGTTGTGTTTGAGCAGAACTATGGAAACTATTTGAAATAAACATCTATCGTGGGGCTTCACTAGCTGTAACCTATTTAGTTATTATCTATTTTCAACAACGTGATAGGCATTTACTACAAAATATACACAACCGTACAGTGTGAGAAAAAATGGAAACTCTCGAGTGACGTTACTAGAGATTAAGTCGATAGTTTGCAAAAGCACGTCTCAGTTAATCGCGAATACAAACAGAAATTCAAGTAAGGAAAGGTAATGAAAGCACTTTTTCCAAGTACCACTCAATTCAATGTGGTGTTCATGGTGGAAAGCTTTTCATACAAGTACCTATTAAATAAGGGCGTAATCGAATTACGCCACGTTCTCGAATTTGGTCTAAACCAAATATGGATTTGGTTTAGATGTGTCCATCTGTTGTTGGCATTCTCCCGGTCGCAAATTTTGAGATATTGAACTGAAATTTAGTTTAGACACGCGGATCACTATTTAAAGTGGGCAAAATAGCTCAAAGGCCACGCCCACAGTCAACATAAATCTATATATGTGCCGCAAAAATTGACCTATGAACTTAAAATTGGGTATGCATATACATAATTATTCCAACCATCCATGTGCCAAAAATGGGCGTGGTTAGATAACAAACTTTCCCATAATTTCTACTGGCAAGCTGACACTTTCCACAGTTAGTATGTGGAAGTGAAGGGAATTTAAGACTTGGCCTGAGCCAAATTTACTTTTCTTACTTATTTATCACTAAATATTCTATCAGATGGTAATCAAATAATTGCAGCAATTAGCTAAACACTGAACTGAACTATAGGCGAACACCACTATTAATCTTGAATACCTTTCAAATTATTTAAAGCCATATGGTTTGATCGCCGCGCCACCATCAATTAATATATCCAAGTACTGCTTTTTCATTGTTTGTATGTGTAATAAATTAAGACATTAAGTTATTAACAATTGTTTAAGCAATCATTTTTTTCCTCTTATACCCAAAAGCTACATGAATATATAAACCAGATCGGCGTTAAATCCTTATGTTGTACAAATTATTTGAATCTTAAAACGTATCCATAAAGATGTAGATAATATGTGTAAAATAGTTTTGGCGAATTATTTCATTATTTGCAATGGGCCCTAAAGTAGTATTGAATCATTGAATACTTGGAAATGTAGTGACAAACTCGGTAAACTCATTGACGTAATACGCAAAGTATACACTTCCGGGTAAAAGTGTCGCTTCGGTGTCATTACAAGTGGACAATGGTTGTGCTGGCCGTTGGTTCGACATTAATTGGACGATATTTGGCAGCATATGAAGTGGCTTTTAATTGGTAGCAATGAAATTTACATTAATTATAGAAAAATGTTTTCGGACTCTTGGCAAACGGTGTCTTTGTGTAGGACATACCTTAAAGTGCTGCTGGTTTTAAATGATTGTTGCAATTATTGCAATGTTGACAACACGAGCACATGTAATGGTGTGTGTGTGTAGTTACTTGATTACCTTCTCTGTGACGGTGCTACTTGTTAAAATTACTGAAATGTTTAATAATATGTTGTAAAGAAATAAATCCAATTAAGTTAAAGTGACAGGAGTGCAGACCTTGAAAAAGGATTTTTATTTCTTACGTACCATACGTCTTAAACAAGCCATCACACATATGTACACACCGCATACTATAACATCTGGTAATAAGATGACTTCTTGCGTGTACTTATTCTAGCAAAAAAACTGCGTCGACTTTCTATAAGCAAAAAATAAAAACGAAAACAAAAACAATAATACCAAACAATAAGTCAGAAATAAAATTTTCCATTGTCTGAATAGAGCAAAGTGGAGAGAAACCAGTTTTTCAATAAGTCGTTACAAACGTTTCCTGCGTTTTAAATTACAATATTTTAATGGAATTAAATGGAATTCTATTTATCGAAAGCGAAGGTGCTGCGATTAAGCTCTCGCGTTAATTAAAGCAGTTAGAATGTGAAGAGAACTAGAAATGAAAATCCTACACCTTGCTGCGATGATTTCTTTTCTCACATATCTGCTGCTGCACACTGAAGCCTCTCGAACGCTCTTGCATGTCTACACTGCGTTTGAAAATGCAAGCACGCTATTTTAATAACAAACTTTCAACTCTTTGCCATTGAAATCTTTCCACTGGCATTAAATCTATGTGCATGTAATATATCCAGCATACGGTGAATTTGTCGATCTGATACGCAGTTCCTCTGAAATGATACGTACAATAAAAATTTAAGCATTAAGTCATCGGTGACAAATGATGTATGTGTACGTGAATACTCTGCTAACATGAGCGATTTATTTTGATGAGTTTGCTATTCCGATTGCAGAAGGAATTTTTTTGATCGGCATCAAAATCTGAGTTAATCTACATAGACATGTCCCTCCTCTTGTGGGTCTGTTAAAACGAAGTCGTAACTTTTTAGGTATTGAGCTAAAACTTTGTACAAATATTTATAGTAGTTCCGTAGTTTAAATTGGATAATGGGCCAATTGGCGCCCTCGTGCAACACAGACGCCCATTATTTACTAAAAAACTGTATTTGTTGCAGAACTCCATTTGTTAGGTGAAACGTAATACGATAATGGAAAAGGGCATATTTAGGTACATGCCGCGTGAAGGGTATTTAAGATTTGACTTAAACAAAATTTTGGTTTTTTTATCGCCTTCTACTTACCTTTTAAAGAATAACAGAAAAAATGTTATAGTCGGTCAAAACCGACCATTTAATACCCTACACCACTTAACTCCACAAATTTTGCTTCAATTAGTTTAGTTGTACGAGTAAACGCGAGATATTGCCGTATAAGTCTCTTCGTAAATATTATTATATGAGACTGGGTTCTAAAGCTAGTCCGACCAGGTCTAAATTTGGCCCAGCCAATTAACTGTTCTTTACCAAGAATATAGAATATTAAGAATTGCAACAGACGTGTCTTTGTACCAAATTTTATCAAAACATCTCAAAAAATGCTTGCACTGAAATTTACATGGACAGACAGACGGACGTGGTAAAGTCAATTAAGATGTTGATTCTGCAGCGAGAGATTGAAGGTGCATGTGGTATTTGCCGTTTAGTATTTCCTTTGTGTCAAGTGGTGCAGGGTATAAAAAGTACGTGCTTGAAGATTGCATTCTAATTGATTTTGATTTTATTCACGTATCCACTACTTTTGGGACACTAAAGCCCTCTAAAGAGTAAAATCAGGAATCATGACGTGAAACAGAAATTGAAAGTTATTTTGCTGGGTAAAAATTGAAGCCTAGGGGGCGCATTACTAACCTTGAATAAGAGCAAAAGCAATGTGTCACTAAATCGTCCCCCCGTTTTCTTTTTTGTAGGATTACATCAGGGACATCTATCATAGCTGGCGAGATCTTATGGACAATAAATCAGATCCCCGAACTAGAGATTTCCCGTTAATGAGTTCACCATTCTACACAATTTTCATCAGTTTAACCTACGCTTACATTGTTAAGGTAAGTAAGAGTGTTAGTGTCCTTCGCCAACACACATTTCCTATAAATTGTTTAAAATCACAATTTTGTAAACATGATCCGGCGACAGACAGACGATGACCAAAGCAACTAAATTGCTGCTTATTATCGTTTTGTAATGCAAAATAAAATCAGATTGAATGCATTATCGCACAAGTATTGAGGGCATTTTTATGGGCACGCGGTTTTACACTTGTTTGAATTAAGAAGAGATGGAATCCTTCCTTAAATGGTAATAAAAACTAGTTTTCTTAATGCATTTTATTCTGATGGTTTGTCTTTCTGCGTAAAATGTTGTGATTCTTTTACGGTTCAAGGTTGTCTTGCAATCCTCACAAAAAGCAACACCGCAAGAACATGAAAACAACAATAAAAATCACATAATAAGGGTACGGACAAGCCTTTAATTTTATCAGCGATGGCTGATCATTTGGCACTGAGTGGTAAACTGTAAAACTTGTGAAATTATTTTTGAGAATTTACGAGAACCGGCTTAATAAAAGTCAATTCTATTCTACGAGTATTACAGAAAAAGATGAATAAAAATATAAAATCAATTTAAAATTTTGTAATTTTGTAATATGTAGTAACGTATGTATTGGACGGCTTTGTGCCGCGAATTCAGAATAATACAACATGTGTTTCATTCGATTACAGATTTTGGGTCCTAAATTAATGGAAAACAGAAAACCTTTTCAACTGCGTAAAGTTCTAATTGTGTACAATTTTGGTCAAGTGGTATTCAGCGCTTGGTTATTCTACGAGGTGAATATTATCTTTAATTTAATTTTAATTTAATGCTAAACGTCTCACTCTCTTGTGTTTACGTACATGTTTTTCTAGGCCTCTATTAATGGCTGGTTGAACGGGTATAGTTTTCGTTGCGAACCCGTTGATTACTCATACTCACCAAACGCTTTAAGGGTAAGTAGCTGTGGTGGAATTATACACGACTTTTCTCGTAAACGAACAACGTCACCAAACGTACAAATGCGGAAGTGTTGTCTAAGTATATAATTATTGAAAGCATCAAAATAATATAACGATTTGTAAAAAACCCATTCATCATGCATTAATGATATTGTTGCACTTCAGATCATAAGTACTTTATTATTTTTTATACTCGGGTATGTACGTTCGTACATACATACAGCGGTAATGATTTAATTCAGTGTTAATTTTTATTACATTTTAACTATTAGTTAATATCGGTCCATCCTCTAAATGATTGATGGCTTTGTTGTTGTTGCTTTTGCGGTTGTCCATTAGGAAGTTTCCTTCAGTCACTCATTAAATAAATATTGTAAAAAGAAAGAAATCGATTCATTCAAATTATGTCCAGCGATGATTGCTAGCAACATCGTCAGTGAAAGGGTAAAATGGTAACTGGGTAATTTATTACCGATAATTGCTGTCAAATATTCATGGAAGCGTTATAAAAATGTCTTTCTTCAGTTGTTCTGTGCATACCTGCACCATGTCCATATGTCGCTCTGAAGTGTTTTGTTTAACCGTTCGCTACTAGTGGAAAAGGGAATAATACTTAATTAAAATTTTAGAACGATTTTGATGAAGTTTCTTTACTTTACTTAATAACACAGTATCTTATGTTTTTTATGTTTATTGCAGACAGCAAGAGATTGCTGGTGGTACTTTTTTTCAAAATTCACCGAATTTTTTGATACGTTCTTTTTCATAATGCGCAAGCGTTACGATCAAGTCTCAACATTGCACGTTATACATCATGGCATTATGCCGGTATCAGTGTGGTGGGGTGTGAAATTTACCCCTGGCGGTCATTCAACGTTCTTCGGTTTCCTCAACACTTTCGTGCACATCTTCATGTATACGTATTACATGCTGGCGGCAATGGGACCCAAGGTTCAAAAATATTTGTGGTGGAAGAAGTACTTGACTGTCCTACAGATGGTACAGTTCGTTTTGGTGATGATACACTCGTTCCAATTGTTCTTCAGAAATGACTGCAATTATCCAATTGGTTTCGCTTACTTTATTGGGGCCCACGCGGTCATGTTTTATTTCTTATTCTCGAATTTTTACAAGAAAGCCTACCTGAAACCAGAAAGGGTAAGCGCAACAGTCAAAATGAAGCAACTGCATTCATTAACGCAAACTATTTATACCTTCGCAGAAAACAAATTCCACCGTCAAGGTGAATGGTTATGCAAACGGTGATATCAAGAAGAATGGCTATACCAATGGCCACTGTCCTTCGGAGAGCAACAGTGTAAATTCTTTAAGCAAATTGGGAAATTTTGGTAGCAATACCTTAACAGTCACAGCGACCTCGACCGCAGTGATAGCTAACACGGCAAGGCAGAGAGTACTCGCGGGCATTAACAGCAATTGATGATTTGCGTATTTGCGAATGTGTGTGTGTTTGTGCATGTGTGTGTATGACTAAGTGTGTGTGTGTGTGTGTGTGTGCGTGTGTTTATATATAATATATTTTTAAATCGTAATCTTATACAAAAATAATTCTTCCATAACTTATTAATGTTTAATAAAATTTTAATACCCTCCCGCATAATTATAACAGCATTTCCATAATGATTGTACCAAACGCTCACACGTGCACACCATCCACCAAAACGCTTTTTCAATACTATACAGAACGAGAAGAAGAAGACGAATCCATCCAATATCCAATGTCAATAAGCGTTGTGCCAAAAACGCGTTTCATTGTCTAATTTATTTTGTGCAGGTGTGCACAAGTGCTGTTCTGAAGCCGCCCCAACAATTATTATTAAATTTTTATTAAAAATAATGTAATAAAATAATGTAATATTATAAAGGGAAAATAGGATTGTGCAATTTTGTGAATGACAGCCAACTAATATCTCGCAATTAGTCTGAACCACACGACCCCGCTTATGCTTACCAATGTCAGAGTACTTGTCCAAATGAATGTCCAATATGTTGCGCAACATTTACGCATACGCATAGTATTAAATATTGTTGACGTTTGGAAGTGGGTTAGAATGTCTTGAAAATAATTATCTTTATACTAGAGTTGGTTTTTTATAATAAATTTCCATCCACAACAAACCCAATTTAAGTATCTTTTTACTAAATTCATTACTCAAAAATATGAAAAGAAACAAGAATAAAACTTAAGAATGCTTACAACGAACAAAAAAAAAAAAACGTCTTAGACTTCTCAAAGTGTGGAGTGGTTTAGTGCATTAGTTCTTATGTGTTAAATATTATTACTCAAATACTAAGGATTAGAACTCTAAGGACAGCCCAAAGTTGATTAATTTATTGTACCTTCGCCACAAAGATGGAAGGTAACGAAAGCTTTTCTTATTGATTATATAAATAAAAGATGTGGGGCAAACGCTGGAGAAGCACAAATTTAAAATTTATTTATATACTTATGTATGTTTTACGAGAGAAAAGATAATAAATGAATGAAAAGATTGTAATAAAAAAACTGAAATGAAAAATGCGTGTTTGATATAATTTTTTTAATATGTTGGAAAACAATAACGCTAGCAGTGTGTGTCGCGTCATTTACAACAAAAATCGCCATTTCCATATTGCGTCTAATATCTTAAAAATCTTCTATTGTGTTCGGTGGCACCAATTGTGATTTGATGGTGAAAGATGCAGAGAGAGACAACGTGTAGTAATGTAAACTATCTCACACTAGTTCAAAACGAAAAAATGTCACTTGTACTCGTAGTTTTGATTGGACATGGACATAACTGGGTCCTGCGATAATCCTTTCCTGCTAGTCTTTTCATATTGGAAAGCAATTCATTCGTATGTCAAATTTCCTTCTTCGCTAATTTAAAGATATCTACGTGTCCGTTAAAAAGCTAAAATAGTGTACGCATAGGCTTATATATAATATATATATATTTTGAGTCTCTGGTAAGCGCCATTTTCATACATACATATGCAAAGGCTTCGAGCGAGCTCATTCGGAGACAGCATCAGAAAAAATATAAGGTAACTGTTTGTTTTCTTTTTCCTTTTGGTTATTATTATATGGCGGTTATGAGGGCAAGGCTAGATACACTATATTGGGATTAGATAAAGAACATAAAAAAAAAGAAAAAATTATGAAATTTACCGTACACTGAATTGGGATAGATAGGCAAGAACATACAAAAAGAAAAAATTATAAAATTCACCGTAAACTAGATTTGGATTCAACAGGCAATAACATGAATAAGTACTGTAAATTATATAGGAACTAGATAGGCAAGAACATAAAAAAAATATATATATGTACCTTGAGTAGAATTGGGATTAGATAGACTAGAACAACTATACGTAAGCAAAAGAAAGTCCTGATTAAGAAATATATATAATTTGAGTGAGTGTTGTAGTAAAACTATGTTGTTTATATAAAGCAAGGAAGCAAATAGGGTAAGTGGTGCAGAGCGGATAATGTGGTGAGGGAGGCCCTTAATTTTTTTTAAGGTAGCCTTACAATTAGCACCATAAATGGCTACGATGGAGGGATGAAGTGGTTTTACATCTTTAGCCACTGATCAACTGGGCTCATCCGCGTGCTCCACATGAGCAGGCGTGGTAGTCCTTTTCATTTTATTATCACACTCTTATTTTTTTTGTTACCCGTCCGTCCTGTGTCAAACTATGGGTTGAGAACCCCCTGAGAAAATTAGCTGGCCGGAGCTGATAGTTTGGCATATGCACCTCGATACGAGGCGCGACAAGTAGTTGCGGCGGATAAAAAGGAGAAAACCATCAAGACCATCTCCAATCATTTAGAAAAAAAGTGTATTGTAACATATGTTTTAATAATAATGCATTTAAAGGTTGTGAAATGTTGTAGTAAATGTAAAATTTTTATCTATGGATTCAGAAAGTGATATTGATTCGATTGGTGCAATGAATCGTGGTATCTTGTAAATAGGCTCTATGGCTACATATTGTTTTTATTTTTATTTTGCGCTTTTCTTTCTCATACCATTCCAGTTTGTTTACCTACTTTGAGCCAAATATCAACATCAACTGTTGCAGCAGATTGAAGTGAATGAAAGTCTTTTTAAATTGTATTTCCTTGATATTAAAGCAAATTAATAAACTATAATAAATGTACCAAGTTGGAATCTTGGAGTCTTGGCCGACGGTCTTCTCCTAGGACAAAATTGCTTTAAACTAAACATTATTTTTGTTCATTAATTGAAACAATGGATGTTCAATTGGTTGCCAATATATTGGAAGTTATTAAAATATCCACAGACAAAGCGGTCATTCTCAAGGGACTGATCAAACTGCGGGCGGACGTTGTTAAAAACCATGAAGGCATTATTACGTTTAGAGAAGCAGGTGGTGTTCCTACAGTGGTGCGTTTTCTTGGTAAACCCTGGGAACAAATCTTAGAAGTAGCTCTGAGTATAATGGGGAATTGTTGTACTGATGAAACCAGCTGCATGGAGGTGAATAAAAACCATTTATATCAATTACAGAGTAATTCAAAATTTAATACATGTTCCAGGCCTTGAATAACCAAATTGCAGTACACGTAATAACAATTTTAAAGTGTAATCCTAATCCAGTTATTCAGTGTCGTGCGTGTCGCTTATTAGGCAATTTAGCGAAAGTGGACGCTGGACGGCTAATGCTTACCAATGGTTCATCGGCCATAGCAAAAGCTGTGTGTTCCATAATAAGAGAGACCACGGACACTGCTACACGTATGATGGCATTCAGATCTTGCCGTTTCCTAATGGCCGATGCGCAATTTTCAAAACATTATCTACAAGTCAATGGCTTTCACATTTTACTCAGCACTTTGGCAGCTACACTGAAAAATGTAAAAGATGAATTGAATGCAGAAAAACTATTAAATGATGCTCAGCAGGTCTCGAACGAAATGAAAGTTGGATTGAAACAGAATCAACATCGTGAGAAATATTTTGAAGAAGTTGCCCGCAATTTGGAGGGCGTACGCAGTGATATATGGGATCAAGTGGTCCTTAAGAACACTAAGCGCATGACATCTACTTACAACATGCCCAAAGAAAAAGCAACTGTTGACTTAATATGTGAAATGTTAAAATGTTTGTTGGTTTTGTCCGATTTACACATCGATTCAACGGTGTGGGAGGCCCTCTCCAGAGCATCGTGTACATTAGCACCTCTCGTGTACTTTGTGGAGACCAAGGATAATAAGCATCATGCAATGGCTTTGAAGACACTATCGAACTTTTCTAAAAACCGTGGATCGTTTTATATGCTAAGTTCTGCAGACACCATAACAGCGGCTTGCGAATTGTTAGTAAGCAGCACTGCAGAGAAGCCGTTAAATGATAGCGACACCCGCCACTGCATAAATATTATTACAATATTGTCAATGGATGCTTGCAATCGTTCGAAAATTCGTCGTTCTGGCGCTTTAAAAAATTTAATAGCTCTCTTGCGCGACTCGAAGTCCTCTTCGGAGAAATCATCTGTATGTGTACAAACGATTGTGTATATTCTATATGTTATTGTTTATTCAGGGAATTGCACCCGTTTTTTTTTGTGTAGATATTGTGCGTTTTCTTAAATTTCCAGTACGATGATATGAGCATGGAGCTTATGTTACGTGAAGGCTTGATCGGCGTATTGATACAAGAGTTAAATCGCTTTATTAGCAGCGACGAGGAGTATTACAAGCGCAAACGGGAAGAGAAATTGCAACTTACGAAGAAGAGAAAACTTACGGACACAAGTCCGGACAGAAGCAAAACGAAATGCAAAGTAAATATTAGTTTTAAATGAACATAAAGAGCGAATTGCCACGTCCATAAATATCTATTTTCAGTTTGCCAAAATGCGTGAAGAATTTTGCTATGATTGTGATTCACCATCTAGTTCGCCCAGATCGCATTTGACTCCCTCCAGTCCTTGCAGTTCTCGCAGTATGTCACCCATGGCTGATGGTTTATTTATACCAAAAGGTACTTCTACAAACGCTCCGTCCGTTGAGGGAGCGGAAAGGGAAAGGCTTTGACATTGAAATTTATTGCAAGCATTCGTAATTGTGTGCAATTTAATTTATGCTATTTAAAGTCAAATTCCAGTTGACTTGCAAGTCAAGATATTTGGCCCAAGCCAGATATATGTTGAGATTTTTTTTTCTATTTTGAAGAGTTTGATGAAGACTCCTATTCGCCCGTTTGTAGTGATGACGATGAGGATGACGACCAGAGTAACAAGCCGGGTAACTTATACACCAATCCAGATGCCAATCAAGATAATCATTCTATTATACTGAAATTATTGGATCAGGCTACTAGGTCGGAAGCTGTGGACGACAATACATTGCTAGATAAAGACGATGATGATGCAGGAGAAGTGGAGGAAACAGTGGCAACTGAAAGTAAGTTTCAATACAGAAACAATTCAAATGAAGTTCTATGCGTTTAAAATGTTCTTGCATTGCAGACATTTCAGCTATGGCACTGCCACAAGTCGGCAACTTGCCCCATAACGCTATTGATATAATAGAGAATTTATTATATCGCGTCACCTGTCTGCTTAAAAAAAGTTTAGATCTTGGCAAACTAGAAACCTTGAATACGTTGATTAAGGCTATACGGGTATTCGGAGGAAACAATATGGACTTTACTAATATTCTAACAAATATTATGACGTAAGTTTTTTTTTTTTTTAAAGTCAATCAACTCAATTAACAAATTGTTCTTCAACAGAGAATCTCAGTTCTTTAGACAAATAATTAGACAAGGCATTCCGCACCAAATATATCAACTAACTATTACGAAAGAGGTAAGAGACGTGTGTAATAATGAAGTTTTTTTAAACAAAAATGACGCTGTTGTTTACCTCAGTTCAGCAGAGATGGTTTCACCATATTGGATACTCTGACCTCGATGGGTGAGTGCAACTACGGCAAAGAGGAATTATTCCGTTTATTGCGGTGCGATTGCCGATGGTCGCAAAACCGTTCTGCCATTGCGGTGGGCTTCATCATACGGAATAAGCAATTACTCTACCAATTCCTTAACGATTGCAACGTCTTGGGCGTGCTGCTTAGTATAATGTTAGGCAACAAGGACGACGGTTTGAATGCTGAAGCTGCAGATTCTCTCACCTCCATGTCCCGCTTTACTTTAAACATTAAAGTGCCGCACATTGATTTGGGTCAATACGAGGAACTGCAATTCCATAACAATGAGTCATTACATAAGGACTGTGATATGCGCTTTCTGGTGTATGAACAGAGTGAAGAGAGTAAAATTACGCCACCTGTGATAGTGGCCTTTAACAAGGCGGTCTTGTGCTCATGCAGTGAGGTCTTCAACACAATGTTGAATAGTGATTTTCGCGAGGGTAATGAAGGGGAAATTCATTTACGCTCTTGTACCGCGGATGGCTTGCGTTACTTTTTACTACTTATTGCCAGAAAAGCACAGCAAATGCATTTGAATATAACACCAAGCGTGCAGCAACATCATGTACTGCTTGAAGCATTCGAAATGTCGCGAATTTATATAATACCTGAAATCGAGCACCACATCCAAAACATGATAATGGGCTTGTTGGATGAAACCAATTGTTTGAAAGTATTCGAGTGGGCCATACAAAATTATCACGTCGAACTAACAGAATTAACAATCAGTTACTACTTAAGTGCTTTGCTAAGCAACGACACCAAATTAAAGCTATTCCATGCAGCCGATGGCGCCACCTATTCAAGTCAGTGGTTCGGAATGTTAAACGATGCAATTATCACCAAATGTAACAGTTAAATAATAAGATCGTAACGTTCCGAAGGTATCGTTTTCCCCTTTCTGTACACATGCATTAATCGTTTGCAATTTTTTAACAATTAACAATTCTCCCAGATACCCAGTGTAGTAAAATGTTTATAAAACTTATCCTTACTTTAAAAAAACGGTAAATTATATTCCTATTAGTATATTATATAGAATTAAAATATATATTATGTTGCATAACATGTACGCGCACTACATAGTTAATGTGTTCGATAGGGTTTGAAAAAATATTTTTTATCTTTGATGTTTTGGATTTGTGTGCTGGTACGTAACACAAACAAACAAAAGTCTCTTTCTTTGCCAAGTGCATTTATGTTATGAATGAAGGCGCGCTTTCAAACGAAGCAACCTTTGCGTTACGCCAAATATTGCATACCCTCCGAAAATATTATGCATTGCGGTACAAAATTTATTTTGGCCTTATTGCTGCAATACAGCAGGGTGGAGGTGCAAACAGCAAAATTTTAATATTTGTTCTAAAAATGAGAATAATGCCAACTTTTTAACTTTTAAATACAACACAAATTAAGGAATAGATTCAGTTCTCAATACTGTATAAAATTTGAGTAAAGGTAATCAGTTTCCAACAGCAGCTAAAACATTTTTAAGAAGTTCCATCTTTGATCATTCGGGTATTATAAAAAGCTAGTTAAAAAGACAAAAGTTCAGTTACTAAAATAATTGTGACGGGCAATGGTGACCAGTAACTGCGGTCAGCAAGAATACTTTACACATTTTCATTTAAACGTACCGACAAACATTGCTAGAATAATTTAAATTTTGGGGCATCTTTTGTGGTATTACAACAACAATTTGAATGTGCATCTATGCGTACATGTGCTTTCGCCCTAAAGGCGAACGTACCAACGGAAATATTTTGCATTGTAATGTAACGAAAATCAGTTGTGCGGGAATTGTAATGAGATGAACATCAAATGAAAGAACAAAGAAATAACAAAATTCCCAAATAATTTGTTTTTGTGCAAGTTTTCCCAAATAATTTGTACAAGTTTTAGCGCCGTAAAAAAGAGGTTGACCCATAATAAAAAACAAATAAATATTACGAGAGGATTTTATCTGAACAGCCCCAACCAAGGCATTAAGTGATTTTCTTTATTTGAAGCACATAACTTGTCGGCCATTTTTAGGGCAAGCAAGCCCTCGGAATATGTATTTTTAGTAACGCAATTAAAATAAATCAGAAAGAATCAATTCTCGTTTCCGTCCATCCAACAATTTAATTGAAAGTGAAATAAAAGTGTCGCGTACGTTCGTATAAATTATACAAAAATGGGTAATTATTAAATGGTGTGAATGATTTATTGAAAGTCCGAAGCTTGTAACATTCATTTTACCCGTGCAAACAAACGCGTGTATATACATATCTACCTGGTGCTTGTGGTATGTTGCAGCATGTATGCGTAAAATATGTTGGTGTTGCTTCCTAATCATCAACATAAAACGTTACCTCTCCCCGCGGATATTGCAAAATAAATACAACAATAAACCAGAATCGCAAAAGCAAAAACGCCAAGTCTCTGCAGTCGCACATAGGCACACACATATATTTCATTATCTGATGATGATGCGGTGAAATATATTTGGGGGATAATTGGAAATGATTGTAAAGCTTTTCACCTCGCTTCGGTTATCTTGTAAATATTGAAACTGCAGTTCGATCCAATTACACCGATTACAACCGTTTACACACTCATATTTGCTTAAAACCCGTCCTTCCTTTAGAAACTGTAGAAGTGCTGAACGCCTGTTGCGCCAATGCTTTTATTTTGGACGCGAGAACAACAAATACAATACGAACACGAACAGTACAACACTTGTCATCCCTGTCTTGTATGTGATTGCTGATGCTTTTCATTTGATCCCAAATAAATCTCAAGCCCTTAAAACAAAATGGATAATTGGAATGTTTTAGCAGCACAAAGTACCTCATCAGCTATTGGACGAGATGAATTTGGTAATGTGACCTCCAAAGAGAAGTTGGTGAGTAAAAAATGATACAATTTAAATACCCACCAAATAAAAGAAGCACACAACTAAGAAAGCTGGATTTAGC
Source organism: Ornithomya fringillina (assembly GCA_963978525.1). Taxonomy (NCBI): domain Eukaryota; kingdom Metazoa; phylum Arthropoda; class Insecta; order Diptera; family Hippoboscidae; genus Ornithomya; species Ornithomya fringillina. Next base: position 17,744,519 of record OZ021691.1, on the reverse strand, counting down.
TTATGCCAAATCTTAAATATTCTCCACATCTACGCACAGCGGGCGTGGCAGATATATGATTGCGCCCTCTAATAATGTATGTATTGCAAGTCAAGTTTTACGCTAAATATGGTTGTGGGAGTGTCTGTTTTCCGACCACGCCCATTTTTAGCGGATCAATGTATAGGGTAATTATAAATATAACCATATTGTTGTCTACTGTGGGTGTAGCTCTTGACCGATTTCACCCAATTTAAATAGAAATCTATTTGCAGAAAGTAAACTTGTAGAAAATTTCCGTTCAGTCCTAAATCAATCTTAAAATTTACAACCGTGAGAATGCCAACAAGAGACGGACGTACGGGCAATTATATCTATTCGGTTTTTTGATGCTGATCAAAGATACATATACTTTGTAGCGTCTCTGACGTTTCCTTCTGGGTGTATTTTATTTGAGGCTCTATATCACTATTTTGCACAATTTACACAATTTTAATTAATAATTAAAAATATGAAATATGGTTATACGAGAAGAGATTCCCTCGAATGGTCCACTCGTGTCCAACTTTGGCACAATCAATTATTAAGCCAATTAACTATTCTTGACCAAATGGTGTCAAAAAATATACAAAATGCGAATTTTTGACTTATAAACACTTCCTTTGTAATAGAACCTTATAAGGGGAGCGGTTTTCATAATGGTCCAATTTGGTTCATTTTCCAAAGGCTTCCTATTTCAGCCAAAAAGTGTCGCACCAAATTTTATCGAAATATCTCAAAAAATGCGATCCGTAGTTTGCATAGATAGACAGAAGGACAGACGGACATGGTTAAATCAATTCAGAAAGTGTTTTAATCGATCGGTATTACTGAAGGTGGGTGTGTCATTTGCCGTTTAGGAGTTACTAACATCCGCACAAACTTAATAGGCACTCTGCCATGTAGAGCCATGCAGAGTATAAAAATATTTTACAGTAATTATATATGTCGGTTTGTTTTCCCCTGAAAGTAAAAGTTTACTAACGAATGTATGATACACGTAGAGTTTTCTTTTTCGGAGATCATGTATATTAATGGTGCCCATTATTACTCTTTGCTCCCTTCCACTTAATATTTCAAAGTTTACGAACGCAAGTGCACAGACGGACATGGTTGAAATGATACAGAATGATGATAATACAAATACTTTGTGGGATTTTTGGGTGCTGCAAACATATGTACTCCCGATCTTAAGAGATCAAGTATAAAAATATGACTTTAGGCAAAAATGTAGCACACAGAATGGACATGTAGCATCTCCATCTATCAAGTACATGGAAAATATTCACTCATAATTTTTTGAAACATTAATATTTCTTATAAAAATCGTACAAGACATCTCACCTAAATTAGAACACCCACAACATTGTGTTCTCAGTCTTTCTCTTTGTCTTTCTCGTTCATTGGATAACTCTCGCATTTAAACTAATTATAGAAAAAGCTAATTCTCTCTAATTAAACGTATGCAGCGTTGTTTGTACCTTTTTGCTTTTGGAGATTCCTTAAATTTTCAATTAGTTGTTCGTACCACGCAATATCGTATTTGAGTTTGAATCGGTAAAAATTTACATAAGTTACAAAATCAATTAACAGATTATATGGAATTTTTTCGGAGCAATTCCTAAACTATTAATCAAACGTAGAAAGTGAAGTAAAAATGGATCTGCCAACTGATCTGTGGGGACAATTGGCTGTAGAAGCGTCACAAGTGTATCTTTCTGATGGTACAGTACGCAGTCCATTTGCCAGTACGGTGGGTTTTCAGCAGCACAGTGTGACATTAAATGAATAGAAAGTAATGTAACACATGATCTGTTATTTTTAAAATGGTACAAGTCCACTTAAAGAAAATTATTTAACGGTAGTTTTAGTAAAATATGTAAAAATATATATTTTCCGCATTACACTTAAATGTCTTCATACATGAACAAATGGACTTATACCACGTTCAAAAATAACACCTCATGTATGAATTTTTAAGGTATGAATGAACGAATCCTTGCCGTATAAACTCGTTTTTCATCGGCTTAGTCCGACCACCTTCCAAAGGTTACATACACTGTTCCGAAATTTTACCAAATAAAAATTTCCTTTATTGGAATAGATGAAAAATATATTACATGAACAGACGTACATGGTTAAGTCGCATAAGCAAAAAGTTAGCACAGCCCGCAATATTTAATATTAGATGCAACATACTCGTACTGTTAGGCTAGACCAAATTTATACTCATCATATGCATTCATTGCATGCATCGTATTGTGCATATTCAATAAGACATAAAATAGTTGGTCACACCCAGGCATTATTATATCCTTCACATAAGATGGGTGGTGTACAAAGTTTGATATTCCATTTACAATACCAGGAAGGAGGCGTCATAGATCCCACAAGGTATATATATTGTTGATCAGCATCAATAACTGAATCGATCAAGGCATGTATGTCCATGAGTAGTCCGTATATCTGTCTATTATTGGCACTCTTGCGATCTTGCGATATATATCACTAAAACTTCTGCCCGCAGAACGCTATTTCAATTGAATAAATATGCTGAAGAGCCGTGTCCACAATGTGTCAAAACTGGGCGTGGATAGATAACAGTTACGCCCATAATTTACAAAAAAAAACAATATTCAGCGCAAAGTAAGCAGACACGTAATATATGCACTGTTAGAAGGAGCAATTATTTACCTGCCACGCCCACACTTTGGATAGGAAGGTGGAGGGTATTCAAGATTTGGCCTAAGCCAAATTTCAATTTTTTGTTTGTTTTACTTGTTATTCTACAACTAATTACAGACCATTGAAAAACTGCCAGACAAAGTGCTGTTGCAAACCTTTTCATATCTGTCGCACCGTGAAATATGCCGCTTAGCTCAGGTTTGCCGGCGTTGGCGTCAAGTCGCTTACGACACTCGCCTTTGGAAAAATGTGTCATTGAGGCCAGAAATTTCGGGTTTGCATGTAGGCTCCCTGGATATGTTGCTCTCTTTGATATCGATACGGTTTGCAGCCACTCTGCGATACATAGAGTTACCCATTGAACTAATTACTCATACTGTACTGCATGAGTTGGCTGCCAAGTGCCCGAACTTGACACATATGTTACTGGATTTCTCCACAGGTGCGTACCTGGACTAATACAAAAACAGTCTGAATAGAAAATGAGAATTTCTTTTACGCATTTACCAGCTATGCAGTTGCACGATTTCAGTGAAATGCAAGCCTTTCCTACCAAATTGCGCTACATGTGCATCTGTTTGTCGGAAGTGATCTTCATGGAGGGCTTCATGCGTAAAATTTACAATTTCATTAATGGCTTGGAGGTGCTGCACCTTATAGGCACCTATGAAAAATGTGAGGAGGAAGAAGAGGAAATCTATGAAGTTATTAATGTTCATAAATTAAAATCGGCCACCCCCAATTTAAGAGTGATCAATCTATATGGCATAAATTTCATTGATGACTCCCACATTGATGCCTTCAGTTCGAATTGCATACAACTGGAATGTTTGGCGGTGAATTTCTGCAACAAAGTAACCGGATCTACTTTGAAAACTTTAATGCAACGTTCGAAGCGTTTAACTTGTCTTTTGATGAATGGCACCAGCCTAAAATCGGAATTTGTTATGCAGGCCGATTGGGATAAGTGCGCTCTACAAGAACTAGATATTACGGCCACCGATTTATCGGCCGAATGCTTGATTGACTTGTTGACTCGTATCCCCAATTTGAGATTTTTATCCGCGGGCCAGATAAACGGTTTCAACGATACTGTTCTAAAACAATGGATGGAGTCTGGTAATACCAGGTAAACTCTGCTCTATTTGAAGTTAGTAGATTCTCTCAATTACTAGTTTGTGTGAATAGCATTTTGTGGGCATCACCGTGCAAAATTTTCTCGATAAATACATTGATTGTTGATTAGAAGGAATACATGAACGCACGGACGAACATGGTAAATTCGATTCAGATTTTGCGTCGGAGTTACCAACATCGCATATATGTGATGCATGTGTAGGGAATAAAGATTTAGTTTGAAACAAAAGCAACTTTTATCACAAAAATGCATTAAATTGGGAGGAAGGGCAGGTGTTTCGGCCTATTGTGGACTTATTATTAAACGATCGGAATGGCCTCTGTACGACATTTCTCTGTTTTTCGTTTTAGATCTTTAATGTCTTTGGATTTGGACTCTTCGGATAATATAAGCGATGATGCTTTACAGAAGTTTTTAGGGAGGCATGGCCAACAATTAAGTGCCTGTTGTTTATCGGGTATGCCTCACATAACCGATCAATTATGGATGAGCGTGCTGCCTATGCTAACGAATGCCAAGTAAGCCTTACTTTAAGTGCAACGTAAATGGTATGCAGATAACGTAATTCGAAAAAATTTGTCTCATGCAATATTTCACACTGTTCCATACACTTGCTTATCTTGTTACCCTACTCAATTGAATATTTTAGAATAATTTTCATTTGCGAAAAATCTCTACAGAATTATCGTTATGGGCACTGCAGAAAAATTGGGCGTAAACATACATGTTGATCAGCTTATGGATACCATAGCTTCCAGTTGCGGTAATTTGGAGCGGCTGGAATTAAGGTATAACGCTCACAATTATAAAAATTATGATCATTTACTGACTGTGACACTATTTGTCAATTAGATGGGACCCGGATAATTTGCGTTTCTCGGATAAAAGTCAAAAAGCAATTGATGTTCTACGCGTGAAATGTTTAAAACTGCGCTGCATGGTGTTAAGGTAAAATCGGTAGAAACTGATACTGTATCATAAGTTTTACACTAACAAGACTTTCACCTATATAAACAGTGATGGGCGCTACTATGAGACGGTTAAAGCGAATTTTGAACGCGCCGATCGAGTTACCGTAGTGCGCACGACAACATGTTGTCGCGTCTCTCCGTATCATTTGCTCAGTAACTATAACGAACTGATATTCAACTGAAGGCCGCCTTGTGGAGTTATTGAAATGACGCCCCCAATTATATTATAGTTGTATATTTTTAATCTTGTACAATTTATACATAAATGGGCTTTTTAATATGTTTGGAATAAACATAACTATTAATGGGTTATTATTACTCATTTGTGTTGCTTCTCTTTTTCGTGTCAATTAAAGATTTCATTTTCCATTTTATACAAAAATTCACCTATTAAAATTAATTATATTCCATATGGTTGTGAGTGTGTGTATGTGGGTGTGTGGACTTGGCTTTGTTTGTGCTTGATAACAATGTAAGATTCTTAGTGTGTACAGGTTAATGAATTCTTTAAATCAGACTTTAAAGAGTTCGGCTTCCTTCCTTTTTGGAAAGGATTTTTCTTTTTTTAATAAAAAAAATTTGTGTTCATAAGTAGAATAAAAAAAAAGGATACAATATTTTTAATAAAGTAACTTGTTGTGATTAGATACAAAAATATGAGAAGTTTTAGTGTTTTGTGATTTGGGATTCTTGGTTGTCTGCAGTACTTTGCGTTGTGTCGTCTTTTATACATATAAGTACAGTAAGTATATTATGAACTGTGTTATTTAGTCCTGTACACTAAGATCGCGAGAAAATCGAAAACTATGTCCCACCGCTGCTGTAGCTACAGCGGCTGCTGTGGATGAAGTGGCCGCTGAAGATCCATTGGAAGCTGTTGCAGCTATACTACTATCGGCACTCAGACTGTTGGCCGAACTAATATTACTCAGCGAATTGTTACCGCTCATTGTAGGCGTCGATGGACTGTATCCGTCTTCTGAAACTCTTCGAGCCATCTCTTGTTCAAGCAGGTTGTCTTCCTGGAAGGAAAAATATAAACTGCAAAACTAATAAAATAGAACAACAATAGAAAAGTTTTACATTTCGATTCAAAGCAGGAGCGGCTACTTCATGTTGTTGTTGTTGTTGCTGCTGCTGTACAACTGCGTTGGCAGCTTCGGCTTCCTCCCGATTGTCCGTATACATCATAATCTCATGACACAATGGGCACCGGTCCTGTACGTACAGCCACTTACGTAAGCACACACCGTGAAAGTAGTGACGGCAGCGGGTAATTTTCGCTGAATACATCTCCTACGCAATATATGTTCTTAGGCACTCCACTATTTAAAAAAACCATATCATTTTACTCACCTGATAGCAAATAGCACATACGTCATCGAATACTTGTAATTGGGCGGTTGTGGCCTCAGGTAATGCCGAAATTTTGTGCACTGCTGACCGTCGCTTCATAAACACTGACCAACCGGCATGAGCCTCGCACCATATGTTAAAGTAGGCGTGGATGCACATCATAATGGCCCGAATAGCGCCGCCTATAGCATTGTGTGCTAGCAAGTTATATTATACGATACACAATGAACCAAATAAAAAAAACTTTACATGCACGCGCAAAACTTACGGACTTGGTTGTCTATTTTGCGAATGCAGTCGCAGATGAAATTCTCGATAAATGTGGTTATTTCAAAATGTAAATGATGGAATGGCGTTTAACACCCAGCTAAGTGTATGAATAGTGCAGGAGAATGCATTTTAATATTAATGTAAATCGGAATCCTTTACCTCCTACTAAATACTATTTCGTCCTGCCCATATTAATACGCGTTCTCAAAACAAGACATTTCTGCTTGCACATGTAACTTTAATGCATTAAAGTTGCAAAAATAATTTTTTAATTTAATTTTCCCTATAATTCGCACATAATTCTCCAACAAAAAATCCCAACAAACTTTTTTAATGTATGAGTATGAGATGTGAAAACATAACGAAAAGTGCTAAAAAGGAAATCATAAGGAAAAGGGGAAACGTACCAGATTCAAATATCAAAATCCAAGCACCATTAAAAAATAGAAGAATTCCGAAACAAAATTCCACAGAATTGCCAAATGCTCGTACGTAATACAAGTAGTCGTCCAATTTTTCCCAAAATGACTGACGCCGGGCATCCAAAAGGAATAATGTGTAGGTCGCTAAGGACACAAGGACCTGAACGAATGAATTTCAATTAATAATTGTTAATGGACTGATAAATGGATGTGGATTGCAATTGGCATACCTTAACGACCACTTCTACTGAGAATGCGGTAACAGCCAACAACCAGGTGGAGGGCGAATGACGACTCCATAGCGTAATCAGCAAAGAAATGGGAGCAGAAATTAGAAAAACGCACACAGTTAAGGCTCTAAAGTGACGTTTGCGTGAGGGATTACGGGCGGCACTCAGCGACATTAATATAGGCGAAACAATGTTATGCAGAAAGTGCAATAGAGCGGTAAACAATAAACAAAAGTTGCGGCACAGACGCACAAATCTTTTGTCCGGCGATAGGGATGTGAGTCCAGTTTGTAATGCCAAAATATAAAACAGAACAGCCGACACAGTACCCAAAGACTTCTCCTCGTCATTTTCATAGGTGAGCAGATACCACTGAAACCCTTTACCAATGTAATGACATATAGCCGATATTATTGAAGTCATGCCCAGTACAGCGGTCAGAGTTTCGCAACCGTCTACTAAGAGCTTTTGTGCGGTGGGTAAAAAGTTTAAGCTACTCCAGCTACTATTCATTATAATGCCAGTAAATTCTTGGGTTATCCTGCAAAATTGAAAATTATTATTATGTCAGTTATATATTCAAGCAAGGTGAGGATCAAGGGTCTACCTTATTGTCCAGAAAACTCTCAAAACGCTGGGCACATTTAAGCGTTGCCATTCATTTTCAATCAAAGCCGACACACCAAAATTCGCCACAAAATTCATAGCAAACTGATAGCCATTGTAAACGGTTCTGCCAGCTTCCAAGCCACTGCTCCAAATAGTGATTTTCGTAAGCACCAGCGGTACAGTATCTGCTATTAATGGTATATATTTTATTATTCGTGGTTTTAACGGGAAAATGCCCAGCAATACGGGGCTGGCGAATATTAGAGGCATTGATTTTTGCAAAAGAGCGTAACGCGGTCCCAAATGGATGTATGCAAAGAGCATACCCATAAGCCACTGAGCTACCAGATGAGGTAATATTGACGCGACCAAGCCTCCAGTATCCAATATACGTGTCGTGTTCATTGACAATATGTCTTCTATGATGTAACCATCCTTTTGCATTAGAGATAAGGCCGATACGCTGGACCAGTGAGATAGTGATGTCAGGCCTAGAGATATTACAAACATATACACCATCACTAGGTGCCGAGTCCACAACAAGAAAACACCCAATGCACAAAGAATACCTGCAACATGCAAAAGATGTTTTTAAATATTTAAAAGCCTATAAAAATTCAAAGTAAGAAATGGAAAAGTAAAAAAGGGCTGCTCTTCAAATATCCGCCGTTCGCTTTCATAGCAAAGATTTTGCAAAACAGAACAAATTCACATAACTTACCTAATAAGCAGAAAATAAATTTTACAGATGTAAGAGACAACAGATCCGACAGGTAAGTGTCCTTGGATAAGTCATCTATGAGGATACCAAATGAATTGCTCAATATTCCGCCCGTCGTAGCCGCCAAGGACGCGTTATCTATCGCTTGATCCAATGAACTATTTACGATGCTAGATAGAGTATTTAATGTGGATCCGCCTGACAACACTTCTTCTAAAGTATTATTATCAGAAGAATTTTGTGTGCTAATCACACTAATATCACTTTTTGTGTGCGTTTGAGATTTGCTGGGTAGCCCCATACCAATTTTAAGAATTTCGTCAATAACCAGAATGGGTGGCACTCGCATGATAACATCCACCATGCCCAAAACTTTGGTGCGAATGGACATTTTGATGATTTTGTATCTCCCTCTATCACCCGAGTGAGTGTAATTTTAATTATGTTATTAGTTTGGAAACATTTATTGTACCATAGAGCAACCAAGGTCCCTTCCTTGACTTCGGACAATACGTAGCCAAGTTATTTGAATCGGTTATTTGAAATTATAGTTCTTCATAAGGGCTTTTGTTTTTTATTTATTTTATAAACAAATAATATGAATAGTATTAGTAAATAAAATAATATTAAACGTATTTTTCACCAGCCAACACAACCTTTTTTTAGCGAACTTTACACTTGTTTTCGTTTTCTTTTGTACTTCTTTCTATTGTATCTACCGTTATTTTCGCATTCGATCTGTTTTTGCGTTTAGTCGTTTTAATTTAATTACCACTCATTATTAATTAAAAAAATGTAAATTTTTTGAAATGTATAATTTTTCATTCTTTGTGGAATATATCTCTTATGGGACAATTAAAAAAAAATTAATTTTCCTTCCTTTCCTTTGATATTGTTCTTCTTTTTTCTTCTTCTTCTTCTTATTTAGTTGAGTAATTAATTCATCAGTAACTAATTCATGCTTCTTCTTGTGTTGAAAATTTCCACATGGATAATAACACTAAAACAAAAACGATATATTGTTGGGCGCAAGAGTTTTTTAAGTTATTCCGTTAGTTTTAATAATATTTTATTGTAAAACTTTAGTCGCATTTCAAATAATATGAGCTTTCTATTTATATAATAAATTGAGTTACATGCTTTAAGTCGCATGGTTTGAGAATAACTTGTAGGTATATGTATGAATCATATTTGGACAAATTTTAATAATTTTCTGTCCATAACTAGGTTCAAAAAATATTACTTTTACAAAAAATGGTAGACGTCCGTGTGTCTGGCTGTTATTGGCACTCTCGCGAACTTAAATTTTGAGATATTGATCACTTCTAGTTTCTGCATGCAGAACGCTATTTAAAATGTGACAATCGATCAAAAGCCACGCCCACAATCGAGAAAAATCTATTTATCTGCCGCAAAAGTTGAAATATGAAGTTGAAATATGAAGTTGAAATTGGTTCACATAGATATAATATTTCCATTTATGGATGTGCCAAAATTGGCAATAGTCGTATAACAGACACAGCCACACTTTCGTAAAAAATCATACTTAGCGTAAAACTACATAGACTTGTAAGCTGATGTGCAATACACACACCTTAGACGGCGTAATCAAATACCTGCCACGTCTACCGTTTGTATGCAGATATTGGGTATTGGCTTAAGCTAAATTTATTTTTATACCCTGCACCACCCTGTGGAAAGAGGTAAAATAAAATAAACTACAGGTCGCATTTTTTGAGATATTTTGATGAAATTTGGTACAAGAACATGTATTGGGCCAGAGGGCAACTCTATTGAAAATGGACCGGATTGGACCATTTTTAGAACCCTTCCCCATATAATTTTTTTTTTATTTCACAAACAAAAAAAAAAAAAATTCTGACATATGTTTTATTTTGAAATTTTTGAATACAAATAGGTATAATAAAATTTTTTATTTTTCAAGGAAAAAAAATTTGGAGTAGTACAAAAAATAAAACTTTTCATTTGTCAAAGAAATAAATCGAATAATACATCAAGTGGTGTAAGGTATTTGATGGTCGGGCTTGATCGACTATAATATTTTCACTTGTTTTTAACTAAAAATCAGTATGCGTAATTTTCAAACGATATCATTTTTAACGATTAAGATTCAACGATAACGTCCCCAAAACCAATATCGTAAAGGTATCGTAATCGTATCGGTGTTATCGGTTTAACGTGAAAGAAAAAGTGACGTTAAAATAAATACAAAAAAATATTAAATTATTAAAATTATTCCAAAACAAGATAGAAAAGTTCGGTTAAGACCGAAGCTTAAATACCCTCCACCTTTTGTAATTATCTAAAAAGTAAGCTCCTAATGCCATATTTATGTATTTCATGTACGTACGCAAATAGTGTTTTTTTTAAGTTATAGGCGTTTGCGTTATTCAATCACGCCCATTTTTGGCACAGTGTTGGATAACGGTACCCTTTATATATATACCAAATTTCAACTTGATAGACATAGTGTTGTGCGATATATAATTTTTTTAAGATACAATTTTTTCGAGGTATGATGAGATTTTCGTTTATTGTGGGCGCGTCTCTTAACCGATTTTGTCCAATTTCAATACGGAACAGCGAAATTGAACTAAGAATACGTATGGAAAGTTTCAATTTGATATCTCAAAAATTACGACCGTGAGAGTGCCAACAACAGACGGACACACGGACGGACATGTTTCAAACGAGTTCTCTTTTCATGCTGATTAAGAATATATATGGTTTGTGGGGTCTCCGAAGCTTCTTTCGATGTGTTGTAAACGGATGATCAAAATGAATATACCCTTTTCCCTAAGGTGGAGGGTATAAAAAAATGATGAATAATATATAAGAACACAAGAACAGATGGACATAATTATAAGTTTTATGGAAGACCACAGCGACATGGCGCAAAATCACAGTAACTCTTCCCTAGGACGACAAAAATTAAATGAATTATGGGAAGAGTTAAAGAATAAGCTAAACGTTCCAAATAAAAGTGTAAAGGGATGGAGAGAGGTAAATTTAGATTTAAATCATTTTATAAATTATATAATTAAGAAAAAAATTTTCTTTAAGGTGTGGACTGATGAAGTATCAAAACTATTAAAAAAGCAGCTAGAATTGCAAAAAAAAAGAAATTGGAAATGGACGCACAATTCCAAAAAAGTATGCTCGATTTAATGAAAGAGCGAAATATTCAACAAAAAGAATTTAATGATGAAATGTTACGTATAATGCAGGAAAGAAATGACATTATAAATACAAAAAAGTAAGAATGTAATGTAATATTAATTATTATATTATTTACTTTACATATGAATATAAATGAAAGAAAAAAATTTATTGTGCTAATTCTTCGGCTATTGTAAAGTTTTTTTTATTCTAATAAGGATCCTTTTACGGGAACGAGCACTTTGAATTAAAAATGCACACGATGAAATATTTCTTCGTATCGTCTAATAAATTAATTCATAAGTAATAATTTAACAATGCATTATTATTTTAATAATATTAATTACACTTACATTTTTAAAACTTTTTCAATATTATTGCTAATTTTTGCTAATTTTAAACGATACCAAATATTCAGTCGTTTCATTTGACATAATTTGACGATAGAATTCAAATAAAATTTTTTATTTTTTATACTAATTTGTTTTGTCAACAATTTGAAAATGACTAAAATGTCACAATAAAATCTTTATTTTTTTAAATATAAAATCGAAAATTTTATATTTTATACTTTCTATTAACTATTCTTCATAGAATTTTAGAAAAAATGTATAAAGAATTGTGTATTTTCGTTAGAGACCGATTTATTTTATAATAAAACGTTATATGAGAGGGGGCTCTAAAAATGGTCGGATCAGGTCCGAATTGGACACATCCACTTATGAAGCTAATTAAATATTCTTTACCAAATATTGTGAACATTTTTTAGAAAGTTTGACTTTTTGCCGTATAAAGACCTTCATTATAAGAGGATTTTATATGGGGAGGCGTTTAATTAATGGTCTAATCCCGGCCATCTTCAATAGGGTTCCCCTTTGGTCCTAGTACCAAATTTCGAAGTATCTCAAAAATGCGAGTTATAGTTTGCGCCCAAATTTAAATCGATTCAGATTTTGATTCTGAATCGATCGGTTTAACTGGAGGTGGGTGTGGCATTTGCCGTTTAGGAGTTACAAACATACGCACAAATTTAATACCTACCTACGCTACAAATGGTAGAGGGTATACAATTTAATAAATGCCAGTTTTCTGTGCGCGTTTGACTTTGGGCTCGACGGACCTATGACAGGACTGCGCGCACTCGTTTTTTATTTAATAAAAATCGTAACGTCAAATGCTTGAATCGGTTTTTTCAAGTTTTATCAAGAATCTGAACATATGAGCTGCGATCACGGTCCAAGTCAATTTTACATCCCAAAAATGCCACTTCCCAGTCAAAGTTCATATTGTTGATCGATCATACACATTTCCGTTAAGCATCGCTTAATATGTATGCATATTGTAGCGCACATTTTGGTTTACAATTGGCCTTGGCCTTGTGAAGTGTTATAAGAATGCATCTGTCTCTAAAACGCAGCCTTAAACTTTGTACATGCCTTTGGGCCTCTTGACACAATTGTTCTTAGGTTTTGTACTCTGCAAAGAACACATATGCCTGCAACAAATACATTCATCGAGTGCAAAGCAGCTGATTTTGGCTCTTGCCTCTTTACAGTATACCTACGTAAAAGGGAGGGATAGCCTACACGAAGCATGTACAATATTGCAAAATGCCAAAGAAGTGTAGGAATTTTTATGACCATACAAAGCTCACAACAATTGCCAATTAAAATTTTTCCACAAGCATAAACTGACGAGAGTGCAACAAGAAAAAAGGTTTTTGTGTATGACTAATTAATTGCTGTGCTCACGTTTTTCGCGCAAAATGTTCACCGGAAAGAATCAATCCACAACCAAACAAACAACCTCTGAAGAAGCGCTGCTTTGCTGCTGTAACTAATGTTACTGGCGAGTACTAAGGAAGGACTACCCACAAGATAGCCGTTTAACAGAGGAATTGAAGAAAACGGGAGTACGATAAAATAAAACAAAAAAAAGAGAAAAGCTTTGGCTTGTATCAAATCTTGGATGCCCTTCGCTTTGCTATGATTTATAAATTGTACTTATGATGCATTAAACTCAAAGCTATTTGTGTGATCATAAGGTATTTTTCAAAAAATCAAAGTTTGCTAACCTGAAAGATTGAATATCAGGTGAACAAATGGACACATGGAATTATACATTTGATACAGTCTCAAAAGTATTATTCTGCCTAAATCAAATGGAATGGAAAACTTGGTAGGGTACACTGCACTAATGCGATGGTTGCAAAAACTTGTCGCTACTGTTGGTACATATACATATATACCAATGCTATTTATTGTGTTTAAAGGGAAGAAATACTTGTAAGTACCAATGGCTTTGAAGCTAAAAGGAAAGCTAAATAAGACACACACGTAAGGCCAGGAGTTAAAGAAGTATCTCTGTAAAGTATGTATGATTGCGTTGACGATGAAGATGTTTGTAATTCCAGAAGATTGCACAATGTTAAGTAACAGTTTTTAAATTGAACTAACAGAGTACCTCCACGCATACATATATGAAAAGCAGCACGCACCGTTCAGAGCTATTCATGTGACCTAGGACGCGTATCTGGTTGCAGTCATGTCTGCGTATTAGTGTGTTTGCATTTGTAATATTTGAAACATTATAAAGTATTAGGTTTTGGGGGGTACATTGCACTTGAACACTTCAATCGTACCGATCGATTCAGAATCAAAGTCTGTGTGTCCATGTAAATTTGTGCGCATTTTTTTTAGATATTTCGATGAAATTTGGTACAAGGATATGTATTGGCCCAAAGACGAACCCTACGTACAGGCACAACTAAGTTAATTGTAGGATAATTTAAGGAGCTATGTGGTGTTGTGTATTAAATGGCCGCGAGTTTGACCGACTGTAACATTTTTACTTGTTTAATATTTGAACTACAAATATTTATGCCAGCTGAACTACTCAATATCTCGTGCAGTTCCATTACAGTAAAAAAGAATACGCGAGTTTGTTGTAAGAGGTAATGACTCAAGTTCACGTTCGATTTACTAGATATCTGTGGTAGGTTCTTGTGGTACAAATTGCACCGCAGGTGTAGAATAAATTGCATTGTTAAGAAGGTAAATTTGAATTACAAATACATTTTCAATTTCGATGCGTACGTGTTGCCAATCAAATCAAAATGAAATCAAATTATTAAAAGATATTCTTTAATATATCCTTAACGGCGGCTTGCGCTTGTTCGACTTCTTCATCATTCCCCTGATTATTATAACTAACACTGCTTTTAGATTTCTTTAGAATGCCTTCTACTCCCTCTGCGCTTTTGGGCGTAATTTCTTTTGCATTTCTTTGTAAAGGATCAGTTTCTCTGTCTGATGAACTTATACTGGGTGGGGGCAAAAATTTCAAAGTGCTTGATTTTGCTTTGATGTCATCTAATTTTGCTTTCGAAAGTCTCACTTCTTCCATTGCTACGGACTTTTGCTTTAAATCACGTCCGTTCACTTGTGGAACATGCACGGCTCCTGCTGATTTCTTTTTAGTTCGTCGACGAGATTTATTATTTTTTGGCGCACTTTTAATGCTTTCTAATTCAGAAGAACTGAAAACCTCGATTGGAACATGGCAACCATCATACTTAACGGAAGGAAATTTTGCACCCATTTCAAATGGTGCAACCATCTCTTCAGGTTCCTCCAGCAGCTCTTCTTCCTCGATGATTTCTGTAGTAATTACAGTGTCTGATTCCCTGTCACACAACTCTTCTGATTCACACGAACAACTTTCACAAATACACTCACAACTCGAGCCGCAAGACTCGTCAATTTCCTCTTCTTCCACACATGGGGGACAGGGATATTCTTCTGGGAGTTGTATATCAGGTACAACGTCGTCTTCTTTATCCGAATTTTCACTTATAGGAAACCAATAACATTCGAACGGTCCCTGACTGTAACCGGTATTAGTGGCTTCTGCCAGAAATGGAATGGGGTATTCGTCTTTGCGTCTGTTTAAATTGGGACAAGAACAGAGCTCTTCCGCTTCAATTTCACGCTCTTCTGTTAGCTGAGAACCCCAATAGGTGACTTCTGCCAATTTAGTTTCGTGCTGAAACTGCCTTTCGTACTGACTGCGTTTAGCGTGTAATTGGGTGGCGCTACGTGCTGCATGCAAGCTCTCTATCATTACACGTTTGAAGCACTTCATGCAGGTGCACTCGTGCTCTTCATCAGCTTCTGGAATTAGTGCTTTTAAACGCTCGTATAATTTCTTATAAACTTGTCTTATCTCTAATTCGATATGCTTTTGAACTATGGGAAACATTCCCCGATAGTTGGCTAACACTTGCGCAGTTCGACGGGCAGCATGATACCATAAGCAGGAAGCAGTGTGCTTCAACTGTTTCAATAGAAAAGGATTTGGAACACCGCCTTCATCAGTGCCAAAATAGAAGGCGCGGAAAGCTCTTTTTATTATGGAATACGAAATTTGAGCATGCATAAAGGACATGTGACACTTGCAAGTTAAATCATTCAAAAGATCTAACCGGTAGAGACGCTTACGTGGAACGGCATCAATGCGAGTGCGAGACTCCTGGAAGTGTAGAAAATAGTAGAATACCACATCGATAGAAAGTTTGGCACTCATCTCAGGTACACTACATATTACCATAACCTAATGGAGTCATCGGAGGAGAAGCAGATCATCTTAAACAAGTGGAATAATCTGTTTAAAAACAAAAGTTTACCTCCGAAATGGCTTTCGCCGTATCTCTGACACTTTCTACGAGCAATTCACTTCCAACCACCTTCTCTGAACAATTGCAGTAATTGTGGGGTTGAAAACATTCGCATTTATAACTTTGTATGAATTTTTCCGGCTTAACCGCGTTTTTATTTGCGTCCATATTGGAAAAATCTTAAAAAAATTTGTTATTATTAAAAAAATATAAAACAACTTTCAAAACCTTCATAAACATATGAAAATATTTTTGTTTCAAAAACAATATTCACTGCTGAACAATAAAAGTCAGGGCTTAGGCGCACTGAAAGCGCCTCGACTCACGTCTATTGGTAATTGCATAAATTTAATATTTCAGCCACATTTGTTGGTTGAAAATTAGACTGATTCGGCCTGTAGTCGATAAGACGATGTCTGATAATAGCAACTTAGGAGCGTATTCAAGTCGTACATTATTTCAAAAAATGCAATTTTTTAAAATCATTCAGAAACTAAGAGTAACTTTGAAAGGGTTGCTCTATCTTTAGTATGTAACACAAGTGGTGTAGAATTAAAAGTCTTGTCGGTTGGGCGTGACTGTCACACTTGATATAAACCTACTACTATAACTAAATTTGGGTTATGACGTACATAGGAGTACATATATTTTATATAGCGTTCTTCAATATTTTTATACCCTCCACCTTAGGGAAGAGGGTATATTCACTTTGATCATCCGTTTACAACACATCGAAGGAAGCGTCGGAGACCCCACAAACCATATATATTCTTAATCAGCATGA
This sequence comes from Ornithomya fringillina, assembly GCA_963978525.1. Lineage (NCBI taxonomy): Eukaryota > Metazoa > Arthropoda > Insecta > Diptera > Hippoboscidae > Ornithomya > Ornithomya fringillina. The sequence goes on along the minus strand of OZ021691.1, from coordinate 17,727,460 downwards.
AAAGAGAAATCGTTTGAGACATGTCCGTCCGTGTGTCCGTGTGTCCGTCTGTTGTTGGCACTCTCACGGTCGTAATTTTTGAGATATCAAATTGAAACTTTCCATACGTATTCTTAGTTCAATTTCGCTGTTCCGTATTGAAATTGGGCAAAATCGGTAAAGAGACACGCCCACAATAAACGAAAATCTCATCATACCTCGAAAAAATTGTATCTTTAAAAAATTATATATCGCACAATACTATGCCTATCAAGTTGAAATTTGGTATAAATATAAGTGGTACCGTTACTCAACACTGTGCTAAAAATGGGCGTGATTGATTAACGCAAATGCCTATAATTTAAAAAAAACACTATTTGCGTAAGTACATGAAATAGTCGTAGACATGAATATGGCAATAAGAACTTATTTTTTAGAGAATTATAAAAGGTGGAGGGTATTTAAGCTTCGGTCTTAACCGAACTTCTCTATCTTGTTTAAATTAAATGCTATTTAAAATTATGGTATATTGGCTGCTCCAAAGTTTTCACGAAATCTTCCTGTTCCGTTTAAAAACTCTTAATATATTATAAGTTGTGTTGTTGTTATTGTTGTTTTTATTATTGTTATTGAAATTTTGATATCCCTTCAACCTTCGGCAACCCAATTATCTTATGCATTTTTAATTCGCTCTCTTCCTCTACCCAAAAGTATAATTAGGTTCGTGATTGACATGAAGGATAAGACAACATACACTTAGAATGCTACAGCAAATTATCGAAAGGCTACTGGTTGCAGACGAATTCACAGTGAGCAGACGGATAGGTGGACGGCCGCACGGAGAAACTAAAATGTATTCAACAAAATGGTTCATGCGAACTGGAATCCATACGGAGAAGTTCAATGTGTAGAAAAAGAAGAGACATAGTACAGAAACGAGACTGCCAACGATAACTTCAACGAACAAAATATGTATAAGGTGGTGCTGATGATCGTGGTAGTAAAGATAAATCTTAGCTTTGGTTAAATTCGTTGTTGTTGTTTCTGTTGTGTTGTTATTATTCTCAGATGATGATATTTGGCTACTGTTGTCGTTGTTTACAAACATACATTATTTCATACCGTATAACCGTTTTCATCCTCGATCTGTGATATCATAACCGATAATATTGGCCAGCTAGGTTAACTTTAGTTAATGCTAATGCATACATATATATATAACCACATAGTTAAGGCTTTCGGTAAAGTTTGCTTATAATATATTGGTTATAATATTGGCTTGAGTAAATTTTTACAAGTCCTACCAGAAGATAATAGACTTTAAATTAATTTCCATATGCTGTGGATTTGAACAAATTGTATTTTAATTTGTCATACGATTGGGACAAGACTGGACGGTTGTACCCACCTCCACATCACAAAAACGTTCTGTGTTACGGTGGGAGGGAAACGATTTGAGATTAGCATGTAAATTTTATGTTAAAAAAAAGTCCACAATAGAGGCCCATTATAAGTCAACGTTTTATCTCAATGTATTTAGTAAAGTGGGGGGTGTTCAAGATTTGCGCCAAGCTGAATAGAGCTAATTTTGTTATACCCTCCACATAAAATGGGGGTATACTAAGTTTATCGTTCCGTTTGCAAAACCCAGAAGGATCAGCATGATAAAGTCGATCTGGACATGTATGCCAGTGGGTTCGCGTTTTTGTCTGTTATTGGCACTCTGCCGATTTCAAATTATAGATATTGATCACTTTGTAGATCGTTAAAGAGCCACGCCTACAATCGACAAAAACCTATATTCCATGAAAAACTCGACTTGCAAGCTGCTATGTAATACACACACCTTAGAGGCCGTAATCATATCCTTTCGCGCCCACTGCTTCTACGTACATGTGGAGGGTGCTTAGAATCTAGCCTAAGCCAAATTTACCTTTCTTACTTGTTTTTTTTTTTTTACATTTATAAACTGGAACATAATCTGATCTCCAAAAACGTTAGCAATTTCATTCGTTATATCGCAGTGATAGTACTGGTAGTAGTATTTACTATATGGTGCCCAATATTGTTAGTCGTTCTCTTGTTCTTGGTCATGTGGTTACTTTTAATTTGGTATCTCTTTGACATCACAACATATCAACTCCCTCGAAAGGGCAATTACAAATGTTTAGTATATACACACAAACACACACTAAACGCATATATCATTTATTATTATATGGTTGGCATTGTTAATGCGGATTTCGCTAATGTTGTGATTGTTGCGCAAACACGTTAAAAAAACGTAAAACTCAAGCATTGCGCATGTCAACGATTAATCCTTTAAGTCACACACTTGTACGTTTCCTTGCAATATTTTGTCTAAGGCCAACCATCATGATCCAGTATTGATTGTTTTCGTATGTGTGCTGCATTCGCCTTGAAAAGTGGTTCTGTTAGTGGTGGTGGTGGTGGTGGTGGATGGTAATTGTGTGCGAAATGCAGAATTAACGGGCAATTGTAGAGTGCAGCAATAGTGCGATTGTGTTATCGATGCCGTTGCGCCCTTGGAGCCAATTTTATTTATTTACGCAGGATGCTCTAACCTGCTGCCACTTGCTCATAATAACGAGTATGTGTAAATATTTTCCAATGTGATTACTACGATTAAGTTCTTACTGCTTTTCCTTAACTGATGCTGAGTACATCGGCTTGTCTGCTTGAACAACAACCCGCCTTTACCTCAGTTTATGTATGCCTTTCATTAGCCACGTTCACTTGTGCTGGCATTTCTTGGAAGTCCTCCTCTTTTATGGCAGATCTGCATTGTGCGATAGGTTTATTTATAATAATTAGGTGTTTTATGCGGGCAGGCTTTTGTTTTGTTTTCTGTTCTCCTTTACAGCCGAGTCTCTGCTATGCCACATTTCGTTCAGTTCCTTCAGAGTGCCCGAATGTGTTTGGCGTTCGGTTCTGGTTGGGTACGGTGTTTTATGCCGTTTAAGCCAACACCAGAAGCTTATCGTAATCTACATATTTACCTCCGTACATTTTCTCAATGATTGCAAGTGCAACAACAAATAATTCAGCGATGCTTGCGATACTTGCGTGCATTTGTAGTCGCACAAGTACTAAGCTTACAAAACACCCGGGACCTCTTTCATACTCACGAATATAAAGTTTTCACATACAAGGCAGTGTGAAGTTGTTCCACAACATCCTAGCCAAAAAAAGTGAGGTGTGTGTCTTGTCTATTTTTTTTTTTTTCATTAAATGATTAAATTGTACGAGTTTTTACTATTAAAATATGATAAATAATGAAAAATAAATATATTCTCATGCCTCTAAGTAGGGCCCTTCATATAACAATGAGCCTTGAAAGGACATCTGCCATTTAGCAGAAACTTGAAAAATTCATAAAAGATTTTTTATAAAGATTTTTTAAAATAACTTGAAAAAATTAACACATAGAATAAATAAAAATATCGTTTTTTATAAAAATAAGAAAAAAATTATTTTTCTTTGAATTTCGATAATCTTTTTGGCAAAACTTATACTTTATGTCATATTTTCTTCCTATGAAATTTGCCAGAAAAGTGTGAAGATAGCGCACGATTTTCGAAATTAGCCCCAATATCCAAGACACACACCGTATCAGAGACAATCAAACTGGGGGCTGTTTTTTCTGGGCTAACTTCATGCTAGTGGCAATTTTGATTATCGTTTGCATACATCCACTTGTAGTGCTTCTGTGCACTGTTGCACTGCCTGGCATTTATCATAGTTCGATCTAAAGCTACAACTCCTTATAATCCGCTTCTGATACGCACTTAAGCCAATTGCTAAATGTGGAGATTTCTTAAAAACTGCTTATTTCAACAAGGATCGGCCGACTTATTAACGTAAGCATCTTCAAATTGCGTTACTATTACGCCTGCAACCTTGTGCCCGCTGTTCTTTACTATTTATGTACACGTTCGTACCATATGTATTTGTGCATTGACTTTTATTCGAATTACTCTGTGAGTCGTTGTGCGTTGTTGTTGTTGGGGTGTAACCGTTTAAATTGGCAATTCATTTAAATGAAAAATTGCTCAATTAGAAATTGAAAATTGAGTTGTGTTTATTAACGAAACAAAAAGTTATCAAAGAGGACCGTGAGGACCGTGAGGCTGGTCCTCTTTGATAACTTTTGTTTCAAAAACAACACTGAAAGAGGTTACAGGGATATGTGCCGACTGTTTGGCAACTTCGTTTTACTTATTTGGCAGGCAGGTGATACGTGTTAGTATGTTTGGCTTGAATCTACTTGAAAAGAAAATTTGTAATCTTGTGAATAGAATTATTTAAAAAAAATGTTATCACACAAGTCGGAATAAAGTTTAAATTAAACCAAAAACTGAATCTACTTAACTATGTCCGTCTGTCCGTTTGGCTGTCTGTCTATCCATGTATATATGTGCGCAAGGTTCAGTTCACGTTGTTTGAGATATTTCGATGAAATTCGATAGAAGGCCTTGTATTAGCCCAAACGCAATCCTATTGAAAATGGACTCAATCAGATCATTTTCAGAACCCTTCCACAAGGTCGTATTATAATGGAAGTCTCTATGTGGCTAAGAAAATGCAATTCTTAAAATTTTTTGACAAAATTTGATGGAAAATAGTTAATTAGCTTTATAATTGGCTGTGGACCCGATCGGACATATAATGATATTTTACAAAGCAACTTATAAGGCAGTGCTTCGCATATTTAGATGCAACTAAACACATTGTAGGATCATTTAAGGAGATAAGTGGTGTAGGGTATTAAATGGTCGGGCGTAAAATTCTCCCTTGTATTAGAAAAGAAAGGTTAAATTAATAAACAAAGAATTGATTTTAGAGGACGAGGCATCTTGATGGTCAATGATTTTCTCATTTATTTTGAGGCATTTTTATAGCTTCGGCGGCCATATTTGTTATGACGTAACTGTAGGTAAGTAGATTGAAATTGAAGCAACAACATTGTTTATATCATGGCGACAGTTTTTATAATCGCTTATAGTCAATACTTGCTTCAGCGTTATGTAATGCATAGCAGTAAACCATCTGCTTTGCAAAGCAGTGCGCAGTGATCTTTTTAAAGAAAAATTCATACAGATATCTGTAGTTAATGTTGTCGTCGTCGTCATGTGCTAAAATCTCTCACTTGCATTATAAGTTTTTGTAGCTGTTGTAATTATTCTTCCATTATTTTGTGCAAATATATAAATCATTTGTTGTTATTGGCTGGCTGGTGTCCACCATTCGACAGGTATCATTAAAGTCCGATAACGTCATTATTATCAAGTTTAATTGAAAAATTGTACAAAAGCGGCAACAACTACCAACAGCTAGCTATAGCAACTTTTTCTTACTCAATATAACTTTACAGTGCTCGGGTGCTCTCTACAAAAACCCTATCTACAGAAACGTGCTGCTTAAGCGAACAATGGCTCCGTCAAGTTGGTTGGTTGTGGAGCGCGTTTATTAACGATGGACGATGGTTTTAATGTGCTACATATTGATTGTTTGTTTAACTAGATGCATATTTGTTGTTGTTCAAGCTGATTAAAATAATCATAAATTTGTAGGAAAACTTATGTTTCAGATGCCATTTATGTGGAGTAAATTCAATGAACGCGTATTGCTTGGAAATTGTTTAGTTCACATCAAGACAGGCTGACCTATAAGGTCTCTGCTGAGGTAGCATTAAAAACACGCGATTGAATAACTTAAACTTTTCATTGATTTTTTTATTACCCTCTCTATCTCTCTCTCTCGCTCTTAATCGTTATTTATATAAACGGCATAAATATGTATGAATGAGGGAATACGCTAACTATTAAATCATACCAGTGGTGCACCAAACCAAAGTAAATTGTTCGATTAATTGGATTATTGCTTCACCAGTCAACACAACTAACACAAATAAGAGACCCTACAAAGTGATGGAGTACACGTCTCTTGATGAGATGTTGGACGCACGTTTATTAAAAATATAAAAGGTAAAATATGTAATAGCAGGGGGCTTGTGGTAGCTTCTAACGAATCTTATTATATTACAACGTTCCTTTCCATAAGCTGTCACACGCCAGCAATTGTCGCTGAACTTAAGCAAACGTATTTTTAAACATGCTACGCCTGCAGCTTTCGCAAAATTATTTAAGCCAACTTTAGCTTTTTTATTGTTGAACTTTCTAACTTTCTTTCATTGTTTGTAGCAACGGTGTCTATGTATAATATTAGGAGTATACCTGCTGTATATCTGTATTTATTCAGTAAGTCGGTTGGTACTCTGTTTGCCGAGTAAGTAAATTCTTAACAAATTCATAACACTGATTCCACTAATGCTACTGTTTGATTGTTCTTCTGCAATTGATGCATTCAAGTGATTTTTTCTCTTTAGTCGGAAATGCAATACGTTACATAAACATACGATGGAGTCAACAATAAATAAGTAAAAAAGTTTACATCGTTTGACATCTTGTTGTAATGCTTTGTTAATGAGTTGGTATTGAAAGGAAATTCTTCAGTTGTATGGTCAGATTTTGGTAAAACTGCGTGCAGTCTGCCTTTATAGCAGGTATATAATTGCTTTCTTTCTACAGATGCAAATAGTTCAATCATCGAATATGTTGCAAAAAAGTAGCAAGCGTCCCAATAATAGTAGATATTCTTGTATTATTTATCAGCATCAAAATCTAAGTCAACGTGTATGCAGAGCTCGGTATCGTAGTTTTTAAGATTCACATATTAAGCTGAAATTTGGTACAAGCAAATCCGAATTCAATTGAGCCAAAACCTCTGACAATCAACGAAAATTATAGATAGATAGAGCGTTTAGAAGAAAGCGCAGGTGGAGGGTATCCGATTTTATGCCTAAGCCGAATGTACAAGTGGCTGTTGTTGAATGATTGTTGGCTTCTAGAGAAAAAAGTTGAATTTATTTATTTATTATTGTTACAGTAATTTCAATTGGTTCGATGAACATTCCTAACGTTTATTCACCATAAATGAAACACTATAGAAAAAGCATTCAACACATGCTTGTATTTGTTCACAAATATTGGACGTGAACAGGAGAAGAACATACAAAGTAAACCCAAGAATGAAGTGGACCTAGGTGCGGCGCGTACAAATACTTCGACTGTCTACGTTTGGCGTTTATGTCTTTGGTTAAGACTCTAATATCAGCATTAGTTTAAAGATAACAACAGCTCAACACACATCACATGGCATTACATCACATCACATCGTCAGCACAGCACTGCGCAGCAGCACATCAGTATTGTCGTCTCGTCAGTCTCTCATCAACATTATGTCGAGACAAAACGATTAATGTGATTTCCAATGTGCAGATCTCATCGGAAAGTTTTTGTGTGGAGGTTGCTGTTGTATGATATTGTTGTCGTTTTTTTGTTGCTTGTGGAGTGAGTGAATGAGTGGTTGGATGCTACCAACAATCACTCTTTAACAACTGCCACTTCGCGACACTTGGTATTTATGCCAATTAGTATAAAATTTCTTGCGTGCCTAAAGCAAGGTATGGCTTCCGTTTAAACTGGTCCCTGTGAGGTACAATTGCCAAATGTGTGCCATTATTGAATTCGTACGTTTGTATCCCTATTGTGATCCCTTTCTCAAGTCTCTCTTATTTTCGGTTTCGGCTGCATATACGAGAGCATCCAATGAAACAATAGGCACGCAGTTTTTAGCGCCATTTTTTCTAAGGGCGATATATTCGCTGTTGCTTTTGTTTGCGGGCGCGCGTTTGTTTGTTTTTATTTTCATTTTATACACGCTTTCTTCTCCCTAATCACTAAAAAAGCATTTTGACTGCTACAATATAAGATAGTGCCTCTCATCCAATAGCACATGCATGCATACACATATTGTTTGATCGCTTCCTTTGGGTTAAATGGTATTTTGCAGTTTTTTTTAATATTGCATTTTATGTTTAATTTGCTGGCCTACTTTTTAATGTCCAATTTCGTTTGCCCAAATTGTATGATAATTAAGTGACTGGCCACACTTTTATATCCCTAATGATCTCTCCAATCATAGATGGCGGTTCCTTCTGGCAACGAAATTAATGTTCGTGCAGGAGTCAGCTTTTCTTTGGAAACCTTGTTCTTGTTGTCATATAAATGCCTTAACTTGATCATTAGGCTAACGAATTAAATGCAAAGCAATTTTTAGGAGTTCGTAAAATGCCAACATAAAAATTGTAATTCATTGTAATCATAAATGTCAACGTTATTAGCACATATTGTTTTTATGTCCTTCTCCAGGGCATTTGAGTGCCACCATACACCTACAAAAAAGCTGAATATGCCGAGGCACCAAGGCTCGTTTACACACTATAAGTGATTTGGAAAAATGTCTTAAGGAACCCCTTGACCTATCCTCCCCAATTTCAACACCTTGCAATGTGTTGAGACTACAAAACACTTCTGCCTAGTTTGAAAACAATATCTCAATTTCTGTTTAACTAAGTGCTCGATGCTGATTCAGAATAAACTACGTCACGTGGGTATAAAAGACAATTGAAAATATATCCTCCATAGCTATACAAAAATCGTGCAAGTGGCAGGTCCCTGATTACACCATTTAGTAGTGTTTCTATTACATATAATCATCCAAACAGTTGGATTCTACGCCAAATAAGATTTTCGTAAATTAAGGGCGACCCAACGACAGATTGCTAAAGTATAACTTTTTCCACTAAAAGACTCCCTTGGGAACATACGGTATCTCCAAATAACTGTTCCTCTTTCATATTCATTCAGTGGCTCAAGTGGTTTTTTCCTCACTTTTTTAACGGCTTCGGCATATATGATTTTCGCAGCTCAATTTCGCACAATTTCCTTCGGTTATTTCTATTCCAGTTGTACTCACATAGAACGTATCCAAAATTAGAACTAATACTCAAGTCAAATAAAAATAATTTTTTAGAAGGTTTTTGAAAAATATTATTAAAAAATCATTACGAGCTTCTTCCGGTAACACTTCAGACCCATTAATAGACTTAATAGCGCTGTAAACGATCATTTGTGCAAGCGCACAAACAAAATATATCATATACGACTTTTATACATAAACGGACTGATGCTGATTGAAATATTTAGAGTGTCTTACATTTAATGGGCGGCGGATTTCAAAGCAACGTCATGTAGGAAATCTTTCAACACTCTCTATGCGGTAGTAAAAGAAATGTAATAGCACTAGCAACAGCAAGAGCAACAACAACAATCCACCGCCCTATTAAACCACAAAATTTATTGTCTTCTAAATCGCGGGAGAAACATCTTCATTTGAGAGTTGGTTGGTAGTGGCTTCTGTGCTGATGCCATTCACTCGTTCTGTCAGTTATTGTCACTTTAACAACATGTTTTGTGTGTGAATGTGTTTGTTTGTGTGTGTGAGTATTTCAAAAGTGTTCTCGAAATGCTGAAACATTAAATTTTCAAGTGTAACTTTATTAGGTACACAGTTTACACAGTTTACATACAGTGCATTTATAGTCGTACTACTACTACAATAGTATAATGTATGAGTCGAGGGAAGGAAGGAATCTTTGTTATGCGCTACTTAAGATATTTAAGTGACACTTAAAATATTACAAACGCATACAAATGCACAATCATTATGATGGATGCTAAACGCTCAACCCCTTACATTAATCTTCAGGGTTGAAGAAGAAGAATAAATTAAAACTAAACACTGGTTGCCACCCACTTCACATTAACAAAATTCTCTTACACGAAAGCATAATTGTATTGAAGTATCATTCATTAAATGATGTTAAATGTAAATCACGGAAAGCACTATAAACAGATGACAGGCCAACAAATGACCATAAATCAGGCACCTCAAGTGTCAACTTACATGAAATGTAAATGCATTCAAAGCGACCCATTCCACAATATACTTTATGCGAGTACGCAAGTGAGGAGGAGGCTATCGATGTACCCTATTTACGCACATTGCCAGTGTCATCTCAATTTTTTTTTACTTTGTCGTAAAAAAGAAATACACGCATACATGTTTATATTTAAACGTGTATGTATGCATACGAACATACATTAATTACGTATAAGCGTGTGCGCTGCATTAAGCAGCCAGATTGAAAATTTCTGCGGCTGACATTTAAAATAACTCGCACGAGCACCCAACACTCCCAAACACAAGAGTTCTAAAATAAAAAAATTTCCTTAATAGAAAACTAGTAAGGCTCCAAGTAAACTTTGAACAAATAAATGAATGAGTGAATGAATGAATGAATGAAAAATAGAGAGAGCCACTTGCTGGTAGTTTACATGTAAAGACACATCAAAAGAAACGTTTAAATAAGATCTTATTGTACAACACATGTTGCAGGGAGCCCAACGCACAGCGAGAGGCAGTGAATTACTAGTGACAGTTAAGACATTATAAAGATCAGCATCCGTCTTAAATGCTTACGAAATTTCCACTGAAATGCTTTATGCAATCATAAATTTTATCCAAATTGTATGAACACGTTTCTGCGCTATGTTTACACGACAAGTGCTTTTGTGGTAGTTTTCGATTTGCCTCCAACATTGAAAGTAGATTGCATCCCACCATTTTTGAGATATTATCCTGAATCATTCGTAATTTTTTCAAATTTTCTATGGTCTATGGTCAAAAAATGCATTGCTGTGAATTGTATGTATGTAATGGAAGGTGCGACCTTTAGGTTGAATAGAAATTTATTTGGGACATTTCTAAGTTACATGGCCACAGGGCGTTGAATGTTCAATATGTTTTCATACATATGTGAGGAAGTAGAGGAGGAATTATCATTGAATATATTAAAATGAAAGTAAGCAGTATTGCAATTGTTAGTTGTCCTTATTTTACGTGCAAAAAGTACGAGTATCGCTCGTAATAGAGTGAAGTATTATTTAAGAGTTCCACTGTCTTTAAGTATTAAGATTACATATAAATTTAGGTTCCGCTAATATATTAAATTTAATATGATATCCAAAATTTCTGCGAGTGTACTCTCAAATAACTGTAATAAAAGGTTTGAAAGCCGCTCTTATCTTGAAAAAAAGAACAACAACTCATAAATACACATGAGCACGAAACCTTAAAGAATCGCATATTAACGAGTATTAAAAGTTTGTCACGATTATTAACTTTGGCTTGACACAAACAAACATACGCATCTGTAATATGTGTGTATGTTGATAAATACACTCTAAACCTTCGTAGAAGCCTTACGCCATCATTAAATTAAAATCATTATAAACTGTTAGTAAGAAGTAGGAAGAAGTCGCGAAACACAACTTAATGACCCCAAAGGTACAAAAAGCGCATAATTACTGCACATAATTATTAAAAGCGCTAACAGCGCGACATCGTTAGAAAGAGCTGTTTATTGAGTGCATAATGAATGATATATACGCACATACACACACGTACAGATGTATATTACTATAGGTGAAGAGTTGTTTCTGCATTAATTTTAAAACATTAACCCTGAACGTAAAATGCTTTTGCTGCGTTATCCGAGAAGTCCAAGTCTAACATTATGTTTAAATGTTATTATTCTCACCTGAACTGCCCCGAAGGAGACGTCGGATATTATTCTGAATCGAATTCTGGGTTGATCTACATAGTCAGGTCTGTCTGTCGGCGTCTTTTGTAATAACAACTGAGAGAGTTGTTATTGCAAAAGACTCTCTGGTTGCAAAAATTAAAATAATAATTCCGAATTACGAATGGTACTTTCCGTACCAGGTTTGGTATTGGTATTGCAATCGCAAGCACAAAAACTGAAAGAGGAGCATAGCTGGTGGGTATTCAAGATTTGGCCTCAGGTTTCGATCAAGTTTCAAATCAATTCAGAAAATAGTCCAAAAAGCACAGCTCTGTGCTCTAGCACCAAACAAAACAAAAAGTTTAAAGCAAGCGATTCAATGAAAGCAAAATTATGTTTTATAATTACGTAGTATTTATGTACGAGTATGAGGTTTCTGTGGCCTTCTCCAGGTATTCATATTGGCAACGGAATAATAAACTCAGTATAAACCCAACCATAAAGTGCAGGGTTAAACCAAGTACAGGCATGCACGATCACATGTCTTAGGAAAGCTGAAGTCTATGTTTAAGGCAAAAAGAAAGAAAGAACTGTAAAATAGAAGTTGGCAGTTGGCGTTATATCCATGCGTGCACATTTTAAGAATTGGGAATCAATAATTATATCGCTTTGGCAGAATTCCACTGAAAATGAATCGCATTTTTGTGATGTCTTCATAAACACATTCTTGGGGAGGTTAATAACCAGATTGCTATTAACTCCAAATGCATTTTATTGTTTCCATTGTCCGTGATAGCAAACGATTTGTTATATTAATCTAAAGAGATAATAAGTGTGAAAAATCGTGAAAGAAGGGGATTGAATACCGAAAGAAAGTCGATTTTTAAAAAATCAAAAAACAATTTTATTCCTTTATTGCTCATTCATGGACTCACACTCATGAAAATAAAACCTGCTGGGCCATTGTTCTACTCTATAAGTATAAGTATCATGAAAGTGTGAAATGTGTAAAAAGTCCAGTCAACGCGTCAATGAACACGTTGTGAGAACAATTCCAAATATTCTATAATGATAATGAAAGAATTTTCATTGAATCGAAACATGTATAATAAGAATTGTTTTATGAATGAGGTAGGTGTCTGCACGTAGTACCCTATGAGAGAGACAGAAGAGACAGTGTCACACTTAACCTTTTAAGAAGGGACAAGTAGAATGATGCTCAAAAGGATGACATGGTCAAGGATGACTCCTCCTAAAATTTCTCACATTTTCATTTACTGTTAATCATACACACACACATGCATTGCCTTATGATACTCAAGTAATGTTTGTTTTATACCTATTTATATGGTTTTAATGAAGTTCCTTGGGGTTAGCTATTGAATTGAATTGAATTGAATTGAAATGAATTGAACAAATAGGCAACAATGTACAGATATTCGGTATTAGTTGGTAATACACCAGAGAATTTGTGTCATACATTCTACAAACAGCAACTATTCATTCTATTCGTTTTACTTTCTACTCTTTTCATTTCATTCCCTCGCCTTTGACACCATTCATGTGAGCTCATGTCTTTTTGGCAAATCTCTAAGGTACTTGAGATTAATAATGTACGTTTCCTCTTTTGTTTTATTGTCTGTGGTTCCTATTGCGAATTGTTGTTTGTTTTTTTTGCAGTTTAACACTGAAGTGCATTTCATTGCAGGTGCCAGAATTTTTTTACTCGTATAATTTATTTGACACCATTTAAAACGATGACTTTGTGGTTTTTTAATTGTCCTTTATTCAAATGAATGACGTTAAAGAATGATACTTAGAACAGTTTAGTTTGAACCGCAACAAATTCATAAAAAGGAATTTATATTAAGTCATTGGGTGTAGGGCGTTTATATATCAAAATAATGATTTTATAAAATTTCCGATGAATTTATATTCCACCGCTACCGTTGAAGTGTGCTTTCTGTCAAATTATTTTTTATTTTTTATAAGAACAATACAATATTGGAGTCGCGTTCATTTCCTTAATCATTTTTCATACATCTTTTTATGTGAATTAGTTTCTGAGAACTCTAAGTGAAAGTAAGCGATAAGTCGACCAAGTTCCACTAACTCTTGGCCGTTAAAGTTTTGTGGCAAGAAGTTATGATAAAAAAGTTAAGAGTATGAAAATCGAGTATTTCTGAACGATCTTAACTTGTGACAGATAAAAAAGTTACAAGTGAGTCAGATTTCACATTTAAGAACTAAGAATGTCTAAATCTTAATTTTAAGGCCGTGAGCTTTTTATCATGAGACGAACATCGCTTGAGATTTTAGTATCGATCACATAAATATATAAACCAAGCGTACCTAGCGATATTCTTTTTCTTCTATTGCTCTAATTACTAGGAATTACTAAAATGTATTCAATCACTTGTTATAGTTTCTACCTTAGGGATGAGGGTGCACGAACTTCGCTAGTTCGTGTGCAACACGTAGAAGGAGACGTCAGAGAATCTACAAAGTTCATATATTCGGGATTAGTGACAAATTTGCACGTTTTTTTTTTTTTTTTTTTTTTTTTTTTTTTTTTAACGAAGGGGAAAGCGTTGAAAGCCTAGTCAGTGTGGGACCCTCACCCACTAAAACCCCTTCAACGTCCGACGGTAGATCTCCTGGAACCACCGTTAAGTATTACGTCAGGAGAACCGTCTGAGCCTAAGCTCACATCGTACGTTACATGTCGGTCATTGTTTGTCTATGTCTGTGCCGCTCCAATGTTCTTAGGTGCTTCATAATATTGGCAGCCACACCTTCGATACATCTCCATACGCCGCAATCATTTATTATGCCTCTTGCTATTTCGTTACTGCTAAGTGGCTCTATAGTCGCCTCTCTTATTTTGGATCGTTCTATATCGAACCTGGGGCACCTTAGCAAAACATGTTCTGCTGTTTCTTGTTCTTGGGGGCATACTGGACACCACGGCTCATTATCATGTCCAAAACGGTGCAGATAATCACGAAAACAGCCGTGACCGCTAATGATCTGCGTTAGATAATAGTCTAAATGCCCGTGCGGCCTATTCGTCCAGGAATCAATATCAGGGACAATTTCATGTGTCCAACGGCCTTGTTGAGACTCTTGCCACCTATTTTGCCATTCACGATAACTTTGTTTAATTATACTTTGTTTTTCTTCCTTAGCAAGCCTTCTATTACGTTGTTTTTGCATAGCGTATATATTAGCTGATTGTCGAGCCAAGATATCTGGTGGGAAAATGCCCGATAAAATCAGCGCGGCATCCAAGGATATGGTTCTGAAACCACAGCAGACTCGAAGTGCAGTTACTCGGTACACCTTATTTAAGTGCTTGCAATAACTTGGATACTTTTCTAGGGCATTACTCCATACCGGTGCAGCGTACATCGTTATAGATGTTATCACTTTGGCTAGTAAAAGTCGTCTTGGTTGCCTAGGTCCACCAATATTTGCCATCATACGTGCAAGTGCCGAGTATGTTTTGTCTGCTTTGTTACACACTGCTGTTATATGCTGCTGAAAGTTTAATCTCGCGTCGATATATACTCCCAGGTATTTAACCTTTTCCCCTGTTGTGAGCTGGTGTCCGTCAATATTTAGCTCTATCACCTCCTTTTTTTTCCTGCTAGTAATTAATACTGCCTCAGTTTTTTGTGGTGCTAACTGTAGTTTATGCTCTGTAAGCCATTGCTTGATTTTGACAACAGTGTTTGCACACATACGTTGGACGTCTGTTAGTTCTTTCGCAACAATAGTAACAATGATGTCATCTGCATACCCTATTATGGAAACACCTGATGGTACTGGCAATTTAAGTACCTCATCATAGACTATGTTCCATAGTAACGGGCCCAGTATCGAGCCTTGTGGGACTCCCGCTGTGATATTGTACACTCGAGTGCCTTCATCCGTTTTATACATTAGTGTACGGCACGAAAGATAGTCCTTTATAATCCGTATAAGGTATGCAGGGACTTCCTTTTTGATCATGGCGTCAATTATATGGGGCCAACTAGCAGAGTTAAATGCGTTTTTAATATCTAAAGTTACTAAAGCACAATATTTTTTATTCCCATTTTTCCAACGTTGACCTTCGATCGCTTTTTTAGCAATATCTTTCACGTGCATTATTGCATCAATAGTGGATCGACCTTTCCGAAACCCGTATTGGTTATCTGATAGAGCATTCGTCTGCATAACATGGTGTTCGATTCTGGGGTATAAGATCTTTTCTAAAACTTTACCTAAAGTATCTAGCATACAGAGTGGGCGATAGGAGCTAGGGTCACCTTCGGGCTTATTTGGCTTAGGCAGCAAAACCAGTTTTTGCCTCTTCCATATTTTAGGAAATATACCACTTTTTATACAATTATTATATACTTGCCAGAAAAGATGTGTATTGTGCAGGGCTGCTATTTTAACGGCTTCCATAGGTATACCATCCGGACCGGGTGCCTTATTATTCGCAAATTTATTGACGGCGTCTTTGATTTCATCATATACTAAATCTTTTAACCCTTGTGTGGTTAATGGCGTTTGTGTATCTACAGTCGCATGTCTGGGAAAGAGTGTTTCAACTGTTTTTTGCATAAATGTCGTATCAGTTGGTATGTTCCACTTACAACATTTGATTTTAGCCATGACTACTTTATATGCCCCGCCCCATACATTAGAGTCAGCAATATCACATAGTTCTTTAAAGCATTTACTCTTACTAGCCTTTATTACCTTTTTAAAAGATTTACGTGCCTCGGCATATCTTTTTCTGTAGACTTCGTATTGAGCAGTGTGTCTATACCTTTGGGACTTTCTTCTTGCTGACAGACATTGTTGCCTAAGATTGGCAATTTCCGAGTTCCACCAGTAAACGGGTTTACGGCCTGGGCAATTCGCTCTTCTTATCATGGATGCATCACAAGCTGCAGTCATATACTTAACTAGCCTATTAGCTTGCTCTTCTGCATTAGGTGTAAGCTTTAGGTTTTCACTGACCATAATGTTGAAAATGTCACGATCCATTGTTTTGGTTTTCCAGCCTATTTCACAGGACCTATTAAGCGCATTTTGTTGCTGATTTATCGCTATTGTTGTAATTATCGCCAAATGGTCGCTATTTGTATAGATATCGCTGACCTCCCATTGACATTTCCGCACTAATGAGGAACTAACGTACGTAATATCGATGATAGATCCATATCCATTTTTTTCAAACGTATTTTTTACTCCATCGTTTAATAGTACCACGTTTAGGTTATTGAAGGCCCTCACTATAATTTCGCCCCTCTTATTTGTATACCTGCTTCCCCATTCCGTTGACCAAGCGTTAAAGTCTCCTGCGATGAACACCGGGTTGTATATTGATGCGTCATTACATAATGCGTCAATTCCAGCCTCAAACTGTGGCAAATCTAAGCTTGGGGGGAAATAACAGCTGAAGAAGTATATGTCCTTTATTTTAGCTGCAGTATAGTACATATTAGACGTTTTCATATGCTCTTGCATGGAACACAATGCCCATATTGCTGATTTGTGACTTTTGTCGTCGATCCATTGCCCCTGATAAGCGATGTTCTGACAGGAGTGTTACATCCACATTTTGCTCAAGTACTGTCTTTTTGAGTAAGTGCTGCCTCGCAGTGGTTTAAATTTAATTGCAATATTCTCATTATATTTCAGACGCCGCGTTTTAATACTGCTAAGTAGGCCGGGCAGGTCCTGCTGGAGGTGCTGTGCTTTGAGTCTAGGCCCTTATCATCACAGATTACACACCTACTTTTATTGGTACATACTCTTGCAATATGTCCCCTTTCGCCACAGTTAAGACAGCATGTGCTCCTGTCGCTCTTATTTTTGCATTCCTTCGCTATATGCCCAAACTCTAAGCATTTAAAGCATCTGGTGGGCGTATCATAAGGGCGAACTCTACATACTACCCAACCTATCTTAATTTTGCCCCTTTGCAGAAGTAGTGCTCCGATTCTGGATGGTACACTGAGCACAGCTAACTGTGTACCGGCATACGAACTTTTTAATGCTTTAATTGCACCTTCTTCAATTTTAATATTTTCAGCTTGGTTATTGACGGCTTCCACTATATCCGACTTATTGGTTACTTCGTCTATATCTCTGATGAGAACTGTAATGTTGGCCGCAAAAAGTTTGACCTTCGCCTGTTCACCTAATATCTGCTCCATTTGTTTCTTGTACTCCTGTGAGTTACCATCTTGAGATTTCTTGAGCTGAAAAAGTATCTCACCGTTTTTTGTTTTTCTTATCTTGTTAACATTTTCGCCCAAATTTTTAAGATCCGCACTTTCCTTAACTTTTCTCAAAATGTCACTGTAGGATAGGTTGCCGGTTACAAATTTACAAATTTGCACGTGTGTCTGTTTGTCCGCTTGTACTACTTACACTCTCACAGTCCTAAACTTTGAGATTTTGACTTGAAATTTTGAACAGATCGCTACTTGAATTGGGCACGTCCACAGTCGACAATTGAAGTAACCTCCTAATAACATGGACAACAGTACAATTGTACTTGTATGTTAAATATGTGCAAACACTATTAGAGGGCTCCGCCAACCATGAAGGGGGTGCTTGGAGGTATTTAAGATTTGGCCTAAGCCAAGTTCTGTTTTTAAGTTGTTTTATGACAAAGCCTGACATGGAAAAGCCTTCTAAACACTAGCTGCTGTATTTTAAAATTTTACGTGTCCAACGCTTCTTTTCTTTAAAAACATTTCTGATTATTCAATTTTTTCATAACATGTTAATTTAGACATTTCTGTAAAGGCCCTTCAACGTTCCGTGGCTTTTAATAAAATGGAATTGTTGATTTATTTATTGCGTCATAGAAACTTTATGATTAGAACCATAAGTGCAAACAGAAGAATGTCTTCCTAAGCTACATAAGATTCGTTACAAAACAATCACGGCACTACCGATCATAATTTGAAGAATACTATTTAAGAATTTTTCAAAACAAATATGTCATAGAGTTTTTTTTATATTAGAATACATCTCTACTACCATAAAAGGACAGAGCCAACGATCCAATACCACCAGAAAATACACCCATACGTATGTAACCATGTGGTTTTTTTCGAAATTGTTGTAGTGGCACAGGTACGTAAGCCGGCATATCTCTCTTTTTAGATCATTTCAAATGTAGTGGACGCAGTATAATGCATCGGTGGCCATCAAATGGCAAAAATAAGTAGCAGTAGGAGTTGTTGCAGTTGCAGTTGTAGTAGTGGGCAGCAATTATAATAAACAAAGTCGATGGAATTTTCTTGTATGAGATCATATACATAAAAATGGAAATCACCATTGTCCCGCCCTTAAATGAGATACACGGGCAAGACGGCCAGCTCAAGAGAAAGAACTCCACGAAATTATGAAACAAACAAAAAAAAAAAAAAAAAAAAAACAAATGCAAGCTGGAGTGACAATGCACCAGCGCTTATTAGGCACTCTTATGCCATTTTTGAACAATTGAACATTTTTACACTTGGCTGCTGCTGGTGGCAATGATGATGGCATTGCTGGTGTTGCAACAATAATAATAATAGGAACGATGATGATGACAATGGTGATGGTGTAAATTTCAATTTTACTCTCTTTCTCTTTTGTAACTCTGTTGTTACTGGTCAACGACGTATTGTACTCGTATACTACAGCAAAAGCCAACTTGTCTGCCTGCAGCATTTTACATTTACGTTTGTATATATATTCATTTAAAAAATACAGAAGAACGCGTAGAATAACTTAAATATTGAAAAACGGATACATAGTGAATGTATTGTAAGTGTTGCTTGTGTATGTGTGATACCAAGGAAAATCCAGCCAATTTCGGTAATTGCTTTAGCATCAAAGTTATGCTTTGGCATTGTCTTTGCGTTAGTGGTTATAGTGAAACACAGATAACATTAAGAAAAAACTTTCATACTTGGCTTCAGTGAAATTTCAGACACATTTCCAATATCTTGGGAAGATTTTTAAGAGTGCTTGAAAAGATTTTGCCTAATTTTGTGGCATAATTTTTAAATCCGAACGTAGGAAGAGAATTGTTTCTAATGTAGGCGTTACCGTTGAGTAATTGGTTGCTGGGTACCTAGACAGTAACAGTATTGTTACTGCAAATGCTTAGAACGAATTAGTATACTCCATTTTACTGTAGTAATTGTGCACAAAAAACCAAAAAACTATTGGGTTGTGTTTATAAATATAGAGAGGTTGGTATGGTATTGCATTTAAATTGTACTTGTTAAGGATTTACGAGCCAATTTTTTATCACTTCGCGGATCAATGACAAATCCGACCAACAAACAATGCAATAAACGCATAATAATAATGCTTTTTTAAATGATCTTATAGACGAGCATTGCCATTTATATATGTGTGTACTATTTGTTAAGGTGAAAACGTTGGGGTAAAGAGTCTTTGAAATCCTTCACATTCGAAGAAAGGCACCACCACCATCACCCTCTACCCGCACCACTTCCAATTGATTCGGCACCATCATCTATACCAATAAAAGATTTATCGCTAAGCAATCACTGAGCTCTCGTTGCCATTTTATATTTATTTGGTGCTGGCTGTTTCACTCGTTTGCCAATTCATTCGATATGTACGAGACGGCATCAGCATCAGCTTTTATTGATATTGTGCGTGCATGCTTGCTTGTTGGCTTGCTTTATAGTTTGTACGTGAGCAATGATTTCGTTCTTTCCAATTTATTTGGTGACATATTGATTTTAAATTGATGATAGCCCCATCATGGTAATGTGACAATTGTTGCCAATTGCAGTTGCAATTGGCGATTGTTAAGTACAAAAACGGAAACGTTGTGCAATTCTTTTATTAAACTCAAAAATTTCCTCAATTAGGTATATAAAAATATTCCAATTATAATGTGACTACGGTAACTGCACCAGTAGGCGTGCTTTTTATACCATTATTAATACTGACCTGCATACATTCGCCAATGTTTTAAATTTATACAATGAGTTTTGAGACCAGGACGGACAGACAGAGTAAATGGCTAGATCTACTCAGTTCTCAATGCTGAACTGTGTGCCTTGAACGTGTGTGTAAATGGCGAGTATAACGAAATCTTAACCTTATCAATGAGCGCACTTCGACCGGATTCCCTTAATTTGGTGGCTGCATCCATGTTTATGCTTTAATGAAAACCATAATGAACGCAAATTTTAATTTGTTGTAAATTTCGATTTTTACATAAGCACGTACATCAAAATATGAAGTGCCAACAATTTTTTTTCATAAACATAAATATTGTATTGCATGTGAACGGACCGGCAGTGGCGCCATTAAAATGTACGACTCGAGCATATCTCCCAAAGAAATTAAAGTTAACAACGTAAAGCTTTGATTTTTGTGTGCCTCTGTAAGTAAATGAAGTACATGCGTTAACATGTACGTGCGTGAATCACTGCACGCACCGTGTTACATTCATTTTGCATCACCAAACTGATGTTTAAATATAAAAAGCATGATTTCTGACACAAGTCATTCGTTCTTGCTCTCTGCGAACAAGAGCGTACGTACGTTCGCTGCGCTTTCAAGGTTCAAATTTTAATTGGTTTGGATTATATAATAAAACATATGTACGTATATATAAAAAAGTTCTGCAGGCTTTCACATCTTTCATTAGGAAAAGTTTTATGGCGTTACCAATGGTCATATTTTAACACACACGCACACTACTATTCTATAGGCGCGCACATTGTTCTGTACGATTAAAATAGGTGTAGGTAGAGTTTACAAGCACTTCATACAATGTTGTTCAACTTCATTTGCATTAATTCTCTTGGTGGTCCTTCCTTTTTGGCATTTTCCATTTCTCACCTGCCCCAAATTCAGTCATTTAGGTGTAATATCGAATATTTGAAATAGTGTTTTTTTTGTATTTTAGCAAATTCAAATTCCAACAACAATAAAATTTGTTACAGTTTAATTTCTTTATTAAACTCCACCAGACCGCAGTCAGTGCTGGAGTCATTTCAGTTGGTTGCTTTGGCTGGACTTTCGCTTATGCATACACGCACATGGTCTTTTTGTGACACGCTGTCTTCTTTGAAAACAGTAGCAATTCATTTCAGTTTAAATACTTTTATTGCATTTTATACGTGGAATAATTGTAGAAACTCGTACTTGATTTATGACCCGTCACCTTACTAAAGTGACAACATTTTCATTTAAAATATAGAATATGTTTAAACGTTGTCTAATATTACTTTTTAGTAAAGCACAAAAACCTTGTTGTGTCGACCTCACAGAAAAAGTCCACCAGCCAGGATTAGGTATAGAGAATTACAGTTCAGTGCAGTTCGTTCGGTGAAGTTTTGACGGTGCTGCAACTTCGAGGAAACATGACTGGAAATATTTTATTGACTTTTATTTTAAGGTATCATGTGGAAACGCGTAAAGATCGATCTATGTATGCTTTAGGCTAAATTGGGGAACATAACATTTATAAAAGCAGAGAATACCGTACAAGCGCGACTTTTTATGTCATAATTTCCGCACACTTATGTGCGTGGTGAAAAAATATTTCACTTTAATTATTTGACGGAACCATTTTCAATGCCTAAAACAAGTAAATATTTGAAAATTTGACTAACACAGATACAAAAGATACACAGATCCCAAAGAGCAAAAGTTAGACTACCTGGCAAGAGTCGCGCCTCTATGTCATCCTATGTACATATACTTAAGAGTGCCTAAAGATAAATACATATTTATGCAAAATTTAATTTTTAGGCGTGGCTGCGTTCTTTTAATAGGTAATTGCCCACATAATTTAAAAATGTCTCTAATGTGATCGTTCGGACTCACGTTCTCCCGGACAAACCAAATCGTTTCAGTTTTGACGCATAAGATATTATTAACCAGGTCACATTTTTTTTGCATATCATAAAATATGAGTCTTGCATACTTGGGAATTTGGGAAGTTAGACACATATAATACATCTTTAGTTCTTTTTAGTGCAAGTTGCCCATATATATACCCTTCAATAATAATAGATGAGATATTAAAATTTATAATATGCAGCTGAAATCAGATATTCTTTCTTGGATTGCTTGTTTCCTTTCCTCTTCCTCTCCAAGTGACAAATTTCCCTTCTTTGTAGTTATTAACACTGTTGGAGGTATTTTTAGATTGCGTTAAGCGTTTGACAATGTTTTTTCTTTGAACAAAAGAAGTCAGGTGCTCACATGATTATAATAAAATATATATATACAGAGGTATGGCGTGTTGTTGAATTTGTATTTTTCTATTTATACCCTCCACATGAGATGGGGGCTATAATAAGTTTGTCATTCTATTTGCAACACATAGAAGAATACACATTCTTGATCATCATATATAACTGAGTCGACCTAGACATGTATGTCCGTGTGTCCGTCTGTTCTTGGCATTCTCACAGGCGTAAATTTTGAGATATTGAGCTGAAATTTTGTACAAATACTAACACTGCAATTTGTAGTTACCCCATGGTCGAATAACAGATGCGCTCACAATTTATAAAAAACCATACTCCACGTAAAGCTTGACTTTCAAGATGAATTAGAGGGCGTGTTACCCACTATTGTAGATGTGGAGGGTATTTAAGAGTTGGTCTGAACCAAAATTAGTTTTCTTACTTGTTTTATAGTATCCCCCTAAGATGAGAGGTATACTAAACTTTTCATTCCTTAGGTGGTAGAAAAGCAAGCATCAAAATTTCTATAAAGCCGTAATGTCATACAAATGCTTTTACTTAGAACTTACGCAAGAACCCTTTTAGTCACTGAATTGGTCCGTTAAGATCGTTAAAACAGAACGCAATTGTACGTTCGCCACACTCTCAGTTTACGTAAGGTAACGTGTGTGTAAATTGACCAAACCTTACATAATTTTTTAACGTGTTTTATTCAATTTATTTTGTCTCATATCGTTTATCTATAAATTTATTGCGTTACTTTTTAAAAAATCCAATATTTACATTTGAGTCAATTTAAGATAAGATCAAATTTGTTAAAGATTTGTTCAACTTTTTTATTTATTATATTGTTCAACGTTGTTGCCGTGTTTGTTTGTTTGTTTGTTTGTTTGTTTGTTTTTTATTGTATTATTAAGAAGAAAAATTTGCATTTCAATTAATGTGACAGTTGTGTTATTTATGCACCAACACTCGTCTAAACTAAACTATGTTATGCGTCTATGTTGCGCAAATAAATTTTCTGTGAACAAATTCAGCTTATGTTTGTTTCCTTTTTCATTTTTAAATAATCAAGTTAATTAATTGTAGTAGAAAATATAAATAGAGCTAGTTTTCGGTATTTTTTCTATAGTATAAAAACAAACGATAATTAACAAAGTGTGTGAATGGAACGTTTGGTAATTAAGTATGCATTTGAATGTTGTTATCAATTAAATTTTATAATATAAATTGGTGTATAAGAGTATGCATACTATTATTATATAATGGGTAGAAAGAGTCAAAAACGATTTTATTTGAATTTTTGATTAATTGACAAAACGTTACCCGAGAACCCTTGTAACAATTGGGTACTGGGGTATTATGGAAATTCTTAAATTGTCTTGACGAACGCAAAATTCCACTTGTGAATATTGCAATTAATCACAGTGCCTTCAAGGTGATTCAGATGCTTTTGTTGTTTCATGTGGAGTAAATATTTTTGTAAAATGGCTGCGTTTTGCGCCATTCAGTTCATATAAATGTGAATTATAGAAGCAACGCGGGCCCCAGTAGATTTAGTGCTTTGCATTTATGAGGTCTCCCACCAAAATACGTTGATTTTTAGCGTCTGACCCTAAACTACTTTTACCTCGGAACAGTTGAAAGTTGCAAAAATCCTTGAAAAAAAGAAAGATGAGATGGAGCTACATTCATAACGACCATCTGTAGTTGGAAAACTAAAACAAAAGAACACACTTTTTACGCTTTAGATAGTAAGTCCGATTGATATTTATATAAACAAATAATGATGTATAGAAACACTTTAAACCGTTTTGTAAGGAGTGAGGGATGAGTGAGTTTTAAGTTCTCACAGAGTAAAATGAAAATAGAAAATTTTCAGCGGGTGTAAAAGTATGGTTGAATGGGTTAAAGAGCTGTAAATATGACTTAAACGTCATTGATCATAATTAATCCTCTCTCGCTCTAAACCAATTAAAATCAGCTTAAAAATTAATCATTTATGTGCATACGTAGTAAGGATATACGCACATAAAGAAAAGAATAAGAGTAAATGTTAATAAAGGCCGCTTGGTTCATAAATCTTTGGAAAGTAAAAAATGGTCTTTTCATAAAATAGGTTTTATAAAAAAGTCTTATTGAGAGAGGTGTCAAGATGATCAATATTGTTTAAGGCCTTTGAACAATTTTTATGAATGTTTGTGAAGGTTATAAATTATAAGGAATTAAATTAATAAAACCTTGTTACCTTGTTGGCTTGTATGAAGACTTTTACATTATCCATAATTAAACGCAAAATACGGGCGTGGTGCATATACACATGAGCACTCTTTTAACGACCATGAGAACATGGACGCGCATGTCAAATGTAAACGTTGTTGCTGTATTTTTGTGGCTTTGAAAGATTTTTGTCACTTGGGAGAGTGGACGGAACGTTTTTGCATCATTCGGATAGAAAACTAGAAATTTTTGCACAAAATTTCTGCTCAACAACGAAGTTGTTGCTACCGTGAGAATGCCAACGATAGACACATACAAGCACGGATATGGCTAGATCGATGCAGATTTCCCACTCTTTTAATTTTTTTTAAATTTGAATGTAATGTACTCACCCACACCTTTAACCTTATATGTTTGATTTGCAATGAAAGGAAAATTTGTACCACAAACAGACAGACACACAGACAGATATTGCTAAAAAGACAATTTGATTTAATAAAAATTTTAACCAAACGCCCAACTGCAAACTTTTCTATTGGTGTGATTGTAACAAGGGCCTGCTTACATCCCACAAATAATGCATTCCATTATAGCTAACGTGCACATGCAAAATTGTAAATAAAAAATATTACATGTTAACCACATATTTTGCCAATTATTTCATGTTTCGAAATAGCATAATTTGTTCAAATGCTACGAATCATATCAAACACGATTAGTATGCAGCCGCTGCGGCGTTTTATAGTAGAAGACTTTAAATACATAACAAAGACACACAATCCAAGTTTCCTTGGAAATGTTTAAGGTGCGTGCTGAAATTTTCCTCATTTTCTTCCTCTAGACGGATTCGCACATATATGCACACAAGTATCGTATTGGGTGTGCTGCCTTCTGGTTTATTGTATACAAGTGAACAATGTTAGAAACATTGCTGCTAATGGGCCAAATTTGGCATGTAATTGTTGCAAGTTGTGTGTTCGAATTATATTGTAGAACGAGCATAAGGTGTTATGTTGGAAATATTGTTTGTTTACTTACCATTCATTACGTGTTTGGTGAAACTTTTGTGGAAAATAAATTAATTTAAAACAAAATTATTATATTCTTACATAATTGTACACTACACACCATAAACAACAGTTATAAACACCTAAACAGTTTTTTTTTCTTTTTTTAAATACCACGCTTTGTGTAATTTATACTGTGTACATAAAAATGTTCAAGTGAAACTAAACTAAGATTTAAATAATAGCGACAACTACAACTACTACTACAACAACAACAACAACAACAACAACAACAACAACAACAACAAAGTTTAGAAAAATGCTAATTTATGGCACTAAAACATTTCTATTAGTTTTGGTTCCGTAACAATTACTTGGCGCTTATCAAATTGCCAACATCGACACGGGTGTCGTGCCTACATACACACATACACACCAACATACATTTACATTTACATACTCTAAAAGGTATATGCAATTTTCAATACGTTATGCCATGCCCAATACAAGAGCTCAATGGTTGTTAATGTAATCAGAAGTAGTGGTGTGGTGTGCTAGAACTCTCTGTGCTCTCTCTCTTGTGTATGTGTTGCGTGTTTTTTTTTTCTATTCATTTTTTAATTTGAAAGACACTTTCGAAAAGAAATAAACACATGCACACACAAAGTTGGTGTATATTTTAACACCCTTGCAGCCCATTTATCGATTGGCGTCGTCAGTCCAAGCAAAATTGCAAAAGTTGTGTTGAGCAAAACTGTGTAGCATATTAAGTTCTTTGTGCATTTCGGTAATGAGTGAAAATCACACTTAAAAGGGGCGCTGGCTACATCATAATAAATAATATTTCCAAATATTACAACTGCTTTACCAATACAGCTGACATGGCGTCCATCCTAATTATAACAATTTTTCATACATAAGCATCTATAAGGGAAACTTGCAACGCATATATGTTGCCAAATCTCGAACAGGACGGACAGACGTAGTTAAAAAGTCTACGAATTGTATGTTATGCAGATGACGAATACATTTCATCAAATTCATACTTGATAGGAGCGCTAAAATGACCATGTGGTCGTTCAAAAAGACATCGCTAAGTTATTTTATGTGTTTCCCATTAGGAAAGAATTGTGTTTTGACTCAAATGATGTCATTAGGAATCGTAATGCATGAAGTAGAAGGGTACTTGAAATGAAACCGTACTCGTACAGAGTTTGTTTCTGTTCGCAACTGTACGCCTTTGCCACGAAAATGCATATAGTATGAATGAGTGAATTAATTAATTAATTAATTTGCAGCAAAACAAATGAATACGTAATTGTTTTATTTTAGTTGTGTTGGCTTTTTGTTACTTTAGGTGTTGTTGTTATTATACCCTGCACCACTAGTATATTAAGTTCGTACGGACGTTTGTAACTCCAACACGGCAAATGCCACACCCACCTTCAATTTTGCCCACCGTATGAGGATCATTTTCATAATCTGGCTGTGTGTCCATGTAAATTTGTTTCTTGAAGTACAGTTAATTGACTTAATAATTGACCGTGCCCAATTTGGATCCGATCGAACCATTTTTAGTGACTTAAACGAGAATTCTATACGCTTACTACTACAACTAAACTAATTATAAGATAATTTATGGAATGAAGTGGTGTTGGGTATAACATTAGTTGTTGCCACTGTTTTTATACCCTCCACATAAGATGGGGGATATGCTGAGTTTGTTCTTCTGCTTACAACGATTAGAGGAGAAGGAGGCGTCAGAGTACCCACAAACTATATATATTTTTTATCAGCATCGATTTCGTCTGTTCTCAGGCATTCTCACGAACGTAAATTTTGATATAGTGACCTGAAATTTTTTATAGGCGCTTTTAGTTTTTGCACGCAGATCGCTATTTAAAATGGGAAAAATCGGTCTTTGAGCACGCCCACAATCGACAAAAAACCATACTAAGCGTAAGACTTCACTTGCAAGCTGATACGTAGTACATACACTATTAGAGGGCGCAATATATATATGCATTTGGCACGGACACTGTTGTGGATATGGGGGGTATTTAAGATTTGGCCTAAGCCAAATGTAATTTTCTTATTTGTTTTTTTTTGGTTATGTTTTCAATACTGCTTTAGTTAAACAGTAGGCAGCGCCATGTGTATATATTGTGTTTAATGAAAAGTTACTGTTACTGTGTGTGTTGCTGGACTGCTTCTTTAGTGGTGTGTGTTTGTTGTTATTTTAAGTTACATATACATTGTTGTATAATCGCGTTTGCTAAAGGGCTTTAACACCTTCTTGCATGCGCACTACAATACTTGTTAAAAACTTGTAAAAAATCGGACTTCAGCAAAAATTTGAAATTAAGAGATCCGACAAATTATATTTGATCAGTATCAAAATTTGAACAGATTTGGCAGTGTCCGTGCGTCTGTCTATTGGTTACCTCTTTAGCGTAAAACTAATATATGTAAAATTGCATCCTTTGGGTGATGCGAAACATATATTTCAATGCTTATTTAAAGAGAGCGCTACAATGTAGAGAGTACCCTTTGCCATGAGTCAAATGCAGTTTTCCTACTTGCTACAGTTATGCGAATGCTAAAATTGGAGTTTGCGTTATGTGTACATGTTAAAAACATGCGTGGGTGAGGGGCGTTGACATTGCGTGTCGTCTTATTTCCAATTTGCAGCAGTTAAAATAAAATTTTATTACATGGCTACCGGATTTTAAGTCACGCGTTTCATTTTCATAGGAGTATTTATAAGTATATGGAGCCAAATCGGGGCCAAATGCTTCAAATGGAATTCAGATGATTAGATGATTGATTGATTGAGGAAGTAAAGAAGAAAAATACAAGATTAACGGAAATTTGAACGGTTTGTCAAGAACTGAAGGACTATACACTTAACGTAATGTGTTAATGTTTTAAAACTTGTTTTTTTTTCTGTGAATTTATCACTACTACGCAACCGCATAGACAAATTTCAGTGCTTAAGCTTGAAGTGTTATTAGTCTGTACTTTATATTTAAATGCCGAAGTGAAGCACCATGTTGATATACTGTACTGTACCGTACCGTACGCATAAATACGAGGACAACGTCAACAATTTTGTATCGCGGAACTCTCCGATGTGGGTGCGACACCGCCCATACAATATATTTATGTCGAAATTGCCCTAAACAGCACAGCGTTCAGTTCAACGAGTACTGTATTCGGGATGGAAGCAAAGACTCCCAAATATTTTCATGCCATAATCGAAGAGATAATCCCAAGCTGGCATATATACCCACACAGGCTCATTTCTTATTCGTATATGCCAGGCAAAGCTAACGTGTATGGCATTCTGCTCATACACTCTTACTCTCTATGCGTGTGTATATGTGTTCAACAAATTATATTGTCCGATCAGCTGAAATTTGTTCATTTGTCATTATGCCTGTTTATTGTGACATACTTTCTCGCTCCTTGTTAAATTCAGTAAAAACAATATTTAACATACACATACACACAGTCACTAAATATATGTGTATGTTTATATGCAGCCTCACAAACCCCACATATATGGAAAAAAGACATGTTGGTACTCGTGGTTTATATTAAGTATTAAGGTGCTGAGCTGAGTTGAATGCTCGCCACAGGCCACATAGCAGTCACTGTGCAAAAATGTAATTTGTGCTATTCCAAGTATAAGGTGAAACATTTTTGTCTATATATGAGCAAGAGACTTTATAAAACGCCATCACACATGCATGCGTATTGTGCATATACGCGCGACGATCTATGTATTTGTGCGCTCCTCTATTAGCAGAGTCCTTCTTCTCTTAAAATTCAAAGTTTCTTCCATCTCGGCTTGCTTTATCATGGCATTCCCCTTAGAATTAAATAATTTAAAAAAGCAAGTAAAAAAAACTAAAATTGGATTAGGCCAGATCTCAAATGCCCTCCACATCTACACATAAATAGCGGGCGTGGCAGGTACATGATTATGGCCTCTTAAAGTATATGGATTACGAATTAGCTTTCAAGTCCTGTTTTATACAAACTAACGTTTTCTGTAAATTATGGGCGTGTACCACACCCACTTTGGGTTCATCAAGGCTAATTAGAAATATTTCTATACCAAATTTCAACTTCATAGTTAAAATTTTGTGGTAGATAAATTAAATTTTATCGATTGTGGGCGTGTCTCTTGACTGATTTTGCCCAATTGTCTGCCCAGTGTCTGTACAAAATTTCAGCTCATTCAGCTCATCAAAATTTGCTACCGTGAGAATGCCAACAATAGGCGGACACTCGCACATACATATCTAGATCGACTCAGTTTTTAATGTTGATGAAGAATACATATACCTTGTACCCTCTGGCAGTTGCAAATAGACTGACAAACTTAGTATACCCCTCATCTTATGTGGAGGGTATAAAAGAAACTGAAAAACCCAAAACAATTGAACAACAATAAAACATATTGTGGTAACAATGTACGAAAAAGCAAAGTCCACAAAAAACTAAAATGGTTACACACATGTCACAGCGCAAATTGTTGTTATGTTGTTTGTTGTTAATGTTGGTGCTGCTGCTGCTTTTGCTGGTTGGTGCTTGCAAACGAACAAACGAACAACAACATGTGCAACATGGCCAACCTGACGTAAAAAACTTGCTTTTAGCCATTTAAGGTAACGCAATTAATTATTTTTTAACTGCTTTGTCAATGAGGAATGCATCATCATTATAAGTGCGGTAACAACAGGAAGAAGCAGCTAACGGTTAGCGTCTGCTCTGCTCCCTCTTTCGCAACAACAAGCTCTAGCTAAAGTGTCATGTTGCTGAGTTTTTTTTTGCTTATCTGGTTTTCCTTTTTTTCTCTTGTATTTATCAAAGCACAACAATCGAGCCATCAATCGGTCGATCGATGAATCGATAGTTCGATCAGTCCTCTTGTTTACGTTGACGATTGATCGATTGATTGTCGCCGATATTCGATTAAAAACAACCAATTGCGGTAATTTCTTGCTGATTTGCTACCAAATCGTTTTCTCTTCTCTTTTGATACATTTTTTTCAGTTGACTTTTTTTGTTGTTTTTTCTTATATCTATGGTTAGCAATCGTATTATTATTGTTATTGTTGTTATTATTATTAAACGTACATATATTTTGGGTCACGTTTCATTAGCTCAAGATTAGCAGTCAATCATTTGTACAGACACCAAGCCAATTTCAAATGAATCTCTCTCTCTCTCCTTCTGTTGTCAATCCATCAACATGGTTCGGGCAACAGTTTGGTTTTTAATAAAAAAGAGTAATTTGTTTTCGTATTTATATTTTTTGTAGTCGTCAGAGACCCTGTGTCTGTGCGTGTGTGCCCGTGTGTCTGTCGTTTTTTGGCACTTTCACAATTGTAAAATTTGAGATATTATGCTGAAATTTTGTACAAACACAGTAGATGGATTAAATCGGTTAAGAGTCACGCCCACAATTGACAAAAAATCTATTGTTATGAAACACAAGTTTAGCTAAGAAGTTGAACTTTGTAGACATATTCATAATTAGTGCATCTGTTTATGTGCCATAAATGGGCGTGGTCGGAAAATACGCACGCAAAAAATTCATAAAAACTCATGTTTAGCGTAAAATTCAACTCGCAAGCTGATACGAACTACATACGAACACTTTAGAGAGCGTCATTATTTAGCTGCCACACCCACTATTTTTCTACTTGTTACATATATATATTTAAAACAACAAAGCGATAACTTTTGGCGTCTTTAGCACGTAAGTTTTATTTATTGAATTTTCGTTTCAAAATCCAAATATGAACCGAATTAGGGAAGAGGGAAGGCAGAAGTCCACACATGTCCTACATGCATTATTTTTTTTTCAATCACAGTCGAGGTATGTGCACCTGTATCTGCTGTTGTAATATTCAATATCGCTTATTTGTGACATTCAGCTGAAATGTGTTTCTATTATTTGTTTACATTATGAACTGAACCCCAAACCTTAATTAGCGCTAAAAATACAAAAATACAAGACTCAAGCTTCCTTGGGATCAAAATTGTATTAAGATGAAAGTGTGCATGATTTACCCAAAGCTACTTATTCATGCTTTAGATTTGTACATATTATCACCTGTACCTTGAAGCTTTGTTTTAATTAAGTCTCCAAGAGAAAAAAATTGTTAACAATGTCGTTTAATAAAATTCAATAATAATCTGTCTGAATGTTAATTTTACGTTATTTCAACGATTTCGCAGATTTCGCTTCATTTTTATTGAAATTTACTGGCTTTCCACACTTGCACACACACAAGTAAATCAAGTTACAACATTTTACTGCCACCGCTTGGAGGATGTTTAAGGTGTCTTTGCTGTTCAGTTGTGCTTGCAATCGCTCTCTTCCCTTGGGGTAGCTTTCTACATATATATATAAATTTTTTTTTCGGTAGTTAACCATAATTTGTCAACTATTTAATTGGCGCTTCTTTCCCATCAGGTCGAATGAGAAGGCTTAAACAACACACAGACATACAGACAGACATTTAGACGCTTAATGAAGCAGATACTGTGATTTTTATTTATTTTTATTACCATCATACTTTACTATATAACGAGGTTTAGCTGAATGTCCATCCGTTCAGTTGTGAGAGTGAATGATTCATATGTGTGTAATGATCGATCTTTCAAATTATGTTTTTGTATCGTTTTTTTATAACCTGTTTTTAGAGATTTTTTAAACAACATTTTCGACGTTGTTGCTTTATTGTGGTGGTGAAGGAATTTTAACAAGCTGTGCCTTTCTTTTGTAGTGTTTGGTATTTATTCAAAGAAAGGCAGAGTGGCAGAGCTAAATGTGCTTTATAGTTATTAAGCATATTAATGTGATCATTTCATTTGTAACCGCCGAGGTGGGCCAACAATTTTAAATGAAAAGACTACGTTTTATACTCTCCACCATTTGTGCTTTAGCTTGTGGGGAAATTTGTAAATACTAAACGGCTAGCGAGAAAAACGCCTTTCATTGTACCGATCGATTCGGAATAATTTTTTGGTTTTTCTTGTAATGCAAGTGGAGCTGTTTTAAATCCACCCAAACTGTATGTGCTACACTCACCTTAGCTTACAAGTTTGATTATGTGGCAAAGCGTAGGTATTAGAAAATTTGCTCAACTTGATTTATTGATCTTAATTGGATTCTATTTTTTCCCTTCTGATCGTTATTAATCATAAATCATAACATTAAGAGAATATCCGTGCTTTGAGTTGATCTACTGAGATGTCACAAATTTAAGTAACAATTTGTCTTGTTATTTGAAATTTTTCTTCGCTTTGTAAAGGTTTACCCTGGAGATAAATAAGCAAAAATTAATAACAACCCATCACCTAATTGAGCATGAAAATCGAAACGACAGATCGAACGCCAAACGTTATTCAAAATAACAGAAATGTATTTTTTCATTTATGTAGGAGATCTCAGCTATACCCGCACTTTAAAGATCTTTAAATGATAAATTTAAAATCAATCAAGCACTGTTTTGAATAACAGATTCAGTTGTACGTTTAGAACAACCAAAAAATTATATATACAGCATGGGTTGTCCCTAAAAAGGTTCTAAACATAGTACAATTCATTCAGTTTAAAACTAAACATATAACACTGAATGGTGACTCTTGTCCATTGTGGGTGTGGCTCAAAACCGAATTTAATTTGCACCATCAATATATGAACCACGAATGAATACTTTCGCATGAACGTCTTCACTAAGACAAAAAGGAAAATGGGAAGACGCCCTACTTAAAGTATTTAGCTTTCAAACTGAGTGCGGATTATGTAATAAAGTTTTCACAGATATATTTAGTGGATGAGTTTTGGTTATATTCAACATTTCAGCTTTTATGGTTGGCGGTTGGCCCAATGGCGGATTAAGGTGCTTAAGGTGGATTAAGGTGATCCCAAGAGTAAACATTTTAAGAAAACATTCTGAACCGTGGATTTTCGGGTCCCCGGGGACTCTTGGTTTGCGCATCGTCACCTGACACTGGTTGGGCATAAAAAAAAAACCGAAATTTTTTTATCAAACTTTCGTCTTTTCGAGAGGCCCCTAGGCGAAGATACTTCCATCATTGTACAAAATTTGGCGTTTGGCAATTATCATACACTCTAAATGTTTATAACAAGGATCTGATTATTCAATTATTAAGATTGGAACAATTTTTCGAAGAATTTTGTAAACGCTTCAAGTTGTTTGTGGTGTTTAGAGGAAAAAAGAAATTGAATTACCATTTACTCGGTGGTAATGAAAATAAGGTTAACGATCGTTAATTTTTGCTTAATCTCTTTCTCTCTCTCTCTCTCTTGTACCATATATCTTGAAACCAACAAGACAAACAAACAAACATTTGCTGGGAAAAAAATTGTTGAAATATGTAAATTTTATGTTCGGAAGCTAAAGTAATTAATACTAGAAGATAAAACTGTTGTTGAAGCACAAAACACACAACACAACAACAACAGCAATAAAAAATTACAAAAGCAATGTCCAACTAGTTTATTATTGTAAAGGTGGGTTACGATACAGACAGGCATTGCAAGCAATATAAAATTAATGCAGAGTAAATGAAAATTTATTTAAGTTTGATTGGAAATGTTTTTCCTCTTTGTTGAAGGAACGGATCGAGTTATGTTGTGCTCTGATGTGTGTTATTGGCGACGTCCATTGAATGAATGCTAAAGGTGAGAATAGTTTTGACCGTGTGGGGCGATTATATTGAAAATTTATTATAAACATTTTTTTCAGTATTGAAACAGAGTGCATACGATTACGCACGAAACTGTTGCCGCCACTACCACTGGACGGGATATGGTTAGCAATTAAATGGTATTTGTTGTATGCTAATTTAATCAACCAATTGACTCGAGGAGCTCCCGCTTTTTTATTACTGTTGTTGTTTATGTAAAATCACTTTGGTTTTTTTCAATTTCATTATAATATAAAATCTTTCCTCAATGCTCATTCCATTTCGAATTATTGGACAACGATTTACAACAGTGTCATCACAAATGAGTTGCAGGTCGTTCACAGAGCTTTGGGCTGAGGGCTAGGGGCTAAGGGCTAAGGGCTAAGGGCTAACCTTCATCAATAATCACCAGACACACAAAAGTCAATGAATCTTTGAAAGTGTGTGTGTGTGTGTTTGTTTGTTCTATACATTTTACTATTATGTGTCTACAGAGCCGATCCCACTGTGAAATCAGAGCTTTAAGACAAAAACAACGAAGAACAACATCGTTTTCAAACTTGGCTCACATCACAATTCATTCAAAAAGATAAACATCTGCATCGTAGAGTAGAGAGTAGAGGGGGGAGCCACCAGTATATTGTCGTATTGATGATGTAGGTAAAAATTATCGCCATTCAGGCGATTATAATAAAAAACCTCTACGTTCGTTGATGATGGTGCTAGTGGATTGTGGGTATTTGTTTTTCTTCATGTTTTTTTTTTCATGTTTAATTGGAGTCCACATAAGAATTTAGTAGAAATGCTAATTAGTCGAGACATAGTGTATCGATCGTTTAATGGAATAGTATCTGTTGTTGTTGTTGTTGTTGTTGTTGTTTATTGGTTCTGTGTGTTGTGTGTAGGTTGTGTGATGTGGTATATCACACCACATATCTCTCGCTCTCTGTCTCTGTTTCTGTATCTCTTTCCCTTCCATTAGTAAATTTGTAATTTTATTTCGGTTTAGCTTGCTGACGAGACATATTCCTTCGAATTGGAACTGAAGTTTCATTTGGATTTCAACTCAATATTATGTTGTTGTTGTTGCTGTTAGTGTTGTTGCTTGTTAATGCATAATTCGAGGGAAAACCCTTTTCTTATCATTGCTTCGATTAGAATTCTTTCTGTTGTTTTCTTTTTGGTGTCTTCTGTCGCTACTTGATAGTAATCTTTTGTTTCAACTATAATTTCATGGTTCATATAGTACAGTAAACATCGTAAAGTTTACATTAAATGTGGAAGCATTTTAAATGTTGTTAATTTTCATAGTTTTAAAATCGTCTTCCTTTTTATTGTAACAGATTGATCAGTTAAAGCGAACCCATGAAAGAGTTGACAATTTATGATGTTGTAGTTGGTGTTTATGTTATCCAATTATATGACTATTTATTGTTAACCTAGTGAAATAAGGTATTACTTGAAATTGAAAATCATAAAGGGATAATATTTCAACGCTTAAAGTTTTCAAAGCGAGCTCAATGTCCATCAATAATTTCTCGTATAACAAAATGAACGAGGTGTACATTCTCCAACACTGAGGTAACAATTAAATTCCTCTTATATTATTCATTTTAGAATCAAAGTTATTGGTTAAGGTTTCATTTTTGTGGGAAATGTCTTTTCACAGACAGTGGTTGCTTTAGGTAGGTGGCGGCCCTAAGCCGGAGCATTTTTTTGGGCCACCCCATAAGCTTAACAAACACATTTATTTAAGAAAACAATTAATTTTTTACAATTTCGAATCCCCTAGACACTGCGAGGGTCTCACGCGACCACTTAGTCTATGCACCGTTGAACCCGCC
This sequence comes from Ornithomya fringillina, assembly GCA_963978525.1. Taxonomy (NCBI): domain Eukaryota; kingdom Metazoa; phylum Arthropoda; class Insecta; order Diptera; family Hippoboscidae; genus Ornithomya; species Ornithomya fringillina. The sequence continues at coordinate 17,690,850 of OZ021691.1, read as the reverse complement.
ACTATGTAGTTCTAGGCCAAATATTGATTGCAAAGTCAAAGCTTGGCAGTCCACTGATACTTAAACTCAGTCTTTTTATCATTCATCAAAAATTTATTTCTAATCGTTCCTTCACGATTTTTTGCATAATTGCTGTTAAATCATACGATTTCCTTTATAGCCATTTAATTGTCGAAGCGTGAACTGAGAAGCAATTACTTAATAAAACTAATTTGTTCTTTGTGGATAAGTTATGAATATATAATTTTGTAAATATGAAGTTTGTGGGGCACAAATTAAAACTCTACTAGCAATAAAATTTGATGAATAATGGAATTGTAGACACATTTAACTTTACTCTACCTGCTGCTGTGCTGCTAGTGGGCGAGATTGTAAAGCGCACTTTATTCGGTGCAGAATTCGACCACGGACTGAAACTGTAATACTTTAAGCTATTGTAAGAGCCGTTAGAAATAATTCAATTATGTTTATACCACGCCCACAGTTTAAATAGAAATGTAATATAAAAATTTCTAAGCCACATAATGTTTGAATTTGAATATTTGTCATTTCACTTCAAATTAATCAAGCCACCTATTAATTAAAGTAAAGACCACCAGTTTTCCAAGTTTATCACTTTATGGCAATTAATTAGCAAAATTAATAGTATTGCACACAACATAACATTTTGACTGAATCAACACAAATTAACATTCCTTATGTGTCGGACTAAAGCTGAAGCAAAAAAATGTTGAAATGATTTGAAATTTTCACCTAAAAATAGTAAAACACGCCAAAGCGAGTATGGCAGCGATGATTACCGACAACTTTTGTCAATAAATGATTATAAACATACATGTTTATACACACTTGCTACAAACTGCCGCTAAATCAGTCTCACATGAGACTGGAAGCAGTTGTTTTAAGCTTGACTATATATAATTGTATATATTACATGATGTGATCTTTTAACTGCATAGTGCCAATTTATCTAATGAACATAATAATAACAATAATAACAACAACAACAATTACATTTACACCATTTTTAAGAGTCTTTGTATTGTGTTAATATTTAGCTAAAAACAAATGAATGGTGGGTGAGTAGGAAAAACCGCGTAAAGGGAAAGGAAAATGAAAGTAAACGAGTATTAAGCAATTACAAATTAACTCAATTGCCAACATTTTATTAGCCAAAGCCTGCTGTTGTTTTTATCATTTTGTATTGTTTTTGATTTCGTTTTTTCTAATGCTAAATATTTTAATTTAGAGTGGATCGTGACATTAATTGTTTTATTTTTTCACAATCGTTGCTGCCAAACATAACGGCTACTGTTGTACATAGTAAATGAGGGAGAGAGAGACGTACAATACTCTAGAGAGTGTAAGCTTGAAAATGAATCTGGTACGGGTACGGGTACGGGTACGGGTACTTATGCATTCATGTTTGCTGAAGTTACTTATTCAAAAATGCCACCAATACCCCATAGAGTTGGCGCTGTTTCAGTTACCATTGCATTGCTGCTTGCATTGCCATGTTTGATGTTACTTGTAAAGTTTAAGCTTTATATTGGCTGCGATATCGTTTACCACATACCTGATAGTTGTTAGTTGGCTTTGTTGTTGTTTTAACCTAAAAGTTTATGGCATTACTTGCAAATTTGAATAAATTGCTGGTGTGTTGTTCGTAGTCATAGCCACAAAATACATCCATTAAATATAAACAATGGCTGTTGTTTGTTGTTCGTTACTTTGTTGCTGTATGTACTCGAGAAGTACATACATTAACTATATGTATGTGATTTTTTGTCATACAAATTCAGAACACATTTCCAGAGTTCATCTTGTTCACCTTAATTTATTGCATCAGCATTAAAAGATAAAGGCTGTTGGTGTGTTAAATAAATTTGTAATTATTCCTTAATTAGTTTGTTTAAAAATACAGGGTCAGTCACTTATAATATAAACCTTTTCTTTAATAGAAGAAAACGTGCTGTAAATAAAATGAAAAATATCTGATTATTAAATTTTTGATTTAGACACGCCCATTAAGGGACGCAATTTTTTAAGTCCAAACCAATTAAAAGCGATTTTGCACACGTTTATGAATAATATAATAATAGCGCAAGTATAATGAAACGTACTTTACCGACCACGCCCATTTTCACAAATTTTCTTCGGATATAAAGGAGTAATATTCTTACAAAATTTCATCTCTCATTACAAACAAATATTTAAAAAAACCTAAAACTAACATCTACGTTAAAACCATTCTAGGTGGGCGCGGTTAATTTGTGCGATCCAAATATAATATATATAGAAAGCCTTCGTTAATATTTTGGCAAAATTTTATTTTTATACACTCCACCTTGGTGATGAGGGTATACTTAGTTTTTTCGTCCCTTTGCAACATCCAGAAGGAGGCGTCAGATACCCTACAAAGTATATATATTATTGATCAGTGCCAAAAACTGAGTTGATATAGACATGTATGTCCGTCTGTTACTTGCACTCTCAAGGTCGTAAATTTTGAGATAATAAGCTGAAATTTTGTACAGACGCTTTAAGTTTTTGCACGCAGATCGATATTTGAAATGGGTTAAATCGGTCAAGAGCCACGCCCACAATCGACAAAAATTTATTTACTTGCCATAAAAATTGACATATGTACTTAAAATTTAGTGCACTTAAGTTAAGTCCATACCATCGAAGTGACTAAAATAGGCATGGTTGAATAACAGACGCGCCCGCAATTTATAAAAAACCGGTCGTAGCTAGGTGATACGTAATACATACACTATTAAAGGGAGCTATTTAATTAAAGGCTTCAAACATGAAATTTGATTGACTGGAATTGAAGTAAGTACATTTAATTAAATGATTAAACTATTTGTGCACCGATTTTGTCCATTTGCTATACCAAACTGTAAACAAAGAAAAAGCTAACGGCTATCTTATATAGATGATCCAGTATATATGAACTTTTGGGGCGTATATATGTACCTCCCCCTCTCTGGTACTTACAAACGTTTAATCACAGTCAATATACCCCCTTATCATTATGATGGTGGGTATAACCAAAAAATGCGTTATCCCTCCTATTTACATTAGAAATGCGGGTGTGGCATATATATAATTGTGAACATTACGTTAACAATGCACAGCACTAAAACGCACTTGGCTAAGCGACTTAAATTTTTATATTTATCAAAAAAACTTCTTCATAAAGCACTATACGGTTAAAATCGATGCGATACAATTAGGTAAAGTGGCCCATTTTTGAATTGTGTTAGGCCTCTTCGAGTTGAGTTGCGTATGTTCATACAATCTCACATTCAAAGCATACACATATGTTTGAGTGCCTTTTGTTTTAGCCATGAAGCTTTAAGTACGATGTGACAAAAATTCCATCATTTTTACTTTTCTGCAATATTTTTCCGTCGCCTAAAGCGATATTGTGAGTGACTTCAGGGTGGTCAATCCTAATATGAAAGATTTAAATTGATACCAACGACATAAGGAAACTACAACTAAAAAACGAAACGAGTATACTAAGAGCCACCTTAAAAGTGAAAACATTTTCTCAAAACATCCTTAAACACTTATAAATATACAAAACAACAACCACAACAACAATTACACAACTCAAGAGAACACAAGACAAGCCAAATGCAATAAAACCGAAATGCATCACGAAAACTAATTAAGAAAATGTTATTAATTAGGGAAACAACATAGTAGTAGTCAGTAAAGGAAGACGGAGAAGATGATAATAAGCACGAAAAAGTAAAAAAAGGTAAAGTCAAGCTGATTCTGGAAATTCGGCGACTGCACAAGAATATTGGATCAAGACTCACCAATAAAACAAAAAACACGAAAGGCTTTTCAAAAATCCCAGCTACCGTTTAAATTGAAAAGAAAAAGATTTCAATCAGCAGATATAAATGAAATTCTTGCAATGCAGCGCCTTTCCGCGTTGGAACGATTAATAATAAAAGTGTCGGTTAATATATAAACATGTGACACTAACGTTTGAAATGATTTCGGTGCAAAAGCTTTATTAGAACTTTCAAAATTTTACAACTACATTATTCGTAATAGTAAAAGAGACCTATTGAAAAGAAAACAAGTAAATATGCAAACTTTATATATATATATACTATTTTCTTGGTTTTGAAATTGGACAAAATCGGTCAAGCACACACAACCAACTATGCAACAAAAACTGAAAAAGGGGCAAATATTTTAAGCAAGTTGTCTATATTATTTATAAAGTACAGAAAATACATATATTGACGCATATACTCCTCGGGAAGTAGTAAAATGTTCTAACTAACTTTTTATATTTTTTATAAGATGGGGTTCTAGTATAGTTTGTCATTCCATTTTGCAACATTCAGAAGGAGGTGTTTGTCCGTGCCTCCGTCTCTTGATGGCACGTAAAGCTGGCGTCTTGTGCAGAAACTTTTAGTTTTTGTACGCAGACTGCTATTTATATTGGGCCCATAATTGACAAAAATCTTTATATCTGCCACAAATGAAACTACCAAAAATGGGCGTGTTAGAATAACAAATTCATATCTAATGCATACACTTTTGGAGGACGGAATCACGTCCCTGCCACGCCTTCCGTTTGTATGTAGGTGTGGAGGGTATTAAAGATTTGGCCCAAGCCAAACTTTTTTTTTCTTTTTTTGATTATCTTGTGGTTTATTAAAGGTATTAAAATTTTTTATTTTCAGTTGTCTTCGGTTAAGTTTGAAATCGATATCCCAATGTCCTCTGATCTCTGTGCAAAAAATAAAGCTACAAATAGCATTCTGTGTGATCCGTGTTATCTTAAAATAATTTACTTTATAGTCTCTGCAGGATATTTAAAGATTGTTTCTGTATGTTACAGTGAGTTTATATTGCAGCGCAGGTTGATGGTTATAACAAACAATAAATAGCACCTAATTATGATAATGTGAATTGGTCGTAATTTAGATAAGCATTGCCATCAATACAAGAGACCAACAACAAAACTTTGTGCGCTAACGGGAGAGTTCCTCTAAATGATGCTGCGTCATGTAAGGAAGGCGTGAGGTAAGATAAACGTGATGGCTATGACATGAATATAAATAGCATTGGTAAACCTTGGTACGGATGTAATTTTTGTTGATTGGATTGAAATGTGATTGTATGCGAACTTTCATCATGTATTCTTGTATGATTTGAAAAAATTTATTATTAAGGTCAACGATGGTGATCTTCTATAGAACTCTAAAGCGAATAAATACTTAATTGCCTAACTTTTCCCAGAAGTTCAAAAAATTCTCTGACATAAATATGTATGTGCTCTTCTACTAACTCTAAGCTTGGAAAAACCCAAATAAAAAATTTACATGGTTTAGTTTGAATCGAGGAATAACAAGGAAAGAAAGCTTTATATGGCTCACACCAAATATTGAATACGCTTCACATTTTTATCGAATATTGAAAGATTTCAATCATTTTAGCACAACAGTTGAAATATGCACTAAGTCAAGCTTTATTACCTTCTAAATTGTACTTCGGCGAATGAGACATATGTATCGAATTTCAACTTTGCAAATTTAAGTTTTGTAACAGTGAGTGATTTCTGTCAATTGTGGGCGTAGATATCAACGTGAATATAAATAGCAACCTAGTGACGTTGCCTAAGAATGCCTGCATCATATTTCATCTTGATATCCCAAACTTTGCGACCATGAACATTTCATGGCAACGTCCGCGATCTTAAATAAACTCGGATTTTGAAGTGAATCTAGAGTATAAATGCAGGGGGGGCCCTTTTCCCCCAATTTTTGTTTACGGAATAATAACTTAGGATAGCTTGTGTGGAGGATATAAAAAGGGAAGGTAACTTGTGTTTGTCTGAAATTTAAATTAAAATTTTAAATTCAATAAAACGCAAATAAATTCATTATAATTTTTTTTTTTATTTGAAGAGTACAATATTGATATTTAATATTAAACAAGTGAGAACTTTACAGTCAGTCAATTAGTTAATTTCATTGGTAAGCGCGAAGAATTTCCATTTACGTCACATCGTGGAATATCATTATCAATCCATTTAACTATTCTTCGCCGAATATTATTAAAAATATATATATTTTTTTAAATATCATTAATATTAATGATTTGTATCCAATCGCCCACAAATTTACATGGACAGAGAAACGTACTGACGCACAATCGATTCATACTTTGATTATGAAGCGATCAATAATTGAACAATTGAAGGTAGGTGTGGCATTTGCCATTTAGAAGGTGCAAACATTCGTAAAAACTACATATACCCCCCGCCATTTGTGGTGTAGGTTCGGGTGCTCAAATTTTTTACAACCCCTTCAAGACATTTGCTCGTATCTCGTTGATAAAATATATTCTCCTCTTCGCACTACTTTTACTTTAGTGGGGTGTCCGTCACCATGCGGAGTAAAAGTCCATCCAATTCCATAGTTTTCTCTTCAGTCAAGTGAGTACTCAAGTTGGTGCAGCCGCGGTCACACACCACGTGCATAAAGATGTTCTAAAACAATCCCACTATTTAATACCCTACATCACTTAGTTCCACAATTTTCAGAACAATTGCTACATAAGTCACTTTTTGAACTATCGTTCTAAAAATGATCGGATCGGATTCAAGTTTGGCGCAGTAAATTATTAAACCAATTAACTTATCTTCACAAAATTTTCTCTGAAGAACTGCGAATTTTCGCCATATAAAGACTTTCTTTATAAAAGAACTTTATATGGGTTGGAGGTTCTAATAATGGTTCAAACTGGTCCATTTTCAATAGAGTTCCTTGTATTTTTTTTTTCGAATATATTAATAAGCTGTTTATTTAAAAAGTTGTAAATAACAAGTTTGGCAACCTTTTCAATTTCATCCACCATTCAATCGTACAAAGAATAGAGTGCACTTAAAAAATAAACTGTAATAGACTAAACCGCCGGTATTTAAACGCCATGTCAAGAGTATGCGTAAAATTTTACACTACGTCGCCGTCCTTGAGATATTTGGCCAACTAAGCAGCTAAGCCTTTCAATGAACTCTCCAAGCATGCGCTAGAATGATCACGATTTGACACTTTTTTACTTATTAAATGTGTACGTAAGTGCTTCATTGAATGGTAGAAAAAGAAATATTTCAAGCTGCCTGCTTTAAGCTTTTGAGCGTCCATAAGCGTAGAATGACTTTTATTCCGATTGCTTTACTGCGATATCCTAACGTAACCGGTTAGACGGGTGTGTTGAGTTTCTTCCCCTACTATATAAATACGAGTACATACACATACGCAGTTGAGAAATTTGTTTTTAAAACAAGTTTCGCCTTTAAAAGTTTAAGGGGAACGCCTTTATAGTTTTTTGTAGGATTTATGGCTGTTTATGGTAAGGAGGAGCTTCATAAGCTTAAGTTTTTTTATCATCAATTCAGCTCATGTTGGAGTTATAAGTTTGTTGCCTGTCACACCAATAGTAAACAAAAATACGAATGCACACATGTAAACATGTGAAAACAATCACATTTTGCCAAGATGGTGTCAAAAGTATTGGTATAAAAAATGGTGGATTTTTAGGTAAGTTTATTAGCCCCTAGTCGAGCGGAGTTTATGTGCAACTATTGTCAATATTTAATTTCAATTCCAACACAATTCTAAGCTGGCATTGTACCGTACATTGTGTATACGTGCGTGTGTGTATGTGTGTGGAATTGGATTTTACACGAATTATTATATCATTCTAGGAAATTGAATCGATCCGCACAATCGACCATTGCACACACAGTGGCACAATACATCCTAGATATGTATGGGTAACCACAACAACAGCAACAACACCGAATACAACAATATATCCAGTGCTGTAGACGGACACCGTGTTTGCGTTTTATTATACATATGTGGTGATTGCCAATAACATGCCACTTATTGTGTAAAACGTATCAATAAATGATCTTGATGTATCAATATGTTGTGTGCGCTACCGCATGTTTATATTGTACGTTACGTATGACTGAATTGTGAAAACTCTGACAATTGGCTCAACAACACATATCACGTTGTTGTTTAGCAAAGGCTTAGCGTAGAATTCGTGGAATTATCAATTGTGTGCTTAAGCTGGAATTTAACGATTCAAATAAAAGGCAAAATAAAATCCACAGATGCGATCCATCCGATTTGACAGCTTCATTAGTTGGAATTTCGCTAACAAGACTCACATAGAAGACACACACACATACACATATTTTTATCCTTATATAGAAACTTTCAATCATATTTTTGTGTTACCATTATATGACATTAAAACGTGATTAGTTGTTATTATTGTTGTTAAAAAAACACACATAAAATTAACAGAAAATAACACAAAAACCTTTTTTTCTCATGAACTTCTATGGCCATTAATGATGTCAGAGTTTGGTGATCGGTTCAGTCGTTTTTTAATGGTTTAAGTAAATGCCATTAAATTAACTGTGATGGCACGCTGTTGTACGATGATATTAATTGCCTTACGCATATCACTATTAACCGGAGAAATCCATCAACTTGGTACCAAACACATTTGCAGCCGCAAACGATAATTATCTTCCTTTAGCTACTTTTTCGGATCATACGTTTTTGTACCTATCAGGGATATACTCACCCTATCGAAGCATTTGCAACGCCCAGGCAAGGTTTCAAAGTATACGTATATTGCTGATCCCAACCCATTCTCAGCCTGCAGGTCTGTCTGGCCGTATGTGCCAAGTGCGTAAAAATTGCTAAAACTTCTTATGCTTCGGTTGGTTACTGAATTAAAATTGGGTAAAACCTGTCAAAGTAGACGCCCACGGTTTAACAAAAACTGAATAAAAATACTTTGAAAGCTTTATTTCCGTAATACTCATTAGGTATAAAGGATAAAAAGTTGGGAATTGGCACATGTCCTTCTTTCGAGCTTTCGTACAATGGGGTGATGAGAACTCAAGATTTGCTCTAAGCCAACATTTTCCGTTTTAAGATATTGTGTGGCGAATGGCAGCAATCATCCTAAAATTTCATTTTAAATACTCTCCAACGAAGGTGGCAGGTACACTAAGTTTATCATTGTGTTTGCAACTACCGGAAGAAGACTTCGGGAATCCCAAAAGGACATCCAAATATATTTTTGTTGACGTATTGTCACCCACGGTGGTAAATTTTGACATTGAAATTAAATTGAAATTCAGAGCAATTTTTTTAGTTTCTGCCCGCAAGTTCGTACTAAATTGAACGGAATTGCTCAAGTGCCACACCCTCAACTGATATGCAATTTATACTTAGTCCATACATTGCTAAACATGTGCGTGTGGATTGGGATAACAAGCCCATGATTTATAAAACATCTTTTTTAGTGCAGAACTGAACCGTAACACGTACCCTGGTATTTGCTAAAAGTATGTTCAGCGTATCTAAATTTCGACCCAAGTCAAATTTAGTTTCATTACTTGCTTCATTTTGTTAGCGAAAATTATCTCGTTCAAGTTACAAATAACACCGAACTTGAACGAGGTTATAAAAATTTAAATTAGCACCACTCTGAGGCAAACGAGTAATAATTGCCAAACAAAAATAAAGATTTCTTTGACAGTGGTATGAACGAAGGAAAAATCGGGTAAATTTGACTTTCGGCTGCCAAGAGAAGATATTTTGAATGATTTCATAAGATTAGATTTTTAGGACATTCGTACGCAATTTTGATTTTCTTAAAACTTTGTTATATTATGAACTCTCTCGGGCATGGTTAAAGGCCCTCTTCGTCGATAATTCAGTGTGTCTTCGCCATATGTTTCCTGTCAGTCTAGTAATTATTATCTGATTCGTTGGAACACTGAGTGAGTTGGCTTCATTAATATCTCATTTATTTGGTTCTTCTTTTTGCTTAGCCCGCTGAGTAGTATATCAATTGAAATGTGTTTCCAGGCAATTTTTTATAGTCAGCCATCAATTTCATTATTATGTTTAGTTGGCAGTTTTATGGGTGAGCAGGAAAATGTAAAAAAATAAGTAAATAAATAAACAACGTAAAGCGTGAGTTCGCCATTTTATAACTTAATTAAAGTTTACAAAGAACAGGGCGTTGCTATTCTCTCCCGCGAACTCTTCCTTCAGCTTCTGTAAATGAAAATTTTTTATGCTTTTTTACTTGTAAATTTTATTAAAAGTGAATTATACAGCTCGTAGGTAAAAAATGAAAGGTAAAGTATTTCGCAAATGATTTCGTTATTGTTGTAACTTTTTTAAGTACATGGTCAACCTGCCAGTTAAATGGCCACCTATAGAAATTTTATAGGAGTGGTTAGTTAAATGGCATTAACAATATAGTTTATAGCTTCTCTATGTTGTCGCCATACAAGAAGGCATCAGGCATTAGTCGATTGCTGTATTTTTCTTTAAACACCAATTTGTTGGTTATGAAGGAATTAAAAGTACTACATGTGGGGGAGAAAGGTATGAATAATTTATTGTTTGTGTGTGTACATTTTTAACTAAAAACCAAACACGCGAAAAAAACATATTTGGCTTTGACCAAATCCTGGGCACCGTACCACCTCTGCATTGTTTATTAAAATAATATTTATTATATATACATTTATTACAACCTAGTAGTAGTAGGCGTGGCGTAAAAGTTTTGAAAAATATATGTGTCACTGTTTAGTTACGTATCTGTTGCAATTATTGAGTGATTTAAAAAAAAACGTGTAAAAAAGGTATATTTCATTGAGGCAAAATCTTGGGTACACACCACAAAAATAATTAGAACACCTGACATTTCACAGATCGCTTTTTTTAACCGTCGCAGAAGAAGGCGTATAATTCACTGAAATATAACCTACAAGACTTTATTTACACTGTGCAATACATTCGCGTCGCATTATTTACACGGAAGCAGTGTTACCAACATACAACAAGATGTTCTATATTGCATGATGTTCTTAATATTTTGTCCATCCCTTGTATGGCCATATATCTTTCATCCGTTATGAGTAACTCGTTAAAAAATTGTTTCTTTTTCAGTTTTTTTTTTCATCGTGGGCGTGTCATTGACCAATTATAACCAATTTCAATACCAACCTGCGAATGAAATGTACCAAAAATTGTGCGACCAGGAGAGTGAATATCAAAGCCTCCACGCACACGGTCACGCATGCCTCAGCATTACTCAAGATTCAGATTATACATACTTTATGCGTATTACGTATCCTTCCAGGCGTTGGAAATATTCTGAGAAAATGATATTTAACCTGTGATGGTGGGTATAAAAGTTTTCTTTCTTATGTTTTGTTCAATTATTAGCCTCCAGACACTAGTTGGCTAGTTTGAAATACATAGATTTATAAATTGATGCAATCAATAAAATGCCTTTCTGAAGCTTAAAGTTACAGTCAGTGATTATACTCCCAAACTTCATGGACAATGATTTTAAAATGAATTTAAAACAACAGATGTTAGAAATCATTTATCGCACACTTCTCACACTAATTTACAGCTCCTTTAACTATTTTACTTCATGCCTTTTTTATTTCTAATAACTATAAGGATCAACTTTAAGAACACAAAAGGAGGAAACTGCTAATTAAAGGGCATTAATTATTTCGTAGAATGATTATAACACAATAATTGCGATTAAGTTTTAATTATAAAACTTTCATGGTTTAACTGTTTTACAACCAAAAATTAATTGTTTCCGGCTTCAGTTACTAAAGCGAGCAATACTGAAATATGCAACAAATGCTTTCAAAACTAAACACTAAGAAATGTCGGAGCAGGGACGAAGTCATGTATATTTGTGGTATATACGTTATTACCCACACCTACCTACATATAAAATTTAAAAATATTCTTTTATCTTACTTACCATAAACAATTTTTTTCATATTACCCTTAACCGCATACGAAGTCTAATGAGGCGTAAGGGAATAATAAGCGCTGTCGTAATGTTAATAATTTCCTCGTTTCATATGCAGTGCATTACTATTTCGTGAATACAATCATGGCAGCTATTATCGTAATGTGAACTTTAACTCCATGTAATAAAAGTTGTTGGCAGGAACATTGTTTGTGAGTAAGTAAGTCATAAAGGCTGATTGCAGTTAGTGTGCTTAGGGTATAAGATGCATGATGGTTTAATTTTTTCTTTTAAAAATAGTTATTGTCTCACATTATTGGATTGATTATCGACATTCTGATGTACGGCGGCGAAAAATTAAGTTGCAAACTGCAATGAAACGTAACGAATCTACTAAGGAAAGCGAGAGGTACTTAGTTGGTGCTGGATGATGATACTTAAGAAAAGCGCTTAAAGTGTTAAAGTGTAGGTTTACGTAACCTGTTATTTAGTTCAATAAATGTTTTCTTCTTTAAAAAAGGCTCAAAAAGATGCTGAAAAAACTCTTTTACAATTTGCCGGTTTAATCTCGCTTCGATAGCTTACGGACATTTTTGTACGTAATGTATGGTAGGAGAATAAGTTTTGAACAAGAAGAGTATAGCAACACGAGGAGGCTATAAAAACATCTGGAATGATGGGTAAATTTCTTTGCAGTAAGAGCGTTTAACAACATAACGGAGATTTATTGTAGAAGATTTCTTTTTGTTTGGTATCCGCCAAGTAACTTTTCAGCTTCCGTCGCATAGGATCAAAGTTATGGTGTAGTTCTTAATAGTGTTTTGCTGAATTATTTTTCTCTCCGTTTCTTTTCAGCTCCTCTCTTTCTTCTTCCCGGATGATAGACTGCTTAATAAAACAACTTCATATGAATGTTCGTCACACTTTAATACAAAAATCGTTTAATATGCAAAGTTTTCAATTAAAAAATGTCAACATGTTTTGTGTGGTTCTCTCTCTACTTTCTAGCTTCTTGGATGAAGGTATACATACTTTGTTACTTGGTAGATTTCAAGAATTCCATAAGCTGTATAGATATGTATTGATATATACACACATTAGACTTTAGGAAACTCTTTCAAAATAGCGCAAAATTTAGCTGGATCACCGGCAAGGATTTAATTATTTGGTTTATACATAATCGAAAAGTGAAAAAGTAGGCGTGGTAAAAAATGTATAATAATTTTGTTTTGCGTATAATGTATATAAATTTGTTTTGCGCGGGCGAATCTGTGACTGGTATGCTAGTATAGGGAAGTATGCAAATGTTGCAGACATCACATTTATGTATTTTCAAAGAAGTCATTTCTATTTCTTTACCTTTTATAAAAACTGACTTTACGGTGCGGGTGATTTTCTCGCCCATGTATCATCATTCCGAATCATACTCTCCTCATAATCCGGGTCATACATTAAGTTTGTCATTCATTTTGCAATAATGAGAAGGATACGTCAGAGATCTTATGAAGTATATGTTTGTGCTTAATATTAATCTCGCCCCTGTCTGTCCATCTGTGCCTGAGACTTACTTTACTACACCAAGTTCTACTGGATATATATGATAACGAACTCTCTTTTACTTCCCCTCACGGAACTAGGGAGTGAGGTATAAAAAAGAACTGCGACTGATTTAATTTTGCTGGAAAGAAAAATGAAGTGATAAAAAGAGAAGACAAACAATTGACAGGAAATTAGTTTCCAATTTTTTTTTTAATTTTCATTGCATGTATCGACAAAATAGCTCTTCAGTTTTTTTGTATCATTTTGAATCATGACCAAGGAAATATAATAAGTTGATAAAAACGGTAACGGTTAGCTTCGTCTTCTAAATGTCGAATACAAACGTGCACAATGTACGACATGTTAGAAAGTTGAAAACCTTGATTGATATCGCAATCAATTTGAAAGCGCAACAATAAATAAATCATCACTTATACAAAGATACGTTCTAATATTATTTATTATGCAACATAACAACTTGAACTTTCATTCAAGGAGGTATTAAAGAGAAACCAGATCTGGTCAAATGTGGGATAGCCTGGGAACACATGTTGCAAAATACAGCATACGATATAAAAGTAATGGTCGTTGAAAAGACCCTCAGCAAATTATGGGTGTGTCTGTTACCTGCTTTCCGCACATTATTGACTAGAGTATCCATACATATATATATATATGTACATATATGAACACCTCATATCAACTTCGTTGCTATTGTTGTTCCATTTTAATGCATCCCTAATATTTTTGAGCTTCATGGGTCTCTATTAAGGAATCGCAATCGTTCGCAATGTTAATCGCGAAAGATCACGATGGCGATATACATTACATATTTATAACGAATAACCGATTCGTGCTGTGTACAAGACAACAACATAAATTCACACATTAAATTTTCCACATACTACTAAATTTTCCACTACGATTACGTACTAACACATAAATATAGTACTCCTAGTTGATTTGTTTCCGCCTTTACGCGGAGTCAAGGCACATGCACTTCCAAATCGAAATTGTATACCTAGGTCGAACAAGATTCCTTCCTATCAAATGTCACCGAGATTGAACGCGAAGTGCAGACATAGTTAAAGGAGAAACATTCTAGATGTAGGGATTGGTGCTTTTTCATCCAACTGTCCGATAAAAATTTTACATAGCATAGACTTTTTTCATGAGATATCTCTGTGAAAACTATTCTTTGGATTGGTCAATTGGGAGGAATTTCGAACGTTACCTTCCTTCTAGTACTAGTAGTTGTAGGTCATTGATAAATACTGCCACGCCCAATTTCCCAATACATTTTTTATTTAGTGCACAATATTACGAAGGCTATCCTGTACCTCTCTGCAAAATTGCGTTGTTATTAGTTAGGAATTGATAGAGGTGTTACGGAAAAACCTCTTATACCTAAAATTTTTTAATTCAAAGCATTCACTTTTATATACTCGTACAAGATAATATATTTGGTGGAAAAAATACATACATAATTATATGCATGTAATAATGTAATAATGACTTTATTAAGAAACGGTTTCACAAACAAAATGTTCCTCTTGCTAGTGATCTTGTGCTCTTCTGGTCTAGCCAACTATATGTGAGATGTTAACGCTTGGGCTGATAATTGCGCATGCCAGTTGTAGTGTGGAAAAAATATGTTAGAGTTTAGCACTCGTTCTGTACGTATACAATATTTTAACGCCACGTTTTTTAAACGCTCTCAACAACTCTACGCCGAAGAGAAAGAAACACAGAACGACAACAGATTGCTTCTGCTGTTGCAACATCAGTTTAGGAAGCTGATGTTGTTGTGCCGGTGAAATCGTGCCAGTAACTCACGATTGCTTACAAAGTTAAAACAAACGAGAGCATCTCCCTCCATTTCAGCCGTTCAGGACAGCCCCGTTGTACATATATAAACATGTACTTTTTGCAGTAGAACCTGTGCTATGATAAATGTTAGTCGTTGTTGTTGTTATTGTACTTGCTTTTGGTGTTATTTCTTTTAGAAGAAACTCTAATTTTTTGCATATTGCGACGCTTGTCTCTAGACGCAAGTCTTTGTTAAGTAACATCTTAATTTCAATTGTACGGAACTGCAAGTGCGCAGCTTTGGTGCACAGGGTTAAATAGGATATTGCACATATGACTGTAATGCACTCTAAACAAATCGATGCGATTAGAGTGCTTTCAAGATACATGCGACAACTTTACGGAATTCTTGTCGTTATTACTTGTCGTAAGCAGAGGACAATGCATGCTCTCGAAATGGTTTCTTAGCCTTATGCAAGAGTATGTATAAGTTCTGGGTAGTAATGATTTTTTAATGGAGTGCTACAATTTTTTTTTATTTTATACATCAGCCGGACTGGTAATGGCAATAACAAATTACCAACTAACCAGTAATGACTTCTTGTACTTGAGTACAATTTTTTATTAGTAAAAAAATAGTGTGAAACCACTTGCACCACTTGTGGCAAAGGCTGTATAACCCCTAACCTCAAATTCCACACCCACTTTCAATTAAACCGATCGATTCAGAATCAAATAATTACTCAAATTATCCCTGTCCGTCTGTGTGTCCGCGCTGTGTGCTATGCGCAACCTACAGGTCGCAGGAAATTTGGTACAAGTAGTGGGATTTAGGATTTAGTAAAATATTTGCATAACAATTATTAAGTGCAGAATATGAGTATATTTATACACTTCATTATAATCATACGAGAGCATATTAAGCAAGAAGCTTGCAAGCCACACCCCCATTTTTCGATTACTACGTATTTTTAATGGAACTCTTATTGTCGCAAAAATTGAGATATCGCGCTGAAATTTATCGCATGCAATCTTTGTGTTTGCTATTGCAATTGAGCAAAATCGGACAAAGGGCACGCCCGCAATGGCATTATAAACCTCACAAACATAGCTGTTAGCACTCTTAGTCGCAAATGAGCTGAAATTTGTATTTGTCATCAATGTCAAAAGAATCCTATTTAAAATAGACTGGCCCATAACTTTGGAAAGTTCAATGTCTTAAGCTAGGCCGTACATTTCGATTCCAGTCAAGTAAATTCCGATTTCAAAGAATAGTTGTGAATAGTCATATATTTGTACATTCTAACGGTACCTGAGTTATAGAAATTGGAGCCACCGTTCGGGAGATATGTTTTTTTTTAATAGAATGATTTCAGAATGCTTGTTAATATCACCAACACACACGATTATGTTCTTTGGATTGCCGAAGATCACGCTATTCGGAGGTTTTTAAATTCTACTTAGAAGTTAATTTCGTGTTACTTCTAAAACATAGTGTCTGTAGATGTGAAGTTTTGAACAAATCATTCCTTTATATCTAGATACTTTGATATTGAAAATTGGTAAAACCGGTCCATGTACCTTCCCACTATTTTACAAAACGTATAGTTTTTAGGGTTATTTCTTTATACAAACAAATCATAAAAGATACAAAAATGAAATTTTGACGGAATAAACGAAGACTGTTTAAGATATAAATATGGTTTATAGATTTGTTTAGAATATTTGCCGCAGGTGACCCTATTAAGATTTGAAATTTAGAATGTACATTTCTTCTTTATATCCGGAACGAACTTGTGAAAATGAAAGTGGTTGGTTCACGTACGTGGGCAATGTCGATGGGTATCCTAGATTTGGCATACGCCTAATACAGCCATCTTTTATTTTTACTTGTTTTAATTTGTAACATTGACGTGTTTTACTTGACGTCTGGTTACGTCGCATAATATAAAATTTTTTACATTTTTTCATTGTACCAGGTTAAGTAGATGGTGGTTTTTAATAATATTCGAATTTGTGTGTTTGTGTGTTTCGTTAATAAACAAATTACATTTGTTTCGGTGTGGTTTGTGCAGTTTTCATCGTGGTACTTACACTAAAGTTACTTGTTAATGTGTATAGCCTTTCGCATATATTGAGAATGTAATCTGAAATCGCTTTGCTGGTTTTACACAAAAGAATGATCAATTTAAATTGATAATCAAAGTTCAAATAAAGTTGCCTTGAACATTTTAAATTTTTTTTTTTTTTTTTTTTTTGATATTCTACCATGATCTTGCTTACTATGCGACTTTAAGGAGCACAAACGTTTTCAATGGTGCCAAACCGTGTGCTATAAATTTGCATATGCATACACTCACTCATTCGTTCATTGAAAGATTCGATGCGATAAAGGCTCTTTACACCACAGCAAGTTAAGCAGGTAGGCAGGTAGGCAGGCAGGCTCAAGTTTCTGTGGTAGCACTGCATTAGAGCTAACAAGCTAGTTAGCCCGTCTCTCTCTCTGTCTGTCTGTCAGTCAGTCCTTTATTGTGAGAGCTGTGTGTTGCATAGTCAAAAACTAAACAATGATTCTAATCTTTAGATCAGGCATGACTACTTATGTCGAGATGTAGGTTTTTTGTTTTTTACCCATTTTATGTTACTCCAGTTGTTGTTTTTGTTATTTAAGAACAAAGTGAGGCTATCTTGGTGTTGTTGTTAGATATAAAGTTAATAGAATGTTCATGATTATGTTGTTGTGGTTATCTATTGAAATTTAAAATAATATATATATATGCACATAAAGATTGAGCTTGTGTTGTGTATTGTATCTTGTCATTGTTGTATTTGGTTAATCAGGCTTTTACATTATTTGCGTTATTATAATAATTTCAGTAATGTGCGGAAAAATAATCTCACAAAATGGTGATCACAGAATTTTCCAATTCCCAAGAAACAGAATAACTATGCAAACTTAAATATAAACTATACCCAGCAACTATAAGTCAAGCTAAGTAGTCCGTATATACCTACCCAACCATTTACTACCTATAGAGCGGAATCTAAATATGCAATGCGGTTCTCTCCACCAGCTACGGTCCTTTGAAAATTAGATTTTTGAACAAAATGCAACAATTACTTCATATACAAAAAACAAACTCGGATCTAGAATCGGGACATAAATTTTCCCACGGACACACATAATAATCTTTTTACATAATAGATTTTGAAATAAGCTGCTCTTTGCACCATTTGTGGCAAAGAGTGTATTAAGTTTGTGCGGATGTTTGTAACTCCTAAATGGCAAATGCCACACCCGCCTTCATCGATTAACCATGTTCGTCTGTGTGTTTGACCATGTAAATATGTGCGCAAGCTACAGGTCGCATTTTTGGAGATATTTCGATTAAATTTGGCACAAAAAAATGTAAAAATGCCAAAAAGTAACTTAATTGAAAATGGACTTAATCGCATCATTTTTAGAAGCCCTCCTCATATAAGGTACGAATATAACAAAAGTCTCTATTTGGCAAATAATCGCAATTTTTATTAATTATAAAAAATAGTTAATTGGCTTAATATTGTGCTGCGTTAAGTTTGTATCCGATCGGACCATTTTTAGAACCTCTTTTCATAAATTATTATATCATGAAGTGACTTATATAGCAGTGCCTCGCGTAACTAATTGTAGCATAATTTAAGCACGTAAGTGATGTAGGATATTAAATGGTCGGCCTTGACTGACTAACATTTTCACTTGTTTATTATGATATAGAACGTACGTGAAGAAAAGTTATAATAATCAGATCAGATTGATTTTCAATGTGACCGCCTCTAACCAAACGCCCTTCTACCAGTATTCATCAATGAATTTCGAAAATTGCGATCCTTATATTGCTCAAAAGGAATGCAAGGGCAAACGGATGGACGCATAGAGAGAAATTTATTATTATTAATAATGATTCTCACAATACTTTGGCTTAACTATTGGATCCATTGGTGCCGTAATTAAAGAAATTTGTTGTTGGAATTTTAGGAAGTACGCAATAAAATCTGTGAGAGCTATCATCTCTAAAGCAATGGTAACAAGCAGACGTAATTGTGTGGAAAAAAGCAACAAACACTAACAGAATCATAATAGAAGTCAACTTTATTACGCTCAGTATATCTTTTCCATAGAGCTCATGATTTATTGATAATAATTCATTTGGTATTCAGGGGTTAATGTAATGAGTGGGTAAGTGCCTACATAAGCCACCCAAAGTAAAGCATTTCCTTAAAAGGAGTATTAAAGCAAACAAAGTCTAACGAATGTGAGCCGTCGTAAATTTGTTCTCTCTGGTATGTAACAAATAAAATATTTTCATTTTTGAACAATTATAAAATTGAATATGAAACGTACGAACTCTTCTATGACTAATCCCTACGCAGTGCTTCTTTTATGTAAAAATGGAAGTTTATCAAATTGTTTGTTAGTTTATAAATCAAGACAGTTTGAATTTTATTATGACAGTTAGCCCTGATGTGGATATAAAATAGTGTGATATGTGTAAACAGAAGAGGCTTACAAGAGCAATATATCAACCTTTTTATGTATATATGGGCATTTCCTAGGGTACTTAAGCAAAATATTTTACAAAACGTGTAGGGTACATAATATATAGCTGAAACCCCTCTACAGTTCACAGAGCTCGAATGGATGTAAAACGGACCTTAATTTAGACTTTCTTCTATTCGTTGGCAACATTTGAGCACCACTCTCACCCACCCACATATCCAACCAATTAGGAATAGATCAGTTTATAGTTTATACAGTGGTCGCGCTTATGCCTTGTTAGCTGGTCCTAGTTACAGTCATTGTTTAGAACAGAAAATTACCTTAAGAGGATTATCTTTCAAAGTGTTTTCCATTTATCTCATTAATGTACGTGCACGCGGTTGAGTGTTGGTTGAGGGAGGGACAAAGGATATGCGAAATGAATGGAATAGTTAATTTGTTTCGTAAATTTTTACAAATATATATATATCTTTGCAAATATATAACAACAACAACAACAACAACATACCCACCTACTCTCTAATGTAAACCATAATATATCTGCAATAAAAAGACGCAACGCGAATGTGGAGGATGCATAGAAAGAGAAGGAAAGGGATATATAGAGAGCGAGATGGGGAGATATTAAGTCCATTTACACTATTTACACCCAAATTAAGTACAAGCATACATGTAATACACACATACATACATGCATACAAATGCGAAGTGGAAAATGATGAGTATACGGGCAGGCAGGCGGGCATGCATGCATGACTGCTTCCAACACATATACGTATGTGCATACACGCAGTTACCTACATTAGTGTTATGCTTTCATTGTGATCATGACATTGTGTATGTTTGTGATTGAAAACAAAAACACTCATAAACCAGGATTAATTTCATTTTGATTCATGCTTAAATTGTCAAAATATGCATGTATGTGAACGTATAATATATATGAATAAATAAGCACATATGTGTGGTAGGAAAGGAAAGTGAGGGTGAATTATTATTATTAAGGTTGTTGTTGTTGTTATATACCCGATTTTATTGTAAATTTAGCGCATCATCATGGATTTCTCAAAACAAACCAAAACACGTCACACCATACAATTCAAGCTGGTTAAGCCAGCGAACTGACTGGCTGGCTGCCTGGCTGCCTGGGTGCTTAGTTGGCTGCTGGTTAAAGGAAGTTTGTTATGATTTGTGTATATGTGTGGTATGCGTGTGTGTAGGCATTTGATACGTGGGTGTTTTTCCGTATGAATAGCCAGAGAGCGTTCGGTTTGGTTTGGTTTCGCATTTATTATTGTTAAATGAATTTGTGCAGTAATTGAAATCACAATAAAAATTTAAGCGATGACATGTGCTCGATAAATAAAATTTATAATATAATAGAATATATACCAACAACAACAACAACTAGTGCTGTATATGTACATATACACAATAAATGGTCATTTCATGTGATTTGTTGAACTACTCTTTACGGTCCGAGCATATGGGTGCGGATGTTTCAATGAGTTTCGTTAGTTATGAAGTCAATTTATATTGTATTGAATTAATTTTCTCTCCAAAGGAAACGTTTTCACCAACTGTCCACATAATGCTCCTGTCTTCTTCTTCGCATAATAAGCACAATAAGTATAAAATATTTATTACTAATAAATTTCAATGCACACGGAATCATTTAAATTTGTTTCGGAGAAATGCTGGTTCAACATTTTTAGATTTTTTCACGTAATTTCTACGGTATGAGTGTTTCTGACGGCATTTTTTGAATTCTTTTGATAGCAATCAAACACAATAAATCAATCAAGCAGAGGAAATAATAAATGAGAAGACCATCATCGTGAATGAATACATTGACTTTGCAACCTTAAAGCCGATTTTCGTTTCAAGCCATAAATGAAATTGATTTTGTAAGCTTACAATCAACAAGGCCTCCCTTCTGTACCCCACCTCTGTCCCTGCACCACTCTGAATAAGTTTAGTTCATTCTCTTTCTCCTGTAAAAGTTATAATTGTTAACAGTCATTAACTCGTCAGATCAGTGACCTTAACTTTATACATTTACATTCGAATATATAGCTAATCTATCGTAATGTTAAGGAGAAAAACTTCAACTGCCTTGGTAGACGAATTGGAACCATTGATGATCATTAACGCGATATGTGTTAATTCATCGTTAGTTGGCATATTTTTTATCAATAGGTGATCTATTCAAGTGGAAGGATACAATAAAGCATAATGCCAACACTTTTCTATTAAATTGGTCAACACTTGAGTGTATCATATATTCAAAGGTATGTTACTTATTGAAAATAACACAATTAATCACGATTACGTTTTTCAAACTATTTGAAAAACACCTCAAATCACAGTGACTGTGATCTGTGATCTGTGATCAATCAAGACCCTACATATCCAGCCAATACTAAAAGTTGCGAAAAACATTTAATTTTACTCCTCTTCTCTTCTGCAATGTACACGTAAGCATGCGTAGGGCCAAAAGTGTAAATTGTTGGAATTAATGTGCAGTTATAAAAAGTAATTTTCGTAAATTATACTAATTTTTATAAAAGCCATAAATTGTAATGAGTCAATCAAGTTGATCTTGATCAACATGCTCATCACAAAATAAACGCTTTCATCCACATTGTTGTGATTATGAACAACACCTCGCCGGTTGTATGCATGACTCTCTTCTTCTTTTGTTCACTCCTCAATTTAAGTCATCACCCCACACACTCGGGCAATCAATCGAAATTATTTTAACAAGCACACTTGATGAAATTAAAGTTAAACAAATTTCATGAACACCTGAAGGAAGGTAACGTAGCGACCAAAGTCGAGGTGATTGTATGTTGAGTGATAGGTAAGTAAAGACGTACGCAATCAATGCTTAACAAATGAGTTTTTCAACAATACTCGTTCATTACGTACTAGTGGATTTCGAGAAGGGACGAAGAATAGCGGCAAGACGAACACACTGAGTTTTGCTTTTACGCGATTTTTTTTTGTGCCAATACCCAGAAATTTTAAAAAGTTCTGCTAAAAAACTTTATTTTATAAATTGTTCTTAACTATTGTGTCGAAGTTAGAAAACGGTGCTAATGGAATCTTCTTGATGCGATTTTCTTATGCTAATTTTGAAGCATTACATCTATCTACATCTGAACGTTTGTACAGACTTTCTCCATGCAGCTTGAGACTGGGCCCAAGCCAAATTTAGTTGTTTACTTGCCAAATGTTAATTTAGGGAGTTACGAGATAACTCTTGTTGCTTCTTCTCTATAAAAGAGAATCCTTCCTGCTAGTAACCTGAAAAGTGAAATTTCACCAGAGAAGCCGCAGATAATACGCACAATTTGTGAGCACGTGAATTCAAGAGTGTTTTGTACCTTGATGAAAACTTTCGAGTGTAGATTGCAAACGTTTAAGTTAATATGGTGAATAACGTCTAAAATGCTTCAAAATTGTAGCATAAGCAAGCAATAACAATAAACTCAAATTACGAGCATACTTGTGCTACACTTTCAAGTTAATCCCTTTCCACAGAGATTGTTGTATGACCCTTAGAGCGGCCGAAACTTATGTATTTACATACATACGCACAACGTTCAGTGCTGTACTAGCAGCAATCTTAGTTATAAGCAGGCAAATAAAATGTTATCTTAAAAGTTAAATATAATATTAAAGCAGGGTGCAGATCTTGGGGTGTTTAACTTTGTATTCAGAATTTTAACATCAAACATCGAATAATTCGAAAGTATATCGTTTACCGTATAAACGCCGCCTCAGAGTTGCAATAAATTATAGTGATGATGCTTAACAGCCATTACTGTTCAATATTTGAAAGATGCCGATCTAGACGTTGAGGCGACCATGAGATGACCAAATAACGTAACGTAGCGGCTATTCAATAATTAAAAGGATAAATAATTGAAAAGCAATTTTAGCCACTTATCGGAATTTCTCTTCTAACAACTTCATTAAAAGCAATGGGTTTTCATACAACCTCAATTATGTTTAAGATTAGTTTATGTATTCACATGCTATCTACATACTTTATGGGGGCAACTGAAATCTTATTCCGGTAGTTCTAAATACAATGAGAAACCTTACTAAGTTTCCGAGAGATATTGTACTTAGTGTTTTTTAGACGATTTGACGACGAGCTTACCACTTATGAAGCTTATCACTTAAGTGGTCCAGGATGGTTTTTTTATGAAGCCCCTAACCCCTAAGTAGCCTGTACCATCAGAGTATTAAATAAATGTCGAATGAGGAGAAAAACTTCTTTGAATTATCCATGCTGTCTGCTTAGGCAGCATATCCAACTAAAGTGTTACAGTAGAATGTCAAACAAAAAGATCCATTTTACTTAAATTGAAAAAAAGGACAACTGACCAAGTCGTTAAGCACAATTAGCCACAATAAATGTATGGTCAATTAATATTAATGCCAAAGTATGGGATGGCTTATAAATAAAGTAATGACTGCAAGTCGTTAGGGCACAATATTTATTCGGTAACAAGATACCGGAATTGTGTAGAAGTAACAGAGAATTGAAGTCAACACAATTCAAATGAACAAAAAAATATATTTGGTTGAGGCGAAATCTTGAATACCCACCATAGATGCTTCAAAGATTTCCATACTCCCTCGGATGTATGTCAATATACTTTATAAACAATCCGGAAAACTTACTTAAAAAATTGCTCTTTTTCACTTTTTGTTGCGTTGTGGGCGCATCGCTTGACCGTTTTTGCACAATTCCAATACCACCCAACACTTCTGCCGAATTTGAATCGATATTTCAATTTTTACGGCCAGGATAGTGCTTACCACAGAACAAAAAAACAAGGCTTGATCGACTCAATATTCGACCTTGATTCAGAGTAATTCTGGGCGTTGCAAACGTTTTGACAAACTGACACGCACCCCCATACATATGATGGTGGGTACAAAGCAAGCAAGCTCAGAAGCTAAAGTTGTGTAAACGCTTAAATGACAAAAGTTGTTAAATGCTGCAGCTTAGGGGTAATTCGAGAGAATGAGAGGTGCTTTATTATTAATATGTGGCAACAAGAAATTGGTCCATCTCTCTTCTTTTATAATCTCTAACCTGAAAGGAAGCTGGAATCTGTAGCTAATGTGATGCAGTTGCTTATAAATCATTGGATGTGTACGTGTGTGCAAGGGTATTGGCCTTGTTAAGTGAACACCGTGAAATGAGATTAAAATTGTTCAAAACCTTGAGTTTACTGCAACGCAACGATCTGCAGTAAATTTTCAACACCCGCTTCAACAATTATGTATAAATGCTACCAAACAAATTAAGCGCGTCGCCGGCAGGCGACTGCAAAGTAAAGCCTAAAGAAAACACTCCATTATGGTTGATAACATGTGTCGGCCGTCGAGCTGCATAGCAGCAACAGTAGAAGCTGTAGCAATAATCAGACTTTAACAACCACTAGCCAGATAGCAAAGGCCCCTGTTTTTACACACACAAAAGCCCGTATCTCCACATTTCGTTGCTTCAAGATTTATTGAGTTATAATTCGGGCGCAACTACATATATACGTCTGCGTATATTTATCCGTTTAAGTCACACTATTTAATTTCTCACTTGCGGTGAAGATGTTCTGGAAATGAAAATGAAAAAATCACATGTAATATGCACATACAGACGCATACAGAGGCTGACTTGAAAATAAATCAATACCATTGACTGGTGTACAATCTTAGAAGGCAGCGAACTTGCGGGCAATCGCCTGCAATCATACATCCACAGCTAGCGAATGAGCGGCACAAGTGCGAAGCTATTTGCAGTCAGTGTTTGCATGCGTTTTATCGCATGTGACAAGGCGACAAATTTATGGCTCAATGTCAGCCAAGTCAATGATTATTCATTATATTAATGCTCCTATAATGAATTGTTAATTGCTTGCTAAACATCGCACAAACAACAACATCGTACATTGCCAGCAGATGTACATATAATAATATTAATTCTAGAATAAGACAGAGGGGCGACGATTCCGAAAATATAATGATTCTGCGTTCTTTGCTTCAATTCGTACAAGAAACGAAAAACTACTCAAATTCAACATAGTGTGCAGGACATGTGGAGAAATGAAGTAGCAGATAAGTTATACAATAGGAAACTTTACAAGTATTGTTTCCTGGATCAGTTTGCCATTCTATTGTATTTTAGAAATAAAGACAAATAATTAGACTCAGCTTCGCATACTGACGTATGCGGCCCTACAATCGAGATAAACTTTTGCCAACATTGTATAACATTTCATGATGCTTCTTCTGTCTAACAATTGTATTAACACAGCTGGTTAAAGCTTTTATTGGAAAGCCCACATCATGGAGCATTTCGAATTCTTGATACTGATATCAGTCCCAAATATACACAAACTTAACAGAATAATATGTTAAGGCCAAGTGATGTATTTGCTTCTGTTCAATTTTTCATTGTGTCACAAAAGCACTCGTTTCATTTATGATTCTTCCAAGCCATTCATTAGAGTATTGCAGAATCATGTACGTAAGAGTAATGAGCTCGCTAAGCATTTGAAGATTAAATTAATGACAATTTGTTTCTCGCTCTGTATGTGATGGTCACATAATCGCTATTGTTCATGCTCCGATAAGTGGTATCAATGGCTCCTCTAATTATGTCAAAAGTGCAATCGTGTGTTAATAATCAATTATTTATACAGCAAGCATTACAACGGGAGTCGTTTAGGAAAGACAAAAAACCGTTCATATGTATAAATGAACTCTTGTGCGACAATCCAACATTTTGACATTTATGAGACTCTTTTTCTGCGGCTAGGTAATATTAATGATTTAAGAGAGAAGAGAATTTTTTTATAGAAGTGGTTGGCCTTACACATTATTCATTATGCGTTATATCTAATCCAGAGTTAATTCTTGAATCTTCCTTTCTTTTTCTGCGGCTTGCTTATGAAGAAATTGAACAAGTTTTTGTTTCAATTATAGGTTTGTGAACTGTCACTCAATATGACACATAATTAAAATGATCCCTTAAGTCAATATTATAGCTCTTTATCAATCCTTGTTCTACAAAATGCAATATATATGTATAGAACAATGGATGGGAAGGGTCTACTTGTTGTTTGTTCGTTGAAGAGTTATTAATGAGAACTGTGCGAAAAAAGCTTGGCTTAGGCCACATATTAAACACCCTCCTCATAGTGGGCGTGCCAT
Source organism: Ornithomya fringillina (assembly GCA_963978525.1). Lineage (NCBI taxonomy): Eukaryota > Metazoa > Arthropoda > Insecta > Diptera > Hippoboscidae > Ornithomya > Ornithomya fringillina. Next base: position 17,663,852 of record OZ021691.1, on the reverse strand, counting down.
GTAAGTGATTACGTCTTCTAACATTTTTTGGAATATCGATGGAAAGCTAAATATTAATATGTGAACCGCACTTGTTAGCTAACAGATGAAGTTTTGTTGATTGAGGGCGTGGCTCATAATTTCAGCTCAATATCTCAAAGAGGGTGCCATCTACAGACGGACGCACGGTCATATACACACACCGACCCAAATGTATATTTGCTGATTAAAAATATATATATTTTGTAGGGTGACTGACGCCCCTTTCTGGGTATTGCAAATGGAATAGCAAACTTAGTATATCCCCATAAACCTTGTGCCCATGTAGGGCAGTTGTTGATTTTGTTAAAAATAGCCCCACCGCAACTACGTTATTTGCAAATGCGAAGGGTGTCCCGTATTTGATTGAGCCAGACGTAGCTTTCGTTCTCTCCTACTTATTTATGACTATCTACTTACTTAAAAATGATCAGCAACGGCTGCTAGTGTACGAAATTGTTATGTGGATTGGTGTCTTGTGCGGTTGCTGCGCTTTCCGCTTCATTAAATTTTTCAATTCTCATTTTTATCGCTTACAAATATACGCTTCACTCTTTTCACTTTTCGAGCCATTTAATTATCCCTAAATGGTGACAATCGGTGGCAAATCCTGTTGTTGCTGTTGCTGTGGTTGTAGACGTTCAACCATAAAAATATAACAAAATTGTTTGTAGAGGTGAATGTAGAAGACAAGAAAAAGCCAAATCATGAGTTTTTAGGATTCATTAATAAATCGTTTAACAGTCATTGTTGTATAAATACATAAAGACTCTTGCACGTACATCTATTATTGTTATTATAATTGTTGTTGTTGTTTGCTTTATTATTATATCCTTATGATCATATGTCTCAGCTCCCTTACGTTTGTTTGATTCGGTTGATAATTTTCACGCATCGTTGATTAAAATTTCATTTGAAATATTTTTGTTCTATGCTGTGTATGCGCATGTGTGTGTGTGTGTGTGTACAACACATTCTACATTATGGGATGAATTGTCTCTTTTTTAACAATATAATGAATGTCGTCGTCCCCGTATTATGCGAGTACGCTAATGTTTGCCTGCTGTCATTTCGAGTGTTTGTGTGTTTACGATGCTGATAATGATAATAAAGTGCAGGGAAGTTAATTTATTATACATTTATTTTATTAGTTTTGTGATTGCAAACAAACGCACGTACACAGATCGCTTGTGTTTATAAATGGCATCGGCATCGCTGTACAAAATCGAAGAGAGAGTCTGATACCTGATGGAGTTAATATAGTTTGCGTTTGAGTGAATTGGAATTACGGTTTAGAGATATCATCGCTTTATCGAAATGAATGTGACCTGATTATGTACAAGATTGCGTTTCTTTCTATTTGAATGTTCAAGGCGTAGTGCACAGATAATGAGTGTGAGTGTTGGCGAAACTTAGCGAAACTTATGGTGGAGAGCCATGAAGAAGAGTCTGGAACCCATGCTCACATATATTGTATAATTCGTATTATAATATAATTATTCGGTGCTGTTGTTGTTGTTGAATCTTATTTTCATCTCTTTGTCTCACACAAATTTTTTTATGGTGCTTTTTAATTTCTATTAATTGTGAAAAATATTTATTGTACTCGTTAATGAAGTGAATTAGGAATGAAGCTGCAGCATATTGCTGCACACCTTTTCCTTTCTTTATTCCTTTTGTATACCACACAGTGTATGTGCGGCAGTTAATTAAAACTACTTGTATAAAAATCATCCCTAAACAAACAGTTTGGCCCTCTTACGGTACGGTATACAAACACCAATGAGGGATTTGGCGTTGTATTGGTAGAGAGAGCATTTTCATGGCTGTTTATTTTTGGTTGATTTCCTTCGTTTGTTATTTCCATTTGTCGTCCTTAATCGTTTAAATGTTGTTGCTGGCGTTGTACATTTTATTATTAAGAGGGTTAATTTTTCTTATTTATTACTCTTCTTCTTGTTCCAACTCGGTTAGCTTTCTGTTTTAATGAGCCTCATTAGAATTGAACTCAAGTGACGATGAATTTCAATTTGAAACGTGATTTATAGTACAAAACGCAGTAAGCTTGACACCATTTTATTAATATACAATAAATGGACAATTCGAACCTTTTGAAACAGAGAACAGAAAACAGTGTTGTACAATAGTTAAACAATATTGTTACTTTGCATATGAGGGTAAAAGCGAGATTGAATCCATGAGAATCACAAAAACGACATTAAAAGCTTTTGTTATTGTACTTATTACGTACTGCGGACATTGCGTTAAATTCGTTTTTAGCAAAGTCAGACGCGAATGCATATGGATACGTATTTATGAACATATTATGTACTTCTCAGTAAAATTCATTCCCCTGTTCATTCCCAAAATATATCAACGCCTCATTAAATTTCCATTAAATCAAACTGTCGGCTACGTAATGTATGCATATGTTCATGTAACGTTTTGAGACATAACATAACTTTTTATCTGCCACAAAAATTGATCTATAATCTTGAAATTTGTTAAACATATACGAGTATATAGTAATCCCATCCATTAAAACTCGACTTACCTGTCACACCCACTTTTGTAGCTTGAGGAGGTGTTTAAGATTTGGCCTAAGTCAAATTTATTTTTCTTATTCTAATTTTTCTTGTTGTTTTTTTTGCTTGTTTGTTTTTTTGTTTTCTTTTTAACTAGCTATAAGATGTAGTATTAAGTATTTTAAGCATTTTACATACTCCTATATACTAAAAATTGTAGTTACTGTTCGGCCTAGATTTGTCGTTTTAGTCATCAAGCTGGCGCTGGTATTTTTCGTACGCAGGATGGAATTGAAATTGGCAAAAAAACTGAAAAAACAGCAATTGTTTAAAGAATTTTCTCCGAATTAATCACAAAAGTTTGTCTCTGAGAGATACGTTGACATATGTACACATTAGAAAGCTTCAGTCTCCAAGAATTGATCTCAGTCCAATATAGCTTCATTATTTGCTAAGTGTTATGATTTAATTATATTTTTCTTTTAAGAGATCTAAACAACATGAACGGTTATCCTCGATCGTAAATTCTGGCCATTTTTGTTGGCACTTAATGGAGAATTTTGATTAATCACTTAATGAAATTACTGTCATGTGCATGTTTTATCTTATTAGGATATAAAATAAAGGGCAAAAACTCAGCAGGAGTTACGATTCTATCATTGAGGGTGAAGTTTGCCAAAAAAACATCGCCGAAGCAGTTCAAAGCCACCATGACGATTAAAAAGTTCTATGAGAATTCATTCCATGTTCTACAGAAAAATAAAACATAGAAAATTTTTTATTATGCGTTACATCGTGGGTGTGAACTCTGATCTAATTTCACATATTTTTGAAGATCCTCAAAAAATTCCAATTTTTTTTGGAAATCCCTTTATCTTTTGCTTTTTATAATGGTAAAATGTAGATGTGTTATGTTAATGTTAGACAAGCTGCCGCTTCAAGGCTTGTTGAGGGTAGTCAAGCTGGGCGCTGCCCAAGCAACGCTCGTCTTACATCTTTGTGCTTAATGATCCCTCTGGTAGTTTATGTGATGTTTAGGTGTTATTTTTAATTGTTGCTTGTGGTGTTAAAATTATTGTAAGTAGCTGCCAGTTTGTAACACATGTTTTGACCGCAGCAATAAATCATTATTATAGCGCTATATAGGGCGGATCAGTTGTCTATGTCTACGTTAAAAAGTGTGATGTTTAAATTGCTAACGCCTAAGAAATGTTTTTATAGATAGTTCTTAAATTTTTTTCATTTTTAGAAAGGAGAGAAATGCAAAGGCGCTTTGATTCCTCTTCTGCAGAGTCCTAACGCACTGCAAACACGTAGTGCACTTAATTTAGAAAAAGAATCAACAAAAACATTCTTATCAGCAAATGAGCCATTGCGAGTGAAAGTGGTGCAACTCCGTTTTTGAAGCATGTCAGCTTAACTATTTTTTCATAATTTGCATTCTTCGATGATTTAGGAAAATTGAACATGCACCGCTTTCATTAACAATGGCTCAAATAATTGCCTGAGCAAAACTTCTCCAGTGTCTAGGTCAATTCATTCAAACGAAATTTGTTTTTTTCACTTTAACGCATTAACAGCATGCCTGCGTTACATGTGAAAACGAGGGTGTTGTAAAATACATCAAAATACAAACAACAGGCAATTATCCCGCATTTCCAAACTTTGTTGTATGATTGTCAAATGGGTAAGTTGTGTTTTCATTGCATTATCAAGTCGTGCATACTCGTAGACCCTTTGTCATTATAATGGGATTTGTGCAAACAAACAAATGCTGGACACTTAAACCGTTTGTTTATGATGAAATCAAAATAGATTTGTGATTGATAAACATCTTTATAATTCTATTGTAGCCATGGTCATGGTTTTGAAAATAATTGAAATAAAACATTAGATTGTGTGCTTAAAAAATAAGGTTATAACGAATTCACAATCCGTACAAAGTCTTCTTTTTGGATATTTGTAACGTGGTGTTTAAAATATTTAAATAATTTATTTATTTATGTGAACAAGTCTGGACCTATACAATATAAACTTTAAAATCAAAGCTCTCCGGGTGGTTGGATCACATCCTTATAGCCTACCTTTCAATCACAACTTCAGTACAATGTTTCTATAAGCATCACTGTGACCCGCACTCAAAATATTTATATTCTAAGTCGGGATGAAATTTAAAGTCGATTTAACCAGGCTCGTGTGTAGCAGAACACCGGTCGCATCGTTATTTTGAAGCCTTCTTCTCTTATTTTGATTATGTTAAATAGATGTCGAAGTACGTTCAAATCGTTAGTCGTTAGGGGAGAGTAGAGATACTTGTGGGAAAACTGCTTATCTATAAGTGGTTTATAACTTAAAGACATATGCCTCGATTGTTTTTGTTTTTAATTAACCACAACAAGACATATGCTGCCATCCCATGCAGCAAACGTAACCAAGATTACTGAGAGCAAATGATTGTTATGCTGGTTATTGGCACAAAACTCTTTGTTCGACCTTAGTGGTCACATGTAGAATTTTCACAATTTTGGAAATTTTTATAAGAATACAACAACAAAGCACGAGCAGTACATCTAAATCGAACAATAGATGAAAAGGCAAACAATTAATTTCAATTTTTTAAACAATAAGAAGTATTTGTCAGAATTTAATTTATAACCATGTGCAGTTGGGGCAGTTGCCTACGGATGGGTAAGTAAGAGTGTTGGCAAAATATATGAGAAATCGGTAAAATTCCTTTGCAGCGGCCTCACTTGAAATCCATTAGAAAACATTTGAAAAGAAAATAGAAGAGAAAGTGTGAAATTATTGCCGCTAACATGCTGTCGGAGGAAGCGACACTAAACAGCCCAGATTTTCCCAACCATACCCAACACCTCACTGATTACGTTACAATTGTTATAATTGTTACTGTTTAAAGGTGCGTATTCTCTGAAGGTATTGTCTGTGCGGTAGGCTGCTGTTAATAAAACAATACCTTGAACAAATGTTTCTAAGCGTGCAGGTTCCGCTAGCCTACGCACTCTATAGTGTGTACATAAACACTACAACGTACTTTCAAGTGCCTTCATCGGCAGTTGCTTACGCCCACAACATGTAACATATTCATCCACATACTTGCAAGGATTTTTCCAAGAAGATCAAATTTGTAACGAAAGCATTCTCTCTCTTTCGCTCCATGTCAGAAATGTATAGTCCAGAGAAAATTGCATTTATTGTCTTAAATAATTTATTACCCAAGAGAAAGTAATTGTCTTCCATTTGTGATAAATTGCGTAAACTGGAAAAGATATTTTCCATAATTATAGCCTTGTAATACAATCCTGTACAAACGTAAGCGCCATATAGGGATGAACAATGGCCAACACTTCAACATCTGATTCCAATTTATCGTAAATGTTATATGACCGTTAGGTTTTCACAACGCAAGAGTGTAGTTTCACGCTTACTTAAAGCAGCAACAGCCGCACAGTTGCCACCTCAGGCGCCAAATTCGTGAACACATTTTTTGAATGCTCCGTTTGAAATGCAAGCAAGCGTTAAACTTTACAGCTACAGAGTGAAAGCGGATGGGAGACAATTTCAGTTTTGAATTTCGAGATCTTGTTACGGTTTATAAGGAAATAAAAAGAATTTGGCTTAGCACGCCAAATCGAAAATATCATCTATATCAGCATGACTTGTATACAATTATATGACGGGTAGAACATTCATCTACCATCATGCACTCACAGATGTCGATGCGCTAAGAAATTTGAAGGAACCAGTGTCATGGTATCTGGGACAGATTGTGCACAATTTCTTTAGCGATCCAACGTTTCATCCCCGAGTACAAACGTCAACTTTGTAGCTCCATGCGCGGGGAATTTCTAGTTAGTTGGTCGGCCTATACTAAAGCGTTTCCCTGGCCGTAAACATTACAAGTGGGCAAAATGGATAAAAAAGGCACGCCCGCTGAGCAAAAGAAACAATATTTTAAGAAGTAACTACAAAAATATAGAAAATGGAACGACTTTGGAGCACTGAAACTGGCTGATCAGAGCTTTGCTTCAACCTCTCACTCTCACATATTTTGTAGCTTCACACTTTCTAATATTTACTCTATGTGTGGAAGCGATTTGACTCTCTGTACGTAAACATGGCCTTCGGTTTTTTTTAATTAATAAAAAGAAACTTTACATTAATTTGTTGACATTCGCGTACTGGTGAATAATAAAATCATTACAGTGCAAAATGATTTACATGAACAAGTCGTGCATTGGAAGAATATCAATGTGTCGTAAACTTGGGGTGAGTGGAGATCAATTGTAATTAAAAGTTAATAAACAAGTGTGTCTGTGTATGCAGCAAGTGTGACTTTATCAGCATTGTACAAAAGTTCAATAAACCCGAAATCAAATTAATTTAATAAAACACCAATAACACGTAGTGCTAATCGATTCCGTTTTCTTATCAGTTTGTTTTCTAATTGTTTACATGACAAAACGCTCATAATTGAGCACACAACGTTGTAATCAACGCTGCGTAGTTCAATAAAAATGGAAACTTGACATTTATTTTACGCATAAATATTTAATCTTTAAACGCTTATCGCACTGTTGTGAGATTCAAAGATGGGCTAACGTCAAGTTGTATTACTTGATGGTGAGATGCTATCGCAGGGGAGCACTTGAGCTGGCTGGAAACAGAGTTCATCTTATCTAAATCCAGCGGCAATCAGACGGCGCATTACACATCGCCTACAGATTGATATTGGATTACTTTCTCCGCAGTCCTCCCTGCATAACTGGAATATTCGTTCTTTACAAGATTCACTTATCGTTAAATTTCTCACTTTGAAATCTTTTCTACTGAAATTTACAGTAACAGAGTTTATAAAATGTTTCGATATTTCTTCAAATAAACGTTGAACCCATACAGTAACGATAACCTTTGCATGTAAGAAGTGAATGCTTTTGATATAACAAGGCTTTCTCAACTACATTCCTAAATAGATTTGAAATTCAATTTCAAGAGTTAACAGGTCAATGCAACACATCAAAAGATAAGCTCGAGTTACTTTGTCAAACACATGTAAATGGAAGAGCATAAAATATGGTAAGAATAAGTAAGAAAACCAAATTTGACATGGGTCATATGTTAATTACATACCTACATACAAATAGTGGGCGTGGCAGGTACATAATTATGTCCACTAATAGTGCGTGCATTACATAGAAGCTGGCAAGTTGAGTTCTACGCCAAATACAGGTTTTTGTAAGTTGTGTGTGTGTGTATGCTATATGAACACGCCCATTTTTGACACATCGGTAGATGGGATGAATTGTAAATATTTATATTAAACTTTTATCTTCACAAGTACATTTTTGTGGCATATAAATAGATAAGGATGGACATACAGATGAACGGGCACGATCGGACGTATCTAGATCGATTCCGCTTTGGATGCTATTCAAGTATGTGTATATACTGTGTAGCATCTCTGACGCGTCTTTCTGGATGGTGCACCCGAAATACCTAAAGTAAATAGTTGTGAAAAATAGTTTAAAAAAAATTATAATTTTTGATGTATTGCATTGGTACTGTAATGTAGAGACTTACGAGCCCACTACAGTTTCACATATTCACTTCTTATACCCTCCACCTTAGACAGACGCATGTTAGTATTTAAATTGGTAAAAAAATCGGTTGAGAATCCTGTCTACACAATTGAGCTGTGAAGTTGAAATTTGTCCTGGTTCCTGCTATTATACATTTTTATACCACTAGAGTGTAATAATTAATGCATATGGCTTGTATATATTGTTGTTGTTGTTGTTGTTGTTATTGTTGTATATAGATTAAATGAAATTCATCACAACACAGAGCACGGGTTCAATTGTTGGCCATTTGTGCGGCACTTAAGCATTAACTCGATGATAAAGTAAAAATTTTGTGATTTGCAAGTCATGTACGATTCATTCTTAAAAGCAATAGTTTCATTCAACCATTACCTCTGTTTGCGATATTCTTAAATTGACATTTGACACGTGAGTCTTAAGTAGAACAATAACTACATAGATTAACTGACATGCTGACCTGTGGAGAGTCAAATTTTTTACACAACAGTATTACTTACCATATAAGTCAATTGGCTTCAATTCTCTGAGGGATTTCTGTTAAATTGGCTAATAATTTACTCGAGTACATCAATTTGACATTTCTCAAGTGTCAAATACTTGAAAATCCATTCGAAATGTTGTACACACATATTCATTCATAATCCGATTTAAAAACAAGCAAAAAAACTGTATTTGGTTTAGGCCAAATCGTAAATACCCTCCGCACCTATGTGCGGACTAAACGACTTTTACGATGAGTACGATTTTTTGTGAATTGTAATCCAACCATGAAACATTGATGGCTGGGATCGTTATAAATTTAAATAGTGTGGTGGTCTTTGAGCGACAAAATTTCAGCTCAATATATAAAAACTTATGACCGCAACAACAGACGGACTAAATCAAGAATATGTAGATTCTTTTTAGGGTCTCTGACGCCTTCTTCTGGGTGCTGGGAATGGGCTGACAAACTTATTATGCCTCTACCTTAAATGAAGTGGTTTGTAAGAGTGCAAGAGGATAAAACAAAAGCGCAATGAAAGTAATAATTAATTTTTAACAGAAAAAGATCCCAGAAAAAAATATCAGTTGAAAATTTTCATTGTGATGGTGGTCGAAGACAAGCCGATTAACAGGATTACTATTACAAAAGATTGTATGTGTACACGTTCTATATGCTTGCTACGAGTAGGTACCTACATATAAACCAAGCATTGTTGTTGTTGCAAGTCTAAGTTTAAGGGCATAACTGAAAATGTTGTTTTTCGGTTAATTTGTTGTCTGACTGCAATTTCGGTCAAAACAATCTGAACTCTAAGTTTATTCATATTATTTCTTATATAACATCTGCTAACCGTATATATGTATATACAGGGGAGAGAGAGAGACATGACTACATCTAGGACACACAACTTCACAGTCAGTCACTTAGCTCAAGTCGGAGTAGATGAATTTATAAAACCATCACCACCACCATCAAAACTGAAAGATCTTGCAGAATCCTTCACACACTCTCCTTCGTAAACTGCTGCTGTTTAATTTGAATTGTGTCTCTTAATAAGCCAATCAAATTTGTGTGTTTCCCTGTGACTTCGTGATCATCTCTTCTCGAGTGTTTCCTATTATTACCCCTATTATCTTTTCCTTTTGTCGCTTATTAATGTTAAATGCCTTTTGATTGCTTTCAAGTGTTGCTGTCCCTTCGTTCAACACTGCCTTATTCCATCTATACGGCTGGGTGCGTGTGTATGTAATACTTTAATTCCACATTTTCTGTCTATTGATTTTATAACAATAATATTAACACACGTTACTTTGGCAGCTGGTTCAAATGAACGGCACAGAATCTAAAAGAAAAAGAAAATCATTAGAAAAGAATTTTCAAGTATTTCTTTTGACATTACGGAGAGAAAGATGTGTTGTTGGATAGAGGATCGCACTGAAAATTGAAATTGAAAATTTATTGATTATTTTGATTGTTTGTTTGGTATTATTAGCAAGGGAATGCTAAATGGAGTTTGAGAACAAAGAATACAAACACAACACTAATGCGCTAGGAATGAAAATATATGGGATGAAAGTGGCCGACGTTTATGATATAAATACTAAATAATATAAATTAACCAGACGTTGGATATCTAGAATTCATACTTGCTAGGAAGAAAGGCTACAGTTGACTCAACACAAAGAAACTGCGGATGAGAATTCGGATGAAGAGAAAGCGGCGAAACAGTTTTTATACCATTTTTCCAGCTTTGGTAGGAGAGCAGGACAGTGCATAGGTGAGCTCCTCACCTTAGACAATTGTAAATATTCTTAAAAGCACAAAAATTATGCTGAAGTCGAATTTAAACTGAACAACTTCTATATTGTTGTACATTGATCGATGAAGTTTTCCTCTGTCACTGAAATATAAACTTGACCACAGCTGTTTCAAATGAATGTTTCCCCTGCCACCCCTGCGTCTGCAGCATAGGCTTCTACATACAAGAAATTCGCAATGTTTCTTATTCTGTGGTAAGCAATTGTTTTTATTGAGTGAACGTCTAAGCATAATAAATATCCTGCGGTTTAAGACTCTTCAGCCAATAATGGACACCTATGGATAAACTACTTGAACAATTGAAACATGTGGACACTTTCCGGATGCTTTAGGAATTTTGTTTTGGTTTCGTACTGTTTGTTAACATCACGTACAGCTGTTGCATGTTTGTGGGCAACGTAAAGAAAACATTCAGACTTAGCTGTTGGCCGATCACTCTCTGTAGGTGATACGTGTATATTTGGGTAAATCATTATTACTCTCGAAACGTCATTTCAGAGTAATTTGTGTGCACTCTTCTATTCGAAACGATTGATTGCCAGACATGCTGCTAGCAAGTCTTGCGAGCGGTTTGACTTATGCATCGGAATACAGAGACAAAGTATTAAGGACTCAAGCGAAGCTGTCTACTTGCCTATGTAGGAGGTATTTTACAGAAAACGAAAGAGCGTGTTGGATAATCTTAAGTAAATACTTATGTAATAAGTACTTGTGAGTCTAGTTTAAATGACTTACTTTGCAACTTAACTGCCCTTGTTCTCAAGTGCTTCCACCACATATTATCAGATTATTAATTATCAGTATTTAAATACCACTTAAACGCTTTTAGCCGCTGTTTACTCAAGTTTAACTTATCTTCAGTATTTTAAGAGTTAACTGGAGACTATAAGCGCAAGTGTGATCACTTCATGTGTGGATAAGTATTTACTCATATGAGTGATGGCAGCTAGTGCCTCATACAGACCACATTTGCACATCGATTGCTTATAAACCCTTTTAGAGTTGATTTTATTAAAGACCTTTTATTGTTTTTTGAAATAATCTTCGCTATACTTAACTTTAACTGTCACTACAACTCATTTCACTTCACTCTAAAGTGCAAACTGATCATGGTCGTAATAACTTGAAAGCAATTAACACTTTTCGATGGCTTCTGTGTTGATTCTATTCACTCTGATTGCTAACATACACATGCAGGTGTGGAACTCCACTTACCATAGCTTAAAAGTTAAGTTTTATGTCATGACAAGTCATGTGATGAGATCGTAGTGTTGGTTTTATGCGATAGAAAATCCTAAATTCTCAACATGTACGAGTATTTTGATGAAGTTTTAATGGTTAAAGAACTATGAATTTTATTTGTAAAATTAGAACTGAGCAGGACAAGGTCCGCAAAGAGTTGCAATTTCACCTGTTTTATGTTAAGGTTTAAGTGTATTGGGGCATAAAATCCTCCAAGAAGGGCTTTCGTTCGGTTTTTATTGTTCTGTAGGCGTCTGCATCGATCGATTTCACTTTTTTTTTCCTTTCGGACGTAAACAACACACATTTGGATACTTTGCTGCTTCCAGCAAATTAGCGGTTGTTATAATGAGTACACGAAAAAGTTATTGAATTATTGTATTTGTCAACGACCAAATCTTAAGTACCCTCCATGCCTACCTACAAATGGGGGGCTTGGCAGATATAATATACGATTATGCATTAACTTGAAAGTCGGGTTTTACGCTGAATATAGTTTTACATAAATTGTGGGAGTGTCCGTTATACGACCGAGGTCACTTTTGACGCAAATAAACTAAAATTCAACTTTATAGGTCAACTTTTTTGGCAGATGTATCTCCTTTTGTCAAATGTGGGCATGGCTCTTCACCACTTAAATAGCGACCTGCTTGCGGAAGCTAAACCTGTAAAAAAAATTACTACCGTTAGAGTGCTAACAATAGCCAGTCAACTGAACGGACATATTTAGAGCGACCCAGATTTTAATGCTGATCAAGAAGTAAAGTCTCTGATGCCTCCTTCTGCGTTTCGTTAGCGTAATAGAAAACTTAGTGTTACCTTATATGGAGGATATAAAAACCAAGCATCCGCAAAAAATCACAACCGAAAAATAAATATTGTACGTGAATAATTTTGAGCTAATATCATATTTCCACAAATTTTGTTAACACATCGAGTAGACTGGTCTTTGGTATAATTGTCAGAAAGGGGATAAAACGCAACAGAAAAAGTCCCCAGTCAACCATAAACCTATTTGAGGAGGGTTCAAATAATAAACGTTAAATAATTTTATTTGCCAAACAAACACACTCTAGCACAACGAAAAGGGATTATCAAGGGATGGCTGCATAAGAACAACACACGGGGGACATTTGGGGAAGAATTTTATTAGGGCTGGTGTATGCTAAAACAACAAAAATCTGAAAACGTTAATAAGCTAAAGAAAGCAAAGGGGATTGTAATAATATCCGTACAACCACAGGCCTGCGAAGCAGTTAAAAGCCATTATCATCATTTAAGATAATTCAATTTTCATTTTTTCTTTTGCGGGGGATAGCGGTTAAAATGGGATTGGGGTTGGGAAAACAAACTAGCAGCTCGTTAGAGAGCTCCTGCAAACATATGCATGTTAACACGGTTTATAGGCACAAGTATGATATATAATATAGGTATAGGCAGAGATATATACCTCCGACCACACAATAGAAATATGGGGGAGATTATGGTTAGTTGGACGGATAACTTTGTTTGTTATTGCTAACATTCATTTATAACCATTTGTTCTTTGCCACGTACCCGTTTACATGTACGATATATAAATTGTAGTACTGCAGTCAATGACTGCCAAGTAATGAATTTTGATTGTTTATTACGGTATTACATGGTTTTCAGAAACTTTATCAGCCATGAATGTTTATGCGGGTGGTGAGTGTGGGTGCCATATACAAACACTTTGTGTAGGAAATCGGAGTAAAATGGACGTTAAAGCGTTAACTGTAGAACAGCAGAACAGAACAGTTTGGTTTTATGTGCTCAAGTGTTGACTAATGAAAACATTTGCTGTCATTTAATTATTTAATTGCCAAACATCTCCTACTACACACACACACTCGTATAGACGTTTATGTACATGAATGCATATTCGTACATATAATGGTAAATATTTATGTAGCAGTTTTTATGTGCCTCTGATTTTTTTTAGTCAGACTGTTTGTTTAACAAATTTCGTTCACTTTCCCGCCCCTTCCTTCATTAACATCTTTGTCTTTGTCATTTTTATCCTTTTCATGTACCATGTCTTTGCTGCAGCTAGCAAAAGAATTGAAATCGTTATATTCCTTGATTTTCTCCCAATATTGCTGTGATGGTGAACTGTTTCTTCCAATGAAGCTTTTAAGGTTGAAATTACCCACTCGGAGCTAACAATAATAATACTATTTACATACTTAACCATAAACATACATCTTATCCCAGGCAACGGCGTGCGCGAGCACAAACACTTAATGGGATGACTGGACGGCAGAGACAATAATGGCAGTCAACCTGGTTTATTTATTTTGTCAATTTGCGAATAGTAACGACGGGCAATAGCAATTCTGTAATAGCAGCACCAATAACAACAACCACACTTTACTTGTCTGCATTGTTTGGCTGAGCATTACAAATCTTTTAAGAGTTCATTAGCAAACGACTAGAAATGTGATTTCAAATTGTTAACACTGAAGTAACAGCGCGCCTACTATCGAATAAATAAATAAACAAACAACACATTCAAGCATACGCGGACAGCGAAAATAGGGCATTACTAACTCAAAGTATTACCAGTCCTAACTGTGGTTGTTAGAAAGGTTCCAAAGAACCGACCAATGCAATGCAGTAATTGTCGCGAACGAAGAAGTACAAGTCAGAACTGATTACATTCTGCATACATATCACGATTTACTACAAAACATTATATTTTGTAGAATTAATTGATATGTGCGCCAGCATATTATTCACCGATCTTAAGCTGAAATTCAATAAAAATAATTCTTATGTAAGTATTTACGCAGTTTGGTGATATCGGTCTATGTACACGCCTACGATGTTACAAAGTAGATTCTCTTATTTTTTTTTTTATACCCTCCACATGAGATGGGAGTATGCTAAGTTTGTCGTTTCTTTTGCAACACCAAAAAGGAGGCGTCAGAGACCCTACAAAGTTTATATATTTCATCAAAAATTCAGTCGATCTAGACGTATATGTCCGTACATCCGCATGTGTGTCCGTTATTGTCGTCATTCTCACGGTCGCAAATATTGAGATGTTGGACTGAAATGTTTTTCAGACAATGAGCAAGATCGCTCAAAGGCCACGCCCACAATCAAAAACCCATGAAGTTACAATTTTGTTTACATATTTATAGTTATACCATTCATGGTTTCCAAAAATCCGCACAACTCCACTTTCAACTTATTCTACTAGAAGGCGTAGTCACTTACCTGCCACACCCAGTAACTGTATGTAGTTGAGGAGGATATCTAAGATGTGACCAAAATAAAATTTACTTTTCTTATTTGTTTTAAATAAAGATCGGCTCTCAGAGCAGACATCCTATGCTGCACGATTCCACTCACCCTAGACGCGGTGATGGCCCAAATCTTGCATTTTTGCATTATTTTATCATTAATACTTAATCGGTTGTATTTTGGACAGTTGAAAATTTTCAATTGATCCAAGTGTCAATAAAAACAAGAACCATTTAATTACAATAGTTAGGAATATAAATCATACGTGAACTCATTGTTTAAGTTGGAATAAAGATCTTTTCCTGCTTCTGCGTTATCCTAAATTATTCCAGCGCGAGCCCTGACAACATTTTGCAGACGCTAGCGTACTCGAGTGTCGCATTTTTTATACAAATAAAGTTATTTATTTATATATGACTTTACGGAAGCTTAACTCAACAATTGTTTAGTTGTTCAGTGCTGTTGTCTACATACCCGCCACTATATATGACAACGTATAACGACTTGTGACTAGACTTGAATGTTTTCGTAAGAAAAGAAGAAAAACACTTGAGGCGTCTTCAGAAGACTCAATATTCAACAAAGTTTTGCGACAATTGTATTTGTTGTGTTTGTTTTTGGCGTTTTAGTGCTTTCGATATTCTTGCCGTGTTACAAGTCCGCAGCTCTGACACATCGTGCGTGATTGTCTTTCATTGCTGTACCGATTAACAAATACAATAAAGACACACTCTTAGATGGCAATTCCTTTTACAACTCCTTAAGGTCAATGATTTCCTTTTTGAGCCGGCAACACTGCTCAGTATTAAAGCGACTTTTTTCCTTGTTTATGGCAATTTGAAGACGCATTCAGTGTCACTTGCCAACTGCTAATTGACATTGTACATATAAACACACACATATATGCACACGCACTCAGTCACCGCAGCTACTACAAAATTGTTAACACTTCGTGGTAACAGTGATAGCCTGTCCATTCTTACATATCTGCAGCTGATACTTATTATTTATGTACACTCCTCACTCAGGTATAACAAACCGTTCCACATAGAGATGATAACGCACATAAGAGATAAGTTTTCAAATAATCAATAAAATTATCAAAAGCCACAAAAAATGGTCCAAAATTGAATATAAATGAACAGCTGAGTGAACAAAGCTGCCATTTATCTGTCAACCGTATCTAATGTCTTTTGTAATGATATCGAATTTCTGGAAATTTAAGTTTAATCGACACACTTCCTCTCCTTTCCCTTCTTCTGCTTCTGCTCACCCACCGTTCGTCGCTTTCGCTCATCCCCTTATCAACATATTTTTGCACGTTAACAAGTTGTCATTTAGAGGAATAGATAACAAATAGTGAGAGAAAGAGGGAGGGAGATAAAAGCCAATTTAAACAAATGCTAAGTTTTGTATAATTTTTCATTCATTCTTGTATGATTCGTACAATATTATCGCAAATTATATATATTGTGGGTGAGCGTGTTATCCCTTCCCACCCTTTCATCGTACACTTAACCATTACTGCAAGACGTTCATTGAAAAAAATTACACAAACGCGCACAACACTTTCCACCTTTCTCCCTTCCACACATTGCCGACTCTTTTATTGACTAAACGCACTCAACAGCGCAATCAATTGTAGCGCGATTGTCAGGGTGTCGTGTGTGTGTGTGTGTGTGTAACTGAATAAAAAAATATTAAAATGTGTAAAAAAACTCTTTTTGGCTTAGGGCGAAAGTTGAACACAGTCCACATTTATGTGTAAACTGTGGGAACAACGGCGGCCTTCTTAAACGGAGATTGAAGTATTCATTCAACGGTCAATTCCTGCACTATATATGGGCGTAACTGTTGCCCGTATATAACAATTACATGATTACGTGCGAAATTTGTGTGATTGATAGATAGGTTTTTGTTTGCTTATGGGCGTGGCTACCAACTGATTTTGCCCGTGTTTAATAGGAACTTAACCATATTTTTAAATTTTTACATCTATAATAAACAATTTAAATTGCACATACGGACGGACACAAATAAGTCGTCCGAGATTTCGATGCGAATCAACATTTAATGCCGTGTGATATCGTGAATATTTCTTCTGGTGGTTGCAAACGGAATAACAAACTGAGGACTCCTGCATACATTAGGGTAGGAGAGGGAATCATAGCAACGCCATAACAGTCGTTAGCGTCACATTATTAACTTAACTACATTATACCAAATATCATTTTCATTACATATAATAAACAGCAGGATCATTATCATTATGTTCATCACATTATGCAAACACACTCAATATACAACATAATCACGTAACACCAGTCACCCTTACCATTCAACATTCACCCAGCCATCTCCTCGGTATCTACTGCATCAGTATTGTATCCCATACTCAAGAATATGAAGCTTAATAAACGTTGAATTCGTTTCTGCTCTGTTGTCTTATCCATATTAGGTCTGCGATGATGAGTGTGCATGTTGGTATGGTGTTCGTATTATTCAGGGGTGTTTTAGTTACAGTTTGTTTGCCAAAAATTGTACACTCACACATATGCAGCCATGAGCTGAACAACCCCTACTTACTTTTGCATTATCGTATAAAACCGCCTCATTGCTCTAACGCCACCACCACCATCGTCCTTCGACATTTTGTAAATATCCGCTACATATGTAAATACGTACATGTAAGCATGGGCATATGCACACTCCAACTGCTGCTTGGCGACGCGTAGAGGTAGTTATATTTGTCGAGAATTTTATTGTTTAAAATTTCGTTTAAATCAGGCATGAGCATATTTTTTATCTCGGGCCGGCTCATCACCATCAACATTACTGGCCGATTTCAACTTTATTATTATACAGAGAAAACGCCACACGCTGCGGTCTTCTGCATGCTCACCAAGTGCTTGCTGGAGTTGCGATCTCCCTCTTGTTCGACGTTCTTCAGGTTCACGTTCAAACAGCATCCTGGCTGGAGCATTGAATTTTTATGTGACGGACATGATTGATTCTGAGCTGGAATTCATCGCCGCAGTCCTTGTGGAGAGCTTCCCTCTCGACACACCCAAAAAAGTCTCTTCACTTTGAATTAGCGTCAATGCTTCAGCGCCATAAAGAAGCTCGGGCCAGAAACGTAAAATATTTTGCGCGGGTTATTTAAAATAATTAATATTTTAATGCGTCATGAAATCAAGTGCCAGGAAACACCATACAGCATCTCCACTGAATGTATGGGCGAACGAATTCTTGAATTCACGATGTCTTATTTTTAAGCAAAAATTTTCATAATTTTTCAGTTTTAAGCTCTTCTCCACATAACGGTGTTTACAAACTTAACTAAGAAAGGCAGTCCATCCATAATGTTGTTTTATTTTGCTCTGCATTTTCTCTTCATACTTTTTCTTTCTTGTATCTATGTAATTTTTGGACTTAAGGATAATTTAGTATGCGGCGAGAAATTGGATCATTGAATTGGCTAAGTCACGCTCTCAATTAATAAAAATCTTCCATGGCCACTAACATAAATTTACAACATTTTAGTTTAGGACGCACGGATGTGTTGAAAATGGGCACAGAGAAGGGCTACGCCCACAAATCAAAGAAAAGTGTTATCGAGGTATCACGCAACACATGCGTTATTAGTCGTTAAAACATATAACAAAGGACGTACGTTTTGCACAAAATCAAATTTCGTATCTGAACTAGTTTTTTGTAAATTGTAACCGTCTGCGTTATCTTTGCCGCCTATTTTTAGCACACCCATGAATACACCAATTCAAATGTTTACTAGTATTCAACTTCATAGCTTTACTTTTGCAGCGGCGAGCGCTTATTCGCGAGTGTAAGCGATTTTATAGTTTTTTCTTTTCTTACGCCAAAGTAAATATATTTTTAATTCTTAATATATACGCGGATTAGACTTTATGCAGAGAATAAGAAACATATTCAAATGCATTGAGAGGTGTTGAGTGGCCAACGTGAACATTAATTTGTGAAGAAATGTTCTCCGATGACTTTTATAAATAATTGCTTACAAATATATTGTAATTGTGCAGCAATACAAATATTTCACATTATAAGTAGAAATTTATTAGCTTCCCATCGTAATTGGTTTTCACCAATTCAACTAACAGCAAAGTTTTATTATGAAATAAATAAATGGCTACTTAAAGGTCAATTAAAAGTTATCGCTTGCTTTGCTCAGCATTGCTTTGCCCAGCTTTGTTTTCAAATAAAATACATATTTGTGTAAATTGTTCATTTAAGCAAATGAGAACGTTGCAATCGACCAAATAATACCCTTCACTTATATGTTTTTATTTCATTTAAAATCTTCATTGATGAAAATCTTATCTGATCTGATATATTGCGGTGTCCCTGAAGGCTCCTTCCGTTGCAATGACCAACTTAATATAATCCCCGTTATAATGTAGTGGGTGAGATGAAATAATTACGTTTTATTTCCAGCGAGATTTGGTCGAATTTTGAGAAGAACATCTTGACCAAGTAACAAAGGGTACAGTCACGTATTTAATAGTTGGTTTTATTTTAATTAAAAGTTCCGTTACTTTTCATCATACTGTGTATATGAACGCCTATCTCTATGTGCTTGTGTAAAGATATATCACCAACACTCAAACAGCTGTTGGTGATATAAAATGCGTGTATGTGTGCGTGTATACTGTACAAATACAATATTTGTAAATACATCTGTAGGTATTGATTTATCTGTTTTATTAGCTTTCTCGCTCTTATTTGATTTCATTTTAATGGGGCGGAACGAATTTCTTTTTATTTTTATTTTTATTTTTTTATTAATTTAATTTAACAAACTGCGTACAAATACGAAAGAATAACATTTCTGATTTCAATTTATTTATTATTCAATGGATGGTTTAGTCTTTGACGCCCACACATACCTGTGTGCGGTAATAATTTATTAATGGTTTATTTGCTCGATTTTGGAGAATCACTTTATTATCAAATGTAAAAAATTATGTTGTTGTTGTCAAAAAGTGAAATATTGGATATTATTGGATTTTATTTCACACATTTAAACTTATGCTTGGTAAAGGAATGCAACGTAAATACGTAATATGTACAAATGACTTGACGTCAAACGAGCAATGGGCGGCAGATCTAGCGTCAGCAGTAACATCAAAATTGGAAGGAAAAACCCACCTCCTTTGGTTGAGTAGTAATAGTAATAGTATTTAAAATACTAAACAACCCTACATCACATATTCAGTTACGATGATCACTAATATCCAAATTTTGCAGTGATCTTCCCTTTAACGTAAGCCTTCACAATCCTAGTTATTGATCAAGCTCAAAAAGCAAAAAACGAAAATCTTTTCATAAAGTAGCTTACTTGCGTTATGTTTTGGGGAAAGTTTTTCAATTAAGTTTGGCAGCTCATCCTGAAGAGAAAATGTTGCCCATAAATTCAGCAAGTTCTACTAAAAGTGGGCACATACAGTTAAGATTTTAAATTTTTTGCAAAGAAAAAAAACCTCATTTCAGAGAAATAACACTTCTGCGTGCTGAAAGATGGACTTCACCATGTTTTAGGTGAAATGAATAGCCGTTCTTTATCCACACAGCATAGCTAGTGGCCTGTTTAATATAAACGAAATCGAAGCATATACATAAGCACTTAGTAATCCAGTCCTTTTAACTAATTCGACCTGAGCAGGTGATCTATGCAGTATTGTGACTGTTGTATTTGTAGCCAGTAAAAAAAATCATTTTTCAATTTCCACGTTCAGTTTTTTTAAACTTTTTCCGTTGGAATTTATTCCTCCTCGCTTCAACAAAATAAAAGAAAAAAGAAATTCCAATTTACCACAAAAACGCTACAAAAAATATAATTTCCGTTTTCTTACTCACTTTTGTTCGTGTAAACGCTGTTCACAGCCCAGCATCATAAAGAGATGTCAACGTTGTGATAAGCTCACCATTGTTATACGGTATATATGAAAATGTATGTATTGAATAAGCAATGAATTCGAGAAAAGAGTGAAAGCAGTCAAGGAGATAAAGGAGATGTTAATAAATGCGACGAAAAATCTAAAAATCAGTTCATTTATATGTAGATTGTTATTGCCGCTTACTTCGTCAACCTCTACGTAATATCTAACCTACGCTGTTTCGCACAATAAGACATATATTCGGTTTTAACTAAAAACAAGTTTCAACGACATTTGGCATAGACCAAATCTCGGTCTATCTATGCACAACATGTGGGCGTGGCTTGCACTTAACTGTACCCACCTTCATGGACCACTGCAGGTGTAGGTGTTATATATATATGTGTTACATTTTGAGCCAATGATATAAACTAAGAATTTCAGTCCAGTGACTAAATTTTTGTGAACGACAGCTCAACTTGAAACTTTTCTAGAAATTAAACGTTTTTTGTCAATTTCGTTCAGTTCAATACCAACCAGGGCACAAAGACTCGCTGCGCTTCTGTTGTGTTTGGAAATTGATGTGTCAAAATTTGATTTCATTTTAAAATCATTTTTCCATATAGACATGGAGTCTTGACTTTCGAATCCTGCCATTGCACAATATATTTGGATGGAGGTGCAGGGCGTAAAAGACGCATAAAAGAAAGTAAAATTGTAACATCATGGTCAGATTGGAGAAACTTGCACCCCATATACATAAAAGTTAACATTATAAATACTTATATTTACCGCATTAATAAACTTATTACTACAAAATCTGTGTAATCATTAAAGAAACAAATTAATTTCATCTATGTAATCACCTAATTATTATACTTTCTCTCCAAAACCAATTCGCTGGTTGTTTGTTCACTTTTATGTACGCACACAAATGGCAAAGTTACTCTTATTAGAAAAAAGTTAAATCTTCCACTCTCTCTACCTCTCTTTCACTCTCATCAACCATCCTATATTTATATACGTAATTATTTCCCCAGTTTGTGTTCAGCTAAAGTACCTTATTAGCAGACGTAATGGCCCCAAGTGATAGAGAGAAAACAACTCGTATTGTTTGTAAATTAATTTTTAATTCTAAACGTAGCAGAACAACAAAACTGAATTACTCTCCACACGAAGAGAATATTCAATTCTCATTAGACAATAGATATACATACATACATAAATACACATCTATACAAAAAGAATACAATTATGAAGCTTTGTTGTTGGCGTTTGTATAATGGGAGAGTAAAATGTAAATTAAGTAAAAAATACATAGAAAATTTATATGCAAGGAAAAAATATGGAGAACACCTCAGTATAGCAGTATACCGATATAAGAAGGTGACGAGCAGAAAATGCCAAGGTACTAGAGCTGAAAGACATTATTGCACACACATACACACATTGTTAGTTTAATATAAGCACAGAAAGTCAGAAATATGTAAAACCAACAACAATATCAACCTTTAATAGAGTAACAGCAATCTAATAGAGAGAGCACCAGTGGCAATAACTGGCAAAGCCTGGCAGACAATTATAGCCAACAATTATAACGTAGTTAAAAAGAGATGTAACGATATCATTCAGTGTGTATTGCACGATAATAATAATAATGGGTGTGTGTGCATATGTAACATATTATAGCAAAACCAATTAAATTGATAAAAATGAAAACACTCACACATGGAGGAGAAACAAATTCATCCAACTGTATATATAGGTACGCTCTAAAGATGCAAATGAAGTTGAACGGGTATAGTGAAGGTGGTGGTTATATGAAAGCAGTGGCTTTATACAATCGACTGAGTGCGAAAGAGAGAAGAGGAAGAGAGCATTTTCAAATTCACCACGTCCAGGGCGTTTACATATGAAATACAATTTCATGGAGATATTGAAACCCACCTCAGTAAAGACAACAAACCATATACTTTCTCTCTCCCTCTCTCTCTTAATATAAAAAATGGTGCTCGATTTTCCCATATATGAATTTATGCGATATGTAGAAGAAAGAAAAAGATAATTATATAATTCTTACCGTTAAATAGTCATTTCTTTTCTTCTTCTTCATTCGACATGTATGAATAATCTGGGCAAGGCCGTATATGTAACGGGTTTTTTGTGTATGAGTGTTTGGGGTAGCACTGTTTGTACTATGATCAACCACTTTTATTTATAAAGCAGTTTTACAACAACAACAATAAACCACACAAACGCACTCACACATGTGTATATATTTCACTACTTGTTATGCCATATGTTCGTGTGTGGATATTGTTGTTTGCCAGTTAGACGGGGAGAATTTTTATACATTTTTCTCCGTGTTGGACTCTTTTTTGTTTTGTTTTTGTTTTTTAGTATAGCTTGATGGTGTCCGTACGCGAACCGAGATTTTCTGAATGCTTAGTTGAGTGTTTAGTTGCTTAACAGTCGTGATCTCAGGAGGATGTATTTTAATTGAACGTGCGCTTGTGTTGATTGTTTTCAAAGAGTATGTATAAGAAAAGAGAAGAATATTGAAAAAAGAAACAAGCAGTGAAAGAAGTTAAAACAATTTTAAATGAATAAAAATTTACTAATTGCTTAGTAAAGCAAACAGGCTTTGCTGCCACACGCATTACGGCAATATTTTAATAAAGAATCGAATCAAATTAAAAAAAAGTTTTAATTAATTATAGAAAATAAATAAGAAAATATTAAAAGTGTCAGAAAGCAATTTTCTTTTAAATTATAAGCGCAATTATTTCAATATCAGAAATCAAGTAGAATTCCATCAAAATACGCAATAAAAAGAAAAATCCCAAAGTCTTTGGTGAAGACGGACTTTTACACACGGCAAACTTCATATATGCTGAAATTATCAACAGGAATGACTGTGACTGGATTGCGTGCAAATATGACTAGCCCGACGGTACCGCCACAAACTTCTTCGTTGCCACCCAACAGTACGAGCAGTCCTAGTGTTACTATCGTCATGACTCCGCCTGGCTCCACTAGTGGTCTCACACCCACCTCACCCTCAGCTTTGATAATGGCTCATCAACAGCATTTACGTAACCTGCAAAACCATTCGCAGCATCATCTAAATAAAACCACATCAAGACTAAGTAATTTTAGTGTGGCTTCTCTATTAGCGGATACCCGGCCACGCACTCCGCCACCCGCATCAATGCTGGTGGGTGGAGATCACAGTACACAAATGATTGCTACTAATTTATCTGGTATACCATCAGCGGCCACCTCACCTGTATCGCACGAATCCTCCTCCTCTTCCCCTGCATCTCCTAACATCAGCAGCAGTAATAATCACACACCGCATCCTCAATTTCATCCGGTGACGGTTGCCCACCATGCCCATTTGCTACATGCCGCTCATGCAGCAGCAGCTCACGCTCAGCAACAACATGCCGCGGCCATGGCGGCAGCTGCTGCAGCAGCAGCCAGTGCCACTCCTTCCACCGCACACTTAGCTCATCATTTACCCGCTCATCTACGTCATACACTAAGCACAAGTGCCTGTTCTACAGCGGCGGGAGCACTAATTATAAGTGCTAATGCTGCAGCAGCCAATACGGAAAACAATACGAATCCGAACGCCAACGCCACCATAACGCTAACTGCGACAACCACTCCTTCGGCAGCACTAACAAATATTTCCGCCGTCACCACGGCAGAAACTAACATTAATATAAACAATGCTAATAACAGCAATAACAACAATAATAATAATAATTCCTCCTCCAGCAATAGCAATATAACGCCGTCGGCAAAAATTGAACGCCAATCGCCCATAGGCAGTTCAATAGATTCGGAACTAGATTATGATGATGACTTGAATGATACGGACCTCATGGACCATGATGAGGAGGAAGATTCTATTGTTGATATTGAGGATATGAACAATGACGATTCCCCGCGCTCAACACCTGACAATTTGGATACAAGTAAGTCACCGGCTGAAGTAACCGGATCATTAACCAACTCCCCGCACCTGTTGTCACCAGCCGCTCTGGCAGCCTCAGGGCATGCACCCATACGACCAACACCGTTTAGTGCTTTGGCGGCAGCGGCCGTGGCGTGGGGCGGTATCGGTGGTGCGGGTGTGCCATGGCCTGGCCCAAGACAAATGCCACCTTTCGGACCGCCCGGCTTATTTCCAGGCCAAGGATTCGGTGGAGGAGGTAAGCATTCTAAATCGACATGAGTTATAAGAAAAATATGCATGAATGCCACATACGCCACAACGGTGCATGTCATTCATTGATAAACGTATCAATCAGTGCGTCTGACTGGCAATTGCCAGCTGGACACCCTGAACACAAACCACGCAATTAATTCCGTATAAAACGAACACAAATTATGCTGGTACGGTACCCTTTGCCGCTTGCTCTGTGCACTTGATATATATTGCTGTAGTAAGCGACGGCCATTATACACTCAAATTGCAATTACTGCAATAAAAGGCAAAATATGAGCGAACAACCCTCCAGAGTATAGTAGCTAGCACTTCCATCGCACATTCATTTTGTCTGCTGATTTAATTTGACATTATTATGTACTCTCCACTGTTGTTGCTGCCATTTAAAGTTCGGATTGCGACTGCATGAAATGCGTAAGAAAAAAAGAGTGCTCTTACGTAAAAAGCTAACCTTCCGGTTGGTGTGTGTTTGTGTTACATTAAAGTTTCTATTTCAATTCTCATTACAATCTCGCTTATCGTGCCTTTCCTCCGACAAAATGCACAATTCACACTTTGGGTTTTTGTTAATTTTTGCCCTTCATACACGTTTGAGGACAAGAACAAAAAAGTGTCCCTCCGTGATTTCACCTTCTTAAGCTAGAACTGAATAAGAGAGAACAGAGATCCAAGACCGCAAAAACACTTAATAATATGCATGAAAAGTGTTCAACTTTACATTTCTCACATTTAAACATTGAAAAATTGTTGTTGTTGTTATGTTTTGTGTTTTTGTCCTTTTTTTCCCCGTGGTGCTACTGGTGTTGCACAAACTTACACAGCTGGCACTTCACAGACACAACAACACTTTGTCAAGTTCAAGTCATTTGAAATTTAAACGTGTGACGGCAGTGATAAGGTTGTTAGTTTACACATCGTCTGGAAAACACTTGTTTTATATGATACTTGGGAGCATATTATTTACCGCAGGTTACACTATTACGGCGTTCGAAAAAACAATTCTAAGGTTTTCTTTTTGTTCTGCCATGATTCGAGGAAACTGAAACTGATTCAATTCAAGTCAATTCAATCCCATTCTCTTCAATAGACACGAACTGAAATCGTAATTCTAAGAAAAAGCGAATAATTCTAAATGCCGCGATAAACTATTTGTACAAATTTATTTCCTTCCTCTCCCAGTAGAAACAGGTGAACAAGAAAAAGTGACAAATTGGAATTTTGTCATTTGCTCATTTAGTTGTAAGTTATTTACAGAGCTACCCATGTTTTCACCACCTACGGGGCATGTATTTGCTTTGGTCGTTAAACAAACAAACAAAACAAACCAATCGAATCAGATAAGTTTCAGAATTGACTTAATTACGTCTGTCAGTCCATCCTTTTCGGTTTCAACGCACATGTCTGCGTGCAAGGGTCATTCTCATGGAAGTGAACTGTGGCACTGTTAGTATCAAATTTTGATGAGATGGGGTCACTTTTAGGACACAATTCCGAATCGCACTTTCTGAGTTCAACTGTTAAGCGTAGAATGAGTCAGAATAACGACGACGTAGCCTGTGTGTGAAACTGTTCGGTAAATATCTATATATCCTACACTTGCTTATAAACACTGTACACGAAGCCTACAACAGAAGCCCAGTATTGCTTACAATATATCGTGTTTTTCACAAATAATTTTAATTGGGCATTTAGTAAAAGATGTTTCTCCATTGTCAGCGTTTGCCTTAATGATTTTTCCCAAAAAAAAAAAAAAAACAAAAACACAAAAGAGTCTTTATAAAATTTTTCTAACTGCTCAGTTATCAAATTAATATTAATTAAAACCGTAAAACAGGTGGTGGTGAGCTGCAGTGTATAGTTTTCTTTCAATTCTTCTCGTAAAGTGTTTGGCCACACCACTCGTATTGACTGTGTCGTTAGTTTTTGTTTTTATTTTTGTTTTTGTTTTTATACCTTAGTGAAGAGTTTTCCCTTACCTGTCACATATATGTTTGTATGCGCTAGTGTATGTTTTAAGAGCTTGGTGTTGTCACACAGCAGGTTATCGCTGTCAACAGTTCGTCTTCTTATTTAAACAATATAAATGTGATACACGCACACACACGCACGCAAGTACATGTTACATAAACGTAAGTTGCCCTTGGCTGGTGACAAGAGGCTTTTGTTTCTTAAAAAAAAAAAAAAAAAAACATTCGGAAGGATTGGCTATGTATTGGCCAAGTACAAATGCTGTCAGATTTTCCATTATGATAACAATATAATGAAATGAGAGAGTATTTGACAAGCGGCACAAGTCGGTCATTTGCTTTTATGTCCTAATAGCCTTCGGGGCTACTGTATTTGGAATTTGGCTCAGACATGCATTCGCAGTGTGCATTACACCTGATTTGTTAAGGACTCAAAATGTCAAATTTATGGAGCACAAATTATCTAAAAATGTTGTCACATTTTAATTATAAGAAAATTTGTGATAAGGAAACAGACCTAAAGCGGAGACCTTATCTGTAGCAATTTTACACAAACCCGCAGAGCCCACACACACACACACCTTTAAGCAAGTTATGAAAGCATGTTTATTGGTTGTTAAGGTTTTCAATTTAACGTTCGCACAGAAGTGTAACGTTCGAGTTGTGTTGCGTTGCGTTGTGTTGTGCTGTGCGTGTCTCCACAGACGTACGGTTGGCTGGCTTGCTTATCGCTCTTTAATGATGCATTATTATTATTTCTGTTTTGTTGGCAATTATAGAAATTAATTGCACAAAATTTGTGGGTGGGTGTGTTATATTATTATACAGTTATTTAAACATTATTTGATTGTTTGTATTTTCTACCACCGCAAACACTCACACTCGCACTCGCACCCTACCCACCTGAACCACACACAACCGAACACCTAGAGCAGACATTATTTAACAAAACACGCAACGCCTAGCATTAGAGTATCTACAATAGACTAGACACGATCTAATGCTTGTAATGAGATTGTGTGTGGGCTACAGAGAAAGAGAGAGTTAAAATGAATGTAAAAACATGTATCCAACCAACAGCATGCTTTTCAACATTATTCCATGGCATGAAGACCTACAGTTTCTAATCGATCTCAACCATTTCAAACTAGCGACGGCCAGTACGTTTGACTTGAGCCCAACCTTGGACATGCACAATTATGTATAAAATGTAGGTGTGAAGACCATTAAAGTTTATTTTACGTCAACGGTTGTACTCCGCACTACATAACATTTTAGCAAATTGGGGGTGTGCCCTTTTTCCGACTCCGCCCATAGTGCATATGAATATACGGACCTTTACAATATACCTGTGAGAGATCTTCGTCAATTGTGGGCGTGTCTTTGGACTGATTTTCACAAATTTATATACGAACCCGTGCGTATAAATATCAAGTGTGAACTCTACATCTCTATTTTGGTACCACTACCAACTACAGACACCTACTCCGGCATAGCTGGATCAATTCAGATATTGACACTGATGGGTGTTGCAGACGGAACATTCATTCCGTTCATATTATTCTAAGCACAGAAGTCGTGGCAATGTTTATTCCGTACTTAAATGTTGTGTTATTAACGTGTTGCAAACAGACATTCTAATTAACAATAATAGCAATAGCAAATGCTGTTGAGTACTACCATGCAAATTTACTGACTGCAACTTCAAATACATAGGGAACGCTTTCTTTCCAGTATTTGTGTTTCCTGCAATAAAATTCATTCACGTTGTATTGTAATGTATTCCACTCGCCCACACACTATGTGCGATATTGCTTTGAACTTTTTAATATCGATAAATTTTGACCAAATAACTAATTTCTTAGAGAAGATATTAGCACCTAGCATATAAATTGGTGTAATTGTTAGCCGAAAAATCTGTTATTAAAGGTATGGCGGTCCTGAGTCCACCTAGCAATGTCAGTCAGTCCGGTTGTTTCGAGTGCAATCAGTATTCTCGTCTAAAAATTCGCATATCCAAGGTTGAGATTCCAAATTTGGCACAAGTCCTTGATATTAAATCGCTCATAGAACAAGAACAACTGAAATTTTTTTAAGATTTTTATTCACATTTACATATGACTCGTGAAGCACAAAAATTATGACAAATATCGATGAAAAGCCAAGTAAACCAACTGATAGGTTTGTAATTCCGTTTGTAACACTCGGGAGGACGCAAACTCTGATAAACCCAGCTATACGTATATAGTTCTTGCATAGAAGACATGGTAACGTTCTGCCGAACCCTGTCTACAATAAAAGCCGTCCACTTCATTTGTTTCACAACTAACTGTTAAGTTGTTAACAAAAAACCTTTCACGTCACTATTATTGTTGTTTGTTGCATTTGTAAAGGCCATAAGCTACGTAAATGTAATGTGATGGTACAATAATTTGCTAGATATGCTACACGTTCATTTGTTCACGCGTCCGTCCGCGCAAATATTCACAAACAGTTGACATATTGTACCTGAATGTATCGCACATGTATGCAAAATAAATTATAGGTACATAGGTATGGCCTGTCGGAGGACGTTCCAACGCAATTTACATAACTGTGCTCTTGTCAAATTGTTGTAAACAACAAATTAGCAAAATATTGTTATTAACAAGTTGATGACATTAAAAGAAGAAATATTTCAAGCAAATATGCGATAATTGAAATGGCAATGCCTGCCACTTGAGTTTCTTTTCAATTAATCACATTGTGCGCAGTGCTCAGTGCGCAGTGTGTGTGTGTGCAATGACTTTAGAAAATGATTAATTCTTATGCTGTGTGTCATATAATTGCTTCCATATTTGCAAATACGTCCATTTCCTTTCCTTTTCTGACAGTAACGGGTATCATGAATTCATTAATAAATGCACGCTAATAACCGATCATTTGAACACATTGATGAACAAACCTGCGGATAAATATAAAATGTAAATAATAACCTGAACTCTTTACACATGTTATACACGTTTTACTTCGAGGCACATTGCGTTGCTTTCTTTGTGCATGCAGAGACTTTTTTTATTTGCAACCTTGTGTGTGTGTGTGTGACAGCATAATTTTCCTTTTAAATATTTATACAAAAAATGTCGTTTCCCGTGGTAGCTAATGTGCGTGTAGGTTGTTACACGCATAGCACGCACTGTGCTCCACATATAAACAACAACAACAACAACAAATAAGTGTTATCATTCCAAGCTCACTTTATAGATATGGAAAACACATGTAACCACTGCAGAAGTTATGAAGAAAGAGAAAAAAACTCTAACAAACACGCGTATTCATAACGCATGCATCCCCATACAAGTGCGCAAGCCATACATACATATAAATAGATAAATAAATAAATAGATATTTACACATTCGCTGGCCGTCCATTTATTCTATTAATTACTTCGTTCGTGGTATTTTAATGACCCACTCGTTACATATTGTAACGCTTGTTAATTAAATTCAGCGAAGACGACGACAACACATACGATTACTGAGAAAACATTTTTATTAATTACACACACACACACACACACACACACACAATATTTCTTCAATAATTTTCATTTTTTTTTTTTTACTACTTTGACGGTTTCTCCTCTTCTTTCTTTTTGTATAGGCTCAATAGCCGGCTGAGTATATACGAGTATGTAAACGGTTAAAAAAAATCACTACACTTGCTGTTAATTGTTTATAAGATCGTTAATTGCGTACATAGGCTGAACGTTTGTAAGCAAACGGTACTTATTAAGAACAAATTAAAGCCACGGAAGCACTTTACGCTGTTGCGTTTAACTTGCACAAATTCTGTTCAAATAACCATCGAAGTTGTAGGTTTGTGTGAAAAAAATGTGTCATTTCGTTTTCACCTAGGACCTCATGGAATATATATATATGTATGTATGTATGTATTTCATCAACATCTAAGGCTGAACGGCGTAGACACGTCTATGCCATGTTGAAGCGTTTGTTGTCGCAAATGCTCAGATTCATAATCAATGGAGGTAGTTCTCTATCTACGATAATAATAATAATTTATGGCTCTTTTTTCAAGCTTAAATGCTTATTCGCCTGTCGAACCAACCTGGACTTTCATTGTAACTGTCGGTGAGTTACCAATACAATGCGACACTTGACTTTAAATTCCAACTGAAAAACTCTTGCACTTTTTTCCCCAGCGTCCTACAGCTAGCAGAGTTTACTAAGACAAAGCCTTAGCCCACTCAGATACTGAGAGGATAAAGTTAGCAAAATTGGTTAGGAGACACAAAAGTTGTGGTTCAAAGTTGCACCCATAAAAGTAACACTCCCAAAGAAACCACAGCTCTCTTATGTGATAATACAAAGATCCGAGTAGTCACGCTGACCCGTAAATATTTAATATACCAATAAACTAATTTACTTCCATTTAGTCAGTTGTAATTTTTTTCGATTACTACATGAAGTGTGCACTTCTTACTCACTTTGTGGTAATTTATACATACAATGCATGTGTCATATACATATTTTGGAAAATAAAAACTTTTGTGGTTGTTCTATAAGATTAACTTTCATTATTGTGTTGGAATGGAATACTCATGTTCCATCGAACCCTCGCATGATTATCCCTCGCAGAGGGATTGCTCACACATAGATGTAAAGTCTTCGTACTCCAATGTTGGAGTGGTGTGTGTTTTGTATAATTTATGCTTGTATGTACATCAATTATGACAAACTACCATTGCAACAACAATTATGTCCATGATTGTTGCAGACTTATAATTGGCTGGCCATCCAACCATATTGGTTGTTCTCGTTATAATTGCTGGAAACGTTTTCATATTTATCCCTTATAAATGTATGCATGCCTTTAAACATTTCATTACATGTAACTGTTGTTATTGTTGCGTTGATAAAGTATAACGTGTTTGTTTAATATTTTTATGGTTGATGATGACTGCGGTTGAATCGTAGTAGACCTGGACAGATGTACGTACCGTTGCTGTCCGTTGCTTTATAAGCGTGTAATTTCTGAAAATGGCTTTAATCACTAACACTAATGAACAGACACATACACACACACACATACACTGGCGCATTCAATAAATATTGCACAGTCAACAAGAGCGCATCAAGAGCGGCGTATTGTAAATTGTTTAGCAATTAGTTTTCCATTAAATTAAAACGTATTGCAATTCTCTTAACCATACATGCGTATTTTTAATTGCAATAAAAGTGTGCATGTACAAAAACAATAAAAAAAAAAGCACAAGAAAATCGAAACAGCGCTACAAAGCCGACGCAACTTGCTTTTGCTTTTCGCTTTTAAGTGAAAACACTTTTTCACAACCGATCCGCATATCGGGCCTGATATAATGTCCAAATATTGGTCTCTCTGTTTATTTTTTTATTATTCTTTGATTCTGTCTCTTACAAAACACTGCAAATAGTTGTGCCACGGGTATACCACGGTGTTGTTATTGTTATTGGTGCTGACGTTTTCACCCTTTTATAGTTTGAAACATGTTGCTGATCAACTGTTGTAGTCATTTTTTCTACCATAATTTTTCATGCTTTTGGTAAAGATTTCATAACAATGGTGAGGTGGTTGTATTCGTACTACTGTTATAATTATAATTGCTCCCTCGTGTTGGTCATATTACATATTTGTTGTGTTGTTTAATTAATACCAAATTTGTTGTAAATTCCTTCTTTATTTGTAGTCTTTACTTTACTTTGGAGGCACATATACTAATTTAATCAATTTATAAAAACTAAAAAAAAGAATTTTCAATATAATGTACAATACGTTGGCACTCTACATAAGAGGGCGGTATACTAAGTTTGCCCTTCCATTTGGAACATCGGGAAGGAGAAGTCAGCCACCGCACAACGTACATATGTTCTTGATAAGCATCAAAAACTGATTCGATCTCGACATATCTGTCCATTTGTCTGTTTGTTGTTTACAATCTTGCGATCATAAATTTTAGGATATTGATTTTTTACAGACATTTTTAGTGTCTTTGTCCAGATCGCTTTTTGAATTGGAAAAAATCCGACAAGCCACGCCCACATTCGATAAAAATCTCTTTATCTGTTACAAAAATGGAGCAATGAAGTTGAAATTTGGTGTGCATATGTAAAATTATCCCATCCTTAGATGTGCCAAAAATAGACGTGATTGGATAACGAACACGTCCACAACTAATAAAAGGATATTCCGTAAGAGTTGTGCGAATTGCAAGTTCATACGTAATACATACACCATTAGAAGGCGTAATCATGCACCTGCTACGCCCGCTGTTTATATCTATATGCAGGGGTATTAAAAATTGGGCATAAGCTACGTTTAGTTGTTAACTTGTTTTTATTTTTGGTGTGCGAGCAGGTGGTGTGAAATCTACATAAATATAACATCCGGCCAGGAGCCATGCAAAACTGGACCCGGCCATATGTCTGCATATTAAAAGACACTCCTTTCAGCTTAAACTATTCTCGGGATACGCGTTGGGTATTACTTAACGGCGAAGTTGTAAATTATGATGCAATCGGCCCTAGGTTCGAACTCTTCTAACCCCATCGGACCTTCATGGTTCCGTCGGAATAAATAATGCCAAGCCATTTACCTTCTACCAGTTGTCTTCATTTTGCATCAAAAATCCTATCGTTCGTTTTACCTAATCGTTTACAAGTGGGGCATAGTGAAGAGCCACCATGCCCATATTTAGTATTCCCTGTCCACGCCATGACCAATTAGAAAAGGGGTGGCGATTAAGTGTTACTGATAAACATTTGGAAAACTTTATGTGATAAGATGCTTAGTATGACTAATTCGCAAAACCGGCAAGTTGTGATTGGATAATCACGAATAGCCAAATACAAACATCTATCCAATTAAACAGCATTTTTTATCCTTAGTACTCTAAAGCTAATTTATATTTCACTTCACTCTCAATTTACACGTTCATAAAATGAGCTGTGCTTTAGTAGCTGTTTAGTTTGAAGAGCTTAAAGTGTGCGTCTGATACAAGCCAAATACATCTTGTTGCTTATTTCGAAATTATTTTAAAATATCAAAAATTGAACGCATGCGGCCCACATGAGTGTGCGTTTAATGCTCATACAAGGGAGGACTTAATTTAAACGGAATTAAGGCCAATTAATTTGCAGTTTGGAGAGCTTTACCTTTTGCGATAATTGAGTTTTACCGATTGCGTTGCGATGCGTATTACAGTAATTGTATTCGGATTGCTTAATTTCATGACAAAAATTACGTTTTTATACCCTCCACCTTAGTGATGGGAGTATATTAAGTTTGTTCTTCCGTTTGCAAACACCCAGGAGGAGGCGTCAGAGATCCTACAAAGTATATTTATTCTTGATCAGCGTAAAAAACTGAGACGATCTAGACATGTACGTCCGTGTCTATTGTTGGCACTTTTATGGTCATAAATTTTGAGATATTGAGCTGAAATATTGTACGGGCACTTTTAGTTTTTGCACGCAGAATGCTGAATAAAAATAAGAAAAATCGAACAAGAGCCACGCATACAATCGACAAATATTTATATAGCTTTCACAAAAATTGAACTATAAACTTGAAACTTAGTATGTAAATCTCTAAATATTCGATGTGCCAAAAATGGGCGTGGTCGAATAACAGACACGCCCACAATTTACAAAAAATCATACTCAGTGTAAAACTTCACTTGCAACCTGATACGTAATAAATACACTATTAGAGGGCGCAATATTTATATATTTGCCACGAACACCGTTGTGGATATGAGGGGTATTTAAGATTCGGTCTAAGCCAAATTTAGTTTTCTTACTTGTTTATTTTCGTTTCAAGTTGTGCGCAAATATTTATGTGCATGTGGGTTAAATATCGTTTGAAGGCAGAAACGCGACACATACACACACACACACACACACTGTTTAACTCATTTTTCGCTGATTTATTTGTAGAAAATTACACATTTGGACTAATTAAAAATAAATTAAATTTGTAAGGAATACAACGCGCTCGTCATAAATACTGGTTCTTATGAATAAATACACAAAAAGCACACGCACACACATACATACAAAACATGGATATGAAAATGTTAAAATTTGCATACAATTGAAAATCAATTAGAAAATGTGGAAAAAGGTTTTCTGTGTACGAATGCAACAGCAGTCGAAGTAATAGCATGGCAGCAATAACAATAACAACAACGAAACGCAGCACAGAACAAACAGAATTCATTAAGAGGCCAGGCCATCCAATAAATTTGCTGTCTTAAGCGATTTGTCACAAAAACGTTTTTGTTTGTGTTGTTCTGGTGAAAACCCATTCAAGTGTCGCTTGTCTGCATTTTCATTGCAATTCAATTTCATCTGAATTCAAAATCTTCCACCCTTTTCATTTCGATCCTCCCCCACTCCATCTCTATCTCTTTCTCTCACTCTCTCTCTCTCTCTACATCGCACTCTCTTTCTATGACAATTTCGGGTTGCATCTACAATGGCTGGTGTTTGCCTGTTTCCTAGTTTTCTTGTTATTTCACTTTTTCAACAACTTTTAAATGTAACAAGAACAACAACAGTGACATTGGCTTCACCATAAAAACTTTGCCGCAATGGATCGAAATAAAACTATTTACAGTATGCGTTTAAATTTCATTTGAATTTTAATACTGTTGCTGTTGTTGTTGTTGTTGTTGTTTCGGTGTTAGTGTTGTTGTAGATGTTTTAAATGCATACGACTCAGAAAAGAAATGGAAATGAAATGCTGGAATTTTTCCTTTTTTTTTTCGAAAAAAAAAAATACATACAAACGTAAATGGAAACAAGTGCATTTTTAAGTAAAACCACAGCCATGCAAATGTTAAGTGTAACCAACGGAAGGACAGACAGACAACATCTGCAATTGGGGGTCACTAAAGTTAAAAAGACGCTAAACAGCATCATACGAACTAACAACAGCCAGCCACCAACATAATTTATTGCATCATTTGTTAATGAATGTGAAACAAAGCCAAAGAGCCTGAAGGCATCATCAACACAATCAACTCTTAAATCAAGGACTGCTGCAAACAGATGCAGATGGGCTACAGGCATCACAGGCATCAGACAAACGAATGAAATGTAAATCTGTACACAACGGCGGCAGCAGCGCATATCTTTTAATTTCACAATTAATTTAAACATTAATTGAAATGTTTCACCAAAAAGAGAAAATATCACAACAAACGAAACCATGTTCAACATGTTCATTTAATATTTATGAAGAGGAGAAGTGATCCGAAGAACAACCCAATGCTTGCTCCAAATATCTCTTATGTGAGACAATAAATACTTGAAATACCGATCTGTCAAAATTAATAATTATTGCACGTCAGGAATAATGCTGCTATTGTTCGTTTTTTTGTTGGGACCATTTCTAATATATAAGGCCGCCTCCTATTAAGGGAGGGGTGCGACTCTTCAATAACAACATTAGCAACAACGAAAAATTGGAAATTGCGTAATTTTGTTTGAAATTAAATTTGCGAAGGGACAGGTTTTACTTTTCAACTTTGCGAGTGTTGGAGGTGTCGAACTAATCGACATTTTCAAAGCATTTATCAAAAGGTTGTTAGAAGATGTTTTAAGTTATTACGTAAAAGTATTTAAATGGATTCATGTGCGAGTGTATAGGTAGATGAGGTTGGCATAGTTTCCTTTAATTCATTACATTTAATATCTATTTTCGAAGCACTAAGCGTACCACGTATTGTTGTTCAATTTATTTTTAATGGTCCTGACGAACTATGGAGTCCATTAGTTAATGTTGTACAATTGACATGAAGAGAAAATGAAATGCAATAAGAACAAAAAACCGAAATAGCGACATCGATGTCAACACTTGCTGCCTCATATTGCACACATACATACATACGTACTTGGAAAAATGTATTGTAATTGATTGCCCTTCATTTGTTGTTTTAAATCGGATTGTTTTTGTTTTTATTTTTTTGAACGATCAACGCCTTTTAATTGAATTGAAAATTGCATTAAAATTCTTTTGTTTTATTATATATTGTTGTTGTTGTATCTTTCATTTTTTTAAACATTTTATTTTGTTTCATTTCATTTCAGACAACAATGAACCGCCACGTATTAAATGCAATCTGCGCAAACATAAACCGAACCGCAAACCGCGTACACCGTTCACCACCCAGCAATTGTTGTCGTTGGAAAAAAAATTCCGGGAGAAGCAATACCTCAGTATAGCGGAGCGAGCGGAATTCTCTTCCTCACTAAGATTAACCGAGACGCAGGTCAAAATCTGGTTTCAGAATAGGCGGGCGAAGGCGAAACGTTTACAGGAGGCGGAAATTGAAAAAATCAAAATGGCCGCTTTGGGGAGAGGTGGACCAGGTGCTCAATGGGCTATGGCCGGCTACTTTCATCCCAGTCTCATGCATTTGGGTTGAATGATAAACGTATCGTCTAACAGCAACCACAACATAAATAACAACAAACACCAAAGTCTCCTTAACTTGTGGCTTGAAAAAAAGCAAAATAATATAAATGCTGAAGCATCGTGTAGCTGATGAACTTTGTTAATAGTGTGCGCATACTTGTGTATTTATTGTTGTAGTATTTCATTTTGGTTCCTTTTCAAACACATACATTCATGCTGTCACGGGCAAAAGGGAAGGTGGCTCCACAGTGTAATATGTTGTTGGAGTCATCGTTACTGCTGGTACCAAATCGCCTTCTTTTTTTGCACCTCCACTTACACAGGTTTTGTCGTTCCGTTTGAGACTTTTACAGAGACGCTTGGGCCAAGTACCTGATGTTTTTCTATTTTTATTACCCAGAGGGAATCACATCGGAGAGTGTCTATGGATTTATATTCCAGTACATTTACACATAATTTTCTGTAGAGGGCGCTCTATTAAGAAAAACCTGAAAAGAAGATACAAAAAAAATTTGATTCAGTGCCGACTTCAGAAAGGTCAAAGCATTAATTTTCGGCAGCAAAGTTTTTGTTTAATAAGGTGCTTCGCTCGCTATGCGTTGCAACAACAAGTCCGTGTTTGTACCTGACGACCTTCATACAAATTCTTATGTTTCTCCTTTAATTAAATACTCAGAAAGAGAGATAGAGAACGAAATGGCCTTTGGTAACGACACTAGAAAGGTTTGTGATATAAAGGATTTAAAAAATTGTATAAGGTGGGGAGGGGCAGGTATCTAAATTATGGCCCACAAGCCTGTTTTATGATTTTTATTTGCTTCTGTTTCCATGAAAATAGCGTTCGTCATTTGTAAATATATTGTACGTATATAATGAATAACTGTTTAGTATAAATGTAAACAATTTTATCCTTTTCCCTTTCATATAATAGAAACATATAATAGAATAATAAAACGAAAGCACTCTTTTGTCGACTCACAAGTACGTTCTAAGTAGAGAATAACTCGAAAACCAATTCTGTTCGTCCGTGTCTGCCTGTTGTTTAAACAGTTATGTTCACCAAATTTTAGATATTAACTGAAATTTCTAGTTTCTGCCCTCGAGTGTTTATTTAAGTTAACTTTACGGGATCACAAAGGCAAAAAATGGTTTTTCTTCTCTTATTCAGAATTCAAATGTTGGGATAAAATATAACACACACTACATACGTAGTGGTTGGAGAAGAGCGCTTTCGCGTGTTGGTCAAAGTTTACGTATAAATGGCGGGGCATCTCAGATTTGGCACAAGTCAATTT
Organism: Ornithomya fringillina; assembly: GCA_963978525.1. Classification (NCBI taxonomy): domain Eukaryota; kingdom Metazoa; phylum Arthropoda; class Insecta; order Diptera; family Hippoboscidae; genus Ornithomya; species Ornithomya fringillina. Next base: position 17,625,004 of record OZ021691.1, on the reverse strand, counting down.
CCCAAGTGTATGTACGAGTGTGTTAACGTGCACTTCTTTGTGTGTACATGTATGTATTTTTATTGAGAATAAAGTAGAAGTTTTGCAACTTGTTTGTGAGTCATATTATTATATTTCACCATTGCAATCAGCACAATGTGTACATACATCAATGCACAGAGCATGGTCGCGTCATTTTTGGGCATATGCGCATTATTGAAGAACTATGTAGATGTCACACAAAGCAATTGTTTTAATAATTATAATGTCAATTTTCCTCTTGTAACATATTTCTATTGTAATAATACCCTGATTATTAACACTTCTACATGCTCTCGTCCAAGCAATCAAATTTGAAAACCTTGTATAATATACTAAACATTTTAAAAAAGAGCAAACAAAGTGCATATAATGTCAATAAAAAGCGTATATATGAATAATAAAAGCGTACAGCACCTAGCGGCTGACCTCCTTCCCACATGCACACAGTCATGGAATGGATAAAAGTTTTCATTCTCACGCACGGTTGCCATGTGCCAGCTGCACTCCTAGCATTTGTTTTACAATGCATTAGATTAAGATTCACGATTAAAGCAACCATAAGACCACTTTCGCTACCTTCACAACAATATTATCCATAGCAATGTAAAATACAAGCAAACAAAAGAACGCACTGCTCCTCTCAATTTATTCAATCGACTGTTATTATCTGTAAATATGTATGAATATACCGCAAATGGAAATATATTTTTATTTCGTAATAATTGATAATTATTGCTATTGTATTGATTTACGTTTACTTCTAATTTTAAATAATACTAATTGTACATAATACGAAGATTATTAATATGATAAATTAAGAGAATAAGAAAAGAGTTAAAGTACATACTAAAGATATAAATAAAAAAGTTAAGATACATATAGAAATATAAAAAAACGATAATTTTTAAACCATACTTTAATATGGCAATTGTTTTTCGGTTTGTGGAATCATGTATGATGAAATAAGGTAAAAAAAGTTAATTTCGCAATCACTCGCAGATCTTCTGCTTGAGCACAGCAGGCGTTAGGACCTTAATGACGCTGTGTTTCGCATGTGTATCTATGGCAATGTCCCGAACTGAGCTGAGCTCAAAACTACCAACACTTCTGCCAAACTTGGAACGATAGCTCAAAGCAGAGTGGTTACTATAGCACACAGATGCTCCCACAACGGGACAGACGAGCAGAGAGATGTAGCTGGATGGACTCATGGGCTTTCCGACGCCTCCTAATGGACGGTGTAGACGTTTTGGCAAAGTGATGTATACCCTCGTATGCATATGGTGATGCGTATAATTAGAGAAGATGCATATATATCACGTTGGCGTTTCAATATTATTGTTATTGTGGTTCGGAGTCGTCTGATATTTCAATTAAGGTGGTGGTCATGTTGCAATGTTACCCATCGAGCAAGTTGTAAATTTACATCAATAAAAGCACTAGCAAATGATTTAACTAACCATTGATTAATCAATCCAAAAATACAAACCCACCATACATATTACATATTATATGTATACAATGGAGAAATGTTAAAAAAATGAAGCACAAGTAAAAATTATACAATTTCTACATTTAGTATGCGGTACATACGTACATATGTTAGGTAACATAAGAAGAATTATGAATTTTTTCTTCTGTTCCATCAACTAACTAACGTAACTACATAGGTTACAATGCATGTATGAATAAAGTACAACAATTCCGCGTAATCCAGTGTTCCATCCATGAATTATTCAATAATACATCACGTTGTAGGCTCCTGCTAATGCATTCTGCTACCCGTGCATTTTTATAAATTCTTTATCCATTTCACTCTTGATATCATTTCAACTTGTTACAGACTCACGACGAGTTTGCATTATACGCATACATTTTCCTCCAAGCATTGATTCAGTGGATCATGAGAAAATCAAAAATATAGTAACGTGCCTTTGGGCCCAATTTACATTTGCATTTGCAATTACAATTCTGCTTCAATTCTGCTTTTCTCAATAGGAGGAGTGTAGAATCAAACAAGAAATCTAATCAGCAGTTCGGTTCGCGCAAATCAAATCGAAAGTATAATCAACCTATTCATACAATTTGTGTGATATTAGATTTTATATTTAAGCTGGTGGACGTGGCCAAGGCTGCTGCCAATTGTTTTGAAACGTACCCAACGTGTTCGCTCGAGGTATACTGTATATCCCGAACTACTCATTTGTGACAATGCTTATAACTCCTAATTGACAAATGCCACACCCACCTTCAATAATACAGATCTATGTTACCTTTTGCAACAGTTTAACGGCATTTTTTTAAATATTTCGATGAAATTTGGTACAAGGACATGTTATGGAGGAGGCCAATGAAAATGTGCCAAATTCGACCATTTTTAGAAACACCTTTTTATAAAGGAAGACTTTATATGTCGCAAAATTTGCAATTATTTATATTAGTTGATCAAATTTGGTGGAGAATGAGCGTATACTGAATTTGTTCTTCTGTTGTCAACACACAACGCAATATATATCCACACCCACCGATGTGGATGTGTTTATGGTTTAATATTTGACTGTGCCAAATATAAACTCGATTGGATCATTCTTAGAATCCTGCTTCATATAAGAATATTTCACGAAGTGACTTATATGACAATGCCACGCGTTTATTGATACAACTAAACTACTTACAGCATAATTTGTGGAATGAAGTGGTGTAGGGCGTTATATCTGTTATAGTTAGCAGAATGTAACGCAAGTGATTCAGAAAAATGAAACCATTTGCTTGATACATTTTGTCCATTTTCCAAATGTAGCACATTTTCATGTTTTTCAATAAATAATTATTTGATGGCTGCGGCAATTAAATACAATACATTTTATTATTTTATTATTTTATAGACACAACAACCTTCACGCAATAACACCCTGATATGAAAAATTGCAAAGCGCTGCCCTGTGCTGCTCTTTCTTATCGCACTGGAATTAAAACCCAATTAATTAAATTATAAACAAAATAATAATCGATTGACTGCAATACTTGTGTACTTACACACAAGACTATAAAAACAGCACAAACTGGAATGAGTACGCACGAGTATTTGGCAACCGTTCAAATTACGGTCACTTGCCCTAATATACAGCATACAATAATGACAACAACAATCATGTAAAGGTAGTCATTTTTATATACACATATGGACATAATTTCAAATTTATTTGAGAAGCAGTAGATCTGGTTTAGTAGCCGTAAAGTATTAATGTGGGCATGCCCGGCTGCCTTATAATTTATTTTTTATGGTGGTATGAAAATAAACAGAACTTTGTACACATTCACACACACATGCTTATAAATGTACCCTTGTTTATATTGCTTCGTGTAATTACTTTTATTAATAAGTGGCGTTAAAAATTATAAATATTTTACGCTTATACAATAATTTTGTCACGCCTTATATATTATGTTGTGCGTCGCCCCTTTCTTACAAACACCACATTACCCCACCGTACTGCTCACTCTTCGGTGCTGTTGTAAAGATAATAACAAGACGTGAACGGAGCCGGCCTTCTGTTACAAATTGGTCTTTAAGTAGAAATTAATTTAATTTTTGTGTTCTGCTGTGGCGTCGAGATGCAGCAAATGGGTCAACCAACATATGTTCATTGCACTGGAAGAAATTGATTTAGTTGCTTATCACGCTTATGGTAAGAAATTCACAAGAGACTTAATGTGCTAAAATATCTCCCGAAGATGTCAGCGGCTTGATAACCAAATTATTAGTATAGAGTGCTTTTTTTGCATTTGGACGCTGATTCGGAATAACAATAAAACAACAGAACAACAACAACAATAATTGATTCTTTTGTCAATAAACGAGTCCCTCTCTGTCTCTCCCCATTCCTGTATCTACGTGTTGATTATTAATTAGTTTAAATTTAAAGCACAAAACAACCTGAACCGCAGGCGGTTATTTCATTCAGTATACGCAGCAAACTGCCTTATCCGAACGTTACAACCAACTTCAAATGAAAACAAGTAAGAAAAATAAATTTTGGTTTAGACCAAATCTTAAATCTACTACGTGCAACGTATATATATATTTCACCCTCTAATAGTGTGTGTATTAAGTACGCGTATAACACATCGATGGATGGGATAATCATACATGTATATGTGCACCAAATTTCAAGTTCATAGGTCAATTTTTGTACCAGATAAATAGACTTTTGTTAATTGTGGGCGTGGCTTTTGACGGATTTTGTCCCCTTTAAATAGCGATTTGCGTGCAAAAACAAAATTTCATCTCGATATCTCAAAATTTACGCCCGTGAGAATGCCTACAACAAACGGACATACGGGCACACGGGCATACATGTCTAGATCGTTTTAGTTGTTGATGCTGACCAACTATATATATAGTTTGTAGGGCCTCTGCCTCTCCTTCTGGGTGTTGCTAACCGAAGAACAAACTTAGCATACCCTCATCGCCAAGGTGGAGGGTATAGGCAGCAGTGTTGATGTTCATAATCATGAATTGCAAACATATGCTCTCGATATGTAAATTGTTTAACTTTCGCTAAAGCGCCACATCACACACACATACACTCACTGTGGCAGGGAGAACCGAAGAAGACGAGGAAACAATTAAGCTTAATAGTCGGAGAGGAGCAGTGTGCCTGCCTTAATGAGACGCATTTGTTACTAGCCCAGATACTTCCAAGTGCGTTGCATATCTGTAGCAACAAATGGAACGCTACAATATTGTGATACTCTGGTTATTTTTTATGTTTTTTATTCTTCAAATTAAATTGTAAACGTTTTCGAATTGTGTCGATCGGGCGAAGGCATTAGCTACCCAATCAAGTGGTGCACCTTATTGGCGGTGTTTGCTGCGGTGCGCTTTGCCAACGCCCCCCAACTGTGAAGCGTTGCATTCAAACGTTGGATCACAAGACTAACGTTTAGTTGCACTATGCACGTATGCTCACACTCGTCATGGCCTCCAAATATAAAATGTTCACGCCTCATGTTTTTAATGTGTTGCTTTCGATTTATGAATGAAGAGATATTTGTATCATTACGTAAACATTTTGTTGGTCGGATAGTGAAACTTGTCTACAATCAATTTCACATATTATTCGTTTATCATGGGAATTGTGTGGAAGAGAAGTTGAAAAATCGAAATTAAAGTATCATTTCATTTGTATTAAATTGAAAGCTAGAGCCATTGACCATTTGTGATCACGATTAGTAAGAATATTCATTTTTTGTAGGTCTCTGAGGTCTCCGCTGGCTGACATCTTGGGTGCAGTAAGCGTGCAAAATATATATTTGTGAGTGTTCACAGGAGTCACCTAACAAAAAATCATCCAATTAAACATAAAATATTTGCTGATCCTGCACAAAAATATTATTATGTCCAGTTTGAAACGTTTTCTATAAACCTTAACTATGGAAAATTATGGATTTTAAAAGACTTTCCCATGATCTATACGTATTAATAGTTAAGTTAAATGGAATACATATGTGGGAAAAGAGAGACTATCACTTGCACGTTGTGACTGATATAACTTGGAGATAGTAGTCTAGGTATGGCGGTATTGCGGCAAATACTTCCAATAATGTCATGTGCTCATCACATGTGGATAAGCTTTCATTCCATAAAACCTTCATTAACCCATCACTTTGTGTACAAAATTGAAGTAGACGTGCGGAAGACTGGAACTCGTGGGGTTCTCTCCAACAATAGGCGTAAAACCCAATAATGAATAGACTAATAATGAATCAACTTGGTGACACATCAACCAACTAACACATAACATGTATATATAGTACATTAAAAAATACATTAAAGAATGATAACAAATAATATTTTCGCAAAATAATCTAATTGATTATACGATTACAAGCGTTAATTACTATTGGGGACAAATAGTAAAAATTTTATAGTCGCTCAAGACTCGCCTGCACAAATGATGCTACAATTAGAAATTATTTTCTTGAGTATATATATCAACCTCGTATTTATAACATAAATGTGTGTTGCCTTTTCAATATTTGCTTTCTAAATATATATTATAAATACGAGATCTACACTCAAGAAAATCAAAAAAAGAGAACTTCAGACTATGCTACAATTAGTTTAGTAATCAAACGCGATATTGCCATGTAAGTCTTTTCGTGAAATATCGTCATGTAGGAAGGGATTCTAAAAATGGTCCGATCGCGTCCAAATTCGTCACAGCCAATTTTGAAGTGAATTAACTATTCTTCAACAAATTTTGTCAAAAAATATTAAGAATCGCGACTTTAATTATATTAGGAGGGGTTCTAAAAATAGTCCGAGGTGGTCCCTTTTTAATGGACCAATAAAAGTCCTTTCACCAACATTCGAAATATCTCAAAATATAGCACCTGAATCTTGCGTACAAATATACCTGGACAGACAGACGTACGGATGGACATGATTAATTCGATTTAGATTTTGATTCTGTATCGATAGGTATATTTGAAGATGTGCATAGCACTTGCCGTTTGGGAGTTAAAACACCTATGTCACAGGTGATGCACGTTTATGTCTTTATACACTTGTACTCAATCATGTCTCCAGCAGTGCTTTTTTATATCACAATAGCACGAATGCAAAAATGTCCATTTGAGTTGTAGTGGGTGATAAATGGAGAACATTTCAATATTAATTACTCTGCCAATTGTCAGAAGTGTTTACGGGCGTATTTTATTTCTATAATAATCATTACTACGAACATAAATATTTAATAAGCAGGCAATAAAAATTAATATGATAATATGGTAAAATAGAAGGAGAAGCTGAGGTCGTAGCTTCAGTACCCTCTACACCGTTTATGTTAAGAGCAAAGATGTATTTTTGGAACAGTTGGTACTTTTTAATGAGAAAGAAATACATACGAAGTATTTACAAGTAAATCTTCCGAGCCAACAAACGCAAACAAACACACCTGTTACAACGAACAAGCTGCCCTCCTTTACATGTAATTCATAAAATGTTTTCATTGTAAATGTTGGATTGTGCAGCATCCACTCTGGTTGAATTCTGTAGCAATGAAATGAAAAGCCATTCACAATCAGTAGATGCAACACGGCAAAAAGCGCAGACATCCAGGTGAAAATAATTGAATTGATAAATGTACGTCTGAACTGCAGTTGCAGTGTTCCCCCATTCGGTGGTTCCTTTCACTTTAATTGATATAATCAATTTCTTTCATTTGCCACTCGCTACATGTCTCTGCCGTGAATGCATACCACTCGCACATTCATTCAATGTTTATTCACTCTACCAGCGGAGAAATATTAATTTTTCAATTTGAATTTTTTTTTTTTTATTTTGGAAATGCATTAAACAACAAGTCGATGTGCATAAACTTGTGTGTGTGTGTGTGTGTGTATGTGTGCGCTGACACACATCCAAGTTGAAGTGGTTTTCACATAATTCTATTTATGCTCTTTATGCAAATGATTAATTTTCCGTGGAATTTTCGAGTCAATTAAATATTTCAATTTAACTGGCTATTTGTCAGTGTATACAGCGTGTGTTTGTGTGTGCTTATGCACACATCTTAATCGTACTTTGTTGGAATTCTCATAATTGTAATTTCAAAGTAATTTTCTTTTCTTTAATAGTTTTCTATGTATACAAAAGCTTTCCGTTTTATTTAGGCTAGACGGAGCGACAGACAGAGAGATAGATAGACCGGCTGGCGGTATAGAAGGAGGCAATACGAACTCTAAGCCCCTTTGACTTGTTATAATAACTATTTTATGCGTTCTGTATATCCACCACCTATGGTCGGATGTATACTCACTTTGTCAAAGCATTTGTAACATTCAGAAGGAGCTCTTTGAACGCCTCAAAAACGTATTCAGCATCAAATTCTTAGAGCGCTTTTTTCCATATTACAGACGTTTAAAACGTGAAAACCTAAGGTTGAATTTCGCTCCATATAGGTACTCCTAGGAGGGCTTTGTTGCAGCGGTGGTGGGTACTCAACGTTTGGTTCAAGCCAAATATAACTTCTTTTGTTATTGTGTTTGTTTAAATTCATTTCGTGCATAATTGTTCTCGTACACCTTCTCTCCAAAGTCTTTAAAAGTTTCTTAATGAGCTGTAATTGCTGTTGATGTAACTACTGTTGTTATTGTTATACATGTGAATATTTTTGTAGTATGAAAAATAGAGGAAATTAGAATTACGAGCCTAATGAAAATAATAGCACCTGATGACGGTTGCTATTGCTCACCTCTTTGTTTCTTTGAAACGAATAAAAAACACTGCAGAATGAAACATTTTTGAGGGGATGAAAATAATGAAAATAATTCCGGATATATTTTTGGAAATCATTCTTCGTTGATTCTTGCATACACGCTTGAGTAAGAAGAGACTCCTTAAAGAAGCAATTAATATTAGTTTAGTTTCATTGGACGGACATTAGTTAAAAGGGCGCAGACAGAGGGATCCTACTACGGTTCCGTATTATTTTCATTTTACAAATAGTTGCTGTGGTTGAATTCGCGGTTGCCCATCGGCGGCCCAATAATGTGTCGTTTTTGCATTAATTTGTTACAAGTTCACAATTCTTACGAAATGAAGCTGTTTGCTGGTGCTGTTGTTGTTATTATTGGACAACTACTTGGAATTGAGCTTACTTGGGCATGGTATGCAAATATGCAAACACACACTCCAATTATTGGGTATGCGCTAAGCGACGCGACTACTGCGCTTACTACTCTTCCATCTACCATGGCACCATGGCAAGGCTACGATTTGCACATACTGCTCCACTATAGTATGTGTACCTTTATATACAATAGTATACTTACATATATATATGTAAGAAGTTCAAATGTAAACTCTTCACAGTGTTTCTTAATTTCTGAAAACACCGCAAATATGAAATTGTCAGGTCGTTTAACGAACACGCCCACAAAGTACAAAATAAATTTGTTTAGCGCAGTATGCTAGAGGGCGCCATTATTGTGTTAAAATTTGGAGGGCAAACCATAGCATTTTTAGTACTTCCATTCTTCCATATGAGACCCTGCTTTAAAAGAAGCCTCTACGTAATGAACATTCGTAATTCGTAACATTCTTTAGGAAAAGCATAATAATTCTGGACTGAGCTGAGCTGAATTTGGATTCAACGAAAACATTTTTAAGATCCCTTTCCCATATACCGCATAGGCCATTCAAAATTAGCATCGCGAGGTAGAATATTATAAATTTTATAAAATTTTTATACCCCCCAGAATAGTGGTGGGATGCACCAATGGTGAGTATTCAAAATTTGGCTTTAGCCAAAGTAGTTTTTTTGCTTTAGTAGGAAAGGAAATATTGTAGTACAAGTTGAAATGAAAAAATCAATGTGTTCAACAGAACGGATCAGAACAGGTATGTAAATATATACGCGCGTACATGCAGTTGTACAGACAAGTAAATATATGTGTATACGTCCATTTAGTTGTCGGACATGGATTAAGACATCATGACTTGAACAAAATGCAACAGCTATAGGGATGCGGCGGAGGAGGGGTGGTACGGGCTGCACCGTACAAAGAGAGACAAGTGAATGAAATATTCAAATGAGATGAGTTTTGATACAATTTACATAAAGGCATTTATTGTACTAATCATTTCGAACAATAAGCCAATACACACCAAGCAACAACAACCAGCAATAACAACATAGACATAAAGAAGGCAATCATAAATTGAACCAACCAACCATGCCATGCGACAAAGCAGCAGCAATAATATCTCTCTTGGCTATACTGCTATACTGTATTGTTGTACTTGTTCTGTTTTGTTGTTGCTGTTTTACTTTCGGGATTTTTAATAGCACATTTTCTCACTCAAGTGCTCAGGCGCTACGACAAATAAAATTTTGAAACCTAACTTACCACAAATAAATGTTGACAATGACAATATTTCGTTGTCGTTGCTGCCGTACAATAATGTTGACAATGTTGTTGTTGTTATTGTTGTTGTTGATGGGCTGTGTTGTTTTATATTGAAATTGTATTTCCTATCGAGCCAATGTGTGTGTTTATGTGGCAGAGGATGCACTTGAATTGTTGTCACACACAGAGGCCTTTAAAGTTATGCGAAGGTTCTTAAGAAGGTTTATTGTCTCATGCCATATTATTGTTGTTGTGGTTGTTGCTGATATTGCTATTGAATTAAAATTTCTTGGAGCTCAACGCCAAATCTGTTGATCATTTGTTTAAATATGCGCTCAATCGCAATATATACCTAAACACACACACACATACATACACACACGTACATATGGGTAAATAAGTGGCCATTTAGTGGAAGTATCGCAGAGAAGATTTGTGTTGCACGTTTTTAACAATTCAATTTATTTATAGAGAATCAGCATTGAACCAAACACAAACAATACAAAAACACCAAAAACAATAAAATACAAACAAACGTGAAATTACGAGAATTTTGAAATTTCTTTGGAAACAAACAAGCGACACGTTGATGCTATGCTTCTTTCTAAATGTACAATAAAATTCATATTGTTGTTGTTATTGCTGCTGCTGCTGCTTCTTTGAAGAACGGAGGTGGTGGTAAATCCTCAACATCTACAGATGTGGGTTATCCCATTGTCATAAAGATTTAACTGGTTAGTAGTACAACGCATTCGCCTTTGTATTGCATATGTGTGCGGGGAAGAAACAATTTTAAATTAAAATTTTTAAAATTTCACCACAGAAAAATTCCTCTCCATGTTCTTCTTGAATGCTGTTATATGTAGATGTGTTCATTATATAGGATGGTTCTTGTTGTTGTTGTTTATTTCAAGTAAAGTTGTTCACATCTTTTGCTCAAGGGTCAAGCCATAATGTGGTAAACCATAACACACCCAAATGACAACAATGGAACTTGTGAACCCACTCAACTTGAAGCATAGATACCATACCAGGCCATGGACACAGACGTGAAATATAAACAATTAACAACAATCAATGTACCAACTTTTAGCGGCTGGGAAAATCTTTAGGTACAGATGGACACACATACAGACACACATAATTAAACCAATTGACAATTTAATGCCGCTTAAGAATACACAATAATTATACATATTATAGGGACTCCGAGTTGTGACAACCTCAAGGTGGTTGGTGTAAGAGGTATTCGCAGAAGGTCATATGCGTACATAGTCATATTCCTGCAATAAAAAAAGACAGAGCGCACTAAGGCAAAGGTGATTCATCATAGAAGCCAAACCAATAATTGTCAAGTTGACATTTGCTTAAATACCTTTTGATTGATGTGGGAATATGGTCGTTAGGAGATAGATTTGCAAGCCACGAATGAGGTTTGCTCCAAGTGGATAATGCAGTTGTAACTATTTGAAATAAACTACAAGCATCATTCATCATTATTAACTTCTCACTGCCCAACAGAAATAATATTTTACTAAGTGTTTATAAAATGATTATAAAATTTTGTGCGTTTTCTAGATAAAATCAATTCTCAACAATTATAAATACAGTCGAATTGTAAAACACCTGCTGTTCACTAAGTGTTTTTATACCCTCCACTTCAGCCATGAGGGTATACTAAGTTTGTCATTCAGTTCGCAACACCCAGAAGGAGGCGTCGGAGACCCAACAAAGTTTATATATTCCTGATCAGCATCAAAAGCGGAGTCGATCTATTTCGGGTTTTAGCACTTCCATAATTGTAAATTTTTACTTTTAGTTTCTGCACGCAGATTGCTATTCAAAATGTGTAAATTCAGTTAAGAGCCACGCCCACAAATGACGAAAATCTATCTAGCAACTATAAAAATTGTGGAACGAAGGTTAATTTTGGTACACATGTTATAACATATGGTCGTATACCAGACACAATTATAAAATATCTTGTTTGTTCATAATCTGACATACAGAGTTGAAGTGCGTAATGAGTTACTAGCCAGGCCCTTAGTTTATATATAGATGTAGGGTATTTAAGACTTGGTTTAAGTTGGAGCTCATAACCACTGGCAATAAGATATATTCATCAAAAGAAGAAAATGTTGTCTGTTTATTGTAGCTTCTATGGCACAAAACTGCAATGAATTCTATTTTCAACTGCCACCAAGTGGTGGACAAATCGAAAAAAAGACTTGACTTGAAAGAATTGGGTAAGAGAAGAGGAAGAGGAAAGATGAAACCATTATAATGGAAAATCCATTTTTTTAAATATAAAGTATATTTGGGTACACAAGGTCTTAAAGCTTAGTGCACCGTTTATCTTAAGCAAACTATTTTCTGAAAATTTCATGAAACACATATAATCCCATATGTGTTTTTAAAGTGGCCAAGTTCTGCGCTCTCAATTCATGTACATTATAATATGATTAGATTTCCTGAACTTTCTATGTACACGGTTACGTCCCTACATAAGACTACATAAACTGCGTTAAGTGCCGTTTTATATTGATTTTATGCCTGTTGGTTTATTCGTTTCACAATATTTTCGCGCTTAATTAAACAATTAAATTTAATTACGGTTAATAAGAGTCTAATTGCCTCATATTTCCGCTGGTGGTGAGCAGCCCCCTACAAAATGAACACGCCATCAATACCTCTGCCATTCCCATGTGTTAACTACAACAGCGCACGAAATATGCTCCGAACTTTCTCTCTATACCTTTCATTCTCTCTTTTATCCTCCATTAATAGTGCAGCCACTACATAAACATAACCACTGTGAGGAAAAGTTTTACAAATTTTCTTCACTTTTCTCGTTCTTTTTTCGTTTATTTGCTTGCATTTTGTTTGCCTCGCATACATAAATTTCTAAATTATTACGTACTTTGTAGTTGAGGTCCGACCGCCAGACAGTTTACTATGAGTCAAGCTGTACGTGAACACTAAACACAAACACGACAAATTCGTACAAGCTTTAGGTCATATGTAGAATATGAACGCTACACAAACACATTTCTACACTTATCAGTACATTAAAAAGTATGTGCCACACATATACAGAGATGTAGGGGGTACTCTTTTAGCCCAAATATTACTCTATGTACCTGCAGAATGTTTGGATGTTCTGCTTCTCGTTTTGTTAATAAATTTCTTTTTTTTGCGGCATTACCTATTCGAGGGTACAGAGGATCCGAGTGCACAATGAGACGGAAACAAAAAATTACCGAAAACCAACCTTTTTTTTTAAACATCGACGTAGTTCTCCCCTAGACTCCATGAAAGTGTTGGTTATATACATATATGCATTATATGTATATATATGCTTTTGGATGCTGCGTAAAATACATTTAACAACAGCAAGAGCAATTTTCATGTGATGTGCGAATGCTACTGTAAATCGGAAAAAATCAATATTTATTTAACAACTACCCCTGAATACGTGATAAATGAGGTCTGCGTGTGAAGCGCCTGCTCAACAAATCGGAATGTGTACATAATAGGGGAATTTTCTTCTTCTGGCGCTTGCGCTCTAGTTTATGTAGTTCGTTTAGAAGAGTGTGACAAGGATAAGTCTTTAAATTACCGCATACGAGCCGAGCAACACACAGCAAAAACCTACTGAGTGCTTGTGAGTTAAATAAATAAATATGTAAAAAAAGAAACGGAAATAAATGAAACCTTAAAAATGGCGTCTGCAAGCAAAAAAGAGAGCAGCTTAAAAGATAAAAAAATCAACCACCCTCTTCCACACCATCAAACATGTACTTGTGCATTTGTATGTATAGTGTGGTTGAAGGTGTGTTTGATTTTATTATTATTGCCCAGTTTTTTGTTGGCATAGGATGATCAAGTGTGTATGTATTATGTGGTAACCATACCAATATGTCCAATTGTGGAAAATAATTATAATGTAACAAATTTTCTCTTACTAACATTGAAACTTACGATAACGGCAACGGCAACGACGACAACGCCAATTCCAACACCAACACCGACGTTGTCGTTGTCGCCGTTGCCCATAACAATAACGATGCTATTCAAAGCAGCAGCACATTGTGACCATGTTTGTGTGCACGTTTAAGCATTTTTATGCAGATGCTGCTCCATTATACTTAAAATGGTTGGTAAATGAAATAAAAATAAAAATACTTTGTTGCAGTTTCATTTTCATGCAACGTACAGATGCTCATACGCGTATTTAGTGACGAAGGGTATCATTTTGTTTGTATGTAAAACAAGGGAAAATGCTAAAATCAATCTCTGATTGAATTCTGGGCCAAGCGGGGTTTTTGAAAATTGTGGGCAGGTCCGTTGTTCGATGCCGCTTACGTTAAGTGCATTGTTGGCAAAATTAACTGTAAATATGTATGTATTACAAAGTTCAACATTGGAGCGTTTTTCACCCAAGGGGATGGACGTGTTTGGATTGATTCAGATTTTTGTACTAATCAAGAAACTTTGTGAGATCTCTGGCGCCTCCTTCTGAGCGTTGCAAACAGAATAAAAACTTGCTATTATGCACATTTTATGTGAAGGGCAGTAAACTCAAGATAAGCATTAACAAATGTCCTTAATTAACCTTTCTTTTGAGTGTGCTTTTTTTTTTTGTTCATCCAACCAACTATGTAATAAATTGTTTTCAATTAATTTTAAACAAAACCAGACAGAATGAAATTGTAAAACAACAACAACGATAAATACATTCTAAATGAAAAACAATAACAAAAGATTTAAATCAAATTAATTTGTTTAAAATACAAATCTAGGGTTAATTGAATTCCAACGTTTGGCCGCTACAATGAAGATAAAATGTTGGAATAGAATAATATGTTGCATGTAGTTCGATAACTTGGAAATGGGTGAGAGTAGGGACATCAAGATCCTCCCATGAACATAGACAATTTCGAAATGGTACGCGATGCGGCTGCGGTAAGTACAAAAATTGTAATTTTGTTTAAAGTTAAAGCCAATCCATAGGCTGTCATTAACACTCGGGTTAGTAGATAACATATATTGAAGTAATAAGTTGATATATATTAAACGATATACTTCAACCAAAAAACATGCTACAATGCGGATCGCATTCCGAAGGAACCTTGAATGGAAATGGGAAAAAAAGTATTTACCATTATTTTGTGTAAAATTTATTAGAACCTCATCTCTACGCAATCCTTCGATGAGTGACGTCGTGCACTTCCAATTACTGACCACCAAACCTATAGGGCGCTACCATATTATGTCTTCAATGTGTAACCAAACTTATAATATTGGAAGGGGACAATGAATTGTCGGGCATGGCATGGCCGACAGAGTGCAAAATAATATGGAAGTACGTACAAGAAAACGAAAATGGATTTTGATGCTACTCTGTATAAAGAAACAAGTGTTGGTTTGTACGTTAATGTGAAAGCATGCGGTAGAGAACAATATAAAATAGAGGAAATAGAAACCCATACAGACACAAAGGGGACATCCACAGTAAATGGTGGTAAATAAGGCAAGAAGGCTGAGCAAATGTGTGCGTTTGTTGGGGTAGCAGCACTCGGCAATCATCAACAAACAGGCAAGTAGGCAATCAGTATAAGGCGAACAATCCAATTAAAAAGTACTTGAACTGTTAGCAACTGAGTCTAAATTATAGGGCAAATAAAAAGCTCTTTTCTTTTCCTTTCACACACACACATATACATACTTGGAATATAATTTTGCATGCTGGGTGGTTGAACATATACACACATGTGCAAACACAAAAGAGAAGGTGGAGGAAGAAGATTGTTCGGTTGGACAAATGGGTGTTGAGTGCTAACTATGTGTGGATGTATTTATAGAGTTATGTTATAGTATATACTCCGGGGTTCCGAGCACACGAAAGAGACGACTTGAATTGTAATTTCATGCTACTGAACATAATAAAGCTGAGAGTGCTGTTGTACTGTTGTACTACGAATAAATACAATATGTGTGATTCAGATGGCAAGGGGGTTACTCTCGAAGGATGCTTGTGCTATTGTTAATAACAAAACCATCAGATGAAAGTCCGCTTGCTATAGAAAATGTATACTTATTTATTATATACATTGTACGCATGTATATTCTCGAGAAGTAAAAGCAGACCGCAGCAGAGAACGGAATACTAGTACAAAAACATTATTGATTTTTCCTGGAAAGGAGCTACAATTTTATATAACTCATATACGTGCGGGTAAGTATACCATCTTGCGTGTGTATATATTGATGGGGAACATTGTAGAGTCCGTAGAAAGCTTAAGAGTGAAAAAGTGCTGGTTGTAAAATATAGTTTCCTGCCTTTGTTGATATCTTCAGCACATTTTTCATTCTTCATGATAAACATTTTCCTACATTTTCGTAGTCTCTCTCCTTCTCTCTTTCTTTATATATGTGGTATGTGTGCGTGTGGCTTGAAATCAAATTAGAAAAATCTTAATGGATCTAATTTGGCAAACAGGCTCTCCCATCAAAAGGAAATAATAATCATAACAACAAACAACAAATAACAACAACAACCAACCAACCAACCAACCAACCAACCAATCATAACCAACATAATCACATTTCAGTCATGGAATAAAGTAGTGAAAACAGAATCAGCTTGTTGGCGTTGTAATTAAAATTTATTAGAATAAATCACCATCACCAGCGCCAGCATTACATTGCAAACAAAGGGTTGCATTCATTTACCAATTTGCTGCTGAGTACATAACACAACAATACACAGCACACTGGGATCCACACATTATTTTAAGTTAATTTAGTTATTCAGTTATGCCAGTCACTCCTGTACAGTGTGATGGAATTGAACAAAATAATGCAACAAAGTATAATAATTTCATTGCGCAAGTGAGTAAATCTAAGATGCAGGAAGCATGTGGCCGCGGCCTGTATATATGTGCGACCTTTCGCAACGACTATTGAATCAAAGTTCGGTTTTTGTTTTTTTGTTTTTTTACTTCAAAAATGGAATTTCTTTTTATCATAAGATGAATGAACATGCTTGCGCCAAATAACATCAAAATATCTTAAAACTAAAATAAAAAACAATTGAACCATTGGGCTTGAATAGAAAAGATAGATATTTCTCACCCAAGAGACGAATTTAAAATATAAAACTTTGAACCATTGGTTGAGAAAATAAAAATTGAAATAACGCAAATTTTACCTAAACTGCATGACCATTCTAGGCGATATTCGATCCGTTTACCTGACTTATGCTCTATAGAACTCATTTTGAAAATGCACATTCGTATTAACCGACAAAATAGGAACAAATGCAGATCTCCTAAGCAAATAATCAGGATCTAGTGGTTCAATAAGTAGTGTATATATTGCACGCACAAGACCTTTGTAGGTATCCAAACACCAATGAAGTCTACGTGATGGAAAGAACAAAAATATATTTAAGATACGATTAAAGTTCAGGCCAATGGCAAATGGTAGAGAGCATAGTTTAGGAATAACTTGATTTTCTATTCAATATAATTCCACTCACATGCACCACGGTGTCACACATATACACATACTTACATATATATGCGTTTGTATTCAATATGATTGTTTACTAACGATTGTATTAAAGGCTGCGCTTGTCCATGTTCCACTCCATAGCCTTTAATGTGAACTTTATCTGAAAAGGGAGGGAGTGTTGTAATGTAATGCAGTTGCCAGAGCAACATCATCAATTCTAAGTAGATGACACCAAGCAGATAAATTTGTCCCATTAAATTGGCCAAAACATGAAATAATTGCGAATGTAATTAGTTATAGCCTTAACACATACACACTAACGTCCCCGCAAAACACACACATTTGTAAAGGAGGTGAAGGAAGCCTGAATGGGCATACGATGCACATGTTCTCAAATCGGCCCATAAAACGGCGCACAGTGCAGCTGCATCTGCATCTGGAGTATGTGTGTATATGTGTATATGGAGAATAAAAGCGATTTTCATGTAATTGTGTTTGCATTGTTGCTGCTGCGAAGCGCGATTTACGCGTGACTGCAAATGCTACTTAATTTCGCACACAAGTGAATTGTCTTGTAGCCAAACAACAATAGCAAAAACAATGTGATGGCAACGTAACATCATTATTACAAAAAAGAAAAACAACAACAAGAACAACAACAAAATAGCAAAGAAAAAGAGAGGAAAAACTAGGGAAAAACTTTTACAAATGAATTGTGAAATAAGAAACAAAAAAAGAAAGAAATGAAAAAACAACAGAAGCACTAACAACTGCACAATATCAACCATCCACCCAAACACCTTCCACCTTCTTTGTTTGTTTCTACATATGTATGTACGTAGTGATACACATTTTGTATTCATACATAAATAAAAGTTTATGTGAAGCCAAGTAAAACATCAACATCTGCATATGTGTTCAACACTCTAATGTGTGACTACCGGCTGCTTTAGCACCACTTTACATTGCATTGCATGGCATTACAACTGCTTTAAAAAGCAGCAACAACCACAACAACAACAATAAACAACGATTGTGATCTTCAGACACACTTTTTTTGTTTGTTTCATTTTTTCATCAGCATTTAATTTTCTTTCATTTAAACGTTTAGTCTTCCCATTCACGGATTTGTTTGTTTGCTGGTTGTTGTTTGTGTGTGAAGTGCACTTTATTTAAATTTTTCTTCTGTTCTTATTTCTCTTCATTTCTCATTATCATCATCATTATTGCCATTATTTTCATAATTATTATTATCGTATCGTGTATTATCATTAAATTCTGAGGGAAAATTAATTGTGAGCCGAAACGGAGCGTGCCGACGCGCTTGATATGCGCAATTCCTTGAAATTGTTCGCATTAAGCAATAACGCATACACAGTGTGTGTATGTGTGTATGTGTGTATGTGTGTAGTACGTAGTGTGCTGTCATTGCTGATCTTTTCTACATTTTAATTCAATTCATGTCAAAATAGTGCGAAATTTACATCAACTAATCCGAACGACAATTAGACCTTAAGGGAGGACAGAAGGAGGGCGCGACAAGGCGACATGTTGTTTGTTCGCAACAACAACAAACAATACCAGCATCATTTTAGCATTTTATTCATATGGACACATATCATGTCGTACATATGACCACGCATAAATCTTAAACAGAAATCTTACAAACAATTAATTTAGAAAATTTGCTAAAAACTCAAACACGATGAAGAGCAATCTGACAAAATTTCTTAGAAATTTCTCTTTGCAAACAAATGCCAAAATCTCAAGGTATACAAACACATGTACATAAATTATATGCACCAATTGTTCTAAGTGTGTGTGTGTGTGTGTGTGTGTGTTCATGGAATTCGAATTTTTCTTTTTCGCCATCATATCATTAAAGTATATATTGTATCAGCTGTGCAGGTTTTTTTCAACAGGATATGTGACATACTTATAAGTAACCATAAATTGTTATTCATTTAAGAATCGCTTAAGCTTCCTATATCGTGAACGAACCATCCTAAATTTGACCTTTGAGGTAAGGTGCGTTATACTCTTTAATAATCGTTGACATCGAGCCTAACTGCATATCCGCGCTCTCAGTTTAACGTTTAATGCAGTTTTTCCAACAAAATTGCATTTTATTTGAGATATTTATGAGATATGTTGCGATATACATTTGAAGTGAATATCATTTTTCACTCACATGGGCGTGAAACGATTAATCGAGAGATTCTCGCACGTCCCCTAAAAAATAGAACAATAAAATTTTGGCATGTGCTGAAAATGGCTGGTTATGACAACGGACACAGTAGCATTTGTATATACACCACGCCCACAGTGGTGTGGTCCCTCTTTTAACCCATGAACTTTGTACTTGAAGTATTTTCGAAAAATTTCGTCCTCACTTTATCACAACGATTGCAACTGCGGAGACCCAAAAGGAAACAAAGGACGCTAAGCATTCAAAATTCACCCATCCCTCTCAAGAAAACCCGATATTTCTTAACGAAATTAAATGCCAATTATTTAGTATAGTTATTTATTATGCTCAATTTGAACATGGCCCGATCGTTCGAAACCTTACGCGAACTGCAACTGTGGTCATTGTCAATACAATGAACAAAATATTTTTACCAATGTATCAATTTGTCATGAAAAGAATTCTCAAACTCAACGTGAAGCGATCAAAAGGTAAATTCTCTGTTTAAAAAGCTTAAGATAAACAAACAAATCCAATTAGATGCCGCAGGCTAAGTGAACCATCGTAATCCGAGGCGACATAAAAAATAAATAAACATAAAACCTGGCTTCAATAAGTGCCGCCGCGTGCTACAAGAGATTCTCATAAACATATATGAACAAAATGTTACGTACGTCCGTATAGGTGGTGTTGTATGCATTACTATTAGCACTTCAGCTATCAAACGCATTTAACCCTAATGGATTGTAATGAGAATGCTAAAGGAATAGTGCTTTATTAGCACAAGGAAGAAGGCCGAAACTTTGGCAGAATAAAAGCAAGATTTATTTGTTATAAATTCCCAGCACATCCTGTGTTGGTGCTGTTTGCTGTTGCTGTTGCTGTTGGTGCCTGGCAGCAAATAAGCAATTACCGAAAATTTCACTTTGAATACAAGTGAATACAAGTACTAATCAGCTTAAAACCAACAGTCAATCTTCAAATCAAACACACTCGCCAACACACTAACGACTAACCTGCGTATGAGATGACAGATGAAAGTTGAACAGCGCATGCTTTTCTTTATCGCAAAGTACTGCAGTACTGTAGTACGTACAACAACTAAGCGGATTAGTTTTGTACGTAAAATTCTATTGACTTTCTCAGGCAAAAAGGTAATAAAAAAAGGAACGCAAACAGGGGTTGCAGCAACTTGCCGTTCATGTTGTTTGTGTTGGCAAACGTGGCGATGCTTTACAATCTTTCATACATTGGGTTTTTTCGATGTACAAGGACCTTTTTTGCATTGTATATTTGTTGTGTTTGGGCAGGACTCAATGCATTCAGCTTGGAAATATTTTTTATTAAAAATTTTGTTTGTATGTATTTGTTGATTCTTATTGTATTTTCATTTATTGACATAGCCTCTACTTACCAAGCAATTGGTCTTGGTATCATAATAATAATAATAATAATAATAAAAATGATGATGATGAGTTTGATGTGATTTTTATTAGAGTCATTTGCTGCTGGTATAGATCACTTTAAGAATGATGCCCTGAGATATGTTCCATCAGCAAAGTGGTGGTGCCGGTGCTATGGGAAAGGTAAATATTGGCGCATGTTTCACTTCTCTAATCACATTTAATTTATGGCGATTACAGCGCCCTATGCAATATGCCCAAAGTGTTAGGGATGTTGTGTTTTCTATTGCAAATTAGCTGTATGAGCATCTTTTTAAGGTCGCAATTACATATTAGTGACGTGTGAAGGACGCTAAACTTTATTAAGCTAACAAATGATTATTCATCAACTGTGAGACCTACGATTTTCCTTCAAATAATATTATTTCGAGTATGAGCGTAATGGTAAAACTTTTAAAAGGGCGCGGCTCGTGTCCGTATATAAAATGCCTTGAAAATGTGTGTAGCTTGCGCACAATTGTACATGATGAGGCAAGATACAGGTAGGAGGACATCGTTACATCTACACATCTGTTTTACAAACCTGCCAAATTAATCTGTCACAAAGTTTTCAACTTAATATACCCTTTGTTCAAAAGGATATAAATTCTGAATGAGAATCGAAATTGAGTCATCAATCTGTCCGTGGTATCTGTGTGTGTGATATCGATTCCAAACTTGGCAGAAGTGGTGGTAGTTCACAATGCAGCAAAAGGTGAAAAATTTTTGGGAAGCTTCGATGCATGGATAATACTCACCATCCATCAAGATTTAGACTTCACCAAATATATATTTTTTACTTGTTATATCCTCCACCTCAGTGATGAGGTGTTTGTTCTTCCATTTGCAACACCCAGAAGGAGGCATCAGAGACCCTACAAAGTATATATGTTTTAGATCAGCGTCGAAAATTGCGTCAATTTAGACATACATTGTCCGTGTGGCCGGGAGTCCATGTGTCCATGTGTCTATCTGTTATTGGCATTCTCACGAGCCAAAAATGGGCATGGTCGGATAACATGCACGCCCACAATTTACAAAAAACCATATTCAACGTAAAAGTATAATTGCACCCTGATACGTAAGACATACACTGTTAGAGGGTATTTAAGATTTGGCCTAAACCAAATTTAGTTTTCTTACTTGTTTTACTCGTTTTTCTCTAATATATAACTTTTTTGTTTTGACTTAATAAAACAAAAAAAACAACAAAACAATTGAAAATATTTGAGTCGGTCCAGCCCGAACATTTAATACTTCCACCACGCAGCTTTAAGTGATGCTACAATTAGTTTCGTTGCATCTGTGTATACTTTGAACAGGGGTTCTAAAAATGATTTAATCGAGTTCAAATTTAGCACAAGCAAATGTAAAGCCAATTAACTGTTCTTTACCAAATTTTGTTAAAATGTAATAAGAATTGCGATTTTTGGCCATATAAAGACTTTCATTAGAATTATTTCTTATATGCAGAGGAGTTTTAAAAATGGTTCCTTCTGGTCCATTTTCAATATTATTCCTCTGTAGGCGCCCTTGTCCTTGTACCAAATTTCGTTGAAATGTCTTGTGGTTTGTGCATGAACATTAACTTGGACAGACAGACGCATATTGAGTTGGTTAAAATGATTCAGATTTTGATTCTGTATAAAACGTATAATTGAAACGTTTGGGAGTTCAAACATCCGCACAAACTCAATATACCCTTTGCCACAAGTAATGCAGGGTATAAAACGCTCAAGATTGCCATTTAAAGGTTTTTCTGTCTTCTCCAGCATTTTCTTCAACTAGTTTATTGTTTTCATTTTATTTTAATAAATTTATGCAATCTGCACAGAGATCGTGTTGAATGTGAATGTTCAGATATATGTACTATTTATATAAGAAAAGTACAGTTGTAACAACACAATTTGCATTTTGCCGCACAATGGAGATAACAGAAAAGAGAATGAAGAATATAAAGAAACGTTGTCGTCATATCGTGACGAGCTTGACAGTTTTGTTGCTTTCAACAAACGGTAATGGGACACACTTGGTAAAATGTCAAAATATTCAACACATGTATTTTTTTAGAACATATATACTTTACATAGGGCTCCCTTTAATCCTTCGATCCGATCTAAAGTTACCTTTGCTGATTAATGTGTCAAATGATTCCTCTACTAGAAGGCGTTGCATGAGAAAGGAAACTATTTTTTTTTACCTTGTATAACAAGTGATGTAAGAAGTAATAACTACCTCTGTTAAAAAAAAAAACAACAACGATGTTAATATTTTTTGGCTGATGACTAAAAACTGTCACTTCGATTGTGTGTTCTTTTGATGAATGAGATTGGAAATTGGTTGTTTTGCATATACGAGTATTATTAACGCTGTTGTCCTGAAACATCTGTTTGGTTCTAAGATTAATTGAGGAATGAACAAAAATTAACATATCCTTAAACTGAAAGGGAATCGTAATCCTGCACGTTTACCTAATTGGCTACAAAAGTATTAATGCGAAAAAGTCAAATTTGAAAAGTGTTTTATGAGCTTTACTTCCGAGTGTTCATGCGACAACTAAAATGGAAGAAAATAACATTTCATTATGTCACACATTCATTGGAAATTACTAATCATTAATAATTTTATCTGTGCAGTGTACTGGGATTAATATTGAGGCGGTTATGTCCGCAAGTTACCTATAAGTGGGTTGACTGATTGTGTTTTGACATCTGTTAATATAAGAAGCGATTTTAACTCTTTTTTCTATATCGAATTTTCTCATATAATTATCTTTATATGACCATATAGTTTATTTTGTGTATATCACAATTTTAATCAAGATCGCTATGGCACCTCATGCGTATACATTGTTTTAGGGCATGCCTTTCCCATTCGTCCGCGTACGATATTAGTTCGAGAGTGGCATGAAAACACTTTGATTAAAAGCATTGTTTTTATGTTCATTACTTGATTGTAAACGATATCATTATGAATAATAATAAAGAAATTGTTCCAGGTTAGAGTTACAACTACCTTCCCACCTTCCTTTCACTCCTGAGGTCAATTATAGCAAAAGGTTTCATTTTTCACTTGTCTTGTTTGCTGAACACTCAGACCCCTTTTTATTTTTTCCTGTGGTATCTGCTCTTTTTTATAGTAATTTGCATAAAATAAATTTCTCACTTTTGCTGGAAAATTTTTATTACAAGGAAAACTGTGAAAACTGCACATAAATCTCAGACATATTATGTCTTTACTTTATTACAATACATTAGGGCTCAGGGCCAACAATGCAGTGTGTAAACGAACGAGTGTGCGTTGGTAAGCGGATGAAGTTGGAAGGTGGGAGGTGGCAAAAAAGGCCCCCTCAATAATAATAACAATAATAATAAAAATAATAATAAAGCACAGCATGAATAATTGCAAATTAATGTAAATCTTTAACGTTTTAATTTTGTTACTTCACACAGGGTTCCAGAGGCACGTTCTAAAGAAACTTTTTAGAACACAATTGCCTGGATGGGAGAGAAAACATTTACATCGTCTAATTGGCAAGAGGGCAACACCTACATCAATCTACCATTCTGTGTGTCCGTACGTCCATCTCCTATATCTAAGGCCATGGCAAATCGTACATGAAAAATTGTTTTTTTAAATATTTCAATATTGAATTAAACAGCAGCTGCTGCAATACATTTGAGAAGACTCTTAACAAATCTTCAAGCAAACAGTTCAGTTTATTTGTTATACCCATGCATAGGTAAATATATCATCGAATACTTATTGCCGAGGAGATGGTAGATATGTAGATGGAAAGACAAAACACATATTTTTTTAGTTTTGAACGACTACTGCCTTAATTAAAACTCAAATATGAATGAAGAACCGCACCGCTGTGAACGCTTATAATCATCAGTCCTGCCCCGTCTTCTTTGTACCTCTTAATAAATCATTAATGATTTAAGCAAACACTCTGTTAAGTAGCTAAAAAAAAGATATTTGTATATCCAGAGAAATTTTCTGTAAACAAATAAAACATGGAAACGATTGACTGATGCACGAATAGAAGAAGGACGTTTCATCTTCCTAAAACAGCGGCAAACTCCCACGTTTAAAGGGAATACCGATTGCAAACTCGTTTACCTTTGAAAACTTATGTGTATGTTTATATGTATACATGTATATTTTATACGCATTTATTCTAGAACTCATGATTTTTTTATAATTTGTCTTTTTTTAATACCTTCTGCTTTAATTGGAGGTCCATATACAGGAAGTAGTAATTTCCGCTTTAAAGCAAAACGGAACAAAATACAATACATGTATATTATGTTATGATGTAATATTTTTACACTCAAAAAAATATCTGCTATAGCATGACAACCCGCATGAATGTGAAGTTTACTTTGTGGGAGATTATAAACGGAATGGCAAACTTAGGGAATTAGAACGATTCTAAAGTGAAATATTAATAACTTCCAAATGAATATTACAAATAATAATAATAATAATAATAGTGGATTTGCTCTTAGCAACAATGATTTATGCATGTTTCCTGCATCTTCCAGCGCATCTTCCAACAACTTCAATTATATTTTTTCGTATTTCTGATGTTTTTTTACGTAATACGACCTTTGGCCCAAGATGTACTAGAACATCAGAAATACAAAAAACTGATTAACAATATAGGTCATGTTTGTACTTACAAACAAAAAATTTTAATATTAAACTTCAATTATAATTTAAAGGCGTGTTTATGTATAAATCACCACTTGTTACAAAGAGTGTATTAAGTTCGGGCGGCTGTTTCTAACTTCTAAACGGCAATGTCACAAGCACCTCCAGTTACACCGATCGATTCAGAATCACTTTCTGAATCGATTTAATGATGCCCGTCTGTGCGGGGCCCCGCCCCGAAACGGAGTACCGGAATAGGTGCTTCGTCCAAGGAATGTGGGGCCAGAGTAAGCGTCTGCAAGTATTATTATTATATATAAGGTCCTGATGGGTAATCCAAGGAAACCTGTGTTTGATTCTTGGATAATTCCAAGAATCATAATAGGTTGCTGGATATGTTCCAGTAACCATTCATAATATTGGCACATCATAATGGGCAACCAACCCATGGGGAATAGTGCGCCTCGAATTGGGAGACACATAGTCGAAGGTCCCACCAAAGACGTTTTGCGTTTGGTACCGCGGGGTGCTGGAGCCCCAAGAACTAAGGTTCTTGCCAGTACGTAATTTCGGGTAGGCCCCCTTGTGGGAGCATCGCGGGGGCTGTAACAGTAGTTGGGGAGTATGGAACACCCTTGACCAAGGGGAAGAGTTGTTAGCACTATTAACAGTATTCTAGTAGTTGGAAGCTACTAACTTCTTGAAGTTAGTAGGGGCGCCGGAGACGCTTAAAAAACTCTGCATATGTTAAATAAGACCGTTAAGGTAGGTGTTAACTATAAACAATCGCAACTAATGCCCGTCTGTGCAAATTTATGCGCAAACTTCAGGCCGCATTTTTTAAAGATATTGTGATCTAATTTTATACAAAGATTTTGATCCACAGAGGAACCCAATGGAAAATGCACCCTTTCCAATGTAAACGAAGTCTTTATATGACAAAATTTCAAGAAGACTTCATAAGTGACTGTGCGAAATTTGTACCATTCTTAGAACTCTGTTCCATAAAAGGATATATCACGGAGAGACTTATATGACAATTCCTTGCATTTACTGATACAACTAAACTACTTATAGCATAAATTGTGGAAGTGGTGTAGGGTACGAAGTGGTCGAGCAGGACCGACTTCTCCATTAGAGTATTAGCTTCAAATCAAATTAGATTTCGTATTATTTTCAATTTAACGTGAGCTTTGAAATTAATAGTTGGAAATATATGTATTTTGAATTCTAGTGGGAGGGCATCCCATGATTAAAATATGAAAATTTTTAATGGTGATGTGCAGTCCGGTGGCCGCTTGTATAAAAACTGAATTATTTAACTTTTCATTGACTGGGCTTTACATTCCCTTTTACTAAAGAAATTGTTCATGGTTGTTGGTGATTAATTTTTTCCCGACCCTTAATTTCATATTTATGAGGTAATTTTAGTTAACTTAACAAACATAATCATAATGTGTAAAAAACAAAGTGTTAACAATATGATTATAATTTAACAATAATGACAACAACACCAGCAGCAGCAGAACAGTTCATAGAAAACACAATGAAATGGAAAAAAGAAAAGAGAGAGGAAAGCGACAAAGACACGTGACACACGTCATGTACAAACGTTGGGCGTTTATCTTGCTTAATATTTTGGAGGTTTTTTGCCTGCCAAAAAGTGTCCGATCATTCGTCAAGATAAATGTCGAAAAACGTTATTATAACAAAATGGATTTTGTTGTTGTGCTTAAAATCTGATCAGTGAAATCAAAAGTAATCAAAGTGACAACGATACATATTAGTCCTTGACAGGGGCGATGTGGTGGTGCGAGTCATCTTCATACATCTTATGTTTTGTACATAATTGACGTTAACTGTTGTCCTATAGTAGTGATTGTTGTTGTTGTTCTTAGTTGGTTAAATAGTTTAAGCTTCTTATAAAGTTATAACCATTAATTAAACACGCGCCTTAACATCCGCTTATATTTATTTTCATTCATCCCAAAACCTAATCACAAAGCCGGGCAACTATAATTGTTAAAACGGTTCCATCTACATGCTGCTGGTTGCAATTTATCTACAAATAAGTAGCTACACATTGTTGAATTTTGCACTTTCCTCAAACACACTATTGATCGTGGAAAGAGTTTTTAAATGAAAGTTATTGTGTGCGGTGATCGTTGACCCACCACTTTCTTTGCACTCCATTTACAATTTGACTCATTCTCTTGTTTATTATAATTATTTTATTTACATGAAATATTAATTTGCGCGTTACGGAAAATTATTTATTATTTATTATTTATTACCTTTGCATAATGTCTGGATTTGGTTTTCCAAAATGCTAAAGCGGAAATTTCACATTTGATGGGGACAAGTTTTATTGGCACGAACATTATACACATAAATTATATATATAACAAATAGTGTATTGGACTGTACTTGACATTTTTCATCATAAAAGGTTGACTGTTTTGCTGCGTTATTTGTATTTTGGAGAATCTCGATGAAACTTTTTACAATCATTTACACATTAAGACCACCAAACTATGACTTTTATAACATGATACAAGTACAATATTTCTACAAATAATATTATAAGTACACATGTTCTTCAGATGCATTTATAATTTCCACCTTAGTAATGGTGGTATATTAAGTTTGCTATCCTATTTGCAGCGCGACGAAGGAGGCATCAGAGACTTTACACATTCTTGACCATGCGTCCTTATGGCCATCTGTTCTTGGCAATCTTTATGGCCGTAAATTTCGATATTCAGCTGAAATGTTGTGCAGACACTAGTAGTTTCTGAATAAATCAGGCTAAATCGGCTAAGAGCTACGCCCATAATCGTAGCTACAAAAATTGAGCTTCGGCATTATACCTGGCGCTAAATTTTACTTGTAGCGCATAATATGTATATACACTTATAGAAGAGTTAACGCCACGCCCAATGAATACTATAATTTTAGAGCAGTTATTTCTCTTCACACTCTACTAACCACGATATACACTATTTTGTGCGCAATGTTTTTTTGCGGCTTGCTGGGATGTGATGTTATTACCTGTCCCCAGCCTTCTTGTTTTTAGTATCACATACACCAAATATTGACAGTTTGCAGTTTGTTGTAAAGTTTCTGCATACATAATGCACATAAATCGAATGATGTGCGATTTGTTTGAAACGATTACAATTTTATGGACAACAAATCGGAATTGAAAAGTTTCAATTCGAGTGGGTGTTGGGTAGGATACCTTTTATTGAATTTTGATTACGTTTGAATAGCTTGTACTATGAAATGGAGTTTTTACATTTGTGTCACTGCTAAAGCAGCAACGTGTTTGTATATGTGAATGAGAACATAATTTTAAAAGTTATTCAGTGATTAAGATCACTTAAGGGTTCGTCGATGTAGGAGTGTCTCTTTACCGATTTCAAGCATTTTAAATGGGGAATAATTTCGAGGATCTAAGAATAACTGGGTAAAGTTTCAGCCGACCCCGTTAAGACCGTGTCCGTGCTGCCTACAGTTTTCTTTAAGTAATAAATTCTTTTTAATGCAAAAGCTTGGTTAACTTTCATTAATCTCCCATTAAAATATTTGCAAATTATATATTTTTACATTTACATATAATAATAAAGTCTTTTAACACAATCGATGCAGCTTTTATTCATTTAATGGAATCATTCCGAGTACAAATATGCATATAACGATAAATATGTTACAATAAATACAAAAAACAATTTATGCATGAATTGTAAGTTTAATAAAGTGCTCTCTGAAGCGCGCCCGAGCACATATACCTGCATCGCATCTTGTGTAAATCGCTCAATTTGATTGAACAAAAACAGTTGCCAATCAAAGTTTTGGGGTTGTCAGCCAACGCAACGCAATGAACAGCATTCCGAAATGAATGCATGGGGAGGAGGATATTGAGAGTATGAAAAAGAAAATAAGACGACTTCTGGTTTGATTTTCATGCAAATTGAAAAGTTTCCATTTCCATGAAACGGAATAAGTGAACAGCTGAACTGAACGTTTGTGCGAGAGAGTAAATGAATGAAATGCAAAAAACGGAAATCTCACGTAGAATCGCGTTTTTTATTGCCAATTTAAATTGAAACGAGTTACGTGTTTCGTTTCGTTTTTTCGCCAATTTTCTCAACTTGAACAATGTGTGCACACGTTTATTACAAAATGTTCGTTGATTCCTTTTTGCATTTTTAATAGAGTACCAGGGAGGGGGTGAGTAGGGCTACGGAGTGAGTACAATGGTTATGCTAAATTGTTGTTATATCTTACGATTTAGGATTTTTGTATTATATTTATATTAACATCAGGAGGGCATGCAGAATAATGAAGCTTGAGGGTGAGCAGATAGGCAAGTGGCTGCAGAGATGCGTACAAGTGTTCTCATTATTCAATGTGTTTGATTGTAAAATTGCGCTACTTCTTAAGAGACAAATACAGTGGGTCCCCGTACAACACGGTAGATATGTTCCACGTTATATGAATACGTATTGTACGCGTCAACACAACGCGATTCACTACCTTGTTCTTTTGGAAATAACTTCCTTTAATAATCAGGCTTAAGACACTGCGTGGCTACAATTTTTATGGCCGTTGAATAAAGAACCCAGCTTACAGGGGTTCTACTATGCGATATAATATTTAACTTTATATAGGAATTCTAAACCAAACGGATAACGACGAACCCTGAGGAATATTTCATAATTTATTAAAAAAGTGTTTTCAAGTCATTCAAAAAAAAAAAATCATTCAACATCAAAACATACACACAAACACACACAACAAAATTGATATTGCCGTTGACATCTTTATAGCAAACTGACTGAGGAAGGCACCAGACGCATCAAATTGGATGCAATGTAAACGAGTTGTGCTAGTACACGGACAAGTGTTGGTAAGCTTATGTATTGATTGGCAATATTATGCTTGAATCAATTGCTGCCATATACAGGCATAACGCAGCGCCCAATTCTACATAGAGATGGCAATTTAACGTTTCGTTAAAAATGTAAAAATTTATTTGCACGCCTCACGTCACTAACGAGTAAATGAAGATGGAGTCAGGCTAGCCATCTGCAATATGAAAGCAGCAACAATAGCAACTGTATGTACCTCAAATCAAATCCTTTATACCCGCCATTATACCAAATAAAATAGCTTTTGAAAGATCGGTGCAAATTTTCAGTTTTTCATCCCTCCTTGTTTTTGAGTAGTTCCATAAAAATGCCTCTTTTTCAGTATCCGTAAACGTATCCGTTGACTGATTTTACCTGTACTTCAAAATCAAGCATGCTCTACCAATGCTTCGACCAACTATTAAACCAATAAAAGAACGTTTATCACAGATATGGTTAGATCGGCTCCTACACACATTACGTGAAAATCAAATACTTATTGCGTCAGTGTAAGGGTTTAAGGTCAACCGAAAATATTAAATGAATTCCTTTTGATCAATACGAATGAAGGGCATTCAGTATTTAGTTCAACCCTGACAGTTAACAATCTCTCCTACTTTACTGTGGAATTCACATGCTTTGGAATCACAATGGTTGACATTTATTTTTATGGTCTATATGAACTTAAACGACACAGATTAAGTAAAGTAAGGGGGGAGTGCTGTACAGAGCTGTGGAACGGCCTGAATGAGACATACGAGAATTTCAAGAACTGAATTTAATTTTTCAATTTGAAATTCAAACGACGGTGTATAGCTATTGTTGTCGCAATGCAATAAGCATTATCTGTCTTCTATAACAAAAGCTTGCTTATAGACGCGAACTATCTCCCAATGAAGCGTTCCAGCATTGACACTTATTTGGTTAAGTAACCAAGAAGAGAATTCCTCCAATTTCCATAATTTTGCGACTAAGTGTAAAAGTGCAAGAGAGTATAATATTGTATTGTGCACACAATCGAGCTGAAGAATTCTTAAATCGGACGATTTCGATATAATTTCATCGATCAAGAGAAAAAAGCTTAAAGCAACAGTGTCTTGGTTTTTTTATTCTAATTTGTTATTACCTACTACTAAGTGCCCACCACACGAACATGCTTAAATAGTTTACAGCAACCCCTTAATGCGACCAAATATCACAAATTTTAAACTGTCATTCACAGGGTATAAGTATCAAATTACATTTCCGCCGGAAAACGACGTTCATTGCTCGTTAAAGATTATTTTAGAGATGTGCAAACAATCTTGCACACGCATACACACGCACACACAATAACGCTTTCGCTGTAATAATTAATCGCATGCATGCATTGATGCAAGAAACACTTTTCTTATGAAATTTTACAATTTTTATATCCCAAAAACTATGCCATCACACTCCAAATTGAGATCAAAATCATATACATATATGTATGTCTATGTAGATAGGTAGTTGGATATAAAATCGTTTTACTGTTTTCATTTTCATTTATCCAATATTTACACAAATGGCATCATACTGACATCTTACTGATTTGTCCATCGCTAACCCGAGATAGTATTTGTCGCTTACTAATCGATCACAACTTCTAATACTAAAAAGACTAAATTTTTCAATTCAGAACAACACTTTGAATCAAAGGCATTTTAAATTAAATCTTGTCACCTCCTAAATACACGTTCAAGCTCGCTTTGAAATGTGATGCAGTGTATTAAATGGTTGAGTTTGACCGACTATACACAATATATGCACACACATACACAACGTTATTTTACCTCTCTCTTACGGATTATTGTAAATAGTTGAAAGAGACTAATGGTGTTGGGCCAACAGCCGACAATTTGATTTAATTAAAAAATTATGGGATTACATGATAATGGCAATATAAATGCAAATTTTCTTTCTCGTGTCATAAAAAGTATGATTTAGCTAACTGGGCGCTAGCACACGTACACTAAGCAAATATTTATATTAGGGTAACATTTTTTTCTGCATTTTTGGGCATCACCTTCTGGAATATTAATAAATTTTCAAGGTCTGTCACTTGAAGCTTAAAGGACACACGCGTCTGCTCCTGCCCGCCACCCATGTACCATTCATTCTCATCGTATATTCATAACATGAAATCTAATAAAAATTATTCAAATGTTGGCAAAAACCAAGAATTTATATACGAGTATATACACGGGAACGTGTAGTTTTTTGGCTAAATGGGG
The DNA here is from genome assembly GCA_963978525.1 of Ornithomya fringillina. NCBI lineage: Eukaryota > Metazoa > Arthropoda > Insecta > Diptera > Hippoboscidae > Ornithomya > Ornithomya fringillina. The sequence continues at coordinate 17,592,090 of OZ021691.1, read as the reverse complement.
TGGCTAGAGACATAAAACACACAGTGAATGGAACAACATAATATCTCAATACATGTGAAAAAATTAATCGGTCTCTTACAAACCCTAGGAAAACATTTTCCCTAAAAAGCACGATTCTTGACGTACGACAGTGTTTCATCCACTGGCCAATTTTAAGTACAACTATTGCGGTAATGTTAGATAACAAGCATAGAAGCTGACAATAGAAGAAATCACACCCCTTTTGGCAATATGTGCAAATATCAAAGTTTATTTACTACTGTTGATATGTTTTGAAGTTCGAGTTGATCACTGGCTGCTGCCAGTGAAATAGAATATTCGGCAATATTGTGATAATGCTGAAGGCCAAAAAATTATTTTTGCTGAGTAGTGAGTTGGGCTCGTGCAATGAACGTAACGGAAATTGAATCATTCTTCGCTCTACACATTAACGGAAGTTGCTACTTGATTGTCATTTAGTGGTTGATTGCTTGGCAAAAATTTCAAAACATCAACGCGATAAAAATAAAAGATGAGTTAACAATCGTACTTGGGCCATGACGTCTTTATCACATCTATAGCTATTTAGAGATTGCGGCCTTTAACTCCATAAATCACTGTCATCGATTAAAGCAAAATTTATTTTAGATATCATTCGCGGTCATTTAGAACTCTTTGCTGTAATTACAAGGACTCCAAACTTTTCGTCCCAATTATTTGCACTTGTATCGATATGAGAGTTGTAACGTTGTATGAGTTCATCATTACTTACATTCTTTGTACTGCGTACAATGTGTGCGCACGTGATTTATAGCAACAACCCCATTAACACCCACAACAATTCCAAAAACAAATAACATGGGGGAGAAATGGAAAATCTGTGTTACAATATACCGAAAGATATTGAAACAATTATAAAAGTCAAAGAAACATATTTAACTTGTCTCATTCATGCGGGTGGAAAACGAGGGTGTACGAAAAAAGTGTGAAGAGAGGAAATAAATGAGATTATTATGAAGCCTGTTTGCAACGCCTAGTTAGCGTTAATAGAATAGGGGTGGTGGTAACGTGTAAAAGCAGAGTCAAAACTTATTATCAATGAAGAGATCATTCGATCAAATGATAAATTAATGGATTATTATAAATTATAAATTGATGAATAAGTTAATAAATGAAAATGAATTGTACTAAGATTAATTCAAATTGGTGACCGATATATCGATATATGGACGAAAATAAGCATAATCATATCAATACATAAATAATTTTTTTAGAATGCCACCTGGGATGAAGAACCTTCTTCGTCATGTCCGGTCGGTGTAGGTATGCAGATTAAAATGAATTCTGCTATACTAGCTTCTAGCCCGGCATTAGGGCGTGTGTTCATCGCTATTTCGCAAATGCAAACCACTTTCTCTACCATTGCAGAATTCTCAAATAGTACGAAATGCAACCAAGTTCGGTGAATCTACATACCGCCTCTATCATTCGTACAGTCTACCCAGGTAGAAGAACTTTACATGACAATTGCAGAGCGATTGTTGTGGTTCCCTAGCATGTGGCATTATACGAAGCAAGGCGGCATAGGTACCGGCTGCCTCCATCTTTATATCTATTTTAGATGGTTTTTAAATGTGTCAATGATTACAGCTGGAAATCGTAGGAGTGGTACCGAATCGACCCCACTGTTACTGTAGCTTTTTCTAAACGTATGCGGCTGGTAGTTAACACAATTTTACTCTAAAATTGGTTAAATTTAGATCCACCGATTGCAGGCAGGTTCTGTTCTAATAGCAGTATTGGCCTTTCTCTCCCTCTCTCTCCTTATCGATATCATCACTGTGCTTATTATATACAATTTTCATATGTAAAAAGTACCGTTCGTACATATAACCCATTATCATAAAATATACAAATGCATAAATTGTGTGGAGCTTGGATATATCGAAAATTTAGTTCATACCAAACATACAATACGTGATGGAACTTAATTTGATTTGTTTTTGTATACATCCATTTTACCTTACATACGTTTGTATGTATGGACAATACTTGATGTAAAATTAAGTGAAACTGTCGTTTGTTTAATGATGCCCTCAGATTATAAAAATTCACTTTAAAAGCGTTGATGTATGTGATTTTCGCTGCCAATTAATTTGTGTAAACATTCTTCTTCTTATCAATGTTTTGTGTTTTTTTGTTTTTACTTTCGGGAAATCGGGCACTCCTAAGAGAAAAGATTACAAAAAGCGTTTCACAATTTGTCAAAAGCCATCGAACACATTTGAGGCAGCGTTGTTAGCGACAAAGTCATAATTAAGAATCAAACACACGCATACAAACAGATGCGCGCACGCATGAAGGTATTGGGAGCTGATGACTGCTAATGGGCGTCGGGCTCTCCTACAACACAGAAGCCGCTTCTGTGTGTCACGAAATATGATTATGTGTGTGTGTGTGGCTAGACAGTGAAGCTAAATCAACGAATACCTTACACTTCAGTAAACAAAATATTCGAATGTTGGTCATACGCTGGCGAATCCAAATCCATTCAAATATACCGATCTTTCTATCTCTCTCTCTCTCTCTTTGTTAACTTGGCAAATATTTACTTTATCTCTTGGAAAGATTGAATCTTTTACCGTACGAAACCATCATTACGGTAATTTTTGCTTGAGTTCAGCTTGAATGCATCCTTTATCGTTTCATGTTTGTTTAAATCGTATTTAAATAAGAAAGGAAAACTGTTCAAGATAAACACACATTTCTCCACCAAATCATTGCCATAACACTTGATGTGTTTTTTGGTGGCTTTCTCAGTGATCACATCTCCCTATACCTGCCGATGAGGTGCTAAATAGTTTGTTTAGAAGATTATTAAATATTTTCAGTGGCGGTCTGCTTTGATCATTGTGGATGTGGAGTCCCTTTCATTTCTTGGCTGGCTTGTTGTTACCATATTAGATGCTGATTAACATGATGACGAATCCGAAAATGTTATTAACACAGTTTTACACATGGTTACTGTGTAATTTAGCTAATTGTCGGCAAACCGTTTCATCATTGACCGTGATGAGGTGATGTTTTGTTTTAAGCAGTGTTAAGTGTCTTATTAACGGAAACTAGGTTATAGCTACATCTAAAGTCAAGGTCAGTACTTCTTCGCCAACGTTTTGCTTCTTTATTCTAATAGATTTTTTAAGGAAATTTGTGCAATTCAACGATGTTAAGCTTAGAACAAATCTTTTAAAAACCTCCTCCTTATCACTTGATTCAAAGCCTTGAGAGTATTGTACAGCTTTTGACGAAGTGATATATGTATAATCCTAACTTCAGGGTGGTGAGTACAACAACTAAATATGACATATTTTGGATGACATTCACATTGGGATCATGCCCGTAGTTATTATTCGGTTTCATGCATTATCAACATATAGATGAATAAACTAAGTAGGAAAACGTGATATGCTACGAAGACTCAGTAAGACTCAGACTTTGATGGCCATCAAGAATATAAATACTTTCGCATGTATGAAAAGTTACGATTCTGTAAACTGATTCATATTTTTTTAACTGTATTTAGAGTCATATATTTTTCCACTAAAAAACATTGCTTTATACTTACCTTAGAAATTCCCTGCCGCCCTTTCCGCGTTTTGCATTTGGAGTGTGATTGATTAAAGTTTTTTCTAACGTATGCTACTAGAAGGAAGAGCCTTCATCTACTGTTTGACTAATGGCGGAATTTTTAAAAGAAATCCAAAATTGATCGCATATTAATTGTTAAGTCGAATTCTTCGTGTTGTGCGTTTCTTGTTAAATACCTCCGCACAGGATGGGGGTGCGTTAAGTTTGTCAATCCCTGTGCAACACTCAAAAGTTCTTAAACAGAATCAAACACGTAAATCTTGAGATATTGAGCTAAAATTTCGAGCCATTTTTAAGTTTCTGCGGGAAAGTTTTTATTCAAATTGGGCGAAATCGGCCAAGCGACGCTTACAATCAACTTAAGTCTTTTTGTGACAAAAATTGAGCTGTAATGTTGAAATTTAGTACTCACGTTCACTCACGTTCACGAGCGTTAAAAGCGAGCCTTCTACATGAAAATTCTACTTGCAAGCTAACGGTTGTAATCACCTGCCACCCTAACGGCCCAGGGTGTTAAAGATTTGGTCCAAGCCAAATTTGGAGAAATTCTCAAACTCTATGTCCCACATGAACCTACTAGTACTGGTGCATATGTGATATGTTAGAGTGAGCAGGTGAGAGAGAGGAAAAAGGACTCATCGACATTACAATATCTTAATAAATCTCTGTAGTTTTGAAATATATCATTGATGTTGATCTTGCTGATCTTGCTAATGATTTGTTGAATTTGTTGTTGCCAAAGCACACACCAACCAAACTAATCTTTCCAAGCATGCATACGGAAAGCAAAAGAGAAAAAGCCGCCAAAATGCGTAAAACCTGGTTGATAGAAATCTTTGGCCAAACTTTCAAATAATTCGATTCAATGTTTCCTCTGTAGAGAGTGGAGAACAAATAGCTTGCAAGCTGGATACAACTTCATAATAAGAATATCAAATAATGTCGTGTACGTGTGGATGAGTGTGTGTGCCTTAAAATTCAAATGCTCACAAATGTACATAAATCTTCAAAGTTACGCATGTTATGTTGTTGGCATTGGGAGACAGCGCATTTCGAACAGGCAACGGCTCTCCGTCTACACTTTTGTTTTGTTTTATATCCATACAATTATAACGATTCCTTGAACGATTACGTTGTTCGTTATGCGAATTGGTGTTGTGTGCAGCATTGTGCGCTGAACGAAACTACACAACGTGTATTTCATTATAATAATCGTTATAATAATGTTCTGTCATTTATTTTAATTCAATTTGATAACCCAACACACGGTGGGACTCAAAGCAACCAAAGTAGTCAATGTGACGCAAAGAAATTCAGTTAATAACTTAACCAGTCCCAGCATTCCCTGCGTATGTCCCGTAACCGTAATAATGCTTTAAATGCATCTGGTCAAAAATATGTCGAGTTTTTTGATGTCCTTTCTCTCGATCAAAAGGAATAAAAAATTAAAAAGAAAGAATGTATGAATTAATTTGATAATTGTTCTCGGCGAAGGGACTCACTGTGCGAAAGCAAAATCCAATATTATGTAGCGGCAAACTCCTTTCTTCTGCGTTCCTTTCACGGCATGACTTCACCCTTTTGTTCATTCATTGTTGTCTGTTGTCGCTCTCTGTGTATCAGTTATGGACAGTGCGCGTCCGTCTTGGGTTCTACACCCGCTGATATGCATCATTTGTTGATTGTTAACATTAAATATTATGAAATGTATTTTCATATAAAATTGATTTCAAGAGTGAAGCAATATTTTGCCAAAAATTATTGATATTACTATACCCTAGTTAAGGTAATGTGCAAGACGACGATTTGCGGGAGTCCTACCTTTAGATTGAATTACATTTGAACGCATAACGTATGTTTAGCGTTCTTGCGTTTAAAAGCTTCCTTCAGCAATGCACTCTTTTATTTGTATCATTAAATAAATGATAGTCATATACTAACATATCATTGAAAGCCACCTGTCAAGAATATTTTACGAGAAAGCATAAGCTTTGTAATCAAAGTAAAAGTAATAAGAAGACGTTTGCTAATGATGTAGTTTGTGACACAATTTCAATGCAGGGGCGTACAACTTAATGAAGAAAAACTTTTTTAGAATGCCTGTTTTTAAGGAAGTTAACGCACATTAATTGAAAACGGTTTATTTATTTTATGTAAAACCTTACTTATGAACATCCTAAAATTAATGAGAAGACTGACAATAATACCTGAACCATTCCTTATGCTTTTCATTTTTCGAAAAGTCCTTTGATTTCCTTTCTATTCTAGTATACAAAAAATACTTACCCTCTTAAGATCGTAGGTTTCCTGACCTTGTCAAATCGTTTTGCCAAAAGGAAACATCAGACACCCACAATGTAAATTTATGTATTCTCTATATACCTGTCTGTGGATAATATCTTGTGGCAAAAATTGAGATAACGAATTCAATTTCAAAAGATAAACAATATGTTCTCCAGAGAGTTTTATTACACCCGTTTATTACGCTTAAGCACACCAGAATATTTGAAAAGGGCATTTTCAGCATCTCACTTAAAAGTTGAATTAATACCACGCCCATACTCTCTACCGTCCATACTTTTCATGATTTCGCCTCAGTCAGATATACAACCGTAAACTATGGCCATCTCTATGGTTAGGTTTTCTCAAAAGCAGGACATGCGATCGTTTTTCGATAGCTTGTAAAAATACTTCACATAACATTTTTAATAAATTGATGATCTGATGATAACTGAATGATAAAATGATTTGGAGGTATTTTTATTATCTCACACAATATACCAGACTATGCTTCGTACTCAGTTAGCAATGAACGAGTGTTCGTTTAAAAAAAAACAAGTTTTAGATTACGTCGCATCTGCAAGATAATTGGCTCTGGCTACTGTGTGAATTTCTGTTAAACGGAGGAGGAAGGAACCGTTTCTTATAAAAAGTAAGTATTACAGAAACACATGCATCCGATTTGAATTTGGATAAATAGTTCTCCTGGGTCCCTATAGAAATAAATCTGAAGCGAAAGCAATATTGAGTAGATGAAGGAGACAAGTTTTCGCCATAGAGACGTAGGTCCTTATGGAGGTAGATATATGGAGAATTGTGCGGTAGGCCCGAGTGCTTTAAAATATTGGATAAAAACACATTTAGTGAAATACAACTGAATGTGAAGTTAATTTATTGCATTAAACATCGAAAGAGTTTAGTCGCACTTTCCGTTTTCATGTCTCAGTGGAGGACAACTTCAATACAACACAAAATCGATTTCAAGTCAAGCGCTCACATGTGCTTCAATGTAATGCATAATGCGATATTGTTCTTGGATATGTACATAAATATTTTATTAAACGCTCTTGTGCGCATGTGTTCGGGTATTGCAATAATGATAAATTGTTAATATTACGAGAAGGTAAGAGATTCAATGGTTTGATGAACAATCCGATCATCCTTACTTACACAGGCATTGATTTGAAGTTGTTCCTTATACTATAAACCCACACACACTACGTGTAACATGTTTATTTTTAAGTTTCAGTTTAAGACTTGTACGGCACGTTGGTAATGACTTTATTAAAAGAGATTTATCATACCAAACAAAAATAGCTACAAGTAAATATTGGGACGGTCTATAAATTTGCACATTCTGGATTATCCATTCACAGGCTGGTTAAACTTGGGACGTGGTGCGATCTATTTAGTCAGACAAGGGCTTTTATATTGAAACGATTGAAGGTTAGAGACACTTAAGACACTAGTTCATAAAGTTTATGTGTAGTTTGTTTAGGGACAATAGAAGCATTCACAATCACAATACGTTTGGCAATCGATCGGTTCCCTCCATATATATATATATGTTGCTGTTATTACTTCCTATCTGCATGAGGCGTCTAAATATATATTTTTTGGGGCTGCAAACGGAGTAAGAAACTTTATTGATCCTTCACTCTCCACTACTGGAGTCAACAGATAACATTGCAACATAACATGAGTTGACCGCTTGGCATCATGTACGTATGCCCGTACGTAGGAGTGCGTATTACTTATGCTTAAACTTTTCTCTAATCTCTGTCTTTGGTATCCACTCGCCAGCAACAAGTACATTTGTTTACGAGTTCATTTTTTTTTTGTTTCTATTTAATAACAAAAAATATATATCTATGTCTACAACAACTTCTTACATAACAATAATCGTAGCAAAAAAATATTACAACAACAATAATGTTGGTGTTGTTGTTCTTGCAAATCCTTTGTATGTTCGACGAGTAACAAAATTTGTAAACGATTCAATTTAGAGAAAACGGAATGTGGCGGCAGAGATGAAATGTTTAGTTTTCGAATATCTCGCGCGCGCGCGCGCGCGCTCAACTAAAGGTGCTTTTTTATGAGGCACCCCCTTGCGTTCACATTATAAATATGAATAAATGAAAAGGTAATGGTTATGCAGTGTTTTGTTTTGTGGTTTCATTTTACAATAATATTCAACGAACTCAATAGGAAAGGGAAAGATACTTGCATCAAGCTAGCACTGCTAACTAGTGATCGCATTCGTAAACCATTACTTACAGCATTTGTATGCACTTATGCAGGGTAAGTAAGATCAATTTGGGGACAGTCGTATAATAACTTTTGGCCTAAGCGGTCACCGATGTTTCCCGCTTTACTTTCACAGATTCGGGTACGTTGTCCTATTTGAGGCCATAATATTTTTGGTAACTCTGTTGGTGTATTTCTAGAATTGTGAGACATTAAGAATGTTATTTGTGACTCTTCTGAAAGGGAATTTGTCTGTACTCCTTAAGATTGTGAGGGATAAGTTATGTTAACACTTTCTTTGGTGACTGGGAAGCAATCGTAAGGAAGGTGGTTCAGTATGACATTTTATTATGCAATTAAAAAAAATCACATTTTATATCGGTACGAATTTTCTAAACCATCGGAATTATCGTTTTTCAGTTCCTACGTCAGCACAATATTTAAATTTTAGTTAAAGTGTGACTCGAGTCTTTCCAAACTCTACCACCAACATGTCCTTCGAGTGAACCATATTTGCCCGTTATTTTACCCCCATAATAACGGCTTGCAACTTTTTTGTTTTGACGCAAAGTTGGAGTTTCTGTTGGAGTTTCTATGATTTTGAGTACACGAAATATTATTAGTGAGGTTGTTATGACAAACAACGCAAATCCGACCTTACCTTTTGTGTGAACGTAAGCAATCAAAAGTATGGCAACAATGATCAATTGTTTATAATGCTGTTGGAATATTTCCGTCTTTCGTGTCCGCATGATTGCAAAGGTATTATTAACAGATTTTTAGCTCTTCTAGTTTATATTCTATACGAGCTCACCTTTGACTCATGGTTGTTTCAAAAGCATATTAATTAGTTTTATTTACGCCTTTTATAATTATTAATGCTACACTTAATTGTTATAAAAAATGAAGTAAAAAAGTTGGACACACCTACCTCCCTAAGGAACAATGCGCCTCTATAGAAATACTTCACGTGCCTACTAAAAATAGTCGCGGCATTTAGTCTCCAAATAACACGATCTAACAAAGAAATTATAAAAAAAAATTACTTCTCAACAGGATCTCCTTTCGGCTGGATACACATTACGCAGCGGTTTTCAATAACTACGATATCATTTTTGTAGGTTATGAGTCAAGTCCAAGTACCAGTCAAGTTCCTCAGCTGACTGTTCCTTCGCTTCGTATGCGAACTGTTTCATGTCTACTAGTTCGTGCCCTTCCAGATTCTTCATCATTTCTGTTCAACCTTGTTCGTCTTGGTAGCCCGTACGTCCTCGTTTAAGCTCTTCCACCTAACATTTTACTGTTGGAAACGAAGGGGCAGTCTCCAGAGTAGAGTACAGCTCCTTTCAATATTGGTTGAATTTTCAAATAAACATTTCCATCACGTAAAGTTGTTTATGAAACAAATTCAAACCTGACACTCAAGCTCTATAACAGAGGTATTCCGATCGGGTACTTTGGTACAAAACGTGATGCAACTCCGAGGGGAACTGGTTTGTGACTATTTAAGATTGCTGTAGAAATTATTAATTACCAAGCTTCAGGCCAATATCAAAAGTCTTTCGACTCGTACAGAACAACAGAGCTCCTATATGAACTTAAAATTCAATGCAGATCGAGAACATTCACATTTATAATATGTGCGTATATAAATTTTGTGTCACGCCTGTTACAAAAGCTTTCACAAAATAATTGATACGATGATGATTACAAAAAAAATGCACACCTACTCGTATCGAATATCACTTAATCAATTTCAGAACTAACGTGTCATTCATATTGCACGCCTCAACTGGGTATAACTTGGACCAACGAATATTGTGAATTATGAAGCGAAACCAGGACATTCTAAAACAAGCATCCAATCACCTCTGGATCTCAGTCGCTATAATTTCACTTATTTACATTTTTCATGTTATAGGTAGTGTTGTCACGAGTACATACTCGTATATTGACTTAATAAAATGTTCACCTTTTATGCAATTGTAGATGTGACTGATGCCGATCCTAGTAACGATGTTGCGGCTGGGGCGAATGCTGCTAGTAATGTACGTGTCAAGTTGGGCGAACTGGAAGTGGATGTTGGTGGAAATATTGGGGCTAACATGATGAAGGGAGTGGCAGACAAAGTAGAAAATGTTGCGAATAAAGTTGTCGATAAAGTCTTCGAATTTACCAACAATGTTAATAACATTGTGAATAAAACCATAGACAAAATTTTAGAATGACAATTCGTATCCCATTGAGGTCTCATTGGGACTGAATTGTCAAATGAGCGTTGGGTGTACAAACAAATAAATAAATGGCATAAAAAGTTATTGTAACCGTTACTGACATGCAGATTACAGATACGTAGGGGTGCTAAGCGGAAAAAAATTGGGACTCATTAGTTCAAGGAAGCTCTTTGTGTACCATTAAACTCATCAGTTGTTTGTACTCGTTTCCAATGAGGTGCGAAGAGACTCAATAATTTACAAATTTGAGGCAATTTAAAGAAGTGATGATGGTGTCTCTTCCTTCCTTCTCTTTAAGAACAATTCGGGCATGTTTAAGATATTTGGAAGGCAGGAACACATAACCAGATTGATCGTTTTTCTAGAGCAGAAGCCTATGAATGGTACAAAAATTCATTCATTCGAGTTTGCTTTGTTTATCACCTGACAAAAGAAACGGTCGTCAATGTGATTCCAAAGAATTAAAAAAGGAATAAAAAAGTTATATTGAATAATATAAAATATAAATTTGTTAACAAAGTCACCCACATATGGTATGCACCTAAATATCAGACAATGTGAAAAATCATTGATTTTATTAAGCGAGTATTGAATTGTTGCTGATGAAAGGAATACGAGTGCAGTAAGGAAGGTGTACACTTGACGTCTCTCACACAATTCAATACTACACACACACTTCCACACACTATTTACACTATAGGATATTTATGGGAAATTATATAAAGCGCGCATAGCCATTTGCACACGTACACTCGGTGCATATAGAGTAATTCTCTTTAATCCAGCATGAACATAACCGTTCGTTTGTTTTGTACACGTATGCATGTGTGTGTTTAAACATTTGTAATAATTGATTTATGAGAGACAAGGTGACCTTTCGCAATCTGCGGCAAATGCGACTGAAAGAGGACAAACAATTGGAACTCGTTTAAAAAGAGAAGAAAGGCAAACAAGTAAAAAGTAAAAAGAACTATTAAACCTTATAATTAAGTTGTTCATAGCTCATAAAAATGTCCAGTCGGAGTCAATGGTTTGTGTGTGTGTGCGCATGTGTTACATAGAGCTGATTGGTAAGGAATTGTAAACGATTTTTTTACCTTTACAATTTTGAAACACACAAGTGTCTGCTGGTTATCTTGATTTGGACATAAAGCATGTTTTACATGGGATTGCATGATGATGCGTGCGTGATGGTGCGTGTGTGTGTGCGTATTTTTTTAGGGTTTAACACTAAAGCTACCGACACTTCATATATACCTATTTCTACCAAAGGGGGTCAAATGACCCTTCTTTATTGTAGCATAATTTAGTACTTGAAGTAAACAATTTTTTTCATATAACGATTCAAAAATACTTTTTTATTCTCCAAGCGGAACTGAAGCTGTTCTGTTTTCATCCTTTCCCAAATATGGAAATCCATTTATAACGTATTTGGTGTTGACGTCAGTTACTAGCCAGAATTTTATACCAAACTTATCCGGTTTATTCGACATATATTGCGTAAACCTACATCTCGCTTTGGTTGGGAAAAGCTGTTCATCGATAGTTATATGTTCCCCTGGCTTGTAACAACTTTGGCTATTCTCGATGAATTTGTACCATACTTCAGAGATTAGAGCAAATTTATCTGTTTGTAAACGATGGCTTCGTTGACTTTTTTTATCAAATCTGATAAACCGCATAATTTCACAAAATTCATTCCTGCTCATGGTTTTTGAAAAAAAGGGAGGACCCCATTTCTTGTTCCATAGATATGAGATGTTCAAATGGTTTGCCTGATATGCGTCACGTGCATATAGAAGAGCAATGAATGCATTTATTTTTGCAGGAACAAGATTCCACTTAGTTCCCAATACTCGAGAGGCTTCTTCTTCTGTGCATTTTCTTATGTGGTCCATTACACGATTGTCAATAAGCAAAAAAAATGCAGTCCTCACTTTGCCCTTCATAATGTTTCGTTTGATATATGCTGTTGGGCCTACAACCTCTCTAAAAATATTATAACTTGACGCTCGTCCAGGTGTTGAGCCTGGTTTTATTTCTTGCCAAATTGTACCATCAGCCGCAATTTCGGTACATGTGTCTTTCACATCACTTTCACTTTCTGAACTCGATAACGGTCTTTTCCTCTTTCTACGTATACTCAAAATATTCTCGTCTTCACTTTCTTTATCTGAGGACTCACATTCGCCCATAGTGTCAAATGAATCGTCATATTGATCTATGCTATCCACTTCACTTCCAGATAGTTTCTCTCCACTACATTCCGAACACTCTTCATCGATGTTATTTATAAATTTCAATGATTTCATATATCTTGAATGTTTCGACATTTTTACGATAAGAATTATTAGTAAAATAATGAAATGAATTCTTGACTCGCGAAATACACTATAACTTGAAATTTTACTGTAAAGCTCGTTTGGAGTAGAATACAATTCGCTATTCAATATAACGCAGGTAAAATATACACCAGGTGAAATACGATGCAATAGCGGAGTATTTGCAATAGCAAAAATGCCTAGTGCAATGGTTTTGACACATACGATTTGTATGTGATGATGATGATGATGATATTACATGAATCTTTGCAGGGGTCAAATGACCCCTTGTGGTAGTTAAGACAGATTACATATATTTCTCGGTAAAAAATTAAACAAGAGAGGAGTAAATATTAAAAAATACTTTCGATGTATTTTTTAATAAAAGTAGTAAAGGCAAATGGTTACGTGGTAATGTTATTTTCAATGAAATTCTGTCAAAAAGTTTAAAAAGGGTCATTTGACCCCTCGCGGTAGCTTTAGTGTTAAGGAAAATTCTTAAATTTTCAACAGATTGTTATCTTGATGGAACAAATTTAATGCACAATTATTCCAATCGTAAAGGACAAGACAACGTGCACACTTATCTAATCTTACGGTCATAATTATCCAGTCGCATACAAAATGTTTGTGCGGTATTGGAAGGTAGCATAATCCCAACAAAACTTCGTTACCACCTACTATTTGTTTTATTATGAACCACTGGCTTCTACTACCCTACGGCCTGTGTGGAGTAGGCGTTAATGTCTCTGCGTACTGATAACGGAAGGGCAGTATGTCACATAAAAACTAACTGTAAATTAAATAGTATTTGTATTAAAGGGTCTGAAATATCCATCCCATCGAAAAAACAAAACAACAATAATCCGGTAAGAAGCTTACGTGGAATCTTGGATACCATGCACTCATACGCGCGAGTCATGTGAGATGAAATTATAAAAAGACTATGAAGAGCAGAACATCACTTTTTCACTTTCCCAAATATTAAGAAAGACATACCATCGAATTTTATTATTTTTAAAATTCCCAACAAAAGCGGGTCCATATGGTTACATGTATATATTATAGTTGATGAAAAACATTGTTGAATATGTCCATTTTAATGGGCGTGCCTCCTACAAAACCATTTCGACACAGTGAGTACGCTTTACTTGCGTTCTTTTAAGATTTTTCATAAACTTGTGTGAAAAACTGTTCTTCTGTGTAATTTTGTGCTTTTGAATATATTTTTAAAAAAAGACACAAAAATGCCCAAAATGGCACGATTGTCAAATTTTCTTATTTGGAGTGGTTGTATAGTGGTTTCCTATTGAGAAGAGGTTAATGATGGTGGGTAACCTGGATTAGGCATACGCCTCATGTAGCCCTTTTACTTGTTTTCTCTCTTACATTCCAAATCCTTTAAATCATTATTGATAACTTCGTTTTAACTTTACAAATACAACACTTTTCACCAGCAACTGCAAAAACGTGTGAATCTCACAACCTTTTTGTTCATCTAAAGTAGTTTACGCAAACAAACAGAAAAAAATTAACGCCACCTTGCGAAGATAATTGTAGTTAGGTTTGTGCGCTATTTTGGGGGGTAAAGAACTTTTATATTTAAACAAAATGAAAACGTAAAACGGTGAATGACTGGACTAGTAGCCATGTTTACATTTTACCAACAAAAACTTCTCTCTTCTCAAGGTGGCAACATTTACTTTGTTTGTAGCGACAGTTATTCTTCTTTCCCATTTTCTGTCACTTTACATCTCGATTTTAGCGTACATCTCTGTTTTCCCACATGTTCATTTTTCCCACATTTAGAAAAGCAGCAATTTTGTGTATTCGATCATATAAAATATTAGATTTTAATAGAAAACGTTTTTTAAACAAATATATAATTTCAAGTGTTGTTTTTTATGCTTTTTGATACAAGTTTGTGATAAAATCTGTGTATAGTAATGTACAGCTTTACTAACCAGGAAAAAAGGCTTTGCGTAAATGAAGAGATATGAAAAATCGCCCAAGTTTCAGTAAATAACTATAAAATTACAGTTCAGACTAGATTTCAAGAAGAAAACATTGTGATAAAATTAAAGAAGCAAAGAAAACAGAAATATATCAAATAATTGTTTTCTGTAAGTAAAGAATAATTTGTTATTTGTGCACTAATCTTCATTTGTGGTTGTACGAAAAGTATTACATATATATACACCGGTATTGTGTAGCGTGCAAAAACAATGCCTTTCATTGGCTACTGATGTTGTCATATTGCCATTCTAATTATAGAATTTTGCATCAATGTGGACATTGAAGTGATTTTTGAGAATCGCTTTATTGAAAAATGTTATAGGTTTCCTAAATGTCTATTCAGATGGATAATTGCCTTGTCCGCACGGTCGAAAACATTGTCAACAAACCGTTGGATATAGAAACGAATATTTTAATTTTAAAGTATGAAAAATTATTGTCAAATAATTAGCAAAATTTTCTCAATGCCGTTTCGTAGTCGCGTTTGCTACATCGATGCAATACACATTTCGTGATATATCGCCAAACGGCATTTGTGTTTTTTTACTATGGCAATGCTGTTGCATTACGGGAGAATGACATTTTTATTATACTGTGTTTTTATTTTGTGCAAGAAAATCTAAAACGTAATCGAAAAATTCTCCCGAAGCGTAAATAAGCTTAATATTTTTGTGTACAAATAATTTTTTTTATAGTTTTCTACGAAAAATATATCTTTAATCCATATATTTCGAAAGAATTACGTCTAAAAGTAAAATATAAGTGAAGCAAAGGCCACCGAAAGGTATAACAGTTGATTAATTGTACCAAATAAAAGAAAAAGTGTATGATATAATCCTGTCAATAGCTGGATTATTGGTTGGAACTGATTGTAAATATTTTTCAAACATTTCATAAGAAGAGCAATGTAATATGTTTATATTAGATTTAAAATGTGTGTGTGCGAAAGTAATTGCGAAAAGCGGGCAAATCAAAAATTATGAATAATTCATAAGTTGGAATTAATTTGTTTTGAATTTGTTTTAAATTTGGAGGAGTGTTAATGCTCCCTGTCTATATGTATATGTATGATTATCGTCATTTGTTTTAATGTGTGCTACACGAGGACAATTCTTACCAGTTTACTAAATGTTACATCTGCGTTGGGTCCTAGAACTCGGATGTTGGTACTAAAAATTTTACAAAATGGTGTGACTTAGGTCCAGTTTTTCTCAAAATATCGAAAATTTAACGATTATGCAGAAATATGACAATTAAAATGGAGAAATTAAATAGACCTGCAAATTTATACAACGCGTAATTCCTGCACGCAAAATCCGTCAAGAAGATCGCCTACAATAGCCACAAATCTATTTATCTATCTTGAAAACTAAGCAATGAAGTTGAAATTTAGGTCAGATGTTTATAAACATTATACTCCATCCATAGATGTGCTAAAGTGGGCGTGGTCTAATAACACCTTATTCAGCGAAAAATTCGACATTAGGTTGATATGTATACACCGCCACACCCATTGCTTGTATGTAGATGTGGAGAGTATACAAGACTCGGCCTAAGCCAAATTTAGATTTTTTATTGATGCATTTGCCACATTTTTTTCTTTCTTTTTTTGGACAAATATTGCTGCCTCAATTTGTTCGTTTTTGAGTACAAGCACACGTATGTTCATAATATTTGCAACTGAAATTACAATTTTCTTTCATTCTAGATAATCAAGTGATTTAAATATAAAGAAATCTCTCAATCGATCTCCTACCTCTCTACCTCTTACTTGGATTTCAAATTGTTATAAATAACAAGAACAGAACACAACAAACTTCATAAATATTACAACAGAATCTACACATACGTACACAATTTGTATCGGATTTCATTTGTGGACGCACAGCATGTTCAAACAAGATGGGCGGATTTCTCGATAAACCGAAAACTAATAAACACAATGATTATGGTGAAGGCAATAAATTGTTGTTTGGAGTTAGTTCCATGCAAGGGTGGCGTTGTGAAATGGAAGACGCATACTATGCCAGAGCCGGGTTGGGTAACGGATTGGACGAATGGAGCTTTTTTGCTGTGTTTGATGGCCATGCCGGCTGCAAAGTATCTGAACATTGTGCCAAGCATCTGTTGGATAGCATTATTACTACGGACGAATTTAAAAGTGGCGATCATGTCAAGGGCATACGTACCGGTTTCCTGCACATCGATGAAGTGATGCGCAAATTGCCCGAACTCAATCAAAATGAGGAAAAATGTGGCGGCACCACAGCTGTTTGTGCGTTCATCTCTCCCACCCAAGTGTACATAGCGAATTGCGGTGATTCAAGGGCGGTTTTGTGCCGTCAAGGAGTGCCCGTATTTGCTACAGAAGACCACAAACCGATCCTGCCGGTGGAAAAAGAACGTATTCATAACGCCGGCGGAAGCGTAATGATCAAGCGCGTGAATGGTACGCTGGCTGTGTCGCGTGCTCTAGGTGATTATGACTTTAAGAATGTAAAAGAAAAGGGTCAATGCGAACAGTTGGTGTCACCCGAACCAGAGATATTCTGTCAAAGTCGTCAAGACACCGACGAGTTTCTAGTTTTAGCCTGCGACGGCATTTGGGACGTTATGAGCAATGCGGACGTTTGCAGTTTTATCCACTCGAGGCTGAAAATTACTCAAAATTTGGTGACCATAGCAAATCAGGTTATTGACACTTGCTTACACAAAGTAAGTATTGAATGCGGGGATGCGTGAATGAAATTGCCCAACTATTGCTTTTTGTTTTTTTGTTTCCTCCTATTTTAGGGCAGTCGTGATAATATGAGCATTATAATAATTGCCTTCCCTGGAGCACCTAAACCAACTGAGGAGGCGATTCAAGCCGACGAACGGTTGGAGAAACAAATTCAAAATTTCACAAGAGGTTGTTTAAATCGGATATGCTTTTGTTTCTAATTTATTTTTAATTTTTTTATTTTTTTTTTTTTTTTTTTTTTTTTTGCAATGGCTTCTTCCTTTCTTTCGTGGAATGTTTGGTTAGTTATGTTAGTTAATTCGATATGTTTGCCGGGGAATTAATGTAACTAGCGTCAGAATGAAAGGAATTCTCATTGAAATTCTTAAAACTTAGCAGTATTACAATATTAATGGAATTGTTCTCTTTGATTATATTCAAACTAATACTCAAACTGCCAAAGACAATCGGAAAATTATTAGCTTTAGGATTACGTTTATTATGCCAACCACCTTGAGTTCAATTTATGGAACATTAAGAGAAGACTCACAAAAATATTCCGGCTATCACGACCAAATGTGTTAAAAATCATTTGTACCGAAAGAGCAAAACTGAGTGACGGCATACTTTTTTGTATATAAATTTGCACCGTTTGTGCATTTAAACTATTTCCATTCGTTTAGCTTAACAAAAACTTTTCCGATCTTCTGATACTCGAAAGCAAAATTAAACAAAACTTAATTTGGGATAAGTGATGTACTTAAAAACAAATTCAAAATAGTTTCAAGGTGGAAAGCATTTGTAACGTTTGGCCTCTTTTAGCCGAACATTGCATTCGCGCTTGTTTTTCTTGAGAACAATCATTCTGTTAAACTAGTCAGTAAATGGTACTAAGATCGTTTTCGATTTGATTATCGAAAATTTATAAGTTTTGTGGACCTTTTTAATTGTTTGTTCTACATTGGAAAGGGATACTGCCAAAAAGGTGTTCATTATTATGACGCGGTCGGTACAGTTTAGTCTGAAACCTGAAATGAACTTTATTCTTTATTTGTAGAACTTTATACCAACTCCTCTTTTAGTGGTTAAAATGATGCTTTAGCAATGTTAATCCAATCAGTGCAATTTCTAATGTTTTTGTTGAATGGTAATAAGAATGTCGTTTGGACAACACGAAAAAAATTTATGTGAATCAAATATGTTTATAATGTAAATATAACTTTTTTTAAATTTATTTGCTTGTCCACACTGTGCAATCATCGAAAATGTGTAAAAGGACGAAATGTCATAATTACAGCAATACTCTTTTTTTACTACTACCACTGTACAAAATGTATTAAAATGTGAAAGCGCGATATAGTTAAAACAAATTTACAGTAAATTTAAGTATAGAACAAATTTTTTAATATGTAAGACTCGACAAACCTTATGCTCACCTTGTGTTGTTACAAATTATATATGAAATGGAAGAAATCTCCCTTGTTTTTTCCTTTCCTATTAGTTCGTAATAAAAGTAAATACAATACATTAACGAAAACTTAATGAGAAAGGCAATGAAAATGGTGATGATGGCTCACATTTGATCTCATCGTACACGTCTCTCTTTCTCTTTCTACACCGAATGTATACTCACACAATTGAATTGTTGTAAAAAGGAAAGAACAAGAATTAAGAACAGCATTAGCAAAATAGTAAAATTACAATTAAGGTTAAAATCAAAATCAAATAAAAGGCAATCATTTCGTAACGGTACTTATTGCTTGTCTCATCATTTTAATACGACTCTTTCATTGTGTTCTTGACTCTCAAGGCATACAAAGTGTGAAGAAATCCATTTTGAATAAAACAAATTCCAACAATTTCTTATTTCAAATTACAAAAAAAAAAAACCATGTTTGGCGCGAGAGTTTCAGTGAAAAGTGAGCATAAGGTACGTTTTTTCCTGTTATTCATAAAAACTTTTTCGCTACCCTTTTTTATTTTTATCTAAGCGTTTTGTAAATAGTTTTTTTTTTTTTTTTCTTTTAAATTCATCAACATACAAGCACACACACTATATATGATAAGAAACTGGTGCGGCCAACACTACTTGCCTTTTTTTTTGCCAATTAGCATCGAACCATTTTATGCATCGATTTAAATATGTCAGTCCGTGGAGTTTTTTAAGATATACCGACACTGGAACATGGACGTTTGTTTGATAAAACATTTTGACACATTTGCTTAATATAGACTTTTAAGAGTCGGTACTAAAAAGAGAATGAAAGATTGAGTAGCGGAAGAATTGTTTGTACTAAACCAAGACTTTGGTTTCACTATATATTCCGAAAGGCTCATACGTTTGATAAATAAATAACGAAATTGGTTTAAAAAGTGACCTGGACCGGCAAAGTTCAAGTTTAATAATATAAAAAAATGTTGTGATATTTTTATCAAATTTTATTGCCTTAAAAACTAAACCAAATTTAGCCTTTGTACTTGTTGCTAAATAGTTTAGTGCTTTCCTAACAAATTATAAATCAAGTGTAGAATAAACCTTTTTCTTGTCGTTGTACACATATAATTAAAAAGTCCTTCATTTCTATAAAACTTGTGACATTTTCGTGTAATTACTTTAGTTAAGCTTTGCTTACGGTTATTTGAAAAAAATATTTCTTATTAATATGTCTTCAATTGCAGAAGAAGTGGAGTGTAACAAAATCACAGATTATTACGAATTGTTGCAAGCGTTACAAGATCGCTACATTGAAGGTCTTCCGCCGGGCGGCGGTTTATATGCCAAGTACGTTTTTTTAATGTTCATTTGCATCTTTAATGTTCATTTTCATGATTTCTTTTTTCAGGTATCAAGTTATAGAGCAAACGTTTAAGGAATTGTTTCCCGAAGAAAAATGTGAAGTACGCAATTTATTCTATAATATTTAAGTCCTCTTATCTTGCTTCTTCTTCTTCCTTTTGCTTAAAATTAAAAGTAACAAACTTATGTATAAAATATAATTTCTTTATAGTTTCATAATTTTTACGCTACAATCTAAATCCAATCCAATACAATCCAATAATTCTGCTATTAAGCCGCCCCTGTGCGTAAGAGGATGTGAGTGTGTTGATGTATCTCCCGTGAGCCAAATCCCTTGAAATACCCAACGCATCTTCCCTTCCTGCTTTGTACCATTGTCTGGTGTTTGTGTTTCATTTTAGATTTCGTTTAATTATATTATCATCACTATCATTTTATTTTATTTTGATTTTATTAAAACATAAACATACATTATTATAAGCGAACAAATTTTTTTATAATATTTGCCTCTACATTGAAAAATCATCATTTAATTAAATTAACACGAAGTTTTCTTCTTTGGCGTTTTAATTTCTCTGGCCCGAATGTCGAATGGTTCGTTTTATACATGAAAGTGGGAAATAATTCATGTTCTGCACCATTTGTGCCTATAAAAGAGCTTTTTTCATTTTGAACATTCACTTAACAATCAATGTATTTAAGTTTGTATGTTTTATAGGAAACGTTTGGATGAATCTATCAGCTACACAACTATGGAGCGTAGGGTTTTAAATGAAATTTTTGTTTGTTCGTTTGCTGTTGATTGCTATTTTATCAGTTGTAGTATATACTAAACTTTCCTTTTTAGTGCAAAAACTCTTAAATCCAAATATCCTGAAAATTCCATAATTGTGCAAAAGAAAATTACAATACTTGCATTAGAAATCTTTACACGATTGCACGATTGCATTAAACTTCCAAATTCATATTAAAACCTTTATTACTTGTTTTTTATAAACCATTCCTTGTTAAACTCTACCTTCCTACATATGTATATATATGTATGAATCTATGATTGTATTTGTGTGTTTGTCTTCTTTTTCTCTGTTCTCTTTTTCGTCTCATTACAGAGCACAACGCATTGAAATCTATTGGTTTTCAGCGCAATTCACATACACCTTTACACACACACACACACACACACACACACACACACACATGAATAGATAAGAAAAAGAAAAGTGCAAATTTTTATTTACGTATTTTTCCTAACATTCGTGTCAGCAAAAATAACAATAATAAAATGCAACCACAACAATAACAGCTACCAAAGTAAGCATCATAAACAAGGTACGATTTGTATGATGAAAATATCGCGGTCGAGTTGACAATTTGTTTCCTTTTCTACGCAATAAAAGAATCCTGCATCCACTTAAATGGAAACGTGGTTATCCACGCAACTGCACAACATCAGCTCTGCATATACTCTCGAATCATAATACAATAAAAATCGAACAGCGGGGATGTGCGTGCATCCTGAACTAACAGGCCTAGCTCCTCTAAAAGCAATGCGTTCGCTTACCATCGGTGCGCTTGGTTTCTTGGTGTTAGATCGACTGAGTGGAATCGTCCATTGTGTATCCAGTTCATACGCTTTAGAGACTTCAATATTAAATGAAATGAAGTAAAGAACACAACTCTCAAAATCAAAAACAAACCCGTTAGCTGTTAAAGTGTAAAAATAAGACATTTAAATTTATACCCAATCTACAACATAAAGATGTTGTAATTGTATGTAATTGTAATAGGGCTCTGATTACATACAAACCCACACACTTACATCATCCACCCAAGAAAAGTTTGTGTAAAATCTCCTACAATTCACGCAATCAAATGCACACATACAAGAATCACTTTCAACAAAAGTTCAAACGAGTTTTTATGAAAAGGCAAAAACCAAAATACGAACTTGATCCACAACTTAAGTACTTAGGTTTAACATGAACAACATTTTTTATTTTCAATTGTGGAAAAGTACCAAAATTCTTTGTTTTCAATTTCTTTTCGTACAAGAAGTATCTTCTTCTGTCAAGTGTCAAATGATAGGCTTTCCTCTCTTAATTTTACAAAGGGTCTTGATTTCTTCTCTTGTCATCCTCTACAACAAGACATGGCGTTTACGCCCATATTTTATTTTATTTTTTATCTATTTTTTCAAGGATTTTCAAAATTATCCTAATTTTCAAAGTACATTTGTTACTTTTAATTTACTTTTGTAAAAATTGTTGCAAAAGTATTCCTGTAATAATTATTCTCCCCTACCACCTTCCTTACAACTCAATTTTAAATCCCTGGAAGAGAAGAATTGGAACTAAGCTCCTTAGGTTTTTCATTTTTCACATTGTAGTTCTTTCCTATTTCAAAATCACAATCAACCAAATAAAAAAGGAAAACACATGGAAGAAGGAAAAATCAACCTATTTGTATAAATATTGAAGTAAAAAGAAAAAATATATACGATCGTGTTTGTAGTAAATGTTAAAAAACAACACCCTTCAAACAAAATTCTTTTGTCAACCGAGTTTTCGTGGTAAGTTACATATCCACCGTATACCAATCGTATCATCTCCATAGGCGGCAGGTGTTATCCTTCGAAGCGGTTAATACCATATCACCCGTGTAGTTAAAAGCACACGAGAAAACTTCTCCCTTATGTCCGTCCAAAACTTGAGAACATGTACCGCAATCTGCCAGCCATAACCTGGCCGTACAATCTGCGGATGCTGTCAACAGCAAACGTCCTGCTGGGCTGAACCATACCTATAAATAATTTACGTTATCGAGTTCATTTTAAATAAATAGCCAATATTTTTAGTACTGAAAACCTTGGATACTTCATCGTTATGGCCCACTGCCATTGACAGCATTTCTAATGATCCTCTAATATTCCATATGCGCGCCGTACTGTCGTTACTGCCTGTAGCCAAGCGTTGTCCAACGCTATCAAAGGCCACATCCAATACTTCGTCTGTGTGATCCGTTATGTTGTGTAGAGGTTCATGCAGATTTCTTAAATCCCAAACACAAGCCGTGCTATCCAAAGATGCAGTGGCTATTAAATCGCTAGCGAAGTTCCACACACAACTGCTAAGTTCGGCGCTGTGTTCACGCAGTCGAGCTATTAAACTAAAATGCAGAAGGTGTGAAGGTGATTAGAATTATGTTTACTTATCTTGTAATGTAAAAGTTATGGTCGGTTGTTCCCGACCGTTGAGTATTTAGCACCCTAGCCTATTTAGTTTTAATTGTATGTATATTGTACCAAGCAGGTTTAACAGACAGACTGATCATTACATGATTTTAAAAGTAAATCAATCGTGCTAAGTGTGTTGGTCGTTCAAAGGGAATGTTGCCTAAATTCTCTCTGATATCTGATTTGTAAAGCAAATGGAGAATGTAGAAATTTAACGGCACGAATCAGTTCGGATTTATTCGGCAAAGACCCTTCGTCGTAAATTTAAATGAATATTTGATACATCTTCCTTCACCTGGACCTTCAATCATAAGTCATTTAAAGAATTCTGTTTACGTTCGGTGGTGGATTTTAAAATTGTATTTGTTGTTGTGATATAAGTAAAATTACAACAACCTCTTGGATTTGATGTCCCAAACATTTGCGGTTTTATCAAATGAACCGGTTAATAGGAGATTCCCATATCTGTTGAAGCGGCTTGTTATGACTTCGGCGTTGTGTACATCAAAAATATGTTGCTCTTGACCCGTTTGCACATCAAATATTCGTGTCGTACCATCTAAAGATGCTGTGCAAATGCTTTCATGGGTAGCAGGTTGAAATTCTGCTGATACCACTTCACCCTGATGACCTAACAAAGTACTAAGACATTGACCAGAAGTGACGTTCCAAATTTTAACCGTTGCATCAAAAGAGCCCGTCACAATGCGATCACTGAAAATGAAGAATTTAAATTTAGTTAAACAATACAGCTGCTGCTCAATTATTAGAATTTTATTTGCGCGATTCCACGGCCTTCAATCTTATCCTAAAACAGCTGCGGGCCGTTTAGTATAAAGGTATGCTCGCACTATCGCGTGACTTATTTAGAAGCTGTGCTTCTTTTATTGTTGGTTGGGAGGCTTCAATGACCCGACAAAATAACTCTTGATCAGCATTAAAATTCGAGTCCAACTAGGCATGTCCGTCTGTGTGTCCGTGGTTCTGTCTCATACTGGCACTCTCATAGCCGTAAATTTTGATAAATCAAGCTGCAATTTCATCCGTATACGCATCATTAACGACAAAATCAGCCCACTTACTGCGGAGTATATTATTGCGTTTCCTCCTGCCATACTTTTATATATACATACACACACGCACACACACACACACTTACCATTTGGGAAAATTGAAACCAACAGAAAATACAACATTGTTGTGACCCTCGAGCACATTTTCCTCCATACCGGTAAACGTGTTGATAATGCGACACGTTCTGTCATAGCTTCCAGTTAAGCAGCGCTCACCGGTTCTATCAAAGGCGACATTCGTTAAAGGTAATATGTGCTCCTCCAGACATCTGTGCAGATAGAATTTCTTTTTTGTCGGCTCCTGTAACCTACGTTGCAACTTGACAATAGCACGCTTTAGTACTCTGTACTCAGGGGTGGTGGTGTGGGATGTGTCATCAATACAACTCGTATGGGTGACACTGCTGCTGCTGTTGCTGCTATTCCTACTACTGCTGCTGCTGATACTATTATGGTCGATATTGTGGTTGTAACCTGTCAACAATGATTGGCTTGGACTTTTGTTGTTATAACCTTCTGCTAGTATTGTACGTGCCATGTGGTCTGGATTAGTTCTATAATATAAATATTTGAATAACTTTTAGTCTGTGATACTTCTTGCCACCGCATTGCAGTACTTTGTGGTTAAATCCAATAGATCAATATGATGCAAGCGCTCCCCACCGTTATTAAATTGACAATTTACAGCTATACCTAACGCATAGACAAGCAGAGAATCGGTGTAGGATTCTTCCTATTGTTAACGCATCATAACTTAGAACTCACCTGGTGGATAGTAACGCAACAGAATCTTATTGAAATTCATTTTTTGAAACTTTATGCAACAATTTATGAAGCACTTCTGGCACTCCTGCATAGGAATGCCAACAACTATGTCGAATTCCGTAAGCTACAACCAAAATGTGTGCCAGTTACCCTGACAACTCCTTTTATGCAGTATTTCAGTATTTAATCGATACATAACTACAACAACAGCTATATGCAACAGTTCTATATTATGAATGATGAATGGAATTTGCTGAACCGTGCTAACGTCTCGCAGGTTGTTGTATATGAAGCAACATTTCTTATGATTCTTCCGTCCCCGAACAATAAAAGCTGGCAGAGTCACAATAGCTTAAAGATGATTGTTTATTGTGAAAGTGAATGCACAAGCATTTCTACGTACATTTATGTCCAGAATGTAATTAAGTAAGAAAAAAATGGTCCTAATTTCATTCAATCATCAATGCTGGTGTAGAGACAAAAATATTACTTTAAAACCCATATTTTCAGGGACAAAAGTTCATTTATTTGACCCAAAAATTTTTGTACACTAAAAAAGTGGGCATGGTTCAAATTATTCAAGTATACAAAGATCCCAAAGTTTGTGTAAATGTTATGGTATCGACCCCAATATAAATATAACTATAAGCACAAGTCGCTTATAACTCTGTTTCGCTACACTTATCAGTGAGTAGTACATTGAACCTAAAAGAACGTAAATATAATTTTGCAACGACATTTCCTCTAGAACTACAAATCAATACACAAACTTACAAGACCGTATGTGGCACCTGACCAGAACGCAACATACCCATTATACGTTTTCACCTAGAAAACAATCTATGCACATACGAGTATAACCCAATTAATGTAAATGCATTGTGCTTGGGTAAAATATCAACAGACACCCAAATACAAATATTTACAATTTCATTATATTATAAATATAAGCAAAACGTGATTGTAGTTTGTTGCTGTGAAGTCATCTCATTAGTCATCCGTCCAGTAACTGTAAATAACATTTTCGAGTGCAATATAATATTTATTTAAAATTTCAATTAGTTACAATTTCTCTACGATTGATTACAAAACCTAGAATATACTCGTATATCCACAAATTAAAAAGAAATAAAAAAATTGAAAAAGTAGAATCAAATGTAGGCGTTAATCTGGTATTCAATATCTCTCCGTTTAAGCTCATCCATAAAATTCAAGTGATGCTCCACCTTAAATTTCTTTGAACAGATTTCATCAAGTCAATGCGACATGGGTGTCCAAACAACTACAAAATATTCCAAAATTGGTCTCACTAGTGCCATTTTAATTTCCTTAGGAGATTAAACGGCAATTTTGCCTCCATCATAAGACTATAGTCTCTTAACAAACCCATGTGCAAGTAGGGATTACAACATTTTTTGCAATTTCCTTTTTGTCTGTTCAATTTTTTTTCTGGATTGATTTTTAAGATTTTCAAAATGATATGAGCTAAGGATAGGTAAAATGAACATGTACTGGCACGTTTTGTACATATTATACATATTTGTACACATGCACACACGAATCACAATTCGTGGAGGCGACAACCCCTCAATCGTAAATGTTGATTATATAAGTGCGATAAACAAAAATCATAACAAACATTCCAATCATGAAGTTAGGATAACATAATTTCTACGGTTAACTGATTTAGAATAATGCGCTCACTTCGTTCTGTATTTTTAAACACGTTCCATGAATGAATGAAGTTCTTCATCAACTTTAGATAATCATTAACACTGAACATGAAGTTTGTGAAAACGTTAAGCAAGTTGAAGGGTACTTTTGAAATCCTCCCTAATAGCTTTATGATGCAGAAAACGAAGAAGGAACTTTGGCAGCTTTAACATGTCATAACTTAAATAAAAAATAAGTGAAAATGTTATAGTCGATCAAGCGCGACGATTTTATATCCTAGACCACTTAATTCCACAATTTATGTTGCAGTTAGTTGTACCCGGATATGTTAGGCAATGTGTCAAATATATCGCTTCATGAAATATCATTATTTGGGAAGGAGTTCTAAACATTGTCCGATCTGGTTCAAACTACTCTTCACCAAATTTTGTCAGAAAATTTTAAGAATTGCAAATTTTTGCCTTTGGTAGGACCTTTTATGGGGTTTATGAGGTTTAAAAAAGGGTCCGATTCGGTTCATTTTCAATAAACTTTCTCTCTGGGCAAATATATGTTCTTGTGGCAACTTTAATCGAAGTATATCAAAAAATGTCACCTGTAGCTTGCGCACAAATTTATGTGGACAGACAGACGGAAAAATGGACATGGCTAAATAGAGTCAGTATGGATTCTTATTAGATCGGGATAGTACCAGGTGGATGTGGTGTTTTCCATTTGGGAGTTACAAACATCCACACAAACTTTATATACCCTTTGACGCAAGTGGTGCAAGATAAAAAAAGTCGAAGAAGAAGAACCCATCGTGGTGAAGATGATTTGTACAAATCCTTTTCAAAACAAAAAACTACTAACCGGCTCTAGTTTTCGTTAGTCCTTAATTAATTTATTCATTTTGTATCAGTGCACACAATGCAACGTATATGGTATATGTTTGTGTTAAAAATGCGAACAATTGTAGTTCACATCTCTTGAATAACAGCAAGTTGAAAAACTCGGCACACACGAATTCCCTTTTGTAAAAAAACTCATAAGCTGAGTTAAGCGCTCTTCATTCGTTCTGTATAAGTAATTACATATAGTCTTTGCAAGTACCTAAATTGCGACGTTAGCGTTAAAAGGCTGGCGATCGCAAATAATTTAAATTTTATGCTTAATAGATATTACAGTTTATCTGAGAAGTTTCAAACAGACACTCCCACAATTTACAAAAAAGATCTGTGCTCCAAGATGCAGTCTTTGAAATAAAATATAACACGTACTTTAAAGTTGTTAAAAATAGGCCTACCAGTCCCTCCTATAGGTTAAATACAAAAGCAGGAGATGTTCCAAAGGCGGCCGAGACCAAAAAATGCAAATGTGTGCTACTTCCCGGCACTTGAAATGTTACTACTCACAACAACGAAATTTTTCGTGTGGGTACACATATGTGCTGCTCCACTGGGATGTATAACAATTGCAACTGAAATTATTTTCGCAAATTTTTGGTTTTTCGTGGTGAAAAGTATTTTTCAAATTAATATTTTTACAAGTGGCAAAGTTATAGTCGGCTATGACCGCCCATTTAATACCCTACATCACTTAATTTCACAAAATATGATACACGTTAAAACCCGTCCTGAAGCTTGCGCACAAATTTATGTGGACACACAGACGGACGTGGTTAAATCGAATCGGAATATGATCCTGAACGGTTGGAATAATTAGAGGTGGGTGTAGCATTTGCGCTCTAGGAGTTACAAACATCCGCCCAAACTTGCATAATAAGGCACAAGTGCTGCAGGGTATAATAATAAATAATGCAAATTATATATTGAATCGACCACATCATGGATACCCCACCGAATTTAAAGCTTAACCAAAAATGTTAAATTCTGCACTTCCGCCTTTTATCCACAATTTCATGGAAACAGCGAAAGTATATGAACATCTTAAGGGATATATATCATGGATGTGGCTCCTAACCGATTTTCATATTCTGCGGTACATTTAATGCGCATCAATCCCATTATTTCATTTACAACTTCTGTACGTTCCACCTCACTAATCTGTGGCTGGGGTTACTTCTCTCCCTTTCATGTGATTTACATCCTAAGCTTCAATGAGTTGTGTTTAGCCACGTTACCCTCTTATCCTCACACCCTTAAGTTGAAGTGTTCTTTTAGTGAAATGTCAATATTTGTTCTCCAAATTTATTGCAAAAAAACTCTCGCTTGCATGATTTATGTGAAAGAAAAACAAATAACATCAATTAACGCTTGGCTTAAGTTAAGTGTTGGAAATCCTCCACATTTCGTTGATAACCAAGAAGGAAGGTGCCAGATTTATGATTCCGCCATTTTTATCGTAAAATTTTAATTTCACATTTTCGAAAGAGTTCCAGCCTTCGCAATTATTTAAACATATTGTCGTATAATTTCGTAGCTTTTGTTTTTGTAGCCACATTTTTTACGCAATTCATTCTCGACTTATTACCTTGAAGTTCTTTCATTTCAAATTGATTTTGCATCCGAAATTCATTCAGTCCTTGCTCGGTTACAAGTGGAAGGGGTTTAGGATTCCCTTATACATTTATCACTAAAATGCCATCGCGTTTAATTTTTAAATTCTTTTCTTCTTTTATTATTGTTGTCATCATCTTGTTTTCAGGCTAATTAATAATTTATTTGCATTTCAGTCGAGTTCCAATTAACTTGAAGTGTGCCAAGTTAATGCAAATGCCATTCTCAGAGGGGAAAAATCACATACGAATAAATAGGAAAAAGGATTGAAATAAAATACTTTATTTGCTGCTTTTTTTTTAAATATTGCATTGCATGTGTAAAGGAAATGAAAGAAAATCAGTTTCCAAGAGTCTGCACAAGCCTTTAGCCAAATCGTAAATACCCACCATATCGTCACGGGTTTGATAACTACAACAGTTGAACCCGTGTAAGGTGATGGGGTGCTTTAAAAAAATGTTTTTTAATTCGGGTATAATTTCTATATATGTGGGCTAAAATCGGTACAGGACGGTTTATTTTTATACCCTCCACCTCAGTGGTGAGGGTATACTAAGTTTGTTCTTCCGTTTGCAACACCCTGATGGAAGCATCAGAGATCCTACAAAGTATATATATTCTTGATCAGCGTCATAAACTGAGTCGATTCAGACATGCATGTGTCTGTCTGTTTTTGGCATTCTCATGGGCGCAAATTTTGAAATATGGAGCTGAAATTTGGTAAATTAGTTTTTGTACACAGATCGCTATTTAAAATGGGCAAAATCGGTCAAGAGCCACGCCAACAATCGACAAAAATCTATATATCTGCCACAAGAGTTGTCCTGTGAAATTGAAATTTAGTGCACTTATTGAAGGTTAGCCCATAGATTTACTAAAAATGGGCATGATCAGATAGCAGACACGCCCACAATTTACAAAAAAACATATTCAACGTAAAAGTAGACTTGCATGCTGATACGTAAGACATACACTATTAGAGGGCGCGATATTATATTCGTTGTGGAGGTGGAGGAGGAGGGTATTTAAGATTTGGCATAAGCCAAATTTATACATATACTTATATATACAAATATATACTCAATACTCAGGTATCGCTCATTACGTTAATTAAACTTCAATTTCAACATGTCTGCTTGCTTGGAAGGTCTGCAATTGCAAAATTTTAAGTACTGAAGAGAAATTGCTAATAGCTTATTTATTCACTACCGTTAGTCACTAAGAGTACGAAAACATACAGATTGTATGGAGCATCAAACTTTGAGTCGATTTAATCATGTCGGTCGGTAGCAAAGATTTTTCCAATAGTGCAATGGGCATTGCATGCAATGCAATGCATGTAAATGGTATATGAACACAAAACTATTTCCGGTATTCCGAAATTTGAACACAAACTATTCAGTGGTTTTCGTAGTAACTTATTACGCATACACACTTTTTCATATTTATACTCTCCCCATAATGTGGCGGATATACAAAGTTTTTCATCACTCAGAAGGAGGCGCCAGAGACTTTATATATATTCTTGTTCAGCATTAAAAACTGTTTTGTGTGTCCATGTGTCCGTCTGTTGTTGCTACTCTCACATTTGTAAATTTTGAGATATTGAGGTGAAATTTTGTACAGACACTTCTAGTTCTAAAAGTACGCTATTTCAATTGGCAAAATC
Organism: Ornithomya fringillina; assembly: GCA_963978525.1. Taxonomy (NCBI): domain Eukaryota; kingdom Metazoa; phylum Arthropoda; class Insecta; order Diptera; family Hippoboscidae; genus Ornithomya; species Ornithomya fringillina. The sequence goes on along the minus strand of OZ021691.1, from coordinate 17,560,935 downwards.
GGCAAAGATGCGCTCCCACTAATCTACTACTTGCTGATAACATTCTACTTGGAGTACAATCCTTAAAAAGATTTCACGGTTGGGTATCCAAGCATCAGTATCAGCCAAATTTTTCTGTTTTATTTTTTTGTTTTTATTCCCTTTATTGATTCACTATTTGCAGTGTATTTAGTTGTCTTCTTATCCGTATTATACTTTTATTATATAAAAAGCATAGAGATTAGTGGATTACTGGAAAACATTTATCGTAGAAAATACTCGAAAAAGTTTTCATAAAAGAATGAAACTAAAAATAAAATTATATAGAAAATAATGTAAATGTAAAGCAAAGTTTTGTCAATTTGCACAAAAAATGGAAAAACAAACAGATTGCTTCGAATATTTGCTTTAAACAAATAGGAATGGGAAGAGAATTATCTTGCTTTGTACATGCATAATAAAATCGAAATTGATTGAAAGAATGGCTGCTCGTTCCTTAGATTATTCGTTGCGAATGTCGAAGAAATTCCGTTAACTTTGTTGTTTTTATTTTATTACTCTACAAAATTTCGATGCCAGAAGGAGGCATCGGAGATCCTACAAAGTATATAAATTGATCATCATCAAAATCTGGGTGGACCTAGTCACGTGATTGTGCGTCCGCCTATTGTTTGCAGTCACGTTCGTACATTTTGAGATATTAAGCTGAAATGTTGTTCAAACTCTTGTAGTTCCTCCACGCAGATCTCTGTTTAAATTTGTCAAAATTGATCCAGACACTCGCCCACAATAAGCAAAAATCTACTTATTTGTCTTGACATTTAGGATGGTATGTAAAATTACTTCATCCATACAATTGAAGTTGAATTGTATATACAATTACTAGTGGGCGTATCTAGCTGCATCCACGCCCCTATGGATGGCTGGCCACGATGGCCATGTATTAAAACTTGGCCTAAGCCAAATTGCTGGTTTTTGATAGCATATAACACTGCACAAAAATTGATTTAAAAATTCAACTCTAAGGGGTGAGGCCTTACAGGTAAGGTGGGACATATGTGTAATTGTGTTGCAGAATGTCGTATACCCATTAGACTCTGCCTTTTATGCACAATCTTTTTTATTAAATTAGTTTTTAAAGATGATTTGAACACAAGTAGATTATATATACGCTTGTACCTTAGGAGGACGTGCTTGCGCATCAGAAATTTTATTGAAAATTTCTTTAAATGAAATGTTTTATTCACTTTATGCTTGTATGTGCACGATAAATTACTATCATGCCTTAACCTACCCTTGTAGTGGCAATAAGAACGTGCACTAAATCAAATAGAAACTTCAGAAATGTTTGGTCTCTGTCTTAACTTTAAGTTTCATTATGGAGGACTCAACTATTGAGCCATTTTTATACCCTCCACCTAAGGGAAGAAGGTATATTCATTTTGATCATCCGTTTACAACTTATCAAAGGAAGCCTCGGAGACACCACAAGCCATATACTCGTATATTCTTAATCAGCATGAAAAGAGAAATCGTTTGAGACATGTCCGTCCGTGTGTCCGTATGTCCGTCTGTTGTTGGCACTCTCACGGTCGTAATTTTTAAGATATCAAATTGAAACTTGTCACACTTATTCTTAGTTCAATTTCGCTGTTCCGTATTAAAATTGGGCAAAATCGGTTAAGACACACGCTCACAATAAACGAAAATCTCAACATACCTCGAAAAAATCGTATCTTTAAAAAATTATATATCGCACAATACTATGCCTATCAAGTTGAAATTTGGTATAAATACAAGTGGTACCATTGTTTAACTCTGTGCCAAAAATGGGCGTGATTAATTAACGCAAACGCCTATAATTAAAAAAAAACCAGTATTTGCGTAAGTACATGAAAAAGTCATATACATAAATTTGGCAATAGGAACTTATTTCTAGAGCGTTATAAAAAGTGGAGGGTATTTAAGCTTCGCTCTTAACCGAACTTCTCTATTTTGTTTCGTTTTCATTTCTATTCTGATTGCAAATTTCTTCATTAGAGGCGAGATGGTGGTTCTAGTCTTGCTCAAGCAAGTAAGAAAACTAAATTTAGCTTAGACCAAACCTTAAGTACCCTCCACATATACACATGGTAGGTTTGATTGATGTATTCCGCCCTCTAATAGTGTTATGATGTCAACTTGGAAGTCGAACTTTACGTCGAATGCGGTTTCTTGTAAATTATGGGCCCAATTTAAATAGCGTACAGAAAGTAGAAGTGACTGTAGAAAATTTCAACGTGTCAACAGCAGACGAACACACGGCATATGTGGAAGGTATGAAAACTGCACTTACTTTTTTATATGAAATGATTCATTCGTTTGCGCTTATTTTTTTGGGGTGAAGCCTATTTAGAATTCGCTTTAACTCGTTCCTTTCGTTTCCATTACTTTTCATATCTTTTGTGATTTCCTTAAAAAGTCTAATGTTCGTTCTCTTGTATTATTAATAATTTTGGATGCTCCACTTGTATGTTAAGCAAAGAGCTGGTTTACATGACATTTTATTTTAATTTTTTCATTTTCATCTAATTGGTACAAAATTATATTCATTTCACACTGCTTGTAATATTTCTCAAATCTTTTTATCTCAGCTGGAGTATTGTTCTTCAGTCGCTGATTACTTACACGCGCCCTGCAAGTAGCCCTGCGTAGGAATTTATAAATCTCGCCAAGAAAATTTCATAAAAAATTTCTTTGATTGATTCTTGGGAAGTATGGAAAAACTTGATTAATTTGATTCAATTTTATATGTATGAGAAACTCTTTAAGGGCATGTTGTCAGTTTTAGAGTTGACTCATTTATGCTTTGAAATAATCGAAACCGTTAAGATCAAGTTATTTATTATTGTTATTTATTTGTTGGACACAATCTTAGAAATTTTTCCTTTCCTATTCTTCCCGTCAATTCTATTCTATTCTATATGTCAAAATAAACTGTAATTAAATGAAACAAACGAGTTTTTGCCAGTAATTGCAAGAATAAGTTTTTGTTCTTTTTTTTATAGTTTCCTAAGTTATACCTAAAGTTTATTGAATAACTTTAAATGTTAATTGAATTTCTTTACTTATAGACAAGTGGGGGAGAGACGGAAAAGGATTACCAACCTACACATAACACTAAAACTTTAGTATAACAAACGAAGGGGATGAAATAGAGATGAAAAGCAAAATGATTATTATTTCAATAACAAGTAAAAAAGCGTACCCAAATACCTGTCAGGCCCCTGGGTTGTAGGTAAATGTGAGAGGTATTTAAGGCTCATTTCAGACAAATTTAGTTTTTTTATCAGTTAAAACTCTACTACGTACTAGTACTTGGGTAAGCCAATTTTTTATAAAATGATTCCACATCCATACGCATAAGTATGAAATACTTATAGAGAGAAAATATATAAGACTTTGCTCTTAAGGAACTTTTAGCTAACTCCGAAATAATCTTTAATATAGAATATTTAAAAGCAATCAAAACAATTTGTTAAGAAAACTTTTATGAGTAATGAAATAAAAAATTTTCAATTAAATTTTCATGCGATCTCCTAAAACGATAACAGTCCTGACAACAACAATATAAAAGGAAATTTAACTTTCACAGTAAGTATAATAAATATCTATGTGCTCAACATATGCATCTGCACGAGTATGTGTTTGATTACACGAATACGATACCTACCGAAGAAACAAACAAACAAACAAAAAAAAAAAACAGAGATTTTCAATGCGTATGTGTGTATACTCAGGAGATGTAAATATGGCACCAACCACAACTACTCATTATCAGAGGAGAAATACATTCCTATACAGGCCGTTGCCTGTAATACTGGCTGCAGGCAATTGTTGTGCACTTCTTCTACTCTGGTAACTTTAAACACTTTTATCAAATAAACTGTGTGTTGTTCAAGTATTGATATTGAAATACCCCGGCCTACACACACACAAATACGTGTAGACAGACAGGATTTACTTTCTCGGTTGCATAGCAGGCACAAATGGTTTTTTGTTGTTGCGGTATTGTAACACTAGAACTACCGGTGCCACCATGTAGTTGTTGCATTACAACAATTATTTATGACACCCAGCAGCATATGCATGGTATGTACATATATGCATACATACCATTTACAACCACCTGTTTTATAGCCGTGGCGTACGTGCGAGTGTATATTGTATGGCATACATATACTTTGTCTGGGGCTACAAAACTACTCTCACAACCACATAAGCTCACTTGTTATAATCCTTGTTTACGGTATCATTCCCTCTTGGGTAGCTAGCCAAGTATCCATATGAGCTCTCAAGGTGAGTACCAGCATACTCAACTTCTCAGAAAGAGCATAATTATTGAAGTATCCTTAAAATAATATTTTACCACAAAACCATTCCTGCATTCGATTTCTTTCATTTCAAGTCAAGGACTTTGTTCAATGTCAATTTAGGAGCATGCAGTATTTTTAGATTAAAATTTTCAGTTTTTTGCGGTTTTTAAATTTGAATATTTGTGTAAGAATTCTCAGGTTTAGGCTGGTGGGTTCTAGGCTCTGCAACAGTGATAGTGTTGTTCTGGTTGCAGTTCTCCTTCTGCTCGCTGCAAGCACCCTATGCCACTACATCCGTTAAACATCATTTTTCAGTAGCACCGGAAACACGTACGAATAGTTTTGGCATTTTGTGGTACGTTGCAGAAATTATAACACAACCAACACTGTCACACCATTACCATTGTGTGCTACTTTGCTCCAGCAAACGTTATTAAATGAAGAGCGCAATAGAAACTACTCTTGTTTGGGGTGGTTGCCTGGAGGGAGGTATACATGGAGCAACCTCACCGGTAAACGCAACGTTATGTTAACTGACCGTAAAGTTTTATTATTGAACAACAACAACAAGGTAAAAATGAGTGCTATGCGTTTATGTAATGTGCGGATATATACAACAAGGCAGGTCATAGCGGTAAATTTCCATCAATAGAAGCGCCATAAATTCAAATAAAGGAAATAGTTAAAGAAACGCTAATTGCAACTGTGCTCCATATTCAGCGTTAAAAATTAAAGCCGAACAAAGAAAATCTTATAAAAAGTGAGAATGCAAGTAAAAGTCAAGGTTTGCGTCCATAATTTATTGAAAATAACTAAAATCGGTTACATGGCACATTGGCGCCCCCAATCGAGATGCATCTTTAGACTAAACTTGTTTTTATGGAGCTGCCGGTACATCGCACAACATATTATCGAAACAGTTCATTCTTCAATCGGAGTGTTCGCCTTTGGAAGCCTTTACCACCAGATATGTTTGAGCGGGTTCATATCGAATGTCCAACAACATTCCTCCTCCTTCAAATCCCACCGTGCATGCACGGATAGGGGTCATTCCCTGAGTAGATGGTTATTCATAAAAATATTAAAAAATGTACCCGGCATTGTGTGAATGAATGGCAACTAAAGCCTTAAAGCTTATAGAAAAGGTGGACAGCTTCCACAAAAACATTTAAAAACTATGTGTATGACGAAAATAAAATAAAGTAAAGGAGAAGAAGAAGAAAATCAAATGATTCACTGCGCCTTTCACTGTACATAGATTTCACTACAATCCGAACAAATTATTGCAATTCACAAAAGATAAAGATTGTCTAAGTCATCCCACGAATCAGTCTCAGTGGTGTATATTTTTTAATTTTATCCCACATCTTTACCATGATTGCATGCTTATATTACGCTCGCCTACAATGTATTTATTTTTTATCCTTCACACAGACAAAGTCGTTGGCCACGGATAACAGTTACACTCATAATTACCATATACTTTAAAGATCGTTCAATTGCGGCGCAATTTTATGCGTGTCGTGCTCAGCTTAAGTATATCCCATCCTCACAATGATTGAGGGGGTATATTGGTTTTGTTCAAATGTGTGCAAGTACCAGAAGGGTGCGATCCACCCCTCCAAAGTTATGCATATAACAGCATCGAGTTTTCAATCGATTTAGCCCTTATGTCCGTCCGTCTGTAACCTTTCCTTTTCACTCTCGGCCGCAAGTATTGAGACTTCCACAAGGTTTACAGTTTGGTCTTTCAAATCGGATCAAATCGATTCACGATCTAGAATGGGTATCCTAGATTTGGCGTACAAGCGGAATTGTAAAAGAAACACGCAAAAAATCTACATTTGGATTAGGCGAAGTCTTACATACCCTGCACATATATGCGCGGCGTATATGCGTGTGTGTAGTTGCTCCCTTTCTGTAAGTAGTTGTGGTAATGGCTCCCACGGATAAAGCTTTTTTTTATAATTTGTTGCAAAACGTTTATGCATTCCCCGCATCTCCTATTTCCCAAAACAGTAATAATTGGAATGAAGCAGCTCAATAAAAATGGAGCGTTGCGCCATACAAGCCTCTATTGTGCATTTATTTCAATGTGGTAAAAACCTATTTGTTCTACTCCAAGGTAAATTTTTGATAACAATGCCACACACTACCAAGAGCAATATACTTTAAAGCAAACGTTAACAATTTATTACATTTAGGGTTACAAGTTGAATACCCTACAAAAAGAATTCGAAAGCACCATAATAATGGGTTAAGTTACTCAATTTTTAAAGCATTAAAACTGCAGTTGAGAATATGGGTGGTGGACCTATTAACAAAAATAGAGCTCAACTTTGATGGATTTGTTAGCTTGGAATCTCTGGTAATATATATCATTTTTACCGTTATTTACTGTTACGATTATTATTGAGAGAGAGTATTATTCGATTCTGATTCACATTGTCAAGTAAAAAACAACAACTGAACATACAAATCCCGGATTTAGAGTGGGGGATAAGCCATAAAGGCATCTCTGCGGGTGTTCATGTTTCGGTTGTAAAAACCACAGATGATAACACAGCTTATGGTAAAAACAATTTCAACAATGGAATGCACATTTAGCACGTGTACAGTTCTCAGTGTGTGTACATTTATTTCCACTTCCATTTTAATTGGTATTCAGTTATGAATTCAATCGGAAATTTGCACAAATACATAGAATATGTAGATAGAGCACAAAATTGTACAAAATGTTGCAGACAATTAAATGAATTTATTACTCGGAATAATGTGACCGTAGAATATGTATGCTTTGTGTGTGTCGGTGTATGCACGAATATATTTAAACAATTTTTTGTGAAGAGCATTTCTGTTAAAGTGATTTCCATCAAACGTAAAACTTAATTGTCGCTAATCAAGGTTGCATTTAGTTTATATATCTGTGCATATGTACGTTTTGTTTTATTTGTAAGGTTTATATTCTTTTGAAGTTAATAACCCAACATTTTTAAACTTTTTACAAAATACAAGCGAATAGTGTGTTTATGCAGAAGGTTTGAATGTTTAAATAAAATATGAGATAGAAATACTTGTCCTTTCTAATAAACCGGGAGTCCTAAAGTAAGAACCAATAATGCTTCATTATGGATAACGATTTACAAGTGCTAACTTTCTAAACGAGTTCACACAGCTTCCTGGGACGCACACATATCTACAAAATAAACAGTTATTGCCCTGGATCTTTCAGGCCCATCATATAACGGTAAGAGCAATATGTAATTGACAGGCACACACAACATACATTACGCACACAGTTCTCGTTCCTTTGTAATGCTGAGCATGTAAATCTTTGTAACGAACATTCAGATAGATTGAGCCTCATAGAAACACTATGCAAAATTTATTCGAGCAAGTGAAAATTTATCGCATGCTCTCACCGGCCTAATACATCTTGTGCCCCGTTTGGAAGAAAGATTAAAGATTTGCCGCCAGCACGTTTTTGTGTTTTTTTAGTTTAGCTTATGGGCAGGTAGTGCTTTACCAGCACTTTTATGGTTACCAAAGTAGTTGCTACTGCACTGTAACAGTGTTGATAAGAGATAGACACACAAACACATCCACGGCCTTTTTAAATCGATTCCGATTTTAACACTAATCAAGAATATGAGGGTCCCTGAAGTCTCCCTCTATTAGTTACGAATGGAAAGACACACTTAGTGTATCCCCATCACTAACCTGAAGGAAAGAACAGAAAAACATTCAGATTGGATTGCTTTCAATAAAAATTTGAAATTTTTCAAATAACTCTTTGTTCGTGCGCTATCGATTGAAAAAATTCGTGCTAAACATAAAAACCATTGCAATGAATGTTTTGTTGCGCTAGGGTAATAAATAATTTTACATTCCCCATTGGCATCGGATAGAAAAACATGGTGCGTAATTAGGGGAACAACAACAATAATTTCCTATTGAAAACTATTACAGGCGGTTTTATTTTCCATTTTTTCCTTTAACTCAACAAAGGTACTATTAGATGGACAATCTCTCTGGTATTTTATGTATTTGTCCCTGGGCACGCGTTTCTCTTCTCTTCGTCTCTCTATATAATATGTAAACATTTCATTCATTTGAATTCCTTAACGTAGCCTACAAATATTTCCATCATCATCATTATTATATTTCTATAGTCATAATCATGTTTTTAAAGGTATGACTGGAATACTTTAATCAATTTATTCATTTAAGAACTTAAAAAAAACTATATTTGGCAGCGGCCAAATTCATAATACCCACCATTAATACGTCAACTCTTCCCCAGGCGTATATATGTCAGTACTTAATAAATAATATATTAATAAGTAATTACCACAAAACACTCGCACTGAACAGACAGGCAGATGTGGTTAAATCGACTCAGTATTCGATGCTGATTCAAAATATGAATACTTTGTTAGGTCCCCGACGCCTCCTTTTCCAAGATATAAACGTTTTGACAAATTTATATCTACCCCTGCTTGCTCCTCCCTTTTGCGAATATCCACAATCTAATGGAATGAATAATATAGTTTTGATTTTTTCCCCCACATTACTAATGCATTTTTCAATCGTAATGATTTCATTAAATTTGCAACGTTTTGTTTACGCTTATTTCCCCTCCTCAACACCCAGAAGCAGACCTCAGAAACCTTATTCATGTTTATACTGGATCAGCTTCAGGAAGGGGAGCACTTAAGATTTGGCTCAAACAAATTTAATTTTTTTAAATCATGTTCATCACGATTCCAAAAACCCAATATTCTTACTTTTTTAAAACCATTTCCTTGATATTGCCCATTAGAGGGGTAACAAATACTATTCGCTTAGTAGAGATGAGCATTTGTAATGTTATTAAAATAGTAGGTATGTGTGTTGCTCTTTTATGAACAATGTTTTTAAATTATTTACATGCACACTTAAGTATTCGTGTTACATAAGATGAGTTCATTTTATCATGCCCTCATATGACGTCATTGTTATTTGAAAAAAAAGAACCAAGTAGGTGCTTGAGGTAGCGTAATTCATGAATACGCATTTCGTGATGTTTGTTTTTTCTATATAAACGCAACAGTATTGAATACCAAATTATAGTTAGAAAGCATTTGCTCTCATTCATTGTCAAGGTTGCAATGAGGCTGAGGCAGTTGATTGAAGCGAAACTCGCACACCCTACTTATTAATAACTCATTATACAAATATTTTACATATAATAGTAATTTTGGTTTTCATTAGCATTGAAATGTTCTTAATTCATAACGCAGAGAACACTTTCTTCCACTCACGTTTCGGAATTGCTCTTGCTTGAATGCTTTTGCTGTGGTGGTATTTTACTCTCTGAAACAATTGGGAGCACATATGAAGCAGCTGTTGCCCATACTCAAGTTACAAAAAAAAAAACTGGTGTATTTAATTGAAAAAATCAGATGATTAAATAATAATTTATTCCGCCAACTTGCTTCTACTGTTTTTAGTCAAGTTTGTTTTGTTCTGCTTTCGGATTTGATTCTGGCAGAGACTCATTCGTATGCTTTGTACTCTTTTTGGAGCTTAAATGGTGAGAGCTTTACCATATAAATTCAGTTTAACACTCTTTGTACGTTGAATTAGTTGTTTTACTCGCTTGCGCACAACGGCATCATTTGGTGTGGTGTAGTTTCTTATTATTAATTCGGTTCATGTGTGTTTTGTAAAATTAGTTTTCCGAGAAAAAGTATTAAATATTAAATCATTCCAGTTTACACTTAGATAAGGAGATATAGAGAGATAGGTGAATGTTGCTTCAATTAGATGCTAAATAATACCTAATACATGAACATTTTGTACTGTGCTCATTATTGTGGAAATTCAGTCAAGCTAAAGTTAATCGATTAGTTGCAAAATATTTATAAAAATATGTTTTACATATTCTACTAACTTTACAGAGTGCGTTCAATTGCGTATATACTAATAACTGACAGTGTGATTTCCTGCGCTGCGTATTAAAAATACAGCAACAACGGTGGCAATAAGAAATGACCACGCAAGCACAAGTGGAACCGATATCAAAACCTGCGGCTAAGAAGGGCAGTCAAAATGCCATGAAATTTGTGAATGGCGGCCTGGCTGGCATGGGAGCGACCTTAATAGTGCAGCCGTTTGATTTGGTGAAAACACGCATGCAGATAGCCGGTGCCGGTAGTGGCAAGAAAGAATTTCGCAACTCCTTCCATTGCATACAGACTGTGGTGCGTAGGGAGGGTGCGTTCGGCTTATATCAGGGCATTGGGGCAGCGCTGTTGCGGCAAGCTACCTACACAACAAGTCGCTTGGGCGTGTTTACTTACCTCAACGATGCCTACAAGACTCATTTTCAAAGAAATCCCAGCGTCACTGATAGCATGGCCATGGGCATGATAGCTGGAGCTTGTGGAGCATTTGTAGGTACACCTGCCGAAGTGGCGCTGATACGTATGGCTTCAGATGGTCGTTTGCCGCTCACCGAACGACGCAACTATAAAAATGTGTTCAATGCGTTAGCGCGTATTACTCGCGAAGAGGGCCTGACAACATTGTGGCGTGGCAGTTTGCCTACGGTGGGTCGTGCCATGGTCGTCAATATGACACAACTGGCATCCTATTCGCAATTCAAGACTTACTTTCGCGACGGTCCCTTACAAATGGAGGAGGGCATTAAATTGCACTTCGCAGCCAGCATGCTGTCTGGTTTACTCACCACCATTACATCGATGCCTCTGGATATAGCCAAAACCCGTATACAAAATCAAAAATATGTAGATGGCAAACCGGAATATCGTGGCACTGTAGAAGTGCTGGGTAGAGTGGCCCGCCACGAAGGCGTGTTTGCATTGTGGAAAGGTTTCACTCCCTATTACTGCCGCCTAGGACCACACACTGTACTTACGTTTATATTTCTGGAACAATTGAATCAGCTGTACCATCGCTATGTATTGGGCAGTGTTAGTCCAGGATCCGGACTGTGATACTTATCACTAGACGCACAAAAAGGCACAACCGGCTTGTTATGTTATTGTTGTAAAGTGTAGAAAAGTTGAATATTCCAATAAAAATACAAAGTTAATAAATATATTGTTTATCATACCTTTTTATCATACTTTCAGCATTTATTATTAATTGGAAGTAGAGAAACTAAATTTGGTTTCGGCCAAAACTTAAATACCCTGCACCTCCATGTGCAACCTCTACATTTATTATATGAAGTATTAACTAACAAGTAGCATTCTGCTTCAAATAAGTATTTTCGTAAATTGTGGGCGTGTGTGTATGGTTTTGAACGCAACAGCGATCTCATCCCCGTAAATGGAGGATAGGATTTGCCGAAGATATGCTTTGAACAATTTTCGGGAGAAATGAATCATCACAAATTTTGTCTCAACCAAAATTTTAATTCCATGTCTTAGTGTTTGCGACCGCAGTCGCTTCAAAAGCATAATTTCCAAGGGCGTCAGACTTTGATCCTAGATAAAAGTATGTGTTTAAATAAAACCTTAATAAAAAGTCGACAGTAGAGAGATTAATTAATAAATTTAATATATTTCATTACAAAAAGCTATGGTGAGTGCCTCTGCTCTCATACAAAATACAATTCATAGAAGTGCTTGAAAAGAAGAGAATAAAATCGAAATTCTATGAAATAAAGCGCCAACAAGTGGTTTGAGAGGCTCTGTCGTTCTCTTCAGTAATGTTAAAAATAATGCCATGCACTCCATGTGATGTGCCATGTTTACAGTTTACAGTTTAAATGGATGCACATAACTCTCATTAACTTCTATTAACTTCTACTATTTGCCATCATTTAACGCTAAACCAACTTAAATTGTATTGCATTATATTACAATAACAACGATGTAAATATTTTATTTTCACGCGTGTAAGCAGGTGTGTGTGATTTGTACATATGTCTCATCTCGTTTATTCCTTAATAATTCATTTGGTGTTGTTTGCTGTACGATCTCATTTTCACGTTTCTAATATATTTGTTATTGATGCGTGAAGGTCATTCAATCTAAGTCTAACTGCTTGCTTTTTTGTACATTTGTGTTTTAAATGCACACGCATACAATAACAAAGAATTGGGGTCGACTAGAAGTTTAATGGACTTTGGTTTTGAATTATCAGAATTAATGTATTCATACATATGTACACGTCTTCTATATTTCGCGGATTTTTTTATTTTTATATAAGAATACACAACATACAAAGATATGGTGATTGCACAGCTTAAGATGAGCATTTATACTACATAGGGTCTCTGACTTTATTCTCTTGCAAATGAAACAACGGGCGGGCGCAAATAGAAATCTTATTATTTTTATATCCTCCACCTTAGTGATGAGGGTTTACTAAGTTTGCTCTTTCTTTTGCAACACCCAGAAGGAGGCGTCAGAGAAGCTACAAAGTATATATATTCTTGATCAGCATCAGCAGCAACTGAGTCGATTTAGACATGTGCGTCCGTGTGTCTGTCTGTTGTTGGCATTCTCACGGTCGTAAATTTTGAGCTAATGAACTGATATTTTGCACAGGAACTTTTAGTTTTTGCACGCAGATCACTACTGAAAATGGGTAAAATCGGTCAAATCCACGCCCACAATCAAGAAAAATCTGCCACAAAAGTTAAACCATTAAGTATTTAGTAGGCGTATGAACATTGATTTGCCAAATTTAGGTGTGGTAGAATAACACACGCGCACAATTTACAAAAAACTTTACTCCACGTAAAATCTGACTTTCAAGCTGTCACATAATACATGCACTATTAGAGAGCGTAAGCACCTACCTGTCAAGCCCACTATTGTAGATGTGGAGGGCGCTTGAGATTTGGTCTAAGCCAAATTAAGTTTTCTAACTTGTTTTTTCCTATCCACGTTGCGAATGTCCTTAAACCCATTCGATATTTACATGAGTAAACAAAGTTCTTACGAAATAATATCGCACGGTATCAGTTTTTAGAAGAAACTTGCTAAGGGTCCTCCTAAGAGTATAAGTAATTATAAGAAGACTGAAGTAATTAAAAATTGTTTGGTCACATTAACCATTAGACTCCTTTAACTAACAACTCCACCTCTATACACAAACAGTGGGCGTTGCTTTGGCTATATTACGTACCAACTAAAAAACGAATTCTGGTATATCGGTAGATGGTCCATATGTCAACTTCATAACTACATCTTACAATTTACAAAACTACAATTTAAATAGGAACCTACGTACAGATAATAAAAAATTTATACGAAATTTCAGTGCGATACAACAGTCACTCGGACGGATATATCTAAAGGAACTTAAACTTTCTGATTAATAATATATATACTTGATGAGGTGATGGGTATAAAAATTCGCACTTGATGCACAGAGCTGTAAATATGTGTAAATCAATATACGTACGAGAGGTACCGCCAAAAACATTCACTTTTCAACTGATACTACAATTCGATACTTCCATCAAAACTTGGTGAATAAATTCACAAAGAATTTTTATTCTGTTCAATTCACTTTATTTTTATTTCAAGCTTCAACAAAAACTCATGTATGCACAATCACATATGATCCACTTGCAATTCTGGTTCTTCTCATAGCCAGCGACCCAACAAATACTCGTTAGTGCAGTAAAAGGTATGTTCCGGGTCATTACGAAGTGAAAGGGAGCACATGTTTCTGACGAATTGTTTTGGTTGCAATCTTGCCAATTTCAACGAAAGCGCCAACACTTTTTTAATGCACAACAATTTTTTATACGCGGAATAAATTTAATCAATAATAAACAATGTCCGATTATTTATTGTACAGTATGAATGTTTTTTGCAAAGTGACAATAAATCCCGTACAAATTTTCACAAATGCAAATACAAATGATGTTGTTTTAGGACACTTTAGTTAAGATACTTATTTATTATTTAATGACAGTACAAAGCGCGTTGAAGCTTAGGGAAAAGTGTAATCGTTAGTTCTTGATCGACGAAAAAGAAGTTCGAAAAGGAAGCCACATTGGCAGTGAACGTGTAAAGAGGAGGGAGAGATGCCATACGTTCTATAGAACTACACCATTTTCAATTGAAATTGGTAGAAAGGCAATTGAAATTGAAAAATCGTATTTGTAATTGGGAACCGCATTTGAAATTGAGAAATCGCATTTGAAATTGAGAAACCGCATTTGAAATTGGGAAAAACGCATTTGAAATTGGGAACCGCATTTGAAATTGAGAAAGTGAATTTTGTAATTGAGAAATCGCATTTGTAATTGAGAAAGTGAATTTTGTAATTGCGAAATCGCATTTGAAATTGGAGAAATCGCATTTGAAATTGAGAAAACAGTCCGCAAATGAAATTGGTATAACCGCATTTGTAATTGAGAGAAACGCATTTGAAATTGAGAAAAAATCCGCAAATGAAATTGGTATAACCGCATTTGTAATTGAGAGAAACGCATTTGTAATTGAGAAAAACGCATTTGAAATTGGGAAAAAATTTTATTAGCTACTAAGCTATAAGTATATTTCATTTTTAATGGTCTTTATAACATTTTTTATAACATTTTTAATATTATAAAATTACAACATTTTTATTTAGTAAAAATAAAAAAAAAATAATTGGGCGGTACAGCTAAACCCCAACAGGCATATCCTCCATGTTGATCGCCTTTTCATAGAAGGTGGTGGTGTGCTGTACAAATCTGGCGCAATCCCCAGTTGTCACCGTCTCTACGGCTTGGTCTATAATCTGTTCTAAATGGGCCAACCTTTGTTGGCTAACATGCGGCAAATGAGTGGGTAAGGAACTTGTTTGTAAAGTGGACTGACATGGGAAATGCATTAGATGAACTTTCAATTATTTGTGATAATGCCCCATGTCACTCCACTTTGGAACAAGTTTTTGAAGGCACTGGGGCAAACCTTCTACGCCTAAGCCCTTACTCACCCATGTTAAACCCTGTAGAAGGTGTGTGGTCTAAAATTAAGCAATACGCCAAAGGGAATATGGGGCTACCAACGCCAGTACCACCGCATGTTAGCCAACAAAGGTTGGCCCATTTAGAACAGATTATAGACCAATAAAATAGATAAAAAATGTTATAAAGACCATTAAAAAATGAAATATACTTATAGCTTAGTAGCTAATAAAAATTTTTCCCAATTTCAAATGCGTTTTTCTCAATTACAAATGCGTTTCTCTCAATTACAAATGCGGTTAAACCAATTTCATTTGCGGATTTTTTCTCAATTTCAAATGCGTTTCTCTCAATTACAAATGCGGTTATGCCAATTTCATTTGCGGACTGTTTTCTCAATTTCAAATGCGATTTCTCCAATTCTAAATGCGCTTTCTCAATTTCAAATGCGGTTTCTCAATTTCAAATGCGATTTCTCAATTACAAAATTCACTTTCTCAATTACAAATGCGATTTCTCAATTACAAAATTCACTTTCTCAATTTCAAATGCGGTTCCCAATTTCAAATGCGTTTTTCCCAATTTCAAATGCGGTTTCTCAATTTCAAATGCGATTTCTCAATTTCAAATGCGGTTCCCAATTTCAATTGCGATTTCTCAATTTCAAATGCGATACCGATTTCAAATGCGTTTTTCTCAATTTCAAATGCGATTTCTCAATTTCAAATGCGGTTCCCAATTTCAAATGCGCTTTCTCAATTTCAAATGCGGTTCCCAATTTCAAATGCGTTTTTCCCCATTTCAAATGCGATTTCTCAATTTCAAATGCGATTTCTCAATTTCAAATGCGATTTCTCAATTACAAATGCGATTTCTCAATTTCAAATGCGTTTTCTCAATTACAAATACGATTTCTCAATTTCAATTGCCTTTCTACCAATTTCAATTGAAAATGGTGTAGTTGAAACGTGAACACACACACAGTGCATAAAACATTTGCGTGTTTTTTTTGGTTATAGATCTTCTGAATGCTAAAGCTAAGCTGGATTTTACGTTTTTTTAAATGTTTCAATTATTTTATCAAAAAAAAAATGTATGCCCTACAACACGGAGAGCACATTAAAGTTGCCCAGGGGTTCAGCAACATATCAAGCAGAAAGCTTGTATATACATAATTGAAATTTTAAGAATTCTGAATCGTTTCATGATTGTTTGTCCGTGTGTGCTTTCATGGTAATTTAATCAATCTTCAAATTTGCCAACGCATTGTATCCAATATTTCAATACTATTACATTATATAAACACATTTGTACACATCACTAGAAAAATAAATATTTGCTATTCCTTTTGCAACAGCCAGAAGGAGGCCACGGAGACCACAAAGACTACAAAATCTATATATCCTTAATCAGCCCCAAAAACTGAGTTCATTTGAACCCACATGTCAGTGCATTTTTTTGAAATATTCAGCTGAAATGTTGTTCACACATCGCTGTTTAAATTGTGCAAATTCGATGAGGAGCCACGCTTACAATCGATATAAGTATATTTATCTGCCACAAAAAAAAAAATAGCCACAAATTCAGTACATGTACAAAATGTGCGCAATCGGATAACAGACACGCCCTCAATGTGCAAAATCTATATTAGTGGACGTCACGAGGAATATACCCACGCCCACTATGGAGGAAGTGGTGGATACCCTCCACGATTTGAATTTTTTGCTTGTTTGAATTACATCTGGAAAGTTGTCGCACACATATGGAAAATAGAAAATCGTGTTATTTATTAAATCCTGTTTATCATTCTTGTCTGTTATTAAAAATTGTATTTTAATTGTTTTTTGGTGTCGCATGTTTTTTCAAGTTTTTAAATATATAACTGGGAATTCATTTTGCCATTTCGCTCATTTACTAACTTTTATTCCAATTAATGTGTGTATGCATTGTATTTACATATGCATGCGTAAAAAAATGAATGAATTAATTTATCACTTGTTTACTTGGTGTCTTTATTCGCATTTAATTCCTTCACCACAAATATTGACTCAGTCGAATTCACTTTGTGTGAATTTGGCCGTTTTCTGTGCAATTTGTTCTTACCTTTGCACCTTTTAAAGCTTAACGACCATAACGCAGATAACAAGGAGAGTTTCAAGTGCTTTAAGGAATAATTGATTGTACTAGTGCTGCTTTTATTAGCTTCAATGATAACATCATTCGCCCATTTTGTATTTAGGTCCATTGCAGCTATAAGGTGTAAAAATGTTTTTTGTTTTTCTCGCTATATATTATTCGTAACGCAATAAATTACAAACACAAGTGAAAGATTTAAAAAGTCATAATTTTTATTAAATAAAAAATTGAAAAAATTTTAATACATGTTATGACATATTTATGGTTCACAGATACACAAACAGTGAAAAAATTATATACAAACCGTTTGAAAAATCCTTCACTCTACTTGAGCTTTCACAGCTCACACTAGACGTTGGAGATCCTAAAAGTATCATCAGCAGCAAAATCAAAATCGACCTAGATGCGTATGTTCGTGTGCTGCTGCTTATTGGCGCATTCACCGGCGTAGATAGGCAACCGAAATGTTTCTCATTACTAAACGTTTGTCTCCATTTAAAATGGATAAAATTGTTCAATCGACATAAATATATTTATCCGCCATCAAAATTAACCTGTAAAGCTGAAATTCAGTACAGATATTTATTATTAGTCCACCCCTCATTGTGAAAAAAATGGGCATGGTTCGAATTATTATATAAAATCATTATTTGATGTATAATCCGTCTTATAAGTTAATACGAAATACATGCACAATGAACCTGCCACGCCTACGTGTTGTACATTAAGATAGAAGGTATTTAAGATTCGGTCTAAGCCGAATTTGGTTCTTTTCCCTGTTTTATATTGTGTATACGCTACAAATGCAACATGTGCAAGACAATGAATGGGTAGAAAAGCAGATTTTCTTTTATTGACTTTTTTAATTGAAAAGAGAAATTGTTTATACAAGCAAGACGCAGATACACATTGAGAGGATGGATGTGTGAATACGTTTAAGAAATAATCAAAAGCCAGGTAAAAAAATGAATTTGGCTTAAGCCATATTTTAAATACGCTCCACATCAGCATAGAAACAGTGGGTGCGGCGGACATACACCCTCTTATAGTGCACGTGTTGCGTATGAACTTGCAAGTCGAGTTCACCATTTCAAGATTTTTGTTAATTTTGTAGTAACTAGAAGTATTTGTCCACACTTTGTTGCTTCTTTGTGGGGTTTCAAAAAGCAAACTTTGCATACACTTCACCTTCGCCAAGAAGCCTACCTGAGTATAATAAATAATAAATTTAACCCAAAAACATTTCCCAAAGAGGGTTTGCTAATATGAAGATTTCCTCTTAACAATCTTTAAGGAAGCGTTCAGAATGAATTATTCCAAATAAAGAAATTGGCTGAAAGCCCCACATGAGAAGACGGCACGCCAACTTCAAAATAAAGCGATGCAGACGAAGTAAATTCCATCTGCTGATTAGAATATAAATTGGTTTGCGTGTAAAAATCTTATTGGGGACTGTTTGTACATATGTATGCGATATAATAAAACTTGTTCGTTGTTAAGCGAAGCGGGGTTGACTTGATTTCTTACCAAATTATGTAAACTGTTTGACTGCTTGGTCAATCATTTGGGACGAATAGTCGATTGCAAATAGTGACGTTCTCCCTTTAGCACAAAAATTTGCATTTGCATAAATTGCAAATTCGTACACATACACATCGTTTGTATATATGTATACACGAAAGTATTCGCACTATCGAGAGCACGCTAAATGAAAGGATTTAAACTGACTGTTGTGGAAATAAAGAGTTTAAGTGTATTGTGCCACGTTTCCATTGCCTCCACTGCCAAATACTTGTACTCCACCTTTAAAAATGTTTCCATTATAAGCAGAGCAGTCGCGAATGCATAATTGACAGTCTGATATGCGTAATTGATTTTGTCCCAGCAGAAAGGATATACGCACACATTCGCACATACAATAAATGTTATACGGGACTAACACATGTGTGTTCAAGAGTATATAACTTGTTACAAATCAAAAGTAGTAGATTTGAATGGCTTTGAGACAAATGCTGTGCAAGTGAAAGAAGAGAGTCAATGAACCTGAGTAGATAAGACAAAATTAGAGTAAACTGGCTGAGAATTGAAATAAAATAGACTCAGCATGAACACTTACTGTTGACTTTAAGATAAAAGCAATAAAAACATGAACGTCTTAAGATGCAGTGGAACTGCAGTGTTGGTTGTTGGCACATCGGAGTGTTTGGTGCCGCTGCTGCCACAGGCAGCTTGCTTGTTTTAATTTGCTACATTTGCATTTTCGCAAATCACTATTTAATGATTTCTCCTGTACTCATGCATTAGCTGTGCACACCCACATACACATTCTTGCAGAGATATGAGAGCATACAAAAGGATTGGGAGGTTTATAAAGAGATATAAAAATTACCAACGTCAAGGTCATTTCAATGATTATAGAAAGTCACGCGTTTGCTGCCATCTTCACTACACATACACATAAAAAGCATGACTTGTAACTTTTTAAATAATTTTCGCAAACGCGATTTATCTCAATGTGTGCCATTTTCATTTTATTACAAAGCATACACATTAGAATAAGAGAAACAAAAACAATGCCAGACATGCTACAATGTGTTTACAGGAAATTCAGCATCAAAACTTTGAAGCGATTTAAACACGTTCTGGCACTCCCATTCATAAAGGAGAGGATGAGTTATATATTCAATAAAGAAGTTTTTGGCAAACGGATGTGTTGCCTGGTACGTGTCCGATGAATGCGAAAGTAGAGCGAGTGGGTTTTTGTGAAGCATTTTATGGAAGTTTTCAATTGTTTCGAATGAAAATTAAATTTACTCACCCATTTATATAGCTGCAACTATGAAGTAACGATTGTAAATGACTTGTAATAAATCTCGCAATGCCTTTAATCAACGATTGAAAGTCTCATCACGTATTTGCAATCATGGTGTTGATGATGATAGGAATGCATCCAGATCCACCAACCAAACCTTAAACATTTTTCGAAAGCCCCCACACACTCACTATTAAAAACATAAACAGCAGATTAATGTAAATGTCCGATATGTGCATGTAAACATATGCACATACACAATGACACAAACCCATAACCCACAAAAGTTGTTATGTGCGCCAAAGCCAAAACTTTACTGTGTTTACATTTCCACACGACTTTTACAATAAATCGTTTCGTTTTATTTATAAATAAACGTTTGTTGTGATCTGAATTGGGCCAGTAAAGGAATACTCCCTTCCCCTTCCTGTACATTCTACAATAACCAACTACCACTGCACACATCCAACTATACTGTACTTTCACAAGGGGATATATTTGAAATTTCATTTGATTTTTCAATCGAGCATTTATATGAGGATGACATTGAAGGAAACACGAAAAGTATGATGATGTTGTTTTTGATGGGTGGTTAACATAAATACGTCGGGCGAGATCTTGTTTGGCACCCAAATCTGAATCGAACTGGACATGTCTGTCCTTGTGATGGGGTGCCTTTTGGTGCACGTGTTTATAGTATGGCAAATAGGTCAACTCGTTATTATATTTCCATCAAACTAACGCAAAGGTCGTACAAACTACCAGCTGTTTAGTCGGTTCCGTATTCTATGTAAATCGTTTAATGACAATTATTTCTTATTTGATCCGTCTGTTGATTCAATTAAAGTAATAAGAAAATTCTTGCTTAATACGTAATCTACCAAACTATTTGATTCATTGGTCCTTAACCAATGGTTCATCTTTTTATTTAATTTTTTATTTTTTAAAGTTTTTAGATTAATTTATTTATTTTATATTTGATTTTTATAACATTCTTTTGTTTCAATAAACTTAATTTTAAGTTTTTCTTTTTGGTAAATTTTTTACTGTTCTCTCTTTAAAAATGTTCTTATTTATGCACTTGTATTTATTTGAATATATTTAATGTAATTCTAAGTTGTTCCGGAGGTTGCTGTTGTTGTGGTTTTTGCTGGTGCTGGTGCTGCTGCCGCTGTTTCTTTTTATTTTTTCTCTTTTTTTGTATATGTAACTATATGTAACTCTTTTATTGTATGTAATCTTCTTTTCTTTTAATTGAATGAATTAGTTGATGAATAGTTTTTGTAAGTAATGAATTTATCAATAAAGAATAAAGAACATAAGCTTCTGCTCTCGAGTTAATTTGATCTCTTCAGGGTGTAAACCAAGAACTTTATGCAAAATTCGCCTTGATGGATTTTGAAAGATTCTCACTTGCTATTATTTCAATCATTTTATATTATCTCACTTATCCACAACAGTAGGCCTTTCTTAAATTAGCTTATTTTGGAACTTCTCCCTGATACAAATTTTAACCTTGACTGACGGTTTGATCATCATGATCATGACAAACGTTTAAAATACAAATTTTTTATGTCCCTTGTTTAGATTGGACGTATTCGATCCATCCACCCATCTACCATCATTATGCATAAACACAATCATAAATACATGTATTGTGCCTAACTGTTAAGCCCCAAGCACAAGCGGGTTTTATTTGAATTACATATTAAACACAGTTATAATGAGATTTAGAGATTCATTTAATATGGCTTCAATTTTATATAAAGGGAACAGAGAATCAGTTACCAGTGCCATTGTAACAACAGTGCCACCTCGTCCTTCCACTTGTGTCACATACATGCAAAACGCAAAATTACTTTCAATTGATGTTATTGTGTGCGCATTCCCTGGGAGCTGCTACGCCATCTTAATGGCAATGAACTTTCATTTCTCTTTGAATGCTGTTGTATACCAACACACACCACTCAATGGCAGTAAATGAATTTAAACTTTTCGTAGAAAGTAAACCAATTTTGGCTAAAATTATATTCTCGAGAGGAAGATAGAAAAGAAACAATGCTCACCCATCAATACCTCCCACCACACGCGCATCCGTGTCACATGAGCGCTCTGATTTTGCCATACTTGGTTGCTTAATGAATTACTTGAGCATGAGCTGCATCAAATTCTCACACTCCCCTGCATCCACACAACACAAACTTATTTTCTAATCTTATTTTCACAAATCAGTCGACATACACGCACAGTTTCATAATGGCAACGCACGTAGTATCTTGAAAATGAACTCTTGGTTAAAATGAAATGCTGAAAACTGATTTACACCATGTGTGAGTAGTGTAAGTATTGGTACTGCATGTGCATATGGATCTGTATGGATCAGAAATTACAAAAGTTCTGCTTTGTATCAACAACACAAAAACAAGCACATGCTGCTCTTTTTGTCCTCTCAATAAGTTTCTTACACTATTTACGAAGAAAGTACATTTTATGTGAACGTGTGCAAATAAACGAAATTAAAGATATTGCACAAGAAATGAAGTGAACTCGTGCATCAACACAACTTACACACATTTGCAACCGAAATGTTGAAGGTAGTCATAGAAATATTTGTTGCACTCCAACCAAAAACTTTTTGTTAGTAGTGGGAGTATTTCCTACCTGACCACTCCCATTTTTAATACAAAAAGGTCAGCTTTGTAGCTTTGTAATTATAGCCATAAGAGGTTTTGGACATTGTGGTCACGGCTGCTAACCGATTTTGCTCATTTTAATCAGGAATGGGTTAAGAATTTATATTCATCTCACTCACACTGCGGCTCCGCGGATCTTCCAGCACGCAAAGGTTTCATTTATCATGTTATGAGTTCTTGAAAATAAGTAATAATATGAAGTGTGATTTTCAAGGGTTTAGAAGCTAAGTGGGAAGTGTTACACCACTTGGACATCTTGACTTAATTGGCCATAATAAGCTTATCGATGGCAGTGGAGTACATCATTTTTGAAGATAACGCGACATGAAATTAGCTGAACAAATTTTTATTCCTAAATCAAATTTCGTTTCATTTGTTTCGCAATGTTTATTTAACAAACAATGACCCTTCATATCCCGCTCTCAGATTTTGTAACTGTTGTATAGCTTGCTTCTTTTTTTTGCAGTGTGTTAAAGCCAATTTTACAAGCGTAAGTGTACTTACCTCAAATGTGAAACATTCGCAAATACAAAGGATACCAGTTCGGTAGGTGTGAGTCGTCAAATGAAGCTTTGGCGCCCTCTGGAAGCAGTTTATACGTACTATTGAAAACATATGAACCCTGCAATGCTAGAGTAGTGTACGATTTATTAATAAGTTTCTTAATATTAAAAAATTATGACAAACACAAATGTCTCCCTAAGATAATGTTTTTTTTTGTTTTGATTGTACGCTGTACGGACGCGCAGTATGCATGTAATTTTAATTATCAATTAATTCAAACAAGTAAAAATATTATAGCCGGTCAAGCCCAACCATTTAATACCCCACACCACTTGGCTCCTTAAATTATGCTACAATTCTGTGTACACTGCCATAAAAGTTACTTTGTGAAATATAATTACAAGGGAAGGGGTTCTAAAAATCGTCCGATTGGGTTCAATTTGGCGAAGCTAATTAACTATTCTTCATAAAATTTTGTCCAAACATGCGATTTTTTTTCCATATAAAGACTTCCATTATAATACGACCTTGTGGAAGGGTTCTAAAAATGATCTGGTTCAGTCCATTTTCAATAGGATTTCCGCTTGGGGTAATACATGTCCCTGTACCAAATTTCATTGAAATATCTCAAAAAATTCGACCTTTAGTTTGCGCACAAATATACATGGACAGACGGATATGGTTGCATCGAATTAGATTTTGATTCTGAAGGTGGTTTTGGCATTTGCCATTTGATTAGGATTGACAAACATCCGCACCAACTTAATATACCCTTTGTCACAAGTAGTGCAGGGTATAAAATAACGTTCCTTCATATTTATTATTCAGTCACTATAATTTCGTGGCAGCAACTATTGTATAATTTATCAAACTACAATAAAAATAAATGTCATGTTGTATTACGTTTGATTTATTACCAAGTGTTTCCATTTTTATCTTTTTGTGGCCAAAAGTAAAGCTGACTTTTTCAATGAAGTCAATTTCAGCTGTTAGCAAAAAATACTGAAAAACTGACATAAAATCCCTCTCGCCTTCAAATTCTTCAATTATCACATAAAAATATGCGTAATGGCAAGAAGACACTTCCTTAAAACTTTAACCCATTAAGTGAATTTAGAAATAGTTCGGTTGCATGCAACATGGATCGATGTGCAACATTTTATGGGTCAATGTTTTGCAGTTATTTTTTTTCTCAATACTTTGCTATTGTTATTTAAATAAAAATTATTTAACTTTATTGTTATTTGTGCACGAGATTAAGACAACATACCTTGAGCGCAATATAAAACAAAAGCCATTCAAAGACCCAAGTGCGTCGTATGCTAATCCTTATGTGCTAAGCAAAGAAGTTATATATGTGCGTACAATATTCATGTTTCGAATGAATTTCACTCAAACACATTCTTACGATAACATTTTGGCATTTATTCAAAAATATAGATGCTTGCAGAAGCATCTAAATTTAAGTCGGTCTTAACAAATTTTTCAAACTCCAAACATAAACGAGTAAGCAAACATTATTTGGCTTAGACTGAATATAAGAATAGCCTTCACATTGATATGGAACAATGGGCGTGGCATGTATATGCCCTCTATGGTTTTGTATCACTTTGAAATCGGCATCAAATAAGGGTGTCTGTAAATTATGGACATGTCTGTTATCCGACCACGCCAACTTTTGGTACATCGGTGGATTTTCTAATTCTAAATGAAATGTACAAAATTTCAACTGCATGAGAATATCTTTGTACCTGTGAGAGATATATGTCGATTGGGGGTGTGGCACTTGGCGATTTTATCCAATTTTAATAGCATCCTACATACATATACACCATTTCAACCATAGACAAACGGGCAGACATTTCTAAGTAGACTCAGGTACTGACTTTGATACTGAACAGGAATATAGGCAATTTGTATTGTCTCCAAGGCTTCCTTCTGGGTATTACAAACGAAATAGCAAACCGAGTATGCCGCCATCACCTAGGTGTAGAGTGTAACGGTACTATTGTAGTGTGTAAACCTTGTATGTTACAGCAGACAATCGCTTAAATGTAGACATTATTGTAAAGACTTTATTTAAACCTGCAATACTGATATTCTTAATAAACTCCATTTAGTATACAACAAAACAATTCATATAAATGTTTAGTAAAACAAGTGAATATGTTATAGTCAGTCAAGCCCTTAATACCCTACACCACCTACTTACTATACTTTGTTTACTTGTATCAAAAAACTTTACTAAGCTAACTAAGTGTTATGTATCAATTTTTATTAAAAAATGTTTAGAAATGCAACAGTTGCATCCTCCAAGTTCGTTGCTTCCTTTACGACATCTGAAAGGTGGCATCAGAAACCCTTTCATTTCTAATTTCTACACACCGGCAGCTATTAAGAATTTGGAATAATCAGTTATTAAACTAATTGTCAATGTTGTCTGAAAATTGCGCAGAAATTTACACATATAGACACCGGACGTACGGACGGACATGGTTAAACCGAATCAGATTTTGATTCTGAATCGATCTGTAGGTAGGTGTGGTATTTGACATCCGCACGAACTAATATACCCTCTTGCCACAGGTGTAGGGTATAAAAACTTTCTAAAAAAAAAAAACAAAGATTAACTGCTGAAATCAATCGAAATATTTTAATCATCCTTATACGATATAATGCATGTACATTCGATATATATGAGTTGGGGCCATTATCACTTAAAATTAGTTACAATTGACCAGCTTAATTATTGATTGATTGGTTATGTATAAATGTCTGATAATAAATTCAGTTTTGTGTTTAGAGCAAACTTTAGCATAATGATTATAATAACAGTTTATTAATCGTATTATATACCATACACAGATTTATTAATTGATTTAAGTTCATCTATGAGCACTAAGGGGTTCATGAATATATATATATGTGTGTGTGGGTGTGGGTGTGGGTGTGCGAATGAAGTTTTCCATTAGATATGCAAATGTGAAAAATCCATCACCTATGTACACAATATATAAAATTATTAATATTTACACACACATACACTAAGTATATGTAGAATGTGTGTGATCTGTATGAAGTGTCTTCAATAAATACAAGGATGGTAGTGATGACGCTGATGTTGATTAAATTTTTTTAATTTCATTTTCATGTAAAGAGTATTAAGACTTTGTTGTTGTAACTTATGAGAGAGAGGGAGAGAGAGAAAGAGATATTTTCTGCCTGTACATGAACGTACTATATATACACAAACGTTAATCAAAATTTTATTATACCCATAAATTTTACAAAAACCAAAACGTTTAATGACAAATCTGATTTGCCAATATTTCTAATTTTATGTAGAGTACAATGCTGCGTGTGTGTATGTCGGTATGTATATTTATAAAATACCTCTGACCATACTTTATATTAAGTGTGTTCTATACAAAAGGAATATTACTGCTACATAAACGTAAGCGCAATAGACTACGTGGAAGGAACTTGAAATTATTGTACGTCTATATATGCATGTATTATAATAATTTATAAAATATACAACAATTTATTATATTCATTTAATTAATTAATGGTAATAATTGTCTTGTTTTACTTTTGAGCAGGTACGAGATAGACAGTTATACAAGGAGAGATAGAGAGGGAAGGGAAACCACTGTAATAATACAACAAGGCCTTCGGCGTAAACATGTGATTTGTGTGCTTGTAAAATAATGTAATAGTCATGTGACACTTTTTTACAAATTATGGGCATGGTTTGCACTTCCATACATCGATGGGTGTGAATATAAAGAAATACAAAAATATGCACAAAGCTATTTATTTAAGGAGAGATTTTAGTCGAGTGTACAAATGGCTGGCAACCAATATTGGTTATTTAAAATGAAACTTTGTCTGCAGACAATTGTTTTCTTTCATCTCAATACCTCAGCGCAGGCAAATACACATAGGGACGTCCAAACACATGGACGAACAAAGCCAATAGACTTACAGAACGAAGATACATAGGGAGGGTATAAAAAGAACAACAATTTATAAAAGTGAACAGTTGTCACCAATTAATCTTATTTTAATTGATGAAAAGGTTTGAAAGGATGCTTCAGTTACAATTTCTTTAGGGGTTTTTTATTAAGAATTACTGTATTCTATGGCCAAAAATGTTTTTAATGTCACAATTTCTGGGTTTCGAAATCATTACACTTTCGACCTCAAGAAGGTTGGGTGAAAAAACCATAGACAGAACGATATTTAATAAGTAATTGATATCGAGCTTCCGTTTAGTCAGACGCGAACCGTATTTGAATACGTGTGGAAAAAATCTCTCAGTATGTGACTTTAAAAATCTTACTTAATATTTCTATTGATCAATAATGTCATTGGAAGGAAGACAAAGTAATCTCTAATTATCACAATAAAACTTGAAAAAATCAATTGAAAATAAACTTAAAGAATATTATCACGTGGGAGGTTGGCATCCGCCAATATCGAAGAATGCGAAGAAGTCGATGGACTAGAGGTGAGTTGTTGTGGACTCTTATTGTAGTTGGAATTATCAAGAATTTCTATAACATTTTCGGTAAGATTGATACCACCCTTCACTATGGCATGCTCTTCTGAAGTTTCATTTTTGGACGATTGATTATTCGATTGAGCATTCGACGTGTTGGTTATATCGTCCACATGCTGACCTTCAATAATTTGCGTATTAGGTGTTGTCGACGTTGAGGATATTGAAATGGGCGTTAATAGAAATGTACAATGCTTGCTGGCAGTTGAAGGCGGTGGCGCAAGATATAATGTTTTAATGTTAGTAACGTCTGGGGGCATAGTTTGAGTTCTTGAAACGGTTACATTTCTATCATTGTAGTCACCACTATTTCTACATTGATGCGTTGTAAACGAAGTACTGCTTGGTAGTGATACTGATGCTGCACTATCCGATGTATTGGTCAAGTGCCAATGATCTGTAGGTAAGGGCTGAGCTACAATTGCTGTACTACGTCCAGTTGCTTTGCTTGAACATCGGTGCCGCTGATGACGATGGTGACGACGGCGGTAAAAACTTTTACAGTACGAACACGAACTTTCATGGTGGGCTGGTTGGTAATGTTGCTGGCGATCATAATGACGCTGTTGCTGGACATTGCGACTGCAATTACTGCTGCCACTACAGGAACTGCAACTGCTCAGTTGACGTCACATATTCGAGCTGTTATCTTCACACTGATTCACCGACGAATAGCCAAACGAGGTTGAAGCAGCAGCAACCATGGCAGCACCTACTTGACACTGCATTCACAGGCCGTGAATACATGAATATTGACAACAAATAACCGCATGGTCGCATTTAAACAGGAAAGAAAAAATCAAAATTAATCACAAATCAAAATATTGTAGTTGCAGAAGGAAAAACTAAAATAAAAAACTTATTTAATATATACAGTAGTTGACCATAAATCGAACGCATATAATAGGGTGTGAACGAAGGATGTGTATGTGGGCATATAACAAGCACAACAGAAGCAAACACTCTCTATAAAGAGTATATAAGTATATGTGCGTGTAATTATGTGGATGTGTGTTGAAAGGATTGACTGCCTTCTAAGTGAAGCTTATAACGAATGTGAGTGTTTTGCACAAATATGTGAATGAATGTGTATGTGTTTCTCGGGTGCATATGTCAGGAAATGCTTTTATGTACGTGTTACCTATATTAGCACACGTTGGCGCCCACGGAAAATATTGGTGGAGGCATTCTGAAATACACGCGTTATGAAAGTTATTAAATAAAATGAAATTCTACGCATCCATTCGAAATATTAAGGTAACGAAGGAACTGTTCGAATATGTTTTTATAGATGAACAATGAAAAGTTTCAATAATATGTATGCTAGTTAAAGAAATAACGTAGACGAATATAGTCGGTCACTAAGTGTCAACGTGTTAAGTTTATTCGACGTCTTCAAAACACCCATCAAAGTTGCGTCCTTGAATTTATATGGGCATGTTAAAAAGCGCCACATTTACAGCCTTACGCACCTGCATAAATCGTACTGAAAGCAATTAGATTATACAAAATTTCAACTTTACAGAAATGTGTACATTTGGTGTCTGTGACAGATATTTTCGATTGTGGCCTTGGTACATGCTCGATTTTGTCCAAATCTACGTACGGGTACTAGAAATATTTCTATTGTATAACATATTAATCTGAAATCTCAAAATATGTGACTGTGAGAGTTCCAACAACAGACATCTGAATGAGCGGACGGACTTGTGCAGATCAATTCAAATTTTGATGCTGATCCCGTATACATATTCGCGTAGTTTGTAGGGTATAACAAATAGCATAACTTGTTTCCCTATTTATATATATATTTTCGGTTTAAACATTTCAACTGATATAATGCAAATATGTCCAAGCTTTTCTAATACAATTACAAACATACGGGTGGAGGCAAAAAAGCCAAAGAACGAGCTTATCATGTAATAAGCTATGCGAATGCTACAATTGCGGTAATGATTACATTGCTGATTCTATGTAAAAAAAGAAAACATAACGCATATTGGAAGAATCGATATAAAGCGCACATATAACCTTTAATAATTTGCCGTTTCAGTTCGGCAGGTTTCGCACACATTTTTGGCGTCCATCACACATTTGATTCATCACAACTCAAACCGTTATTTTATTAAAACACTTGGCCTGCTTCTGCATAAAATCGTTAATCCCTCCTTTGTTTGATATTTTTGAACTCGTTTATAATGACTTTTCTCACATTTTCATTTTCATTTTCATTGGTCACTTAATAAACGTAAAGCAATTTGTTTCAATCATGTAAATTGCTTTTAAACATTTCACTTTTACCGCAGGCAGTTGCTGGTGGTGTGCTGCTTGGCGTAAGTGTTTGTTGGAAGAGGGAAATCTACTTGTTAATTTACTCAATAATGGGCGTTTGACTTTGTTGAGCCAAAGGCTTCTTGGACACATGGTGGGGAACGAGCTAAAGGCTACAGATAAGAGAGATAAACATGTTAGGTAAACTACTCTAGGGCATCGTTAGGTTGTGATGTACTTGTACATATACGTGATATCTGCAAAGCAACTGAACAGAAAACAAATCGAATGGTTGGCAAGGTAAACAAGTTATATGTAGGAATGTACGTTTACAGGTAACTACATATATTTTTAACTAAATTTGTTTGCAATAAATCACGAGATTATCTTTGTGTTCTCTCTATTAACCTTAAAATGCTACCTACAGCATTACAAAGTGATACAACATAGAATAGAAAAAGTGTAAGGAAACAAAGAAAGTTTCATGTTTTGCGCAAAATACTAAATTACAATTAGAAAAGGAATGTCTTTGAAGAAACAAAATCGGTAAACACATCTCGTCATATATCAACTCACAAATAGGAAATATTAAAGTAAATAATTATACTCTGTACTTGTCGTTTAACAAAATCTAAACAAAATCTTATCAAAATCCTTTACGTTTCACGTACATGGCGTCGCAATTTGTTATATTGGGAGACATGATGATTTGCAAACTATGTAATATAATTCTAATACCTTGACCACCACTTAAATATCCCAATGCCAATATTTAATAAAAGCACGTAGAAATGCACTACTTATGAGTGTACCTATGTGCGTCAAAACACTTTGAACGCTTTGGTTGATTGCCAAAAAATAGTATTGTATCAAAACATTCACTCATTTCGCTTAACGTTCATTCTCCTTTATTCAGGGGCAAAAAAAGAAATTCATAAAACACTAGTCATCAACTGGAATAGTCTCTTCTCTAGTACTTGAATATCGAATTGGCAGCAATTGAAAATTTTATTGTTGGTCGGTTGTAGGGCAGTTCAGTGGAATGAACATTACAAAGCAGGAGATTGATTTGACTGCAAATTTATTGAAAAATATAACCGCAAAGCTGTTGCCCCATAATACCCGCACATCACCTTTGGCCATTATACATGACCTGGGAAACTGTTATACATAAAACAACAACTTGAACTGTAATCAATTTTCGTTTTCTTGCTCTCAACCCATTCAATCTAAAACGTGAGTATAAATTGTCGCAATTGAAACATGTGCAGAAGTTTAAGTCTGTTATATCCAACCATTTAATACCCTACACCACTTAGCATCGTGATATATGATTAGATAAAAAGGGGTTTCAAAAATGTTCCGATGGGTTCGAAATTGGGTTCGAAACAGCCCACTATTAAGCCAACGAACTATTCTCCACTAAATTTTTCGAAATATATTAAGAAGACTTCCTCTGTAATAGGATTCGTGGATTGGGCACCAAATTTCATCGAAAAACCTTTGTCGGTGTTCTTAGTTTATTCTGATTGTTTAAGTTCATTTATGAGTACTTCATGCAACGCATAAAGATTGCACATCTTTAGCGCCATCTCATCCACGATAGAGTATAATATAAATTTTAGCAATAACACTCATACGCGCAGAGTTTGAGACCACATTTGAGAAATGCATTAAGTTTTATGGATTCCTTGGAGGAAAGTTTTAGTGATTTTTCGAATTGTACTTTAATTTCTACTTTTTATTTTACATGTACATACATACATAGTGTAGTAAAAGAAAAAGAAAGATGCAACAATAAACAACAAGGCTACTACCAGGAGGCATTTACATATTTGTATTCACAGCAAACAAGCACAATGAGGGAACTTTCTACTGCGGATAGTGTGTTTAGGTAGGTGCATGGGTTGGTACGTCGTTAAGAACTACAGGAGAGAAGAAATGTATTCACATTTTTTCATTAAAAGTTTACTCAAGTAGCAGCATCGTCTCTAGCATCCTAACAGCAATTCCCGTAAATTAACAATTTTTATTCTTTTACTTTCTCTTTACATTGTGGTTTCTTGTTATTTGCGTAGCCGTAGTTGTTGTTCGCTTATCTCTCTCCGCGCAACAATTCCTTGAACACATGCCATTAAGTGCTTCTTCGAAAATAGGTATAAAAGTACAATCAAACAGTGAACAATTCAAAAATTACGAGCCAGACATAGGTTGGACGAGGTGTGGAAAGGAAGGCAAATACATGTACACAATAAAAGACACATTCTTTTCTGCAACTACTACTTGCTCTGAATGTCGCTTCAGTTGATTCAATGCAACTTGTTTTAACCCATTTTAAATATCCAGGCAGTTCATTTTATGAAACACAAGCAAGATACGTACCTCAAGAAGAAACAAACTAGGTTTGCACAAATTGGCACAAAATATTTGTATATGTATTATTTATCAGACACAAGGCTGTTGTTCTTTGTAGTTTGAAAAAAAGTCACCAATAATTGGGCCATTTGTATACCCTACACTACATGTGGTAAAAAGGTGTATTAAGTTTGTGCGAATATTTGTAAATCTCACACTTACCGAATCGATTTAACCATGTCTGTCTGTCTGTCTGTCCATGTAAATTTGTGCGCAAACTACAGGTCCTACTTTTCGAGATATTTCGCTGAAATTTGGTGTAAGGACATATATGAGCCCAAAATCGAACCCGTCTAAAAATGGACGGAACCGAACGATTTTTAAAACCCTTCCAAATTTTAGGTCCCATTATAATGGAAGTTTTTAACAAAATGTGACAAAATATTGCAATTCTTGATATTTTTTCATAAAAATGCGTAAAGAATAGTTACTTGGCTTAATATTTGGCCATGTTTGTGTTACTTGGCTTAATATTTGACCTTGTTGTTTCCCATAAAATGATATTTCACGACGGGAAGAGGCAGTGCCTCGAGATACTAGTTTAGTTGTAGCATAACTTAAGGAACTAAGTGGTGTACGGTACTAAATGATTGCTTTACCTTTTTGATATTTCGTCCCAATGTAAATTCATGTCCATATCTTCTGCATGTGTTCACTTTATATTGTAACGAAAATTATTTTTAACTCCTAATTAAGGAGACATTCTGTTATTAATTGGAGCGAACATCATTCACTATGGGCATGAGTTACGGAGTTAGGGGTTAAACAAACACCAAAAAGACTAAATAAGTGAGCAAGCAAGTGGCACACAATGACAAAATTAGTGGGTTGACGGGTGCTGCTAAGTGTTTGTAAGTGATGTGAAGGTGTCTCTCAAACATACCCATTAACCAATTAGATAAACGTTTGTTCGCAAGAATTGTGGCGCACTTGCTGAATGCCATGTAAGGAGCAGGTAGAATAGCAGCGACGACTGGCGAACCTCTGTAAAGGTATGCATTTATGTATTTCTGTGTAGAACCCTTATCACGGTTATCATGGTTATCATAAACACTTTAAGGACTTAAATTAAGTCGAGTAAGTAATGAAATATAATCAATAGAAATCATAATTATATTTACAACTCACCTCACTATTGCACAAAATCTTATATAAAAAAAAAATTCAATTTTGTTGTCCTGCTTAATTGTAGGTGACATATTCGTATGTATGTCATTTGTTATTGCAACTGATGTTAATTAAGTATGTGTGGCTGATGCATGGAAAAAACTTATATCGTTTAACAAATAAAAAAACTACATCTACACATAAAAGGTGGGCATAGCAGATGCATGCTTCCGCCCTCTACGCATCGATTTGCAATTTGAGTTTTGCACTGAGTGCGGTTTTTTGTAAATTTTGAGCGTGCCTTCTACCCCATCACGTAAGTTTTTGGCACACCCGTGGATTGGGTAATTATAAATATTTAAAACCAATTTTCAACTTTATGGGTAAATTTTCGAGGCAAAGAATAGATTTTTGTCGATTACGGACGCGGCTATTGATTGATTTTGTCCAATATAAATAGCGATCTGCTGTGCCTGTATAAAATTTCAACTCATTATATCAATATTTGCGACCGAAAGAGTGCCAAACAGAGACATACGGACATACATATCTAGATAAAATCAGTTTTAGATGCTGCTCAAGAATATATATACTTAGTAGGGTCTCTGACGTCTGCAAATGGAATGACAAGCATGGTGTACCCCCGTATTATGTGGAAGGTATAAAATGTATAGAAATTATATATAATTGTCAAATGCGTTCAAGTTAAATTTCAATGTAAAACAACGAATTTTAAAAAGCGTTATCTTTAGAATACACAAAATAAAGAGAACTCCTCTTTTAGTATGGGGGTTAAAATGAAATAAAATTGCCTGTCGCCCTCCAAAATGTAGAGGGTGTAATTGAGAAACTGATAAACACATAAATTAAAACAACGATCATTACGATAGGAAATAAATTTTATAAATTATACTAGAGTAGCTTACCTGAGATTTTGAACGCAATGTAGGCTGATATTTACGACGCATTTTGCGAGGGCAACACACACACAACAAACGCACAAAAGCTCTGTATTTAAAAGAAACCGAACCAGTAAACAGAAAATATTAATTCAATACGATTATTACGGTCATTAACTAAATAGCCATGCAGTGTAGATTTAAAAGATCCCCAACGATGTTAATGTTGTTGTACGAAGTAACGGTGTTGTATACAAAGTTGTTTATACCCTCCACATAAAATAAGGGGTATACTAAGTTTGTCATTCTAATTGCAACACTCAAAAGAAGGCCTCAGAGACGCTACAAGTTATATACATATATTCTTGGTCAACAGTCGAACTAGACATCCGCCTCTTCTTGGCACTCTTACGGACGTAAAAATTCATATAATGAGTTGAAATTTTATACGGGCAAAATCGGTCAAGAGCCACGCCCACATTCGACACAAATATATTAATCCGTCACAACAATGGAGATAAGAAGTTTAAATTTGTCATACAAATTTATAATTACTCCATCCATTGATGTACCAAATTGGGCGTGAGGAATAGGAGTTAATACGTACACTATTAGACGGTGTAATCATGAGCCTGACACACCAACTGTTTGTATGTAGATGTGGAGGGTATTTAAGGTTCGGCGTAAGCCCATTTTTTTACTTGCTTTTCATAATAATATCTCTCTCCCCTTTCATTCCTTTTTTTGTTCAACATTCGGACACCATATCTATATTTATACTGGAACTTTATCCACGTTTCCTTCCGTCCACTGGGAATATCATTAAAATAAAATTAGCACTCAAATGAGATAACGGCAGAACCACAAACACCCTGAACCCACATATCATGTGGCAAGAGAAAGTGTTGGCGAGAGCCGTCACTTCTGCCGCAAACGCAGAAATTTTTATGCAAACATACAAACATATGCAATTGGTTGGCACTGAGTTGAATTGTTTGTCTTGTTGTGTCGCAAAGTTTTATAATCAAGCGCGCGTGTTCTTTTTTCCACCGAGACCAACTGGGCAGGTGCTTATGCCGATGACTGAATCCGTTGGATATTATGCAAATTATTTTGGCCAGTGGCAGAGAGACACAAATGCAAAGTTTTCATTTTCACAGCAAAGATTAAGTGGCTTTTTATTATAATTGTTATACATTTACCTTCTAAAATCTCTACTCCAGCACGCATAAATCACCGGATTCATGCAAGAATTGATCCAACCAAGCCACGTAACCACAGCTAAAACGACTTCTTCATGTTCGATGCATTCCATGCAGAAGCCTGATAACAGATTGACTACGAAGAATGGCAGCCAACATACAATAAACACACCCATCACAATACCCAGAGTCTTGGCAGCTTTTTTCTCTTTAGCGAATTTCGCTAATTTGCGTGATAAGGAAAAATTTTTACCGCCCATATGCCGACGTGACAAACCGTTGTCTTGTAAAGCTGACAGCGCTTCATCATCTGGTTCTTCGGAAACGCAGATGTTGGACCCAACAGCACTATGATGGTGACTGCGACGCGTTGAATGATGCAATTTGTGAGAATAGGCGCTATGTTGAGATCCACCACCTAATGAGCCGTGCAACGTATGATGATGCGAACTTGCGTTCGATGACGGTTCTCTAGTTGTACCGCCACGATGTATGCGTAGAGTGAGTTGTAATTCTCCAGAGGCCATTAGAACTTGTTTTGTACCAATTTTCAACGAACGAGTTTGTATAACGGCCGCTCGATAGATGCGACAATAAGTGAAGACCATTACAAGTAATGGCAAATAGAATGAAATGGTGGAGGAGAAGACCAAGTAGCCCAAATGTTCGGTAAAGGTGCATTTATAAGCTGGCATCTCACCATCACGAGCTGCCCGCCACCACATTATGGCCGGAAAACTTATGGCACTCGAACAAACCCACACAGCACATATGAGACCAGCTGCCCTTCGAACTGTCATGCGCATTGGATAGGAGAAGGGGTCCGTAATAGCCCAGTAACGGTCCAAAGAAATAACGCACAAATTCAAAATTGAAGCTGTACTAAATAACACATCCAATGAACGCCAAACGTCACACCAATCGGTGCCGAAAAACCAAGTGTTTTCCAAAACCTCGTACAGTGCTGAGAAGGGCATAACAACTAAGCCCACCAAGCAATCGGCCACCGCTAAACTGGTTATAAAATAATTGGTGGCCGTGTGTAAATACCGTTCGCGTATAACTGCTAAAATAACCAAAGTGTTGCCAAACACTGTCGCAAACGAGAATAAAAATAGAAATGATAGCAGACTGATGCGGTCGTTTGGTAAGGTCCTAAGGAATTCACTAATGTCCAGATTATCCGGCAGATTAGTGAGATTATGAGTTTCAGTAGATGAACTGTACTTTCCAGATGTTGCGGCAATGGGCAGTAGAGCGTTATCGTCACCGTTCTCTGCATAGCCATTAAAGTAATAAAACAGGTCGTCGCTAATATTAAAAGTAGAGTAGAAGATATCAGCAGTAGGACCACCAGTGGTGGTTGAAACAGAAAATGGTGCTTGAACAATTTTAGCCGAATTCTCGTTAAGAACAATGGCGGCTTGTTGGTCATATGTTCGTTGCATGCCGACAAAGGGCATTGTGCGCGCTTCACTTGAAGATGATGGAGACCGCAGTAAGGTGGCAAACTGCCATTGCAGCTGCATATGTGTATCTCTGCTACTAATTGTTGCTCTTGTTGTTGTTGTTGTTGTTCTTGTTGGCGGTGCTGTTGTGACATTTTTACCAAAGTTGATTGCATTATTCATTCTCAGTGCATTACGCTGTGGTGACGCTAATCTGCGCGGAAACCGAAAATCTTGTTTCTCTTCTATGATTTTCTTTTTCTCCTCAGTTTGCGCCTGTACTGTCTGATCCACAGTGATGCCTGGAATTATCGTTGTAATCGTGATAAGTTCATTACTTTGCAGTTAAGAGTTTAGATGGTGTAAAGTCTGATACGATACCTAGCCGTACCAACGGTTTGTAATAGATGGCAGCAGACATGTTGGCGATGACCACAATAAGTGAGTTATTATTTTCGTCATTATCCTAGAACGAAAGCGTTGGAGAATGTATAAAGAGGACAATTTGAATAAAGTGCAGCCACATAACAAGTAAATGCGACAATTTGAGAAAATATGATAAGTCAGTGTTTATGACCGTTTATAGAAAATTTAATTTATATTAAGGTATGAATAAAATGTATTTCAAGTATTAATATTTAACGTGAGCTGTCGTATGCAGCAAGGAACAGAAAACTTTCTAAAAATCCTTTTTTCTTTTCCCTTAAAAGTTCCCAATATTTGTAATACTTTCTCAAAGAATGACTTTCAACTTCCTGCGTTTACTGATCATAAAGTAAATTTGTTCAGTTAAAACATCAGTCACTTGCATGCATACACTTTCAACGAGCAGTAGTCCTTCCTCTCATCACAGCATAGCGTCTTAAGTCACTACGCAAAATAAAATTACATGAAAAAGAGTTCTAAATATGACCCGGGAGGGTTCAAATTGGGCGCAGCCATGAGCGTTTCAAAACAAGAAATTTGTATCGTTTATACTAATCAAGGAAATAAACCTCTGTGGTGTTTAACGACTGCTTGTGGGTGTACCTACCAAATAGCAGATTTATTTCGGTCCTCTTTTAAGGGTTTTAAACTAAAATGTACTTCTCAGTCCATTCTAATGTATAATGAACTAAAATATAACAATTTGACATTTTCTTATAACAGTTAACATACATGACACCTAATAGCCAAATAGTTATACTGGATAATTCGTCAAAAACATTTCAATTATCTTCTGTTCAAGAAATTCTTTGTGAGGTCTTGGCGCCTACTTTTGATACTTTCAAATGGAATGACAAACAATAATATCGACTACGGTAATTTTTATGAATCCTATCTGCTTAACTAAGTGTATCATTCAATAAACATGCAGTCCTGTGTACGTTATATTGTTTTTATACAATAACTGGCTCCGTAAACAAGTAATTGACGTGCTCGAGTGGGTTAATGATTGTAAACCCATTTCTGCACAAGCGGATCTGAAAGTGAATGAAAAGTGCCTGTGATTCCTTTGCAGATGTTATATAATTTTCTTTGTTACTCTCCATTCATTTTATTCCTCTATCAGCTGCAGCTACCGGGTATTTGTAAATGTTGTTACTTTTGTTGGAGTTCATTGTCATTGCCTTCCGTAACTACAAACGCATTAAATATTTAAAACGCTCACTCATCCAGGAAAATCAGAAAACCTGTATAGAAGGATTGGTACTTGTAGTAGTTGTTGTAATTTGCATTTGTTTTTAAAATATTCCCAACTAAGCAAGTTAAACAGCAGAAAGGATTTATGTAAATTTTATACTCCCATTATTCAGATTCTTTACACAATTTTGATTGTGAATTTCATTCACAAATATTCCCCTTCACTGTACTTCTATAGTGTACAGGGTGCGAACGGTATTCGGGGGCACTCATATATGTGAATGTAATTTCTAGAGAACAATTCTGTTTGTTTGTTTTCTTATCAGATCATCGATGGAGAACTGAGTCCATGGTTTTACGTGAGCACCTGCCGTTAAGGCTTAATCTCACGGCACCATATGATGCATAATGAATAATAAGGATGCATTACAAACGGTCAAAATGACATCATCAAGATGTTGTTTTGATGACAAACTACAGCCACTATGGCGCACCCACTAGGGGGCCTATCTCGAATTGCCGGGCCAGAGTAAAATACTCTGGGGGCTCCCGACACCCATAGTACGGAATGTTAAACCTCTCCGATGGACGGTCGTAACAATGGAAGACTATAAAATAACGAAGTTTCCAGCAACTGTCATAGTTTTAGGAGTTATGAGCTATGAGTAGGACATGTTCGCTTCGGATAAATGCTGCCGCCTACATTGAGGTTTTAGAAACAGTTGTGAAACCCTGGATTGATGGTGCATGTGGGAACAGAGCAAACATATTCCAGCAACACTCTGCTCCTTAATTGCATAGTCCAAGAGTCAATTAAGTTCATGGAATTATAACAAAGTGTGCAATATATGTGAACAAATTAGTTCTAATGTCAATTTGTCCCTAAATACCATACACACCCTGTGTGTCAATGAAAATTTTCACAAAGCAAAGTGTTATTTCTTTCATACAAACTTCACCTATACATAGAACATCCGGTTCATTTTTTTGATGGATCAAATTTAAAATGTTCAATTTAGTGTAAACAGTTTAGTGCAAGTATCTGCAATTATTTAAACATCATTTTATGAAAATGTGCTTTCCATGGGGATAAGCAAAAGTTACGATTGCCTAATAGAGGTAATAATTGGTATAAGACAAATGTTAGCTTGCGTTGTTTTGTGAAATAAAATAATGTTAGGATTTCATCCTTAAAACGTTGCTGCAATGCATAGTGTTTGCGAGGACGTTTGTACTACTTTACACTACCGAAAGGCAATTCCCATTTCTATGAAGATGAATTTAAATTGTTAGTAACGAGAATGTCACTTCCTCCTACACACTAAGCGATTGTACCTTACATTTATACAGCAGTTTCAGTAAGCGACGCGGATGTTTTTTGACAGTTACTTCTTTAGCAAAAGACGGGAAGAGGTGTTGAAATCTGGTTAGTCCAAAAATAAGACATAAGTCCCTCAGATATATGAGAAAAAATTACGATATTTAAATTGCGACTAGAGACCAGACTAAACAAGTAAAGTCCTTGGCTCATGATTTAACTCCGATCAGAAATTTTTTGTATAATCGTTGTAAATGATGTGGCAAAGCAACCATATGCCCAATCACTCACTCTTGGTAGTATGGTTGAAACAACACGTAATCCGATTTAATATTGGGAAGGCAGGTTCAAGAAAGAAAGCGTGACACTGCCAAAGGTTAAATATTTAGCAAAGGTATGCTAGTCCACAGTTTTACTAACTTTAAATTATATAACAAGGAAAAACAAATGATACGGTCTTAGTTGATTGTACATTATTTGTATTTTGTACAACTTCTAAAGCTGTCTCTGCATCGCACTCAGCTGGATGTTATAAAAATTGCCATTTTATATAATATTAATGTTCATACCAATTAGTAAGTTCCAAATCAGCACAAATCTCTCTCTCTAGACTCTTTATCAAAACACTTAATCGGAGATTTGCTTGTGGGTTAGTTTGTTGGTTATAGAAATTAGATTAAATCAAATGTTTTTGCAAAGCTAATGGAATAAAAGTACCAAAGTTATACACGTGAAATGATTATAGTCGGTCAAGTCCGTCCATTTAATACCCTGCACCACTGAGGTCCTTAAAATATGGTACAATTAGTTTAATTAGTTGTGTCAGTAAACGCGAATGGTTTTTAAAATGGTCCATTTTATATAATTTTGCTATTTTGTCAAAAAATTTTAACACATTCGATTTTGTGCCACATAAAGGCTTCCATTATGGGGACAATTTATAGAGTAGGAGTTACAAGCATCCGCACAAACTGAATATAACCATTGCCACAACTTACCGCAGGGTATAAATATGTATGTATTCTGTATAATCTCACGACAACTTCACACCCTTACCATTCTACCCCTTTGCTCCATAAGCAGAAGGTTTATTTTAATTTAGTGCATGACAGAGTTCTTCTTTTTTCCCGGCACTGTAAGAAACTTATTTACAGCCACAACAATTTCTTTTTCTTCTATGCCTGTGTGCATAATATAATGAAATATTTTTCCTTTTTGTATTTTAAATATTTTAGTGAAATTTTCACTCCAGTATTACCACACAAAAGCAAATGGCAAACATTGTCCATATTAGAGTATTTATGTTGAGTGAATAACATTAAACCAGGGCAAGGACTGCATCATAAGTTACGAAATCAAAAGCGTTACTTTTAGCACAATTTCGAAAAACTCCTTTCATGCCGAATTCGATTTAAGTACAAGCCTTGGCTCTGCAACCTGAACAGTCCCTTGCGCTTGTGGTGGTACTCAAACCTGCCATTTAAGGTATTTTCAAATTACTTTGGGATGTAACTGATATCCGATATTTCAAGTAACACTGAGGCCACATAAACCACGCAGCGCTTCATATAACGTCTTTTGCAGAAAAATGATGCACATGGAGCTAATTATTGGTCAACCAACACAGATCCTGGAGGGATTCTGAAAGAATCCAGTGCCTTCATATATTTCCTACACCTAATTGTGAAAATAATAAATCGTACTCGTGTGCAAAATGCAATACTCTGAGGTATTTACTATATAATTTTTTAATATAACAGCTCTCTCTATTGTGTACATATGCCGTGTAGGATCATACACGTCCTTGTGGCTGGCGATTGCAAGTTAAGTCAGGCATTAAACGTGTAAATACAATATGACATTGTGTAAAAATAATACATAATGCGTTTTGCGTGTGATTGAGTAAATAAAATAAATCAGAGCTACAACAGGTGTCGCAGGTAAGCCTTGCATGATCCTGTAATTTTAGAATATTTGACCCGACATTATGATATATGCATAAACACTTTATTGTTCCATACTGCACTATATTGTGACTCGGGATAGGTAGTGTTGCTGTCATCAAACACAAATAAAAACGTGTAACTTTTTCGATTTTTGTGGAAATTATAATTTCTTAGTGTCCATGTTACATGCAGATTCAAATTCCATCTGACACATTTCACCAGGCAAGAAAGCACTTCTCGGCTGCTTCAATCCATTGATATTAGAACTTCAGAACTTCATTTAACCACATGTTTGGATTCAATTCAAAATTTCAACTTAATGTTTTATATTTATCAAACAAACGGACGCACGTACGGATGTTACTAAATGCGATTTTAGATTTGATGCTGAATATAAGATCCATATATTGCACAGTCTTTGTGGCCTCCTTTCAATGTAATGACAAGGTTAGTATATGTCCAATCTTATACGGAAACTGCACAAAGTACTCTTTTGATATATAAAAACAGTTGAATAATTACTCAATGGTCCATTGAAAATTCCCTTACTTACTAGAAGAACACGCTTTATGGTCAATATATGATATGCTGCATATATGGTATGGACGTTGTTTGCTAACACGTATACGAATACAAA
Source organism: Ornithomya fringillina (assembly GCA_963978525.1). Taxonomy (NCBI): domain Eukaryota; kingdom Metazoa; phylum Arthropoda; class Insecta; order Diptera; family Hippoboscidae; genus Ornithomya; species Ornithomya fringillina. The sequence goes on along the minus strand of OZ021691.1, from coordinate 17,518,099 downwards.
TTTATATAAACGCATGAGTGTTCATTGTATATACATCAATAAATTTATTTTACTATATATACAGCAAAGGCTTTGTGTGGCGTATGAATCAACATTGGCCAAAATCCATTAAAACCAATAAATTAATCTGCAGCAGTTGGCGCAAATCACTTTATGTGTTACTATGGAATAAGCATATAAGGAAATGGTCATTTGGGTACTTCAGGGGTTATGACCACACCTAAGGCCGCGTATTGGAAGAAATGCAAAGAATTCTATTTTTTGGTATAAATCGTCTTTTAAAACACAACACCCAAGTGTTTAGGGTTTAAAAAGTCGTTAAAGGTTTCAATATGGAATAAATACAGACATCCACACATTTTTGAAAACATAATTGATGGATTTACGCATCACTTTACGTATTACTTTTTTATTGCAGCTCGAAGTTTTTTTAAAAATGAATTGAGATAAATGTGACTTTTTTCTCAAATCAGTTTAAGAAAGTGACTTTCTGAAATTTGAAATTTTTTACAGGCACTTCAGTTTAGATTACTATATAAAATTGGCAAAATCGATCAAGAGCCACGCCCACAATTGACAAAAATTTATGTTTATCTGCCACAAAAATTGAGCTCCGTAATCGAAATTTACAATTCCATTCATCGATGTGCCAAAAATGGGAATTGTCGGGTAACAGACACGCCCACAATTTGAAAAAAAAAACATATTCACCATAAAACTAGACTTACAAGGTGATACGTAATACATACACTATTAGAGAGAGTAATCACATACCTGCCACGCCCACTATTGTTGGTCTAAGCCAAATTTCGTTTTCTTACTTGTTTTATTTTTCGATATTTTGATTTATGCACTAAATTTTCAGTTTTTCAATTGTTTTCCAAAAATATGTACGTGTAAGGAAATCCCCACAAACCGTTCATGAAGTATAATCAAATCAATTAAAAAGCTGGCTTCAAATTTTAGTAACGCACTCCAAGAAACTTTTCAATGTTTTGCGAAAATTTTGCATTTTTATGTACTAGATTAAGTGATACTGTAAACTGCCAAACTAAAACCGTATAATTTTTTGAGTTTGGTATTTCTCCCTTTCAATGTAAAAGTTCTTTGATGATATTAAAACATTTGGTGTTTTTTTTTTCATTTAAGGGGATATTACAAATTTAATAAACGTAAAATGTTTGAATATTGAATTTTTAAAATTCCCATAACTTAAAATTCTAACAAATCGTAAATTTTCTTTCATTCATTTTTTAATACCCTGCACCTAGGTAAAGAGTATTTTAGGTTTTTTCGTATGTTTTTAACTCCTAAAGTGCAAATGCCACACCCACCTTCAATAATACCGATCGATACAAAATCAAAATCTGAACCGATTTAACCATGTCCGTTTGTAGGTCCGTATAAATATTTTACTCAATACAGGACGCCGTTTTTGAGGACATGTATTAAATTTAGCGAAGAACAGTTAATTGGCTGTGCTAAATTTTGACCCATTTTTAGAACCCCTTTTCATATAACGATATTTTACGAAGAAAATTATTCCTTGCGCTTGCTGATACAAATAAACTAATTTGTTTAATTAAGTGGTGTAGGATATTAAATGGTCGAACTATAACATATTCCTTTTTTTATTATTTTACCCACGCCAAAAGTGCAAAAGTGCAAAGGATGAATAAATTTAAATGATACCACTAACCACGTTTTTAAAAAACATTTAGTATTATTTACTGAATGGATGAAAGTGTGTTCGTCCGTTTGTCTGCCTGTCCGTCTGTATATGAACAAAATAAATTTGAAATCCGACACAAAGATAAATCTTGTCCAATATCAACTTTCCACCGTCAATGGACCCAGTGCGTTCCATGCCCTCTTTTTAAAGTAAATATTACAAATTACTGATTGAAATTTGAAATTCTTATTATTTGCAACGAAAAGTCGTGAACCCATTAATGGAACCCTGCGAACTCTGTTAAAATTTTTGAATATTCCCCAACGAAAATTTGTAAGCACTTGTTACAGCCGCTTTAATCATCGATCCGTTCAATTGTGTTTGATTTGTCATATTATTGCAACGACACTAAAGCGGTGTAGTTTATAAAATGGTCCAACTTAGCCAACTTTTATATTTTCACTTGCTTAAATTGCATTTAAAATTCTGTTTTTTAAATATTCATGAACCAAGCAAAGAGGAAAAAAACTTAAAACCACCAAACCAAGCAAATGCTCTGACTGGAGGGAGAGGTAGCGTTAAGAGTTTAAAAATGTTGTGAATATATGAAAAAAAGGTAAAAGAGTTGTTTTAAAATTTACCCAAAATCATTTGATACGTTATGCAATAGTAAGATTTTTTTTTAACGAGAAATTGTTATCTCTAAATGCATTTCCATCATAAGTATTGAAATTTCGTACTTGACGCAATTATTTGTTGAGCTTAGCAGGAATTTCTTAGTGCGCAAGATAACCACCCACCACCCGACCATAATTTAGTGACACAGCACTTAAGTGCTTTTATTTTATGTTTGTGTTTATTTTCAGTTTCAGTTGGCCCCAAGTGATGAATGGCCTGTAACTGGCACGTTTTACTACTGTTTGCGTTCAATTAGTTATTTAAGAATTATGATGTATGTGATTCAAAAGTAAATGTTGCATACATTTCGGTTGATACACATACTTAAACATATGTAATATGTACTTGAACGTATAGGACTTGGCATTTTGTAAATTCGCGAAAACGAAAGCTTTGTGGTTGCACTTGTGCTTTACAAGAAATAGGGAAACTAAATATAGCCTAGGCCAAATCTTAAACACCTTTCACATCTACAACAGTGGGCGTGGAAAATATATACGTATCGCACCCTCTAATTGCAACTCTAGTTTTATGGTGAATATGGTTTTTTGTGAATTGTGGGCGTATCTGTTATCCGACCATTCCCATTTTTGGCACATCGATGAATGAAATATTTGTAAATTTCGATTACGAAGCTTAATTTTTATGAAAAGATTGTGAGCGTGGCTCCTGACCGGTTTTGCCCATTTCAAACAGCAATCTGCGTGCAAAATATAAAGATGTCTGTACAAAATTTCAGCTCAATATCACAAAATTTACGACAGTGAGAATGCAACAACAGACAGACATACGGACACAAGGACATACATGTCTAGATCGACTCAGTTTTAGATGCTACTCAAAAATTTATATACTTTGTAGGGTATCTGACGCTTTCTTCTGCGTGTTGCATATGGAAAAACAAACTTAGTATACCCCCCTATTATGTGGAGGGTATAAAAAACGATATATCAAAGAATTTGATTAAAATGTGTCACAATATTAAATGTCATAATAATTGTGATTGTACAGTTTGAAAATGGAAAATAATGATTTAAAAATCGAAATTTGATTAGAATTAATATGGGACACAATATCGATCAAATTTAAATTTAAAGAACAGAAGTTCATGGATATATCCACTTCTAATTTGCCTTGCCCATTTCTAGTACATGTACATACAATATAAACTAAATAGGCACCCTCGTGTAACTTGGTGAAATTTACTATCATTCTATGTAAACAATAATAAGCGTGTCTTTGATAAGATATATAAAACAGAAAGTTTTGTTTGTACATCCAGCTAGCAGCCAAAATATATATGTAGAAACTTTCCGTATATTTCAAGGACGATGTCCTTAAATTTTGAATTCAAACTTTTCAATGGTTTTCACAGAAAGTTATATATGCGAACGAACGCCTTTTCCTTTTTATATGCACCTTTCACTTTAGTTTTGAGTACTGTACTGTACTGTTATTCCGTTTATCACGAAGTGTCAGAGATTCTGCAATGCACACACATTTTTAATATGTAGCACACTCACTGTTTTACTGACTTGTACTTTTAATCCTTATTTATATCCAGTCTCTGATATTTTTTAGATTTTTAGTACTTCTTCGGTATGATCAGTTTCTACTTTAAAAAACTGCCTTGTAGATATTCAATTGCAACTTTAGTTAATTGTTACTTGACTTGGAATTGAACTTCTCAGTATGTGGCACACATATTATATAACATTAACTCACTGCCTGAGAGTATGCAACGATAATCTACATTATTATGAGAGGTGGCATCTTAATGAATATATATGTGTGAAGATTTTCGTAATTAAATAAACTTTATATGAAAAGTTTTTGTTTCTTATGTTACCACCCACTAAAATTTCAAAGCGTACGCACTTACGTAGTAGAAGAAGACGTGTGAGCTAATTTAACTTAAAGTCTTCATACACCGAATATCTAACACGGCAGACGTATTGAGTTGGTTCAGCGGAACAAATTGAAATAACAACAAGTGCGTTCTAATCAACACCTCGCACAGGTTGTCTTTCCAGAAAAAACCGCATATATGAACTACATAGTAAAACCGAGAGCCACGTGTGGGGGTATTTAAGATGTGACTTAAGCCAAATATAATTTTTCATTCCTTGTTTAACTTTTTATATGACATTTTCCTATACATTCAACCTATAACAGGCGAGAATGTGTGCATGTAACAATCTGCAAAATCTGAAATGTATTATTATAAGGCAACATGATATGCACAAACCGAGAGTGATGTGATATAAAGATAATGAAACTGACACAGCTGTAATCAAGAGTAATATTTTTACTAAGCGTGTGTGTGTGTGGGTGGGAGGGTTCATGCACTAAAGAACATTAACTTTGTGGGCCTTAACAAGGTATCAAATGCAATTATTTGTCTAAGATGTGATTAAATGTGGTGGTGGCTTATATTCCCTTAGGAAGTCGAGGTATCAGCATTCAAAACGCCCATAAAGTGTACATTCTAGATCAACTAATAATGTCAATTTGGTCACATCAATTGTAATTTGACTACTAAATGGTGATCCTAAGATGCGGTCTATATAAAATAATTCTTAATTTATTAATAACTGTAATATTTTGTTTGTGGACCCAACCACAAGTTTAGGGTAAGCAAACTACATCCATATATGAATGAGATAATTTCAGTCGGCAATGCATGCACACACATATGTGTACTTAGAGAAGCAATGTAAAACAAGATAGAGAAGTTCGGTTAAGACCGAAGCTTAAATACCCTCCACCTTATATAATCCTCTAAAAATAAGCTCCTATTGCCATATTTATGTATTTTATGTACTTACGCAAATAGTGTTTTTTTTTTTTAATTATAGGCGTTTGCGTCATTCAATCACGCCCATTTTTGGCACAGTGTTGGATAACGGTACCACTTATATATATACCAAATTTCAACTTGATTGGCATAGTATTGTGCGATATATAGTTTTTTAAAGATACAATTTTTTCGAGGTATGATGAGATTTTCGTTTATTGTGGGCGTGTCTCTTTACCGATTTTGCCCAATTTCAATACTAAATAGCGAAATTGAACTAAGAATACGAATGTAAAGATTCCATTTGATATCTCAAAAATTACGACCGTGAGAATGCCAACAACAGACGGACACACGGACACATGGACGGACATGTCTCAAACGATTTCTCTTTTCATGCTGATTAAGAATATATATGGCTTGTGGGGTCTCCGAGGCTTTCTTCGATGTGTTGTAAGCGGATGATCAAAATGAATATACCCTCTTCCCTAAGGTGGAGGGTATACAAACGTGGCATTGAACTTATCCTTGTAAGGATATGTGGGTAGCAATATTTTTAATTTAATTTATTTAAAATCATGAATTTTCCATCCATCCCACGCAATATATAGAATTTCACCCCTACTTAGCTAAAGTTGATACAATAAATATGCAATAAAACAAAAGCTGTGGTCGCTTATACCCTAGACCACTTGGTTCCACAAATTATGTCATAATCAGTTTAGTTGCTTCGTGAAATATCTTTATATGGAGAGTTCGAACAAGTAAGAAAACTAAATTTGAGTTGGGCCAAATCTTAAATACAAACGATGGGTGTGGCAGGTCTAAGAGTGTATGACTTACATATAAGGTTGTAAGTCGAGTTTTATGCTGAAAATGGTTTTTGTTAATTGTGAGCGTGTCTGTTATTCAATCACGTCCATTTTTGGCACAACAATAATTCTCTGGTGGGTATTCAAGATCTTTCCAAAGCCTGTCATTTGTTTTTCTATGGACACCTTATTGTCCGTGCGTATGGGAGGACGGTTTCAAATGGCAAAAAGATCTCGAACGCAACTAACAACAACTTCTTCCCTTTCAAGCACGACATAAATATTATCCCATAAAAATGTCAATCTGGCAAATTGTATGCGCCGACAGCAAAGTTTATTTAATAAAGGAAAAAGCGTAACATCAGTGCAAAGTATGTGCTAACGAATGCAGGTGCGTTTATGTATATGTTTTACTCACACTCTCACTCTGCACAACTTGATTATACCGTTATTTTATTAATATAATCACGTCTCAACACCGTGACATTGTATTACAAAACATTAATATCCCTTTGTCACATAACACAAACATTGTGTTTTGTTACTACATGTCAATGTATGTACAGGTGAGCTGTACCGTGCATGTTGCAGATTAAGGGGAGCTTTACTCTTCAATAAAATAAATATTGAAAAACGGTTTTAATGAGGTAATTAAGGTATTGAAGCCAACACTGGAGGGAATCTTCCCCAAGAAGGACTTGAAACTTTAAAGAAACGTTTAATCTCAGACATATCTGCACTCTCAGTTTACACTTAACCCAGACTTGCTTGTAATCCCTCAGCTCAACTGCACTCTTGAAATAAATAAACAAAACAATAGCAAAAAAGAACATTTAATAAGGACGACCCAATGCAACTGTGAATGTTGGAATAATTGTACAAAGATTATCTAATGTTAGGCAGCACTGAAGTGACAACTCCGAGTAAGAGTATCATGATTAAGTGCGAATACACACACTCATCTTTTGAGTGTTTCTAAACATACTAATTGTAAGGCATGTCTGTGCATATGTACGTGAGAGTGAAATATGTATGGTTCACAGAAACAATCGCTCTGCTTTATAAAACCTTAACAACAAAAATTGTCATGTGTGTGCGTTGTGTTAAGCATCAGCTCATATGCGTACAATTGTGTATAAGTTTATAAACGCCATGTATAATGTACATCGTACAACGGCAAGAATACTTAGTTAAATGAGCAAAGTTTTTCTTAGATTCCTACACATAGTGCATACGATAGAGAGAAATCACACTTCATAAAAATCCACAGAGAATTGAAAACTTGTCTTTATGACCGAAATGAAAAACTTTATACAATCTACTGAACATTATTCTTAATATGTCCTTATACATACGTACATATACACACATATAGTGTAAGTATGCACTGAAATGAATGATTATATGTACAATACCAAGTGCACAGTTTTGAGCCAGTTTTTGGGTGACAAAACATAAACAATACAAGGAAAAGAAACTAAATTTGGCTTGGGCCAAATCTTAAATACCATCTACTCCCTCCCTCCCACCATACAAATGGATGGCGTGGCAAGTACGTGGTTACGCCTTGTAATAGTGTACGTATACCGTAATACCTTGAAAGTCTAGATATAGGCTGAGTTGGGTATTTTGGAACTTGTAAATCTCAAAATCTATGCCCATGAGAATGCCAACGGACACAAGGCCATGCATGTCTAAATCGACTCAGTTTTCGACGCTGATCAAAAATATAAATCAAATTTTTAGTGTCTCAGAAGAACAAACTTAGTATACCCCTTATGTTATGTGGAGGGTATAATAAGTAAAGACGCCAGTAGGTAAGAATACATGTACGCCCTCTCTTAATAACTAATATATTGTAGTATATGTTGCATGTTATCTCAGCAATAAGACCTGCGCCAATAATACTTTTTATGTATATTGTGGGCGTTTCTGCTGCTTGACGCCGTGCATTTTCAGCATAGAAAACGTAAAGAAACAAATTCGTCGTGACTTTTTACTCTTGAATGCATCGACATGAACATTTTGATTGTCATGTGTGTACAAAAGTTCAGCTCCATAGGTACATTTTTGTGTATTTAAGAGGCTTTTGTCAATTGTAGGCGTGGCACATGGCTGATTTAGTTCAACTTATATCCACCAACATACGTACGTTACAAATATTTCAAAATTGACGACCGTGTGCATTCCAACAACGATGACACGGACGGACATATCTAGAAAGATACAGTTTTTCAGTTGTACCACAATGGTACTTAATAGGTTCAGCCAATATCAAAATATAAGATTGCAACTGACGCACGTTTGTACGCACGCATTTCTTCCCAACAAATCAAATACTTTACAAATACTCACACATACCCAAACATACCCACTCTTGTTGCAGATTTAGCAAAACGAATGTTAATCAATAAGTAAAGCTATCAATCAGCTTATGAATAAATGGCTTCTTGATCGTACGAGTGTTTCGTACTTAATAAGTGACATTCTACAGTAATGGCTTCAAATGAAAATTAATCCTCAATTCGTTATGTAATTGGGCAAATTACAATTGCGTACACATTCCCTTGCACATATACACATACATATATTTATGCGTTTGTGTATGTAAGTCAGGCCATATCTTAAATACTCTAAAACTCGCACAATATTTTACAAAAAGAAGTAATTAAGATATCAAGTGTATTAAAAGTCATTTCTTTATTATTCTTTCTGAATTTTCCTAACCTGCACGAGTGTGACGCATACAATTGTGCGTGTGTTATAATTACACATAAACTATTAATTATAAAGTGTACGCAATGGCGTCTTCATCTATAATTAAAAAACTTGTCATAAGCAAAAGTTTAATTTGTAAACGTTTCCAAGGAACACTTCTAGCCTATGGAACTTCCATGGGTATAGGCCTAATTAAAATACTCGATTACGCCCTCTACATATTACATATTAAGTTATGAGTCGTGGTTCAATTTACGTGACTGCAAGATCCATTTTTATCAATTAAAGGCGTGGCTTTCAACCGATTTTGCTCAATTTCAATAGAGATCTACGTGCAGAAACTTTGTAGAAATGTCTGTACAAAATCTCAGATGAGTATCTCAAATTTTACAACTGAGAGTGTGACGACAACAGACCGACGCACGGATGTTCTCGTTTGGAAGGACTGCACTTTATATGAAGCGTATAAGTATTTTTCAAAATTTTTACTGAAGTAGATTTTGTCCCGCTCGCAGTGAAGTCCACAACGAGACGCTAACAAAATAGACTACTAGACGTTAAAAATGAATGTCATGCCATTCCTTCCTTTTTCGTATAATCAAACATGAACTTAAGATGTAAGTAGAATAGCAATCAGTGACTTCACTGAGGTCTCGAATCGAATTTTCATTTTCATCATTTTCATCATTTCAGATTTGTTAAATAATTAGTTTTAATGAGACTACCTTCGAACTCACGCGTGGATATGGTTAAATCGACAAACTCCATGGTTATGAAATAATTGTAATAGTACACGATGGGTAATCTCCGTTGAGCTGAATAGGATTTGTGCTTGCGTCACATTTTACGTATGCAAGAATTTCATTACCTACAACTCCTAAACTCCTCCAAGAATCTTGTAAGGGGTATAATAAACCGAAAACGCAGAGAGGAGGAACCTACACAAATGCAAAGTGTTAATTGTCCTTGAACTTGAACGTTATTTATATAGTTTATTGGCGCAACAAACTAGTTTTCTAGGATTTCCACTATCGCCATGTACGCAAATATGAAGCGTTCTTGGCACAGAACCGTTTATACTGTATTATGCACATCCACACATCAGTACTTTATATACCGTGATTATAAGTGAATTGAATTGAACGAATATTTTGCATGAATAGTTCACTTGATAAAGCTCCTTCCTTTGTTTACTTCTTGCAGTGTTTTGTATTTTTTACATTTATAGACGAGTGTGTGTGCTTATTGGTAATGACTTTCAAGGTTGTTTTAACCATTCACAATTTTTTGTTACATTTTTAAACAATCGTTGTACGTACAATGTGCACCGTTTGGCATGACAAACGAAGGAAGTTTCATATCGGTGGACAAACCTCACCGCAGTACCAGAGGTGTTAACCGTAGGGCTGGTTTTGGCGAACGCGTGCATTGGCATTATGTTCCGATTCAATAAATTAACTTGACTATAAAAATATCACGTATGCACGTACCGTACATGTAGGCGAACAAATTTAATTGTGAGCATTACGTGAAACATTAAAACGCAATTAAAAAGTAAAATATATTTTATTGAAAACTACTTGCTGGCAGCACATTCCTAGTCAGTAGAAGCGCGCTTTTAGAATTATTCACAATACGCACAATATTCTATACGCCACATGCACCCGTACTAATATATGTATGCGTGTATGGCGTACTCTATTGTTAAAATTCTCAATGCGCTCTTGAGCGTTTTCTTTTAAATTTTATTACAAACCATTGCCTGAAATGTGCACTTATTATGGAGGCATTTAAATTAAGGCTTTCAACGTACACAACATATGCTTACGTTCATTATGATACAACATAGTGGATGTATTATATCCGCTGAAAATATTATAAATGTTAATGTTTTTTTAATTCAGGAGAAAAGTTTTAATATCCTTGCAATACGCATCCACACTGAAAAGCTCAATAAAAAAGTAGACTCAGAATATTGTGTTTCAATGCGCGCTTTAAATATTTCTTATATCTAACATCAACATCTTTGGAACGCCTACAATATTTATAAATATAATTATGATCAGCAATAAAATCTGAATCCATCCCTGCTTGCAATATTTAAAATAGTGTCCTTCTAAGTCAATACAGGGCTGGAAACGTTCAACAAATATGTATTTCGAAACATTTTTTATACTCATCGGCTAGAATGGCCTTTAGAATGGCGGTCGAAGTCTTTCGGATGACCGGAATGGTGTCGAAACGATATCCTTTCAAAGTTAATTTCAGTTTGGGAAATAGCCAGAAGTCGCACGGAGCCAGATCAGATGAATACGGTGGAAGATCAATGAAAACGGTACCTTTTTTGGTCAAAAATTCGCGTATCATGACAGTTTTATGCGATGTCATTGTCGTACAACAAAAACCAACTGTCTGGCTCCAGATATCCCGGTCGAACTCGTCGAATTCTGGCTCACAATCGTTCTAAAACTCACAGATAATATTCTGCATTCACGGTCTGACCTTCTGGGACGAATACACCATAAAAAATTCCCTTTGAACCGAAAAAAATGGTCAGCGTCTTCTTAACTTTGCTCTTTTGAAAGCGTAAGTTTTTCCTTTTTGGCTCATTGATCCATCTGATGAATCTTTAACACCCTTTAACCGGCTCAAAAAGAACACAAGGGCACCATAGGGATATATGTCCATTTTCATCAATACATATAAAAAATTACAAGAAATGCATGGACGGAAGGACAGACAGGCATTCTTAAATCGATTCACGTTTTGATGTTGGGTCGATAATTAACGGTGAGTCTGGCATTTGCCATTTAGGTATTACAAACATCTGCATAAATGCAATCCCTTTATACCACTTTGTGGTGTGAGGTATAAACGAGATAGGCAGAAGCACTGCTAGAAAGAGAGAAAAGCTTGAATTTATTACGTGTAAATAGCCGCGTAAAGGCCATTTACTCTGTCGTGTGGCTTTCAGATATATATCTAAGCATAAATGCATGTGTGTGTTTATGTGTGTCTAGGGGGGTTAATATGCGTTTGCCACTTTAGTAGCTGCCATATACATCCATAACCACATATGCAAAACAGATTTGGAAGTATCAAAGCTGCCCCCGACTATTGCGTCTATATGTTAAGTAGAGAGACTTGTGACAACAAAGCCATCCATACAATTAGGCTTTAGGTTTTATTTCCCCCATGAATGCATATAGAATTTGTGTTTTTTTGGCACTTTTTGTCACAATTAATCGTAAGCGTTGTAAGTAAGTAAGCCTTGGTACCCATAGCACTGCTCACCAAAGAAAAACCATGTTTTATAAAAATCGATCAAAAAATAAGGTTGAATGCACTTATGTATCTGCCGTGTACACAAGCAAACTGTAACACAAGATGAGATACAATATAGCGCAGCTTCCATTAGGTGAACGCACCTGGGTTTAATTTGAATTTTTAATACCTATAATAAAAATACTCTGAAAGGACATCAATGACAACCATTTCTATTGACAACATTGTCTCTTTATATCCATACATGCTGCGGTTAGCCTTTGCAATGGCAAGAATTTTTACGTGTTAGTAGTTTTTCAACGTAGGGTCGCATTCGTTTTAAATTTGTTGCACAAAACTTTAGCGTTTGTTAAATAATTAAATTAAAAGTATTTCAAATATATCGACATGGAATGGACTACGGCGTGAACAAGTGTTTGCAAGAATGTTTCGTTATTGCACATATGCTACATATGCAGGAGTACGTGGAAAGGTCATAAATTAAATATATTGTAACACGTTTGTAGTTCAATACACATGCATCTAAAATTCACAAATTGGCGCCTCGTAGGAAGTCTTCATGCAAACAATTGATGGCCATACAACTTATGGCAATGAATGTACACAAATGGTCATGTTATGAAGAAACCACTGCATTGAAATAAAAATAAGTGAGAATAACTATTTAATACCCTACACCAGCAAGTTGTACCAGTTATGATCACAACAAAGTTGTATCAGTCACTTTGTGAAAAGCGTTGCTCAGTCATTCTTCCTATTCTTCACAAAATCTTGTCAAAAAATATTAAGAGTTGTGAATTTTCGCCATTCAAAGACTTTCTTAATTATAGGACATTATGCTCGAATATGGTCCATTTTTAATAGGGTTCCTCTTCGGGCCCAAACAGATGGACAAGTTTGAATCGATTTGGTGACCGGGAAAATGCCAATAACAAACAAACCCATGGGCAAACACTACTGATTTAATTAAGAATTTTATGTTGGATCCCTGAAGCGTCCTTCTGAGTTTTGCGAGTTATTTGGCAGGCTTTGCTTACTCGCTTCTCTTGTGGAGGATATAAAGAATTGTATTCCCACCAGCATTAAGAGTTACACTAAAGTGATAATTAGTGGTAATAAAAATCTCCATCGCGTTTTTATTCGCATTTGCATAATTATGCGTAATGACGAATGATGAATACGATCCACAATGCTGCGAGCATTGAGATGTTAAACACACTGCAGGTACATCAAAATGGCAAACGTCACGATAACTACTATCTCTAGGGGAATCTCTATTTATGCTCACTATTAAATGCTGCTTTACTTCTAAATACTTTGCGTGCCTTTTTAGCTTTCGTCATGCACGGAATTTTCATACGCTGACAATTATATTTGTTCTAATATATGTGTTTGCATTGGATGTGTATATAAGTAGAAGCACCCACACGATGCTTATTTCATTAATGGTGTAAAAAATTGTAATGAGTGTTTACACGTTTCCGTATAATTTTAAACGTGCAGGCTACAATGTTTGAGACATAAGAACGTCCAACTTTCCGTATAATATGTGCAGTCTGGGGCCTAAGCCTGGACTTGTAAATGGAATGACAGATTATTTTATAATTGGGAGGGTACAGTAAGGGTAAGTGAGTGAAGAGTATATAACATTAACGAAGCGTATTAAGTGATTTTCTATTTTTATAATTGGTAATTAAATGAAATTATATAATTATCTCCAATAAATGGCATAAAAATCAAATCATGAATTGTGCGCTTTTCATTCAAAGTGAAAAAAAAAAAAATAAAACATGGAACTTTTATACTCTAGCAGCACATATGGTAAAGTTTGTGCAAATGTTTATAACTCATAAAGCGGCAACGATTTAACCTAGTCCGTCTGTGGGTCCGTATAAAATTGTGCGCAGGCTACATGTCGCAATTTTTGAAATATTTCGATGATATTAGGCTCAAGAGTATATGTTGGCCAAATGAGAAACTTTTTTTGAAAATGAACCGAATTGGTCGATTTTTAAAACCCCTTCCCATATGAAAAGAAACCCTTCGCAATTCTTAATATTTTTTGCTGAAGAATATGTGATTATTTATTAGCTGTGCAAAATTTGGACCTAATCAACCTACTTGTAGAATCCCTTTCCACATAACGATATTTCACAAAGTGTTTTATATAATGATGCCCTGCGTTTACTGAGTTGGAGCACATCTTGTAGAAGTAGGTAGCGCAGGGTTTTAATGGTCGGGCTTGACTGACTATCATACTTTCACTTCTTTTGACACACGAAATCAAAAGCAATTTAAAGCCCAGCTGGTACTTACCCGCCTACATATTTATTATGATTCTTTTAGTGTTTTGGGTTTTACATTATATTCTTATAGTCCATATAAAGCAGAAGAATAGCCGTCGTTTTAATAGTTTGCTTTGAATATATTGTTATTTATATTTGGACGCGTCATAAGTATGTTTACTTTTCACTTCAGGTAATCTTCCCAATTACAGGATAAACGTTTCAATGATTAATTGGGTTTAAAAATATGCAAACAATTCATTAAAGCGCCTGTACGCACACTATCGCACAAAATAAATAAATGATTCATTAATATTATCATTTAAATTATTATCAATAATCGGATCACTCGACACGCGTTAAGTATGCGATTTGTATTCAAAAATTGTGAAAAAAGGACAACCGTTCATATGATAATTTATGAATTAAACACTATTAAATATAATAGAATGCTCTAGGGTTGTCTGTGGTAATCCTTCATGTAGTATGCAGTAAAATATTCAAAATGTTTGAATTAAAAAAAAAAAATTAAGGAAAAGCCAAATCTTTAGTACTCTCCACATCTACACTATAAAGAGGGGTATGGCAGGTACACGATTACGCCCTCTAAAAGTGTACGTAGTAAATATAATAAATCAACTTGCAAGACGAACTTTACGCTGGATAAGGTGTTTTGCAATCTACGAGCTTGTCTGTTATTCGATCATCGATGTATTTTATAATTACAAATATATTTAAACTAATTTCAACTAAACAGTTCAATTTTTGTGGCAGATAAATTGATTGTGGGCGCGACTCTTAAACAATTTCGCTCTGTAAGAGACTCAGATTTTGATACTGATCAAGAATACATATACTTTGGATGTTGCAAACGAATTAGAAAACTTAGCCTGCTTATGTGATGGGTATATAAATATTTCATTATAATGTTGTTGTTGCACAATAAAAATTTCAATTTTGAACTTATTTTATATTTTTTTACTTTACTTGAAATTTTCACCAAATGAATTACAAAAAAAAAAAAAAATATTTTATAATATAATTACACGTCGGTTTTATTTTTATTCACACGAACCCGCAGTTGTTTACATATAGTATTCTAAGCAATATTATTATTAAGTGATTTGTGCTTTGCCCGCTTTATCTGTGAAGTGACTATTAATATTTTTTATATGCTTTCTACATGTAAAATATATATACATATAATAATATATATGGTAATCCGCTAAGCGTCGGGCATTGTAGAGGAACGTATACAACTATACGCGGTTAAAACAACACTGAAACCTAACTTGAAATCTTTATATGGTAGACCGCCCGTAATACGCACTTTTCAACTGGAAAAGGATTATTCAGCACTCTTTACCAACACTTTCATACTACCAGATTATCATGCATGCATACGAAGACCATTAGGTTTCACAAGTAAGTAATAAAAGAACGACACCGGATGATGCTCTTCATCACTAAAAACGCAAACATTTTACCATTAGAAAGACAGTATATTAACAGTATTTTACATCAATTCAGCAGGGAGAGTTGGAAAGAAGGAGAGCGAACTAATAAGTATTCAGCTTCAGGAAATTTGGCGCCAAAATAATTCTACTTTACTGCGCAAGCCTAAAATATACAATTCTCTGCATCTCTCCCATACACTATAACAATTTTCTACAAACATCCGTTTCAGATAATATCAACCCAATGTCAATATTATGTTCATTCATGAAAAAAGGATGTTTTCTTTAAACCGCTTCAAAGTTTTCGTTACAAAGGGAAACTCAATAAATGACTAAACTCAATAAAAATGACAGCTGCAAAGTTATAAGCTAATAATCAGTTTTCTGCTAAAGACTTAATTCTAAAATTAATATAAATATGTACGTACATACAAGGAGCCAAGTCCTTCAAGGTTATATGACCAAGATAGAAAACATTTGTCATTCGAAGGAGTTGTACGACTCGTTCGATTTAAAAAAGAATAATTCGTGATTCACGAGAATAAATGTAACAATAATATGTGACAATAATATGTGTCATCTGTCCGTGCGTCTATTGCAATATTTATTGTACCCTCCACCTAAGTGATGAGAGTGTACTAAGTTTGTTCTTCTGTTTGCAACACACGGAAAGAGATGTCAGAGACCCTACAGAGTATATATATTCTTGATTAGCGTTAAAAACTGAGTCGATTTAGACATGTATGTCCCTGTGTCCGTATGTCCCTCTGTTGTTGGCATTCTCATGGGCATACATTTTGAGATAATGAGCTGAAATTATGTACAGACACTTTTAGTTTTTGCACGCAAGTTGCTATTTAAAATTCTAAATCGGTCAAAAGCCACGCCCATCATCCACAACAGTTGACCTATGAGCTTTAAATTTTGTGCATATATTTATAGTTATCGTATTCATCGATGCGCCGAAACTGGACGCAATCGGATAACAGACGCGCGTAACAGCGCCACATAAAACCCGATATAAATATAATAATAAAATACCTGCTTTGTCCATTATTGCAGATGTGGAGGGTGTTAAAGATTTGGCTTAGGGCAAAGTTGGTTTTCTTGCTTGTTTGAGTTATTTTGGTAAAATTTATTATAAATTATTGGCCCGAAGAGAAAGCCTCTCGAAAGTGGACCATTTTTAAACTGCTCCCCATATCAAAACATTTTATAACGAAAGTCTTTAAATGCCGAAAATTCGAAATTTGAACCCGACCGGACCAATTCTACAATTCCTTTCTATATAACGATGTTTCACAGAGTGACTCATATGGCAATGACTTCTATTGACACAACTAAACTAATTGTAGCATAATTTGTGAAAGTAAGTGGTGTAGGGCATTAAATGAACTTTACCACTTTCATTTGTCGTAATCCTCAAATTAAACGAAATGTTAGTAACTTGGTTATTATTAGTTCAGTTAAACTTTTATAATTGAGTTTAACACATGACAATAACTCTGGGACATAGGCCTTTACACACTTACCTACAAAAGTCTATTAAAAAGGTAACACGTAAAAATTAAATCTACAATGGAACTCATAGGAAGGAAAAACGCAACTCAACCCAAGGTAACGTAGCGTTCACATATCTGTTGCAGTAAAAAAGTTTTTTTCCCCCTCATTAGCTCTACAAATACGATTCAAAATACAAAACGACAATCGCTGCCAAATATATACTTCTTGCTCTTGTTTCATATCTTCCATGTAGTTAGTGTTTGCTACTCGCAGAAGTAGGCCCGCCCGGATTGGCTGGTATGCTTGCAACCACAAAAATAACATTAAGCGAAAATTTCGTTCAAAGTTATATATGTTATGGATGTGATATTAAATAATGGTTTAAAAAGGCGCATTTGTACATATGGCATGCCCACAAATGCGAAGAGTGCCTCAGACTTGGTGTAGGCTAGTCGCAATATCGTATGGTCTTAGCGCACAATCTTTACGTGTCATCCTCATGCCGAGGTAAAGAAAACACGCTGACGAAAGCATAATAGAGAATCGTTCCTCTATACACTTTATTTCTCATTACTATGCTGTAGCACAGCCTTGACCAATAATTAAATTTTATCCCACTCACATAAATGCGGCGACTATCTTTAAAGGAACTGTTTCAAATCTTCAGGCATTTGTGACAGGCAGTCAAAAGAATGTCATGTCGCGTTTTTCTCATTTCTCTTCCACTGGTATTTAAAAAAAAGTCAATGTTAATTAATTTGTGGAAATTACACCAAATAGTTTCCTTTTTATTAAAATCCTTCACTTTTAAATGTCATTTTTATATTTCTTTCGTTTTCAAAACGAACAAAGACAGGCAAAGAAAGTTTAAGAAAATTGACAAAAGAAGGACAAAATCTATTAATTGCAATCCGCTATTGAGCAATTATGTAATCGCGCTGTAGGCTTTTCTTACTTTTACATCCTGATAATATTTTATACGATAATCGAAAGGTGAAGTTTTACTAACAAAAAATACTAAAGTTGACTTTGCGTTCAGCTTGGTCATGTGTTTGGTAAAAAATGTATGTCGTTCATAGTAACCACCGAATTGTGAGAAAGCACAATTAAGAAAAGCATATAAAAAAATATATATATGGCTTCAGCCAAATCTTGGATACCCATCGCCTCAAGGCATGAAAATAATGACTATTCCAGTTCTCGTTTAACTGCAAGAGTGTCCTTTTACAAATTTTCCCCATAAGCACGCAATTTATCCGCCCAGTTTCGATCGATATCTCTATTTTTGCGACTAGGGGAACGTTTATTGCAGGCAGACAATACACAATTTTGGGGATTAAAGGGACCTTTTCCAAGTGTTCTTCACAAATCACGAGTTCAAATTTCAAAATTAATCGTATACGTATATTTCGTATACTCCGTTTCACTCTCAAAAACCGCCCTTTGTACTTCAACATCAGTCATTTGTACACACATACGGAATCCATTCTATTTTCTGCAAAATTCATTTCGTTTTAATAAATTGGAATAATTCCACGCTATCGTGTGATTATTGTAACGTACCACTTGCCTTGATGACAACCACGTTTTATGCAAAAAGAAAATTTCAGCGAAATTGCGGTCAGTCCCCACACTGATCATTTTTAATTACATTTTAAATGAACTTCTTGGCCACAGGAAAAAAATATTGAAAGATATACAAGCGCAGTCAATGTTATTTAATGCAGCATGTAAAAGGGTTAGATGATGAGTGCAGGATATTTTCACAAATACGTGGTTACAAAGGAGAAGGACATAATAATAATAAATTGTGTGTTTTTATAGAGGTGTGGACACTTTGCGCGAGCACATGCATTTCTAAAGCAAATGTAATGCTTTCAAATTTCTCTAAAATAACCGCTGTTTGTGAATAACCAAATAAAATGAAAATGGTGCAAAACACATCATAACGTACTGTGTACCTGCAGCATTTATTGGATAATATTTGTTACTACGATGGCAGAGTGCGCCAGCAATCTGTGTTGCAGTAGGCGAAAGGGAATTTACGATAAATGCATTGCACAATAGATAGTTTGCTTCCGAAACATTCCTTCATATCATACTGAGGGCAAGTTGCCATCATATGAGGCACATGTCATTTACAATATATATGAAATGTTTCCTTTATACTTGTGCAATAAACATTCTTGTCTATGGACCATAAAATTGCATTCTAATGTAATGTGAACGTTTATTAAAAATATTTTCAATATTCCGTTTTACTTCAATTATTAATTGCATTACCTTGTACTTAGGTGCTCTGACCAAAACTGTGCAATAACATTAGTGAACTAAATGTGTGCTTTTATTTTGCGGTATTTTGATATTCTCGAAATTGACAGTTCATACATATGTGCATTTGTTCTCCTCGACAATACCAAAATACTCGTATGGTGCTGGGTATAAATGTTGAAAGCAAATTTATCATGCATGCATATCTCTCTTCCAATATCAGCCAAAATGTGACTTTTAAACTCTGGTACGGTGAAGTTCATATTCATTTATTACGTACAAAATAATTATATTAGGCGAACCGGTCCCCGATTGTGGCAAAATATTTACAACACTTCAAAATGCGCTTTGTGTAAAACATGATGCTTTAATCAATAATAAACTTCATATAATTCTTCAATAGTCATTCATACTTCGTATAGTCGTTAAAAGAGAAGCGCTTTGACGACCGGGTAGCAGGTAGAATATATCTGAACAATATACCTCTACACGTACCTTACAAGTGAACTTCAAAAATCGTCATTTGCACTATGAAGTAATTGTTCCTCTCACTTTCAAAAAATTTCATTTTAAATTCATGTTGCAACAACTTTTAGATTTGATCGAATAAAATATTTTGAGTTATTGTAATTACATATATAAATCGGTTATGAATTCATTATAATTTATTCATAATAATGATTCAAACTTAAACAACTAAGAAAAATGAATTTAGCTTGGACCAAATCTTATATACCCTCCACAGCTATAATGGTGGGCGGGGCAGGTATATGATTACGCCCGCTAATAGTGTTTGTATTACGTATGAGCCAGCAAGTCGAGTTTTTCGTGGAGTTTGGTTTTTTGTATATTGTTGGCGCACTTGTTATTTTACCTTGCTAATTTTTGGTACATATATTGATAGGATAACTGTAGATAATCGTACCAAATTTCAAGTTCATAGCTCAATTGTTATGGCAGATATGTAGATTTTTGTCGATTGTGGGCGTGGTTCTTGGCCAATTTTGTCCATTTTAAATAACAATTTGCGCACAAATACAATCAGAGTTTGTACAAAATTTTAGCTCAATATTTCAAATTTTACGACCCTGAGAATGCCAACAAAGACAGACACACGGACATAAGGTCATACATGTCTGGATCGACTCAGTTTTTGATGCTGATCAATTTCATATATACTATATAGCACTTGTTTTCGTTGTTTCTACTATTGTTAAATTTATAGAAAAAAGGTCATTTTTAACACGCACATATATATTGTAAAGTCTCTAACGCCTCCTTTTGGGTGTTGCAAACGGAAGAAGAAACTTAGTGTAGCCCCCATTTTTTATGTGGATAATAAAAACCTTTATAGAATTTTGTTTGTTTCAAATGCAAAGTGATAGTTGAATGAAAATGTGAAAAAGCGAACGAAAATCAATTTTTTTACATTTCTAATTCAATTATCACTTCACCCATGTGATCCGATAGAAATAAATGTTTCATCAAAGAGACAAAAGTATGCACTGCCCTTATATGACTAATATGACTCTTTTGCACTGTAAACGAATTCATTACAGTACATAAATATAAATATATGTATTTTTGGAACAAAGCTTTTTTTTTGTAAAAAGTATTTAATAGGTCTGTTGTTTTAGAAAATAATACTGTACGTGAAAGGAATTGTTCTCTAAAATTTACCTTTGATAAGTCGGATGACCTTTGGTCTACATAGAGTAGATTTCATTTTGTTATTTAAACTGCCAACACTGTACACAAATGTAAATATTTGGAAATTGTTGTTTTTTATATCAAATGTGAGTTTGTAACAATAATGTATGCAGCAAGAATATGCAATAGGATAACGGGAAGTACGAAATGTCATTTTTCTACTTTACCATGAAAGCATGCAAATATTTGGGTAAGTGCATGTGTTGTACTAGTTTCAGGAAATCCTTGTAAAATGTTGTTGAAGAATGTGAGCACGAGAGGGGTCAGTTCTTGCAAATGCTTTAAGTTGATGCTTACCGTACTCTAAAGAAGTGTTCCTTAAAATATTATATGGTGAACCTTTTTCAGTTTATCTTGTTTATATTATTATTATAATTATACATACATACATGCTATATACGAGTATGTGGTGCGCATTGCAATTCCAGGCAGTTCTGGCATAATACCTTAAAGCTACACAGGGATCATGTGCAGACACGTGAATGTATCTACTTGAAGCATATATTTGTATATTTTTCCTTGTGTTTCCGCCTCCTTAGATATTTGTTATACATTGCATCACCCTGTAATAAAGGGTATATTAAGTTTGTGCGGATGTTTGTTACTCCTAAACGCAAATGCCACACCCATCTTCAATAATATCGATTGAATCAGAATCAAAATCTGAATTGATTTAACTATGGCCGTCTGTTCGTCTGTCCATCCATGTATATATGTGCGCAAGCTACAGGTCGCATTTTTTGCGATATTTCGATGAAATTTAATACTACGATATGCCTTGGCTCAAAAAAGAACCCTATTTAAATAACTATTAACCGGATCGGATAATTTTTAGGACCCCTCCTCAAATAACGTTTTACTATAAAAGAAATCGGTCTATAAAGGTAAAATGGTTCATATTTCAAAGAAAACAATTTAATTGAATAACACATCAAGTGGTGTAGGGTATTTGATGATCGGGCTTGACCGACTATCACATTTTCACTTGTTTTAAACTAAAGTCATTATGCATCCAGTCATCTGCAAATGAAAGTTTACGCACTTGGAAATTTGAATTTTTGTTTTATCTGATTCTGTCCTTTTTTTCTTCTTCTCAATCATAAATCTGTTTCTTTGGTTATACGAGTATGTTGTTTGTTGTGCATACAGATTGTGTTACTGCAGTGAATAAAATGTGTAAATATGTGCATGAATACATATATGAAAAATTGTATTTTGTTTACATCGTGTGTTTATTACATTAAAAAAAGCGAACATGTTATAGCCGGCCACAACCGACCATTTAATACCCTACACCACAAGGCAACGCTCTCTTTTTACAATGGAATAAATTGATAAAAAACGCACATCTTCTCAATTTCTACTTTTATTTTACTTACTTTTTGATAATTGAGACGTCCGATGTCTTGTTGGTTGATGACAATATATGAATATCATATATTTTTACTTTGCTCTTAAGAAATATACACCAGAAAAAGGCTTTAGGGAACCGACGAGGTTCATATATTCTTGATCAGCAGGAACTATAAGGGATGAGGAACCTCGTCTAGTTAAATCCCGCGCCACTCAACAACACTCGTGTACAGACTTCTATCTAATACTTCGATATCTGCGTGTTAAGTTTTCAAGAATGTTAATTTAGCCTAGTCAAGGTTAAGGAGAAGCCATTACTCTCCTGATCAAAGATATACTCTCCTGAAAATAAAAATTGATAATTTAGTATGATTCCAAATTTAATACAATTTTAATACAAGTGGTTCTTGCGCGAAGGAGCAAATTTTTCGACATAATTATGTAAAAAGTTTTAAACGATACTTACTTATATATGGGTGATTCCTTTTTAAGAGTCACACGTTCATAAATGTGGACTTGCATTAACCAACACTCACACATAAGCGTGTATAATGAAACTGTGGAAGTGTGCACTTCATTATAATTTAATTTTGAATAATGTGTGTGCACACAGAGATGGAGAAAATTAACGAGCCCTTGCAGAGGAGGAGACGTAAGCCTATGCAGAGAAACGGTTCCTGAATAAATTGGAATGTGAAAACAAACAAGTATGAAAATGACCACAAACGCGTTATAAAGTAAGGGTCCTTGCCACACACATACTTGAGCATTGAGAGCTGCATTATGGAACTGTACTTGTACATATTTAAGCATGTACGAGTATATATGTATACAAACAAACCATTGCAAAGGCTACTCTTTCATCATATTACACAAAATACATATTGTAGCAAATGTTGTGGTAAAGTGCGTGCCAGCTAGGTAGGAGGTAACAACATAAGAGCAGTAAAGTCATACAAATCTTTGTAAAGAAATCTTTTTAGACTGCTGTTAATGTTCCAGCATTACACAGGTGGTTATTGAGAAAGGAACAGAGAAGACGGCTCGTAAATAATCGGCTTTGCGGTACTTCCCTTGGCTTTGGTGTCATTCTTATTGCTTTTTGTCCTTTAACTTTTGTGGTACGTATATGTACATATACTCAGTGGGATGAATGGGTAATTGAGGGGGAGTGTGTATGTACGCATTGTTAATAAAAATATACCCACAATACAAATTAAAATCATTGTTACTACACTCAGATACTCAGTAACAAGCAAATACAAGTTCTACAAGAAGAAATGTGCAGTAAACCATAAAATATATGTTCTTAGATAAGATTCTACTATATATAAAAGTAAAGAAGAATGCTATCTATACATACGAACATTTTAAAATTGACACAAACTTATGCACATTAGAGGCTTTAGTGTATTAGTGGTGGTTACTCAAGATTTTAAATTTAACTTTTTCCTTGCTCTACTGATTTGTACTTATTTCCCACTTTTAACATAAACGCGTAGCACACACTTAAGTGTCACTTTAATTATAACGTTTCATAGTACATTAGGATTCATGTAGTAAGAGGTAAAGAAACTAAGAGAGGCGCTTGTGTTTTTCACTTAAATATAAATCATTCACTTCATTCACACTCCAGTGCTTAGATATGAAACTTTTCTTTTTAGAGCCTCCACATGGTGTGGGGAGTATACTAAGTTTGCTACACCGTTTGCACCACTAAGAAGGAGGCGTCAGATACCTAACAAAGTATATATGTGTTTGGGATGTTTGTGATGTTTTTGATTCTGAGCCGATTCGATAAATATCCCTGTGTGTCTGCCTGTTGTTGACGGTCGTACATTTTGAGATATATTGTTGAAATTTGTACAGAGACTTCCACTTTCTACACGTAGCTCGCTCCTTTAATTGGGCAAAATTGGTTAAGGGCCACGCCTACAATCGACAAAAATTCTATATTCTAAAAGTGGGCGTGGTAGGATAAGAGACACGCTCATAATCAAATCTATTTATCGTAGAATACGACTTGCAAGTTAATATGTAAACCATATACTATTAAAGGGCACCATGCGATACTTCCCACGCCCACAATTTGAACAAAATATAGATATCAAGGTATTTAGGATTTGGCCTGACCATAGTCACAGTTGTTCACCTGTTAACTTTGTACCTGCTGTACTTTGGAGAGTGTCGACTTTTTTCACACTGTAATCATTCCGTTCGTCCGACTGTAACAAAACAACTTATCTACACAAATGTACAAAAACGTCTGCCAAGTCGAAAATATTGAAAATTTATCAAAAATAAAGATGTTCTCTCGCTTCTATTGCACGTTTCATAACCTTTTTTAAGGATAATAATACTTTTTTTATTCCCTCCAACTTAGTGATGAGGGTACTCTGAATTTGTTCTTCGATTGGCAACACCCATAAGGAGGCGTCAGAAACCCACACCCAAAATCTACAAAAATCTATTTATCTGCCACAAAAATTTACCTATGAACTTGAAAGTTAGTGCACATATTTATGGTTATCCCATTTATTGATGTGCCAAAAATGAGCGTGATCGAATATCAGAAGCGCCCACAATTTACAAAAACCTATACTCCAATTTTCACTTTCAAGCTGATACAACTATTGTAGATGTGGAGGGTATTTAAGATTTGGTCTAAGCCAAATTTAGTTTTCTTACTTGTAATTTAGATTAAATTAGTTATGATTATATATTTACATTCAAATTTTTTACGTACAAATAATAACGACATTTGCAGCAAATTTCGTCATGTACCCATTTTATAATCGGTTGAGTACATTTTACTTCCGACCACAATATTTTCCATACAAACCGAATATTGTTTAAGTTTCACTATATCTCACTCCTTAAACACAATTTCAAGCTCTTGCGCTAAGCGCAATTGTGGTAGACCTGCAACGCACAACACATTGCACGTTATTGGCTAAATTACCATTACCACGTAGATTATGGCAAACAACACGGCAACCAGAACAAATTAAACGGAGAGATATGTTAAACGTTCATTTAGGAATAATCACAGAGACAGAATGACAGCTCATTGTTTTATTAGAATGTACGTAAAATTTAAACTGTGCTCAGGAGCAAAATGCACATTTTGAGTGAAATATTTAAGGAGTCATTAACTTGGTGACGGCACAAAAAAATCCGTAATAAGCCCATTCGCAAGTGTCAGCCATCTTTCCGTATAATTGCAAGCAATTTTCAACGTCCTGCCGAGTACCATTCTGGAACACCGCCTTCCAATCTTGTAACACCTGCACAATTCCGTCTACATTAATGCCATACTCTTCGCTAAACAAGTCCAACTTCGATAGAGAGCATTTTATATAACATCTGGTAACATTGTCGTTGGGAAAATACAATTCTTTATACTGTTGAATGAGATTATGGGGGACATGCAGGTGTACGGCGCAATGTGTAAAGGCATCCATCATATTACCTTTAGTTCCATGTTTTCTTGTATCACAGATCTATTCACACCAAGCATTAATAGTTAATAGACCAATTCATTGGTCAGGTTTAAATAACTTACAGAAACCATCAAAAGAAGAACCACCACCACCAAAAATTGTCCCAGCGAGCGATTCATTTTGTTATTGACTTGAAACAGCAACCACTTTTCCTTGCAAGCAATAGCCAAAGTGAAGGCCTCTATTTATCAACTTTTCTAAACGTTATCTTTATTAACCGTTAATTATACCAAAACTAATTTTTAAAGTGTGAGATTACATTCTTTCAGATATTACCGCAACAGACCAGAAGTGAATCATAATATAATGTAAGCAATACTTGCATTAAAAGTTGTTAAAATAAAGCTGAAGGGCGCATATGTCACGCCCTTAATTGATGCGAAACATTTACAGTTTATATACATGTCAGAGTAGTAGGTGTCCAATATTTCGCCTGAACCAGAAGCAGCGCATTTCACTTGAATATTCACACTGAACATTTTTTAATACAAACGGAAAGTATCTGCGAAACGGTTCTGCTTTGACACCATTAAATAATCAAGTGAACAAGTGATCGTTAAGTGTAAATAACTTAATTTTCAAGCCCTCTTCAAGTGACGGGCTTATAATGTTCTCAACATAAGATGTGGGGTGTAGTAAATTTGTTATTCCCCATGTCTCAGTTGTAGAAGAGCTCGCAGTACCGTCGACTACATTAGCTGACTGAATGTCCGTACTTTATATAAAATGGACAACATCGGTTAGAAGCCACGCCTATAATTGCCAAAACCCCTTATAGTCACAGAAATAAAACTTCAAAGAATTTATAAATTCCTGTCTGTTTCCAAATTCAGCTCACATTGCGACCATGAACTCCTTCTAGTGCATACAAATGGAATGAATTTGACCGTAAAGCCTATTTACAGCCCAAAAGTTGTTTCATTTATTTCGGAGATATTTGAATACTTTAGATTTAGTGACAGCATATATTCTAAATTCTAGTAAAAGTTACATAGAGGGGACTTCAATCGTACATTTTAAAAAGGATTCTTCTATAACTTTATATATATTGTATAAATATTGTATAACAAATGGAGAGTACTGTTTAACAATTGGTGGTGGATTATGTGGTATTAAAAAATTGTAAATCGAACATTTTACACCTACAATATAATCAGTCTTTGGAATTTTTAATTTGATATTTTAAATCGGTACTGAGGCAGCATTCATTGGCGGTACTGATAGTTATGGCAAATTGCGCCAAATAATAGGTTATCATGATAAATATCTGTAACACGTGGCACATAGTCCTCATTTAGTTGATGATTTAATAAAATTTCACATCAAAATCAAACTTACGCGGGCGTTTGGAACTGGAACTAAAAACATATCAACAGCTATTAAGCCGTCGGATATAACAAACAAAACACTGCCAATGCCACCGGAGACAGTAAGGAAGTCCTTATAGTGCGTAGCGCGGGCCAAAGAACGCCAACACTGCGTTGTTAATGCAATCGCATAAATGGGAAGACCATAAATTAAAACACCATCCAACTTGTCGTATATCAAAATAACAGCTGCAAATATAAACAAAGCACTGATAAAGGGATTGATTCAACAACTGTCTCGCTCTTACCAATTAGGCCCAATGCATATAAATTGAGAGCGATATTCCATTTCAGAGGCTTCCAACTAAATGCTGATATATAGCAGAACTGAGCCAAACCAAAAGCAGCCATTCCATGGGGGAAACGATCGATATTCAATAAAGCGTCACCTATACATGAAAACACAAGGCCCAACAAAATGCGCTGAGAACATTTGTATCTGCGAAGAATTATGTTTAGTGGCCTTTCCTAATGACGTTGAATATAAAGTCTTCATACAAATCTGCACAGTCACTTACTTGTTGGTGCAATCAAAGCCTTTGCTTAAAATGTAGAGCATCAAGCATACTATGGGCAAACATTTCAATACAGTGGTCCTCAGATCTCCGTCCCCGTCCACCAAAGCAAAATACAATATTGTGGAACATAAGAAGGGCATCAGCTTTAATCCATGGTTGTGCAGCTAAAACAAACCAAAAAATACATGGCACATACATACACACTCCCCAACATGTGTTCTCTTCTTCACATGCACATTAGGCTCTGTGGAAAAGCTCTCAAAGCCAACCAAGCATTGATTCCAACAAAATTATTCACAATTATTAGAAGAAAAAAGAAAAGCTTCGTGCGTTTGTGTTTACCATAAAAGTTAAGCTTGTTATGCAAACAAGGTCAAGCGTTGTTATCACTGCAAATACGATACTTACCAAAGTAATGGCGGAACTCATTTCAAGAAAATTGTTCAAAATTGATTATATTAGAAGCAGGGTGTGTGTGTGTACACTTTTATTTTCTATGCAACAAGGCGTCAAGCGAAACTTCAGCAATAATATTATTTTACAGTATTCAGTACATTTTCATAACACTTAAGTGTTTTTGAATTGTACCCAGCAGCGACATGTAACTGTCTGATAAATCCAAACCACTAACAACTCTCAAGAAATATGATACACGACTGAAACGTACTCCGTATTGCTTGCTAAATAAATAAAAAAAAAACTGCTCTGCTTTTTAGCAATTGATAAAGTAGAATGATACTCAGTGGAGCCTCTCCCTTCTACACCCCCTAAAGCCAGTCGTTTATACACCTACTCCTACACATAATAGCCATCGACAACAACTTATCATCGCATAAGTAAAATGAACTTGTGTGAGGCTCGCATACACACACACACCCTTGCTTATCTGTACATATTAAAAAAGCTTTCACTTTCGGTTTCATTATATCATCTGCATCAAATGTTAGTCGGCTTCGACATGTTCATCCGCTTGCCCATGTGTCTGCTGTCGGACGTTTTTATTTAGTGCAGATAGTTCTATTCTCAGATGGTTCTCTTAGTGGGCAAGCTCGATGGGCAGCCACTCCTACAATTTCTACAGCCCGAAAGGACAACTGCAGCCATTTAATTAAAAGCTGAAGAAGGGCGGCATACGTTTACAATATACAAAAAAACACGTTTGTCGCCGAAACCGCCTGTTCAGGTTAAACGATGCATTTGGTCGTTAGAAAAAGATCGCATTTATGATCAACAGTTTAATTATAAATCTGTGTGAAGGATTAGCCCAAGACATGGTGAACTTATCAACTTTGAATAAGTCCAGCGTTTCGAAAACAGTGTAAAAGAGAGCAAAGCAATGCCGCTCTCCTATGCTGTAGTATGCTCAATTATTTATAATCCCACCAAAATCAAATGATAAACAAAATCAACAAGTTGTTCGCTCGAGCAATTCACTTTGCTCGCAAAAAGCTTCACTTCAGAAAATAAACGAAACAAAATTACCAAATAAGCTTTAAGCTTAAAGATGTTGAGCTTGAAACTGTTAAATACCATGGAATAAAAAGTTATTATGTGTCCAAGTTGTTTTTCGTCATTCAAAGGATAAGGACGCGCTTACATTCTCACAGTATTAATCGCAAAAATATATGAAAATATTTCAAAAAATTTATTGATGAGAAAATCAACCTCTCGCAGCAATTTTTAGTGCTGAGTAATTAAATTTGGCAAAATATCCTGGCGATAATTTATTTTCAAATTTCCGAAGTGTGTGGAAAAAACCTTATTTCGTGTGTATCTGGTAAAAAAAAAAAATAGGTGGTGCAGATTTGATATACTCTGTTATGACCTCATTACGTTACATTAAAGCCCTCTGTGCACATATATACAATCAAAAATAAAAGGATTTTTGTGACATACTTTCCTTATGTAGCAAATACCTACACACGTACGCATTAAATTCATAAATTACGAATCCACTAGTTTGTAGATGTCATTAAAATAATTGCATTGAACTTGATAAATCCTTAACCCCTACCTTATGGTATCAATCAATCAATCGTTCACTTGATTCTCTCGCACACTTAAACTATGCACACATTTGTGCTTCATTCATTCATATTTGAAACGGCTTTGGTTCAAGTTTGTTCGTATAAATTGCACTACTGCCACTACTTTAAGCATCAATTTTCTTGTTTTTCCATTAGCAAGAAGAACTTGACCTTTTGCGGAGATACTCGAGAAAGAAAGAGCACAGAAAAAGCAAACAGCCCCCACTACGGGAATAGAATATTAGAAAAATGGCGTGTCCTTTTTTTCGACGAGCTGATTCATTGTCACGTCAACCCTCAGTGGTGACAGAGGGCTCAGGTAACTGGACTTTGGAGGACGACGAACAGTTGCCCGACGACGCCTTGACTCTAACGCATCTTCAAATGGCCATTCAACTACTAACGGCGCCCTCTGTATGAATATCAAGTCACTTTAAAATAACTTTAATAAATTTGAATTCTCTTTTAACACATGTTGCAATAGAATGAGGACCTGAATAGCGCCGTTAGCTCTTTGGTGGCTAAATATAAGCAAAAATGGCCAAACATAACTAAACTGTGAGTAAATAATTATTATCAATTCCGCTATTTCTGGCGTTTCAAAATTCTCGTCCTTTTACCATTATTAGACATGTTGATTTTGACACTTTGAAGACATTTCCCAATTATGATTATTTGGGCGATATACAAGACATTCTCCTCGAAATGGATGAATCTAGCGCTAGTGAGATTTTAGTTCTTTTGGGTGAAGAACTTATCTCGTCTTGTTGTACCGGCATAATTGAAAGAGCGTTTCGTTGCTTGGGCACAGAATTGCAAGAATTTCTGGGCTCTTTAGATGGTGTTTATGATGTGCTTAAATTTCAAGAAGTAGACAACGTGTCCTGTATAAAAATAATCACCATTGTACATTAGCTGTCATTCTTTCTTACAGGAAGACGATTGCAGTGACACAGGCTTTGTGTGCGCAGGCGATGGTGAACTGATTTTCATCTCCGATCGCCCCGTTATAGCTTGGCTGTTGTTGGGCTCTTTAAAAGCTCTGACTCGTATGCTCTTCAATGTAAAAGTCAATATTAAAATTGAACCAGTTGAAGGTGATAGTCGTCGTTACCGTTACTTGTTCTCTGTGGTAAAAGATCTACAAACTCGGCCGCTGGATGTTGTCAAACCGATCTCCGATATAACCACACAACGAACTAATTCAAGTAATGCTGCGGACTTATCCATAAATTCGTCAACGTTTTGTAAGGCTTTTCCCTGGCACTTTATCATGAATGAAAAGCTGGAACTGGTTCAATTGGGTGAGTGAGTAATTTAATAAAAAATTAAATTATTTTGTGAAATAAACATTTATCGATATAATAACAATATTATTATTCAACTCTTTTTTTAAGGACGCGGCTTTTGCAAGGTGTATAAGCCTTTTCTGGCTGATTACGGCTGCCAGGCCACCACTTATTTTGATTTTAAGCGCCCCAAAGGCTTAACTGTAAAATTTCGCGACATTGTTAGACGCACCTATACACCATTTTTAATCGGTTTGAAAAATCCAGCCGATTTACAAGAATTCACAGCTAAGGTGAGTTCACCATTGATCGCGTTCGTCTGTTGATATATTAAATACAAATTGGGACATATTGATATTCACTTGATATTTAAAATAGGTAGAATCGGTCATGGTACAGTATTGATGTGGAAAAAAATGACTTAGGTTCTAAAGTACGACTGGAGGATATACAAGTTTCGGTATTAATCAACATTAGTTTTTTACATGTTTTTTTTTTTTCTTTTTTATTAAAGGGTCTTGAAATTAAGGGCCAAATGGTACATTGCCCTGAATCAAATTCTTTGCTATTCATCGGCTCACCATTTTTGGATGGCTTGGATGGGTTAACGTGCAATGGACTCTTCATATCTGACATACCGTTGCATGATGCGACCCGTGAAGTTATTTTGGTGGGTGAACAGGCACGCGCACAGGATGGCTTGCGACGGCGCATGGACAAGTTAAAGAGCTCCATTGAAGAGGCAAATGCTGCTGTGGCCAAAGAACGTAAGAAGAATGTCAGTTTGTTGCATATGATTTTTCCAGCGGAAATCGCTGAACGCTTATGGTTGGGTGCAAGCATTGATGCCCAAACTTACCCAGATGTCACCATTCTATTCAGTGACATTGTTGGCTTCACTAGCATCTGTTCGCGGGCTACTCCATTCATGGTTATCAATATGTTGGAGAGTTTATACAAAGATTTCGATGAATTTTGTGATATGTTCGACGTTTACAAAGTGGAAACTATTGGCGATGCTTACTGTGTAGCTAGTGGCTTGCACCGCGCCTCCATTTATGATGCCCATAAAGTAGCTTGGATGGCTTTAAAGATGATTGATGCCTGTTCGAAGCATATCACGCATGATGGTGAGCAGATCAAAATGCGCATTGGTTTACACACGGGCACGGTGTTGGCTGGTGTAGTGGGTCGCAAAATGCCGCGTTATTGTCTCTTCGGTCATAACGTCACCATTGCTAATAAGTTCGAGAGTGGTAGTGAGGCCTGTAAAATAAATGTTAGCCCCACCACCCGACAGTAAGTAACAAATTGTTTACTATCCTCTTCCACTTCTCTTCTCTATATAAAGCGAACTTTCCTACTACAGGTGGTTAATTAAGCATCCAGGCTACGAATTCAATCTACAACCGCGGGATCCTTCATGCTTGCCAAAAGAATTCTATAACGCGGGTAACGATACTTGCTATTTTTTGGAGAGCTATCGTCATCCTTCTTTAAAAGAAACTATTACTTTGGATGATCATATACAAGCTGCTATGAGATCGATTACAATTGAAAAGTGAAGTGAGGTGAAGTGAGATGAAGCGAACCAAATATTATGTCGCAATATTTTAAGAAATTAAAATTCTAACTCACATGTAAAATGAATTGTAGTATTGTTGTTATATAAAAAAAAAACGTTATTCATTATATAAATAAATACCTAAACCGATGGCAGCTTACGCATTACTTACTTACTTAGACTCAAGTCGAATCACAACCTCTGTACCTTGTTTAGATGTTTAGATGTAGTCACGAACGAAAGACGCACATTTGTAGATCGAATAACTTGATACCGATCAATAATACACTTTAGAAACGTTGTGGGTATAAAATTTAAGAATATTAATTAATAAACGCAATTACAATTTGAACAAGTCATAGTCACTCTGACATGGAAAGTTTAGTGAAACGTTCCATTCGATTCACAGAGTTTATATATTTAGAGAAAATTTATTTATAATCACTATAATAAATGAGTGCATACACAGATGTGATGGAGATATAAATGTCAGGCATAATACAAATATTAAATAAAAAAAACCACCAAAGCGGGTTCAATGTTTAAACAGCAGCAGTCTTGGCGGCGGCCTCTTCACGTTTCTTTTTCAAGTAATTTTTAACTACTTCGCCGATTTTACTCGACATCAAACACTTGTGGCCCCGAAAAGCCCACACATCGGCGGCACTGCCCTCCTCGTTACTATCGACACAGCCTTTAGCTATTTCCAACACCTCAACCTCTTCCATATCCATCTTGAATTGTTGGGCAATGCGTTCGGGATGGTAACCTTTCTCAGGACAGAAAATGTCCATTTTCAAAGCAGTACACAGCAAATATTGACGTACTGGTTCCTCATCGGGGAATTCAAATTCTTTCATCTTACTCATTTGTTCCTCAGTGAGTGGATGCTCTTTTAAACACTCATTGCGTATGATTTTAATATCAGCCGTGTTTTTTGGTTTCCAGTCATCATCAGCCATCACCTAAGCGTTTCAATAATTATGAGAAATACGTCCATAAACAAGTAAAAAAGTGTATTTGACTTAGTTTGGATACCGTCCATATTTACGAAAACTGTGCGGGATGTATGTGTTTCAACGGTCAACTTCAACAAGTAAGGTATAATCTAAATTTAAATTTAAATTAGTGAGTGGGGTTTCTAACCAATTTCGCCCATTTTAAATAGCAAACCAAAGATGGAAACTGAAAATGCCTGTGCCAGATTTCAGCTCAATATCTAAGTTATTGCAACCGTGAGAGTATTAAAAACATGGACATGTCCACATTGACTCCCCTTGCGGTAGTTGCGAACGGAATGACAAAGTCAGTATACAATTGAGTTGTAGTTGAATAAAAACTAAACACTTACACAGGCTAGTAGCGCTAACACGGTCACGTATAATTTCATTTTGTTTATTTAATATTTCAGTAACACCCTCGCGGTTCGGAATCCTCAAAAAGACTGTTTTCAGATTTTCATTACTCTCATCATTTATTAACAATGAAAAATATCATTTAGTAAGCTTTGTTTAAAGTGTACAGTTTATCAGGTCGTTCTTATAT
The DNA here is from genome assembly GCA_963978525.1 of Ornithomya fringillina. Taxonomy (NCBI): domain Eukaryota; kingdom Metazoa; phylum Arthropoda; class Insecta; order Diptera; family Hippoboscidae; genus Ornithomya; species Ornithomya fringillina. Next base: position 17,483,745 of record OZ021691.1, on the reverse strand, counting down.
ATAAGGACTGACCATTATTATCAGTACCTAACACATATTCTATTTAAAACATTGTCATTATTATCTCGTCGCTTCAGCACACATTGTGAATATTTCGCTTCATGTAAGTGCACATTTTCATAAAATTACAACAAATTTTCCACCAAAGGTTTTTGTAAGAATATGTTATTTGTTGTAGTGCATACAAAGGTTGCAAGCAAAACAACTTAATTTGAATTTTCAACATTCATTTGGTCGCAGTTGTACAAGTTATTCATCTTTTGTGAAATGTGATTAGAATGATTTGTTTTCCGTTTACACACAAACAATAATTCAAAATACAAGCATTCAGTTATTATCGATAAATGTTTTACTTGTACAGAGTTATCACAAAGATTATCAAGTTGTGGTGTTTGTCCCGAATACAAAAGCGTGCTGCCATCTATTTCAAATATTATTCCAAACCCTTCTACATTCATTAAGTTGAGACGGTGATATTTTTTGTGGCATTTTCCTTCCACATTAGTCGTTTGCGTGCACTACATAGAGACCATTTTCTAAAGAACATATAATAACGTTTACTTAATACTCGCACAGACTGAGTGCATATACATTGTGTTCATGTGTCAAATGAATGATAATATGTATGCATGTAAATATAATAGAACAGAAGAACGTTCCGCTAACTTAACTGCATTGCTGTGTGTTTTGTTCACAGCCAAAGCACACAAATAAAGATTGAAATTTTTGAGTAATATCTTAGAAGAGGATATATAAAGATCAAGGTCTTCATCAAGTTACACTCCTTTTATTTATTTATTCATTTAATTTCATTCACACTAAATATTTACATTTCCCAAGACATGATAATCTAATGGTCGTGTTGAGTAAAAAACTGCTCTGACTTAAGCCAAATCCTAAATACAATCCTTCTCAGGGGGTGTGGCATTTATACACGCTAATAATATATATTATGCTTCAACATACAAGAATTTGCCCCCAGTATAGATTTATGTAAGTTGTAGGCGCGTTTGTTATACGATTGCGCCCATTTTTTGCTTTATATCAAAATTTTGATTTCATAGCTCAATTGTTGTGGCTAATAGATATAATTTTGAAGGTTGTGGGCGTGCTTCTCAATCGAGGTTGCCAAATGTAAATGGCGATCTGGCGATCCAGAAACAAGATCAGCTTAATATCTTAAAATTTACGACCGTGAGAGTGCCAAAAACAGAGACTCGTCTATATCGATTCAGACTTTATGGGGTCTTTGAGGCTCCATTTTGGATATTGCAAACGAAATAGCAAACTTAGTATACCCCATCCCCGAGGTGGAGATAAGAATTTGCCAACAGCACCGCCCACGATGAGCAAAAACCATAAAATGTTTCTAAGAAATAGTTTTGTTTTATTTTATAAGATACGCGTGATATTGATATTTCTACGCCCAAAATGAAGTATTTTTTCAAATGAATTTAAAATATTATTTGGAGCAGTCATGTGGTGGCTTTTTATTTAGAAGACGTTAATGTATCTCTGTATCCTAGATGTGGCATACGCCTAATATAACACTTTTTTTCTGTTTTTTGTGAAAATTTAGTACGGGGATGTATTTGAGCTATTGAAAATATACCTAATTCCGGTATATTTTGGTGCTCTATTTTAAAATTTCTTATTGTCTTATTCACTTTGAAACCGATTTCCAATAACGCTTCTTCTTGAGGTGACTTTTACATGACAAAACACTCATCCATCTTACTTACTCATAGCATAAATTGTGGCATGTGATCCAAGGTCGTTTTTGCTTCTTTTTATATAAGTGTTATATTGTACATCGGACATCACTAAGCAGCACAACACAATTCAGCTAACCTCGACTTTTGATAGAAGGCGATTAACAAAAAATTAAGAACTTCAATTTCCACGGCCTTAAGGCGCACTTTATCTATATAGATTTCTTTTCAAACTTCGATACCTTTTGGATTAAGGTTCACTCATTTGGAAAGCGTTTGAACGCTCCGTTCACAATTGTGCGTATAATGACATAAACGTCGTGCCGATGACTTTTCTTTATTTCGAATAATTATTGTAACATACATTATAACACATAGTACCATTCATTCATAAAGCCAGATTCTACTACACTTTCTAAGAACGTTGCTGGACTTCTTGATAAAGTCAATATACTTTTTTCCCTTAAGGAGACAAGTATATGCATATGGTGTAGGTACTGTAATAAGAAGTGTAATAATAGTAACAAATAAACTCTCGCTAGTAACGTGAAACTTGTGAAATTTATTCATTTTATTTGTATTCCTAAACGTGCGTATGTGTGTGTTGTGAATTATATTCTATAATCTTGTAATTTGAACAAATGTTCTTAACGTTTAACAAGAGCGGTGCAAGAGGGTGTAAAGGTATATTATTGTTTTTGTTTCCAATAACACTACTTGACGATTATTTGCCATATAATGAGATTGTTATAAAATAATAATTTGAGTGTTAACATCTTAGTGTACTTGTTATTGTATTTTTGCTTTTTGTTTTTCGGTTAAAGTAGCATAAATAACAGTTTCCAGTTACTAAATATTTTGTGCCTGCTTTCGTTGAAGAGAGTGAAGTGAGGGATGCTAATCGTAAAACTATTGTGTTCCTGCTTTTGATCATCAATCGGAACAGAAAGGTGAGAAAGAGAACTATAGTACGGAAGTATAATTTCGGAGCAACGTTTTTGTTTTTGTTTTTCAATTTAACCCCCAGCTTGAAACAATTTTGTACCGTATTAAGCGTACGGTGGTAGCTAGGTTACATTTGATAGTTACGAGTGGTTCAGCCAAGGATACTGTTATAATCATTTAATAGATTTAGAAGTAACGAAATTATTTATAATTGAGGGTTAATATTTCATCGCTTGGCTCTTATTATTGTTATTGTTTTTTGCGAGATGCGTCATTTGTTGTGAGAGTTAATGTTTGTCATGTTATGCTATAATTATCTCAACATGGCTGAAATTGTGTCCTTTGAAGCCTAAGGCTACCGTTTTTTTTTTTCTTTTTTTCAATTATTCTTTAAGGTCTTACCATTTAAACTTTCCATCCAGCTGTGAACTTTATTTGATTTTTATTAGATGACAGACTGGTAGTGTGAGTTTTTATTATATCGCTTGTTACATAAGACAAAGAGATGTATTGCATAAGAGTCTACAATAACAAGAAAAACCAGTAAAAAATAAAAAAAATTTACTTGGATTAAATCTTAAATACTTTCAACATCTATTTACACACAGTTCGGATAGTGTGCCAAATACGTTTTTTTGTAAATTGTAAAATTTTGAAAAGGCGTGGTCTCACCCACTTTATAGTTGTAATATAGTTGATATATATCAGAGAACGAAATTCTGCGTCCATTCCTTTAAATGTAACGTAGAAAGGTGCGGAGGATCGGCATAGCGGTGTATCGCTACTCATTACAAACTTTGTCAAGCGTCGAGACGTTGTCATGTCAATGTGTCATATGCGGGCGCACACATATTTTATGATTTGAGGCTGAGCGGTCGAAAATCGCTGACGTAATTGACGAGCCACTCGGTGGTAGCGCTAGCGCAAAGTATATAAGTATGGGCGTGCGTAAAGGACGTAAGTGCCAACATCATGAAAAGCCTCAGAGCGCTAGAATGTCATAGATTCAGACAGAGAATGACCGACGCTGTACGTACGATTTGAGCATAGTCTCAGACGGTTTCTCCTGACGTAATACTTAACGGTAGTCCCAGGAGAACTGCCGTCGGACGTTGAAGCGGTTTTAGTGGGTAAAAGTCACACCCTGACTAGGCTTTCAATCGCTTTCCCCTTCGTTACAAATAAAAGACATATTCTAAGATTTCCCATTTACTCTACCGAATATTTTAATTAAGTGAAGTCAATGGGCAGCAATTTATTATGAGCTTGTTTGTTCGAGACGCATTTGGCTTTTTTCAGGTATACGAGTATTTTTCCTCTTCTTTTATATGTTTTGCAGACTTGATTATATATCTAAAAAGTTGCGTCAGGTTAACATTTCGTTGTGATTCTCGTTCACATCAAAGAAATCAAAATGTTCAAAATTTTTCCTTTATTCAGCGTGCACCAGTTTCTAAAGTTTGATACAAAAAATCAAAATCGCAACAAAGCGTAATTGATACTTTTTCGCGGTTCTGGTTTTTCTCCACTTTTTTACCCATATTGTACAAACAATTCTCATAAAAAAACCTTTGTTATCCTAAATGCTGATGGGTCCTACCCCCACAGAGAGTGCATTTTGTTTATTTGTAAGAGACGTAAATGAGTTTATTTACACGGCTTTAGGTTACAGATTTTGATTTGTTTTGTTTAGCGGTTGAAAGATAAGTATCAAATGAACAGCATTATCTTTGATATGACCTTACTCGAACTCTTGTACGAAACCAATCAAGCAATATTGCTGTACACCTGCTTAAATGTGGATCTCTTTTCATTCACGTAGATAGTTTTATACCCTGCACATAAGATGCACTAAGTTTATCATTTCATTTGTAACACACAGAAGGAGAGGTCAGAGACCCTACTATACTTTGTGTATAATCTTGATCAACATTAAAAATTGAGTGAATCTAGATATGTATGTGCGTGTCTCTGTCTTTAATCTGCACTCCCATGAAATTGCGCGAAATCGGTCAAAATTTAGAAAAACCCGTCTAACCAAATAACGTACCTGCCACGCCCACCATTGGCATGTAGATATAGAGAGTGTTTAAAATTTGACTTAAGCCAAATTTAGTTTTTTTACTTTTATTCATTAATTTCATTTGTTCCTACGTTTTGTATCAATCGTGACAGCACCTCAGGTGAATTAAAGTTTATTACCAGAGTTGTTCTATCATTATTATTGTTTTTATTAGCTACTTATTCGTTTGAGTATTGAAATTATTTATTTATCCTTTCCTTGTGTGTTTCTTTTAGTTTATTTTTTGAAGGAATAATCGTTAGTCAGTAAAGCTTCGGGGCACCTCTAGCCGTGGGAACCTTAATTTATAATTTTTGATTGCTGGCTTTTCAAATTTGAGACGAGATTCAATGTATGCCACAATTGTGTATTATCTATGGAATATACATACTTATATAAGCTAGGTGAAATATTTAGTGTATCATGAACCACAAGTGGTTGTGCGGATGCGTTCAAATTCCCAAGTTTACTTTTCCTTTTGCAACCCTTAGAAGCAGGTATCACCGACCCCTGATTCTGATTTCTGCATGCACAGCACTATTTAAATTGGAAAAAATTGGCAGATAGCCACGCACACGAGGGTCTATCAACCACAAACACTGAGCAATGAAGTTAGAATTTGTTACAAATGTTTGTATTGAGCACTTCCATGAATTTTTCAAAAGTGGGCGGGATCTTGTAAAAAACACGCTGGTAGTGGTAGAAGGTGGCACGTATTATGTACACTCTTAAAGAGCATAAAAGTCTGATACCTGCCACGCCCTCAATTTGTATATAAATGCTGAGGTTATTTAAGATTTGGCGTGGACAACATAAATCAAGAACCGTTCTCTTACATTGTGGGCGTAACCAATATTAGGATTTACAAATTTTTCATAGTAAACTAAATGCACCAAAAAAAAGCTACGCATCTGCAACATTTCGGCTCAACATCTTAATTTTAAAATGAAAGATATAACAGAAATTAAAAGTCTGAGGGTACTGGCTGTGTAGTAGGTATAACTCGTATAAATTATCAAAAACTAATGCAAAATTAAAAATGTATCGTGTAGCGTGGGAGGGGCTGTTAGGGGGAGACATACCATGAGGATACACCGAAATGTTTGCTCCCAATGTGCAAATGGGTACTCGGGCATGTTAATGTTTCGTTCCAAATTTGCATTTGAAAAAATATCAATTTTCATCACACGTACGTACATTTACAACTTCTCTTACTACCTTGGAGATGTATCAAATATGTATTAATACCCATCCCATCCTGTGCAATGATGTTCCGCCTCTATCTCTTTCCTGTTCATGCTATTCCATTCATGTTACTTGTATTTCTTTGTGTATTGTTTTCGTTTTCCATTTCCATTTCGAAAATGTCAAATGCAGCGCCATGGCGTGAAATGTTATTTGCTAGAGAGGAAAATAAAGTTAATTTAATTTAATTTCAAGTGTGAAGCAACAGTCAATGTCTGCCAGACAATAAAAAATCCCAAACAAACACAAACACACGAGCACGCAGTGCATATGTTGTAATTGGTGTGCGTGGTGTTCGACACTTATGCATGCAAATCAATTAAAATAATATCTGTTTGTCTTTCCCAGGAAGCGAATGGAAAGATTGAGAAGAGATGAAACATTTGCATTAGCAAACAAAAGCAATAAACACAATTTTAAACGTGACACTGCCATACATTAGCATTTGCATTCAAACTTTCATATAACGAAACAATAATTGTAATATAATGAGTAAGGAACACGTTTCATAAAAGAGGACTAGAAGTTGATAATATGAGCGCCATACCGGACATTATCTGATTTCCGTTGTTCTCTGTCTCCCTCTACAATAGTAACAACATCTTTTTACGCCGATGGTTGGTTTTCTTATCTGTTGCGTGTGAGAAGACGGAAAAAGATTTCTTTCTCTTTCTTCAGCATTTGCATGTTTTTACAAGTAACGAAATTTTGTCTCTTCGCTTTTTACAAACATACACTCACACCACATTTAATTTTTCCGGAGAAAAGCATATGTCTTCTGTTGTGCTTAACATGGCGTAAAATTATATTTTAACTTGTATTGTTTTTCCTCCTTTCCACGTTGTCTTCAATTGTCTTGAGGTTTGTTTCTTCTTTGAAGCTACTTTGATATCTTTCTGCCAAAGGACAAACTTTTTGTTGAGTTGATTTTCAAAATATTCTTTTATCTTTGGATATTACACTTTGAGTGGCAACGTACCGTAACGTATACAATGCATGCGCTACGTGTGTGTTTTAAGTTCGCATACCATTCGCAAAAGTTTGTCTGTCCGTATTGTTAGGTTATCCACGTATTTTTATATTCAATTCACAGGCTTGTGAGATATTGGCACATTGGCATACCGCCGTACTTGAGTCGGAGCAGTTTTAAATTCACTCTATCTATATAATCCACGATAATATTTATTTCCTCCACATAAGATGGAGATACTAAGTTTATCATTCTAGAAGGAAGCGTCAAAGACACTGACAATGTATATAAATTCTTGGTCAGTGTCAAAAACTGGATCGATTTAGATATGTATGTCCGTATGTCCGTCTGTTGGTAGCATTCTCACGGGCGTAAATTTTGAGATATTGGGCTGAAATTTTGTACAGGCAAGTTTTAAGTTTTAGTAGTTACCCTAGTCATCGATGTGCTAAAAATGGAAATGTTCGAAATGGACACGCCCTCAATTTACAAAATATTTACTATAAAACTAGACTTGCAAGGTGATACGTGATACATACACTATTGGAGGACACAATATGATTTATTTAGAATTTAGTGCTGATCAAGGATATATATACTTTGTAGGATTTCCTACGCTCGCCATTCGCATCATGTTCAGAATTGCTTTTAATCTGTGTGGCATTCATTAAACAGCAAGCGTCGGGTACAATTTGAACATATTTTTCTCATCTATGTATAGAACTGACACGTGTTTTCACGTCATACTGATCAAATGATTGTAATCTGATATAATTTGATGAAAATACTTTCTCTATTAAATTATGTTAAAAATTCCAAATTTTCAAAATATATAAACATTTATTATAAATATTATATTATGAAAAATGTCTCTATTGACACGAATACAATCACTTCGATCATCACAGCCACAAACACTTTAGCGCCAAAACATGTTCTTACACTAATTTTCGTAGAAATATCTCAGAAAGCCTAAAACAGACAGACGGACAGCGAAGTGACAGTGACATATTGATATATTGAAGAGTCATTCACATCAATAATACTCAGGTGGTAGTATATTCTGTACTATAAATGGAGCAAGAGTTTAAAAAAGTTACTTTGATGGTCAATGGTTTATACCACTAAAGATAGATAACCTATGCAGTGTGAACATAAAGTTAAATGTGCATCACACGTAAGTATGCCAAGTAGTTGATTTACGTATGTGTGTGTGTGTGCATATATATATTTTATTTGTATTTAAATTTTGCTCTCTTAACATGCGCTCTCCCTGAAGCGACAACACACAACGCTAACACAAATTGATGAAATTCTCATTGCCACACATTTGTATAACGTGTACATGTTTGGTGAACGAAATGCTAAGGCTCCACCTCCTTAAAAGTAGGAGGAGTCCCATTACAAATAATGCAATTGTGTATATGTGTGTCTGTCACAGTAACAGAAATACTTTTTTTCGATACTATTTTTCCCTTTTTTTTATTTTTGCTTATTATCTTATATGCAGTGTGTTTGACGTGCTACACATATTTAATTGTTGCAATTGATTTGTTTACCTAAACTTGCAACCTCAACCTGAAATAATTGTATCTATTAAAAGGTTGCTTACAGCGTCCTTACACCAAGTAGGCATGGAAGACATACAAAAATATTGAATAAATTTGAATAATAATTTATTTATTTTTTGATGAATAAGCATTAAAAAATATAGGATAATAAACAAATTATTGTAGATGGATTAATTTAAATTTAATCAATATGAATTATTGTGGGGAGATGAAAAAATAGTTTCTGGCAGAGATCTGAAACAAGTATGTAATGACTAACTCTCTATGTGTAAAGAATTTCCATCTCAACACATTCACATACATGCATGCGTGCATAATAATACTTTACTCACTCATATGCGAACCCAGCGCACTCGAGATTCGAAAACAGTTGCAAATCGTATATGTGTACAAATTTTAATACAACACACAAATGCACTCTCATCTGAAATTCATATGTGCTCACTTATTTGCTTGCTGTGTGAGTTCGTTAAGTTAACCCCAAGAATGGCCGACCACACTACTCGACGGATGACTAACAGAGTTGAAGCAGGATAGTTGCCAGATACAGTTGCAAAATAATTGTTATTGTTGTTGTTGTGTGGGTCAGTCTCATGCGTTTGAGCCAGACTCCACTTTTCTCTCTCTCTCTCTCTTTCTCTCTTGTGTAAATGTAATGTGACCGGCGCAATATAACAAAATTATGAAATTCCAGTACATAGCATAGTAGCACAAATCGTTATACACATATCACATCCATAAGTATTTTGGCATTCAGGTAATTATTGTGTATAACTTTTACATGTGTTATAAAGTAACGCTTGAATGAAAGGTTTTTGTAGGAGGAGAAATTCTCTTTTCTTGGCAAACCTTCTCTAACATAAGATACTTAGCTTTTAATATTTCCTGATAGCGCGAGCGATCGTCTTTATTTTGGGGAGTTATTGGTTAGTTACACCTTCTGAAAAACATACATGTCCATTTTCAGCTTTTTATTTATTGCAGTTTCAAGAAACGATCAACAAGTTTTCTACAATCGATCTCTTTTTATTGAAGGACAAATGTAGATGAATAAATCTTTTGGAAACTTTGTGACACGCGATCTTAAGTGTTGGGTACAATTAAAATAAGTACCCATGGAACCTTATATAATCGATTTGTAATCATCTTATTAGAAAACTGCTCACATGAAAACAAATCTTATTAAATAATTTTTTGTTTACTATAAAATCGGATTCGACGGAAAAACAATTGGCGGCTCATTGAATTGATTATATTGTTGAAGCAAGTGCTTTGGATGTCGGATTCAATGTTAATTCATGACTATCGCGCCGATATTGACACTTTTGTCTATTGAATAAAAATCCATCGTATGCTACAAATGGTTACATCATCAAAATGGTATCCGAAGAGTAATTACAAACCGAGAAATATTCTCCTGAAGCAAACCAAAGCCCTAAACAGAGTGAAAATAACAATTATGGATCATTTTTAATGACAATAAATATCAGAAAAAGCAACTGCACGGTGCAAAAGAAAGAAGTGGACACATGGACGCAGTGATACATATAATGAAGTGTCGGTGTTTTGTTGTATCATTACAACATTATATACAAGTGTACAGTGCTTTACGTTTATATTGGGAGTTTCCTTATATGTATCCAGCACTACCCATACCGCACCAATTGCCGCATTTTGTAACAAATGTGTAGGAGTATAAAATGATACAGGATGTCAATCAAGGAAACGCTTTTGGTTGGTTGTTCATAATCACAAGACTTGTTCTTCTTCTTTTCCTTCCTCTGCTCATACATATATAGATGCACAAACCCACACACCCCCCTCAATATGGTACGTATAAAAACTGTTAAACAGTAAAAATATTTAAAAGGTTTGTATTGTGTATGTGTATATGGTGTGTATTAAAAAGAAAAGAAGAAACAAATATCAACAACAACAGGGTATGTGAAAACAATGAGAGAGAAGATAGGGCATAACAACGACAACAACGCTGGTGAATACAAAATGAAACCAACCACTCTTTGCACAACAAAGAAACACATACAATTACTTTCAATACAAATATAGCATAGCTGCAACAACAATAATAATAATAATAATAGCTACAAAACCGCTTACACTAACTGGCTGACTGAGGCACTAAGAACGCACACACGCGCACGCACACTCGCACACATGTGCCTACAAACACGGGAGTGGGTTCGCACACATCTTCATGAATGAATAACATTTAAAGTGAGTTGTGTTGCTGTTGCTGTTGCTGCTGTGTTTGTAGCTATCACAGCTCGTAATGGATGTAGAGAGTGGTTCATGGGAACAATAATGCCATGGTTGGTTGGGTTTTATATTCGACGTTGTTTCCATCGTTGTTATTGCTACGGTAATAATCGTATCGTGGTATTGGTAGTGATGAAGATGATGTGGCCTCACTGCTCTGCTTGTTGTTATTGTTGTTGAATGAACAATTTTGTATACAGTACCAAATTGGATTTTGAAACTTTTTAATTGCGCGTACAGCGTCTCTCCGCTGCGTTGTGTGTGTGTGTGTTCGGAATAAATATATGCCCTAGAGCACAATATATACAACAACCTCGACACTATATATAGTCTATACTGTATACAAAAACTGCACACATACAACGAATGATTGTAAGTAATGTAAGGGCTCTGCATGCATATGTTTGTGTGTGTATGTATACATTATACAATTGTATATACTTGCATTTTATTCACTTCAATAAAGATTTTATTGAGATGTTGTGTGCACGCCAAACAGGAAACATAACAATTTCAACCCTCCCATTGTAAGTATATGTGTGCACGATTTATATATACAAAATACGGGAAAGATTTGTATAAGAATCATAATTGCGTTGTTGTATGCTGATGATGGCGATGGAGATGGTGATGATGATGATGATGATGACGATGATTCGACGTTAAACGAAAAAAGCAATTTTGATTCAGTATCAAACGAGTACTCCGTGGGTTATGACAACTGCTGCGCACCATCACGCACACATTCATTTGAAACGGTTACAAATATTGTTACTACAAATAATTGCCAATAGTGTGTGTAAACAGTGTACTAAAAAATTAAACAGTAAATATTTATATTGATGGTTAATTAAATTTTAACAAAGTCTTGCAAAACATATCTAACATCTAAAGTTAAACAAACAAACAACAAGTTCCGCAAATTAATTCGAAAACGAACACGTTTTCAATCTAATTGTTAGAAAAAAATATATATAAATACAAACAATACATACATATCCATACTAGTGATGAGCTTGCCCAGCGGCGTTGATATGCAAAATCTTATGTCACAGCATCCGGTTTTAGGCGCTTTGCCACCCGCGTTCTTTTTACGGGCTGCCTCAGAACGTTACCAGCGGACACCGAAATGTGCCCGTTGCCGTAATCATGGCGTGGTTAGTAAATAAAATAAAAATACGGATTCGATTTAACAATTTTGAACATCTCAACCTAACTAAAGGGTGAATTCGTTTTATTCCTTGCTTTTAGGTTAGTGCTTTAAAGGGTCACAAGCGTTATTGCAGATGGCGCGATTGTTTGTGTGCTAAATGTACATTAATTGCCGAACGGCAACGCGTTATGGCCGCACAGGTAGGTTCCTCTGACAATTGATTAAAGTTTCTTAAAATAATCAAACCAATGCAAAAAGTGTCCGGAAAATCGAAATATTTCGGGACGTGGTGCGGACCCTGAAAACAGGAAAAAAGCCATGTAAACGTAGATCTGAAAATAAGTCGTTTCCGATTTAAAGACACTCCCATGTTGAAAAGTCGTAAATGATTTCATCTGAATTCATACAAGAGCAGTTTCGGATGAAATCGAAGTACCAAAATCAACTATATGGGCCACTTTATCAAAAATCGCAATGTATATTATCACGTGTTCAAGGCCCTTTCGTTGCACATTATAATCCCCGATTGAAATTTTGCAAGTGGGTTCAATATTAAAGTGGCCTTAACTCGAATACGGCTTATTGCTGGAAGTACGTTTCTATTAGCTTTTTTCCTCGTTTTCAGAACCTAAATCTTGCCCCGAAATATTTCGATTTATTTTCTGGACACTCTTTTCGTAAAGTTTAGTTTGTTGCCGCTATGGAAGACATTTTGAGCGCCTTTTGTGAGACCCATTCGTTCATAGGTAATACACGAATTAATTTAAAATAATTCACCCACCCGTCGGAAGGAGAAGTCGGTTTAACCACGTGTGTCTGCCGTCCGTCTATCGTAAATATTATGCCGCTCGTAAAAGTGGAGAAATCCATTTCAAACTTGTTCTATACTATGTGTCTCCAAAGAGAGGCACAATTGGCCGCGCTCACTATTTAGATTTAAAAAAATTTGTAATATGTTATGGTCGTCTAATTGGAAAGAAAAATAATAGATAGTTGCGCCCAAAAGCTACACCAAGAACACTTCTATAGAAACACTCTTACCACGTAAAAATTCTATTTTAATGTCCCATGGCCTAGATAGTGGGTATGAACGGGGTTTGGTCTGAGCCAAGTAACACTTTTTTACTCGTTCAATTGTCCTCTTCATACTTGATACTGTAATTAACATTCTCAGCTCTAATTTATATATTTATAAAATTGACCTAGATTAAGTCGTCGAATGTTCGATTGTAACAACTTCAGCATCAATATTGTGTTGTTTTAAATTAATTGTTGTTTAATTTAGTCGAAAATAACTTAGCGCGGCCTTCTTGTCTTCCGAGACCTTAAGGGAATTTAATATATATTCATTATGAACATTCTTGTTGGGCCTACATACGTAGTTTTTATTTGCCTTTTTCCTATATCGACATCGATTTAACATTTAAACTGATTCCACATTTAATATACTTGTCTCAATTTAAGAGTGCCAGCAACAGACGTATACCTGGACGGACAGACTGCTTGCACCCTTTTTCTTTATTTTTTGGACCGGTAGGTATATTTGGAATAAAAATTAAATTCAATCTTACGAAACATTTATACTTAAATATATACAATACATGCCTAAATACAGGTGTAAATATATTCGCTCGAGTAAAATGTCCAGCTTGAGATAAGTTAACTTAAGAACTTAAGTGATAACATTTCCTACAATACGAGTACTTAATACAAATATATAAAATGGCCTTTCGCCTAATAGGAACAATTGAAAACCAAACTGACAGCTTTGTATATTTTTAAGGGTTAAGTAGGTGGGGTGGGGTTCATTTCTCATTCATTATCATCAGAGCAAAGTCTTCAATTAACATTTATTTTCTATTTGTGTTATATTTTTGTACAGGTTGCGCTAAGAAGACAACAAGCTCAAGAAGAGAACGAAGCCCGCGAATTGGGCCTATTGTACACCAGTGTACCGCCAGGAGTAGCACAAGCGCCAAATCCAACCGAAAATACTACAACGACTACCACGTCCCAAGTTAGTCCCAAAACAACTCCCAATGGCGTATTTCACGCTGGTATACCTTCACCGCCCAGTGATGGATTAGATGCCACCAATCCACATCATCATCCGCGAATGCAATTCAATGGAAGTTCCGGAGATTCCGATTGCGAAATGCGTATAAGGGCAGACCGTTTGGCTATGGGATTGTCACCCGATCGAACCGAAGTGGATAGTCCCGGTAAGTAGTAAACTTTAATGGTAAAATTTTAATTTAAATTTAAGTCAAATTTTAATTTAAATAATAAGCATGTATGTTATATATGGACAGACGAATTTGACCCCATTTTTTTTTCCTTTTTTTTTTTTTTTTGTTGCAACTTTCTTGCCTATACTACGTTAAAAATTACAACAATGTTAACAAATTGCATAAAATTCCGTAAAAAAAAACTTCATTACGGTTGAAAAACTTCTTAGCATACGACACACATACGAGTATGTAAACCTCATAACAAGCATTAGTGACTGTTTTTTCTATTGTTCAAAGTGTTGCGAAGCATAAATCTCTCTGGCATCGTTTTCTTAAACTTACCACTTGCAATAAACGAATTTACCATTTTTAAAGGCAAATTGCAACGTTTGTGTGTACGCCCATACCATCACCTCCAACATCACACAATAGAATAGAAACCCTAACGAAACAAGTCAACGGTTTTTTATTTAATTTTTTTGTGTTATATCACTTAAGTTGCCAGCTGTACTTTACTTTCTTATGCGATTATGATGCCTGCTACAGGCCGATTTTTTAGTTGTGCACATAATGAGCGGGTGGTTTAAGTTTCTGTGAAGAGTAAAATGGTTATTGTTGAGAAGTCGTAACAAAAGACGATTCAGTTAAAAATCATAAAGTGTTACTATGCTGCTCTAACACTCCAGCTAAAATTAGTTCAACTAAACTGAAATTTTATAAAAAACTTAATAATATTTAAAGAATTTTAACGGCGGAGTACTCAGCTTACTGTGCATATGAGTTTCCATTGTTTACGGTAAAGTGAAACTCTAATGCAGGTCACAGTTCACGAACTTGCCCAGTTCTTTAATTCCCTCTCACAAAAGAAGATGTTCCCCAACTTTTTATCTTACTTACGCTTACGAGAATGGAATGTATTGTATTAAAATTAAAAAGAGAGTCAACAACTTCTTATAGTAACCTAAGCAATACAGAATGAAAAATGTCCAATACAAACAAGTGAAATGCTATAGAAGGTCACTTTCTAATACCCTACACCACGTTGGTGGTTGGTGCCAGCACTCGCTTTGAAGATAACATGCTCAAGTTGTTGCCACCGAGTAATGAAATCAGTTCGTTATTTGGGTAGGGACATAGATCGATCATTTCAATAGTGACCGTCCTTGGACCAAAAAGCATTCCTATGCCAAATTTCTTCAATAACTTGTCCGTTAATTATATAAAACAGATAGAAGGACAGCAGACAAACATGAACAATTGATAAAATTCAAATTTTGAGGGTGTCGCATTTGCCACTTAAGAGTTACAAACACATTCCCCAGTATAGGGTATGTGGAGACTATATTACATTACTTCAGGATAGATGAATTTTCATAGAGTATATTAAATCACTAAGGGTAACATTTGCTAGAAAGTAACAGTATTGTTTGTGGTTTCGAATTTCAAATATAATTCGATACTTTTATTTCATTTAGACAACAGCACAGTTAAGAATAACAAGGAAAACGAGTAAGAAACCTAAATTTGGCTTAGACCAAATCTTAAATACCCTCCACATCTACGGTGGGTATGGTAGACATATATGTAGAAATTGTTGAAATGTTAAAGTGATCCAATTAAATATTTATTATTTAACTTTTAAATATCAAATTTACTACTTAAATAAAAAATTTCTTCATATTAAAAAAATGAAAAAAACTTTTCGTCGCTAAGCTGTACCTTCGTGTTACAAAAAAAAAAAATAGTGATGATAAAATTGTGTTTTTTAAAAGTAGTGTTGCCACACTAATCCCTTCTAGACTTAATCAATGGTACAAAATGTCAGAATAAAAACTCTGATACTTATTACAAAATTAGAATTGTTAAAATTTGTTTAAATTTTTTTAAACAGTTGCAATGTTTTACAATTTGTTTTGAGAGTTTAACGTTACACATTAAATCTTCAGCTTTGGGGCTTCAACCCCTCTCCACTCCAGCAGCACAAGCAACTTTAAGTAAACATCTACCAAATTTAACATCAAAACGTCTTGCACAATCCAAATTAAGTGCTACGCCAAAGGCACCGACAGCCGATATTCTCTCTATTGGAAGAACAACTATCCAAATATATAGTTCAGTCAGTTTTCTTGACGAATTTTTCCGGATAATCCAATCAAGTCTGGTATATCCCATTACCAAGTTTACCTATACCAGCAGAAGGTTTGGGTGTAACAAAGGATAAAGTACGAGAAACTCTCAACTACTTTCGCTTATGTGGTAATCGTGTAAGCCAAATGACCCGCGCATACGATGATATTGAAGTTGTCACTCGTTTGTTGGAGGAGAAAGAGAAGGATTTAGAGTTGACAATACAGATTGGCAAGGAACTGTTAACACAAAACAATGCACTGGAAAATCAAATTGCCGAATTAGAAGCGGACTTAAAAGCATCTAACAAAGACCGAACACAACTGGCACAAGAGTTGCATAAGAAGATCGAATTGATATCAGTACTCACAACTGATATTGAGGATAACAGTGATAATGACACGCCTACAACATCGAAATCGGTCACATTGAATGTATTGCAAAAGAAAATCAATTCACTGCAGGATGAAAATGAGTCACTTAAGCTGGAGACATCACAACTGGTTTGTCGAACGGACGCTGTGGAGGCACATGAACGCCAACAAATGAACGAAATTACATCGCAGCTGAATGACGCCCATAAGCAATACGAACTTTTAAGTTTTGAATTGGAACGACAGAGAGAGGACAATCGTCTACAATATGAGCAGATTGTCAGTTTAACGGCGCGTTTATCAGAAGCTGAAAAGAAATTACATCAATTAACGCATGATAATTACGAGCATATTTCCTTGTTGAATATCACAAAGGAAAACCAGAACTCGTTGGCAATGGAGTTGTTAGAGTTCAAGCAACGGTACCAGGAAATGCTCGTCCTGTTGCAAGAAACGCAAGAGCAATTACGCAAACAATACGAGTCACAGGCACGTAATTCATTTATATCCAGTGGAAGGAACATGCATCCCGATTCTCTGCAATCGGAACTTATGGAATCGTCATTATATTCCGAAATGAGTCTGGATTCTGGAATTTCGAGCGATAATAATCGCTTTGGCCCACCCATGCCTCAACCTTACGAAAGAAATAATACTGTCATTGATTCTAAAGCCAATACAAATTCGGCTAGCTTTTGCACGCTTGGTGATAACAATTCAACGTCTATTAAGCGTATCTTTGATACGATAAAATATGCTTATAAAAGCAGATTTTTGTCGGATATAGAAAATAGTTCTGCGATAAATACCTCAAGTGCATTTGAACCACTCACGACAACTATGGTTTTGCACAAACAATCGTGTGGTAGTTCCTTCTATGAAAATTGTATGGGCATGAAATCAACGTTTTCTGAGAATTTAGTACCGCAGACTGATGATGACTGCTACCCCACTCAACCGTCTGGTGTGCCAGGTGTGCCTGGCGCTAAGGAGCTGGAAGCTGCCCTAAAAAGGCTGACACAAGCAGAAGTGTTGGCTCGACGGGCGATGCTTTCTTGTCCTTTGGGAGGCAATTATATGAACGACGATAATCAGTCGACCACATTGCAACACTTGGGAATAAGAACTCCTGGCAGTATTATGTCAATAGGATCATCGGGCATATCTTCGTCTACAAATATGTTTGCAACAACTAGTCAATGGCGTCGTCCTGAAAAATTACAAATTGTAAAACCTCTCGAAGGCTCACAAACTCTTAACAATTGGTCTCGATTGGCTACCCCAACACTAAGTACTCTTTTGGAAGAACGGCCGGGAGTAACGATTCGCGGCAGTCGTGGTTTGGATTACTTTGGTTTGCAGACATACACCTTGTCTGATCTTGAAGAAGACGTTCCTGAGGATTTAGCAGGGAAACAGTTCGAAAAGTCAGCATGTACCTTCACCTACACTACAAGTATGATTATGCATCCTGATGATGACTTCAAGGCGGACTTTTCATTCTTATCACAATCACAGGTGACATCTCCAATGGCTTCTGCATCGACATCGCGTCAATCCAGTTGTCCTCCTACACCCAGGACAAGAGTGTCTCAAAAAAATTCTTGTTCTTCTTTTTCTGTCAATTTGGGTTTAGCTTCTTTGTTAAATGAACGCGGTATTAAAGCAGTTGCGCCTAGTGCCCTTAATACACCTGCCGGACCAAACTTTAGCCCAACAGCGACTCCTTATAATAGTCCAGAAGATACTCCGGTTCGCTCTATGTCTCCCGAGCCACTATTTGGTTTCTTGTCTTCAGGGGCAAATCTTATTAAACGGAAAATTATTGGAAACAAAGTTGAACGTCCTAATTATAGTCAGCAACAGAAAATTATCCTAACTCGCCTAAAACGGCGCGCTTTGAGATCTTTACGTTTAGTTCAAGAATGTGAAAGAATCGGATTGGAAAACATCGTTACAACGCACGCAAACACTGTGTTATTGGCCAGTGGAATAGCCAATCGCAGTGTTAGTCCTATGGCACAACCGACCAGTATAAAAAATCTACAAACAAATTCAAACAACACTATCAGTGATTTACAGCTTGATCGTCACCAAATTAAAGATGTGCTTCAAAAAGGATTAAACACACAAGCCGCTCATATTTCTAGTACAAGCAATACAGTGGACAAAAGTTATGAATTGGAAATGAATAAATCGAAATCTAATACCATCGATGCAAATGGCGAAAACGTTACGAGCAACGGAATAGAAATCATTACGAGAGATTGTGAAGGTTATAATACACGGCTCAGACAAATGCAGAGACAGAGATCAATAGGAGGGCGTATGCGCACAGACCTCGGGCGCACTTCTCCAAAGTTCTATGAAAAAACGCCGAATTTAAAAGCAGACAAATATCAAAGTTATGGCAACGAAGATAATCAACAAAGTCTTACACAATCATTTATGGGAAGCATGACTTCACTGATATTAGGTCGTAAGGGGGGCTGGTTTTAAAAGATAAAATATTAATACTAATGAAAATATGAAAAAACATTCTTCGAATTTGCTACATGTAGATTTAAATGAAAAGTAGAAACACCAACACATATGCCTACATGTGCAAGATCAGCACAAAACCGAAACGTGCATCGTGTTGATCGGTGCTCCAACTGTAGTTTTTCAAACATTTCTCTCCGCCTGCCTACTTATTATATTTAATGTTATTGCCGCGTTGGGTATTTATTGTATTTTTGTTGTAGTCAAAATTTAAAAATATGAAATGTAGGTACACATCCACATTTAACTCTGCCATCTTATACTTTTGATAAAGACTCTGTGCACGTGAAAGTTATTTTTTGCAGTGATGACAACAATAAAAACTAAATGGTGTCTATTTTTTATTGTTGTCATCACTACATCACGAGTGCATATAACAACTTTTTATCAGTAAGTTCTCCTTTATTTTGTTATTCCATTCTCTCTGTATGACATAATTATAATGGCGCTTTATTACAATGTATAAATTATTGTGTAATGCTTAGATTTGCGAAAAAATTTGTTCCATAAAAAATAAAATTGTGATGATAAAATTTGTGGTGTTGACACAAGTTAATTAAAAGTAGTGTTACCCCCTTCTGATGATAATCTTAATCAGTAATAGCGAGCTGGAATATTGACGCGGCGGCCGCTTCTCGTAGTAATTACTGGTTTCGAAATATGTTCAGAGTTTTCCATTTGTGCTTCTTCCTCGTCAAAATCTTCATTACTTCTTTCTGTATAAGCGGGTTTCAGCCTGTCGATAGATACCTCAACAGGTTTTTCATTAACATCTAGAGTAAAATATTTTTAAGAACTGCTCAAGACTTTGAGTGGTCCTTCGTAAGGCATTGAAAGAGGGCGGCCTATTGAATCATCTCTGATAAAAACGTTTTCAAATCTTTTTAAACATGGGTGAACAAAAGGTTTTTTGCTAGGATGCCAAGACGTCTCCGTTGGTCGTAAATTGCGCATACATTTGCCTAATTCAATAACAGTGTCGCTTTTACAGATTTTTTTATCATTATCAACACTTTAACATCTTCATTGTAAATAGTTCGAAATCCTAATAAAATTAAAAAAGATAAATGCTGTGTCTAGTTATCGACATCATGACAGCGAATTGCACTTTTCAAGGTACAATGCCACCGCTCTATAAGTCCATTCGCCTGTGGATGGTATGCAGTAGTGAAATTATGCTTAATACCAAGAATGTTAGCTTTTTAAAAACTGTTGAACAAAATCGACGACCACGATCGGATGTTATGGTTTGTGGTACGCCGTAACGTGAAATAATCTTTGTTTTACAAAAAAAGTAATGATGAGAAAATTTGTGGCTTTGACAGAAATTAATTAAAAGTAATGTAGGAAAAAGTAGTGTTGCCATGTGTATTGTATATTGCGCTCTTTAAGAGTGTAAGTGAAGTATCAGCTTGCAAGTATGATTATATGGTGAATATGGTTTTTTGCAAATTGTGAGCATGTCCGCAATTCAACCACGCCCATTCAATGGATAGGATAACCATAAATAGGTGCACCAAATTTCAAGTTTGTAGATTAATTTTTGTGGCAGACATATAGATTTTGATTGATTGTAGGCGTATCCGTTATCCCATTTTACCCATTTTATACAGCAAGAAACTAAAGGTGTTTGTAATATTATATTACGCATGCGCCAAGGTTGTAGAATAATTAATCCAAAATTTAACCTTAACTAACAAAATAATACTTTAATTTTGACTTTAACTTTAACTTTTTTCTTCTATTATTCTTGTAAGGTTCGAAACGTGCTCGATTGTCTAATGAAACAGATCAAGATACTGGTTCAGAATCAGCGCATAGCAGTCCTCATCCAAAGTCTGCTTCTAATTATAATAATAATGGAAATGCATCACCATTGGATCGTAATGGGCCGCCAAGTTCCCCAGAATCTGATTTGGATGTGGATTCTGCACCAGACGAAGCTACTCCGGAAAATCTGAGCTTGAAAAAGGAAGACTCCACTTCACCACCTCATACACCCTGCAATGCGGACAACAGCAGCATACACATGTTGCGTACATTTAATAATACTAATCCGCAGGGTTTCATGCCGTATCATCATACACAGTTTTTGGCGGCGGCGGCAGCTAATGTTCATCCACATGCTGGCGTTCAACATTCGCCACATCATCCCCACCATCAAACAGGTGTACCGCCGCCACTTCTAACGGTATCCCATCATAACAATGCATCGCAGCAACGATCACCCGTAGATGTATTGTTGCGGGTATTCCCCAATCGCCGGCGCAGCGATGTTGAACAACTGTTAACCCGTTATCGCGGTGACGTTTTACAAACAATGGAAGTTATGTTGTCCGGGGAAGACATGACACAAGCTCTAAACTCAGCGGCAGCAGCTACCAATTCACCACCGCGAGTACCACCTTCACCGCCGTTTCCTCTAAAATCAGCCTTTTCACCTTTAGTGCCGCCGACGGCAGCGGTCTTTGGTTCACCCACACATCGCTACACACCATTTATGCAGGCACACGCAAAACGCTTCCTTACCGCACCATACGCCACCGGTTACCTATCTGCTGTCATAAATCCCGCGGATATAGAACAATCGGAATCCAACAGTGCTGGTGGAAACACAATAGAACGTAACAGTAATGCTGGCGATTCACAAGATTGAGCCGATGTCGGTGCAACGGTTTTAGAGCCCAATAACATGTTTCCGCCTTATAATTAACTGGCTGGCAATCGTAATAATAAGCACTAAAAAGTTTTATGGACGCGTAATAGTATTTAATAGAGTTTCAGTTTGTATAATTTTAGATAGGTAGCATAGGTATGTGTGTGTGTACATACAGCTATTACATGTTAACACACGACAGTGCAGTGTTTCAGTACAATTTGATCTAACATATAAATGTTGTGAAGATATTTTGAAGAGCGACAATCTTTGAACTGTGTGTCCACCATCAACTTTGTTGCTTGCGAAGTTTCCAACAAGCATTTACTAAAATTCACCTAATCTGTGTTTTATTAGCAGTTAAGTGCATAATGTAGATATATGACAGTTTTGTAAATATACATTCATATATATCCACACTAATTATAGTTTTGTTAGATTTTACCAAATGGGCATATGTATGAAGTTATATCGTATGTGTGTGCATGTACACTTAGATATTAAACATTTCTTATATACTGTGTTAAAACTATTAATGAATATATTGGAAAACAAGAAATTAAAAGACAACGTGTTGAAACCCGTTTTTTTTTTAATTTCCACTTGATATTAGAAGGTGCAAGATTGCGTGCGATATGTCACTTTTTACGACAGTAAGAGTTCCAACAAAAAGTATATTATTCACACGCACACATGGACATACGGACGGACATATTGGCTAAATCAACTTTTCTATTGATGCTGATTAAGAATAAATACTTTTGGGAGTGTGGCTGATCTGCTTCTGGTACTTACGCACGTCTGAACAAAAACAATATACCCGCACATCATTATGGCGATGGGTATAAAAACGAGAAGTCGTTTAGGGAATTTTTCCGTATTATTTACTAAGTAACGATAGGTTATAAACCTGATACTATATCCATTTCGCAAAAAATTTGGTATTTTAAATTAAATTCTATCTATTGGGACGGTTAATGTAGTAGTATTCTCCCACAGGCTGTTCTCTAAAAAAAACATATGTGCATATGTAAATAGACATGAATACTTTTTAGACGCTTCAGTGGTGTGTATCCAAGATTTAAACAAAGCTTAACCATCTATTCTTGTTTTATTCAAAAATATCGTGCGTATGGATGGAATCCAAATATAACCCGATTCGGGTCAAATTTTAAATATCCCCGATCATCAATTGTGCAATACCGTTAATATTTAGAACAATTATTTAATAAATTTATATAATCTTTACTTACATCAATCGGATCAGAATCAGAATCGGAATCGATTTAAGTATATTGTTTGTCCATCTGTCCGTCCATGCATTTCTTTTAATGAACTTACGATTCACAATTTGGATATATTTTTGATGTGATTTGCCGCAGGGATATCTTTTTAGCCAAGGGCTATTGACATAGACCCTTCTTAGTACGCTTATACATTTTTGTACCTGTTTGTACATATGTTTGTAACTCCCAAATGGAAAATGCCACACCCACCTTCAATTATACCAATCGATTCATAATTAAAATGTGAATCGATATAACCATATCCGTCTTTCGGTCCATGTCAATTTGTTCTCAAGCTACTAGTCTCATTTTTTGAGACATTTTAATGAAATTTTGTTCAAGGATATGTATTGGCCCAAAGAGGAACTATTGGCCGGGACCATTTTTAGAACCCCTCCCCATATAATGATATTGCACGAAAAGACTTATATGGTAACGTCTCGCGTTTACTAACAGAACTAAACTAATTGTAGCATAATTTGCGCAGCTAAGTAGTGTAGGGTATTAGAAGGTCGCGTTTGATCGACTATAACTTTTTCACTTGTTTGACAAATCAAAGTCTCTTTACCACGACAATGACTGATTACACAACTCAAAAAATTATAGAATAAATCGTGGATTTAGTGACGAAAGATAGCATGAATAAATGATGGAACCAACTACAATATTTTTGCTAGTCCTTACTTGTACTTTTATAATTAAGGACCTATATTTCTGAATAGCAAGCAGATACATCACCTACAGATTCTCTCTGTTCAATATGTATCTGTATATGGTATTTTTGAACGTACATTTAGACTATTGTACAATATTAAAGCATCCCTTCTTAATCGATTAAGCACTTGCAGCGTGTGTTTTTTTAAAAACGCCTTACAGTTGAAGCATTTGTGTTTATTTTGGTTACCATATAGAAATTGTCAAGATGACATTGATGTTACTCTGGACGTGTTCTTCGCGTGTACTTGAGTGTAGGGTTATATTTTTTTGGGTATCTTAAGAACCATACACACACACAAAGCAATCCCATAATATAATTAAATCATTAGACCTGCACATGTAGGAAAATAGAAAAAATAACAAAAACAAAATAATAATCTTAGAAGAACAACAAGAAATTAATACCAATTGATTTCACAATAAGTAATGTCGGCGAGGGGTTCCAAGACCACCCTCGAGACGAGTTTTTTTAAAAACATATGTATTCCTAACGAATCCCAACACATCAAGATAACCCCTTTTTTAGCGGCAGCATTCTTTTTCAAGTCTTTCCAAATACATTTATTATGAAGCCTTGAGGTTTAGGCGTGAATTTCTAAAATCTCATAAAACGTTCTTCCATTACGTGTAATTGCGAAAATGTGCCCTTCTTCCTTCTTTCCTCCTTTATATCTATAATAACCATATAATGGGTTAAAAGAGAGAATAAGAAGCATTTCTAAAATAGAGTACACATAAACAGAATCATTGCTGCCTAACTGTCTGCTTTTTAATTGTGTTAATGATAATTATAAAGATGATAATTTATGCTTTAGTTAACAGATGATGCAGTAATAACCGCAGAGCCACCCACATTTGAGGTTTCATCCTTTAAAGGATTACGCACACTTTAATAAAGTTTTTTATTATCATCTCATTATTCTGCTAAATTGGTTCTAATGGATGCTTAAAGTAATTAAAATCTTTCTTTATGAATGCCTTCCACTGAAATGAATGAAGTTCTTTCATTAACACATAAATTTCATTTAAACTCAACTATAAACAAACCAAACCAATCCTTTAACAATTTTCCCATTTTTCGCACAAGTCCCGCTATGCGAAGCCAACATAGATCCTTTAAACAATTAATAACTGATAATTTAATTAATGTGTGAATGATATCGATGACACACACGAACGCCCGCCACGGCCATTGTACATTGTACGTTATGTCCCAAAAATTCGCTATGATGATCCTTGCAAAAATATATAATTCGCAAAACCAACAAAAGTTAACTACACTTGTGTCAAAATAATCACCAAAGACAACAAGAGAGCGCAGGGGAGCGACGGCACAATTATCGAAATATTTTGCACACACACATTAATATGACTAAAACACAAATCAGCAAGCAAGTGTGACAAACTGAAATGAAAACCTTCCCATTCA
This sequence comes from Ornithomya fringillina, assembly GCA_963978525.1. Taxonomy (NCBI): domain Eukaryota; kingdom Metazoa; phylum Arthropoda; class Insecta; order Diptera; family Hippoboscidae; genus Ornithomya; species Ornithomya fringillina. The sequence continues at coordinate 17,458,449 of OZ021691.1, read as the reverse complement.
ATAGTAATAATTTTACATTGACAAAAACATACGGAGACATAACAAATAAGAAAATAAAATTAAAACAGAGATAAGCCTAAACGGATGGCAAAACTCAAATAACAATTAAAATAATATTTACCATACACATGCATACCTGTGAGATATATCCCACAAAAGTGCGAGGCAGGGGTGTCAAACGCATTTAGAGCGCGGGCCATACATTAAAGTGCTCAATACTTATTTGTTTTAACCTATTCTGGGGTGGGGTCTTAATGAAAGAATCGTGAAAAAATATCAACCAGCCGCTCCAATAACTTTTTAGACCAGCGGAAGATCAAATATCAGCAAACAAGGAAACTGAACTTGACTTAGTCCAAATCACATCTACGCACAAACGGCGAGCGTGAAAGGTGCATTATTACGCCCTCAGTTAAATACAGTTTTTTGTAATTATTTGTAATTTGAGCGCATCTGTTATCCGACAAAGCCCGAACACATACTGCCTAAATGACATAAAACCTTGTGACTCCTAACCTAAAACCAAATTCTGAACCCAAGGGGACGGTTGCCTTCAATACAAGCCTTCGTTATATTCACAAGACTTTACCGAAGTACAATTATTGCATCGTATAGTATCGTTTACAACATCGTGTTATCGTTATTGATATGCACGAATGGTTAATTTGGAAGAAAAAACACAATCTACAGCAGTATCATTCGTGCGAGCCATTTATACAATAAATAGCAATAAATAGCAAACAAATGCGGATTTAAGCACTTGAGAGTTTTCAGTTCAGAAATAATAAAGTTGTTGAAGGTTTGTGCAAAGTTATAAAATGATTGATGATAATGGTGAAAAAATTACCAAAAAATCCCAAATTTGGAATCAGCGCTCAAAAATCACTTAAAGAAGGCGGTTTTTAAAGCCAACGAAATAAAAATTTTGTATGGCAGTATTCTGTACATATGAAACAAGTTCAAGCTATGTCAACACGCTGTGCAAGTATGCAAAGTTGATCATCTGGATTCTACAATTAATTTGCTTTAGCGCAAACGCACATAAATTTAATGTTCAAAAGTGATTTCGACAGCCTCTGACTGAACTTGTACTAGTGATTGTTTATGTTATGTATCCGTTAGTTCTTGAACACTACATATACTCGTACGCATATGTTTATTCGATTAACTTATGCAGTTACTGTTTCCATAAGAACCTATCAAACACAATACATCTTGGAGTTACGGATAAGCTCTTCAAATTGTATTTTTACCTACACTTTCTAACATTTATATGTTCTTCGCTTATGCGGAAAATATTTACAAACAATGCATGCATTGTAATGTTCGGATGTTTACAGGAATACATGTAAAACCATTGTTGGTTAAGCCCTGAGTGACCAAAAGTCACAATAATAATTACGCCGCTTTGTTGGTATATGTACAATACTTGCTTTTCGATATTGTGTGTGTGAGCAAAACCATTTAAATTGAATGCTGTACCGATTGTACAAAATACCATGTGTAACGAACGTATAGTTCTTCCTTTCTCTCCTTCAGCCATGAGCCTCCTCTTCAACAGACGGTAGAAATTGTTATGTTATCCTCTGCGTACAATTATACAGGCTCTCGATGACTGACAATCATATTAATTGCAATGGGAAGACCATTTCTCTCCATTCAATTAAACAATTGCTCAGGTGTATGTGTATGTGTATGTCACTGGTATGACAATCATCTGTGTGGTGACTACGAAAAATAATTGCTTTACAACATAAGGAATCCAATAAGTTTTCAATAACGAAAATGCCAGAAAAGCAAGACAGTACATGAGATAGAGAGAGGGCATTCAAGGAGTACACACCATCAAAAATCGGAAATACGGAATAAACTAAGTTTGGCTTAGACCACATCTAAAATATCCTGCGTGATTAAATAAAAACTGTGGCCCTGGTGAAGTCCCAATTACGCATTTTTTGGTAGAACAATTTTCCTTCTTTGCAGATATTTTCAATTGCATAAAATTGCTACTTGAGTGAATTTTGTTTTCCAAGTTTCATCAAGTGCAGTTTAAAGTTCCTCATCTCCTTATTCTGGGTCTGGGCCTAGTCTGTGTTTGAGGTTAAGATTTCCTTCACGAAATTTTCTACCTGCAGCATCAACAGAATTATCTCCCAAAGCCAAATTAATCATTTCGATAGCTTCAGCAACGATATTCACAAAGGTATAAAGGGGCTTCTGTAAAATATCACTATGAACGTCACTTTGCAATTATTGACAGATTTTTATTCGTAAAAGTTACAAAACTTTTGCCTCTGCCACCAAGTTCTGATTGTTTAAACAAATGAAACATTATTTCACAGACATATTTAAACAGTTCGGATGATCAGTGGTTGTGAAAAAGGTGGAAACGTCAGCGAATGCTACCGTTTCTCATAATGACAAAGGCTTGTTCGGCGGACACGCATGTATGTTTATCTATATGCATAAATAGATAGTGTACAATATATGGACATTTCAATGTTTATATAAGATGTTCTTAAGTAAACAAGGAAAGAGAGGCAATATTTACCGAAACGACAATGATGACTACCACACATACTGTGGCTGGTACCTGAATAAATCACTTGAGCGATTGAGCGATTGAGTATGTGTGTAGGGAATGGATTGTGTGTTTAATGTTAATGTGTGGGCCCCACACTGTTTACCAAACGCATATTTCGTTAATGTTATTTATGTAAAGTAATCAAAATTTCAATGAAGGATCACAAACTCGAAGCCGCATATGAATACATTTTAGCTAATTGCTTGGAAAAAAATTCAACAAAAACAATAACTCTGTATGTATTCATGAGAGATTGACTTGTCATCGTGAAAAAGAACATGATTACCTGCAACAACAACAACAACAGCAAATGTTTTCCATTACCAAGCCCAGAAAAAGGTAGAATGAGATGCAAGATAACTTTCGTTGTGAGTATTAATGCAGTTTGGGTGATTTTTAAAAGGATGCCATTACCCTTTTCGCCTTTCCCTTCGTTTGTATAACCGCAACGTTATCAATTGCGCATTGATTTTATCAAGCGGAGGCAATTCAAAGGACCTGAATGCATATCTCGTGTGTGGAGTTGAAGAAATTTGAACCTTGTGCTGCTGTTGTTGCTGGAATCGAAACGTTCGTCAAAACTTCGTTTGGTTTTTTATTTTTTGAATTTTTTGTCAACCTCAGCTTTCAATAAAACTGCACAAACAACTGCTCACGACTTTTGATGGATTTATATAATAGTTGTGTTGTTGTTGTTGTTTTTATTGTTGAGGTTACCTTATCGCTTAACTGGCTGGTTGATTTACTAAAAACTGTCACGTGAATCTCTGTGGTTGACACGGACACATGTCCTTAGCCCACCACCAACCCCCACCACTACCTTGAAAATATTTTCTAAACTCTATAAACATGCTTACGAAATAAAAAATAACTCAATTCTAATTATAAACAACACAACATTTTAAAAATCAAAACGATGCAAAACGATTCACAAAAAAAAAAAAAAGAAAGAAAGGATTAACGTGTGGTGCTTAGAGGCTGTAGATAAACTGAAGGGTCGACCGCATTGTCACATCGAACAACTTCTGGCGATATTTTAATTGTTTACTTCAAAACATTTCTCGTATGTGCCATTAAAAATACGCACATAACTGATTTCAACCGATTTCGTTCAATCTGAAACGTGCTAATCGTTGAACGGTTTTACTAATTTGCTTCCTAGCCTACGCGTACGTACGTACACAACATGTTTTCAAATATCTTTTGTTTTCGTCACATTTGCGTTGACATGTGACATTTATTATGTTTTCAAATAAATATTATTCTTAATTAAGGCACTACATGCACTAGAGGTGTAATAAATTCATCCAAACACATTATGAACAAAATGATCTCTATATACCGGGCACACCCCTAAGTTGGAATAAATATAAGATTTTATAGATATTAGCATTAGATCGAATACTCAATTCGCAATAATCGAGACAAATGAAAAAAGCAATTTTAAAGGCATCCGTACTCGTAAAGTAACCAATCAGGTGACAAAATGTTGAAAATATTTGATTGCATTTATTCAATTGTACCTTTTTTATTACTTTTATATGCTTATGTGTTATGCACACATTTATCCAACTAACAAGTAACAAGTTAGAGAAGTTCGGTTAAGACCGAAGCTTAAATACCCTCCACCTTTTATAATCCTCTAAAAATAAGCTCCTATTGCCATATTTATGTATTTCATGTACTTACGCAAATACTGTTTTTTTTAATTATAGGCGTTTGTATTATTCAATCACGCCCATTTTTGGATAACGGTACCACTTATATTTATACCAAATTTCATCTTGATAGGCATAGTATTGTACGATATATAGTTTTTTAAAGATACAATTTTTTCGAGGTATGATGAGATTTTCGTTTATTGTGGGCGTGTCTCTTGACCGATTTTGCCCAATTTCAATACTGAATAGCGAAATTGAACTAAAAATACGAATGCAAAGTTTCCATTTGATATTTCAAAAATTACGACCGTGAGAGTGCCAACAACAGACGGACACACGGACGGACATGTCTCAAACGATTTCTCTTTTCATGCTGATTAAGAATATATATGGTTTATGGGGTCTCCGACGCTTCCTTCGATGTGTTGTAAACGAATGATCAAAATGAATATATCCTCTTCCCTAAGGTGGAGGGTATAAAAAGAAGAAAAAGAAAAAGATACTCAACATCCATTTACCAAATTTTCCAAATCCCAAAGAGAATATCATCATTTGTATATATTTCAATTTATCTTCGACTTTTTCAGTTTATGTTGCAATACCAAACTGCTTATGAAACTACCAAAGCACATATAGACAGAAAAATATGCCTAAATCGATTCAGTATTGAATAATTTTGATTCAGAATATAAATACTTTATGGTATCAAAGAAAAAAGAAACAGACACATTAAAACTGGGAACTCTTAAGGCGTCATCGCAAGAGATTTCATATATGATCTCTTTGTCAAAATACCGTTAGGGCACGGTATCGGGTATAGCGAAAAAAAAATGAATGGTATGACGTACTCGCAGAATCATAAACTATGGTACATGGATAGATAAAAATGCGATTTACGGCACAAGATATAAAAAGGCCGTGTCCAAGCGAGGCTACCCCTCGGCCTTCCAGGCAGAAGTGTTTACTATTTCCGCATATGCCTCAGAACGTGTAAGAAAAGAATACGTTTGCGTCTACTCGAATAAACAGATTTTAACGGGCTCATTCAGTCAAAACTGGCGACGGTGGTTGAATATGTTATACAAAAAGGTGCATTATGTATTGATACCTGGACTATCAGGTGTTAAAAGAAATGAAAAAGCTGGAAGAAGTATGACTGGATTCTGGATCTTCCTGTGATATAACAAAGGCCATAAGAATGCACACGCGACGAATCAGCATACCACTGGAACAACTATCAGCTCAGCGATTAAGGTTAATGTGGTTACAAAGAAACTGTCTTAGGTCGACAGGACATAATATTCTCACATATCACCTGAAAAACATGACAATTTCTCACACTGATTTTCGCAGATTCTGTGAAAGGGACACAGAAACGATCCAAGTCTTTTGAAGAGAATGCACACCCATCAGCAACATCAGGTATCATAAGTTCGGAAAGGCCGGTGTGCCCCAATTTGCGATAAGAGCCCAAGTAGAACTGAGGGCTAAGGCGATTGCCCTTCTTTAATAATAATTATATACCAATTCTTTAACACTCTCCATTCATACTCGTATATGCAAATTGTGCGATAGATAAAGCTATAGTAGATCTATTGCATCAATCAATTTGATGAACAACATATATGCAATCACATAAAAACTAAACTAAAACTATTGGACTTTTGTCGCAGTATTGTATTGTAATTAAATATAATGAATGACGCAGGAGGTGTAGAACGCTGCACTCACTTTCTCTTCTTAATATTTTGTGTTTTAACTTGATAAAGAGTAAAGTATGTCTTGTGCTTTTCGCTGCCGCATTTCTGTTCTCATAAATCCTTTGTATCTGTCAAGTGTTTTTTACTTTATTTTATTGTATTATATTTTTCTTATTTGTGCATAAGTGTATACATATTAAAATGTACACGAATTGCTTTTGTTTCTTATGTTATTGTTGTAGTTTGAAAATTTCCACTCGTGACTTTTATGTTCTTTTGTTTCCTTGTAAAAGTTTCCATAACTCCTCACAGTTACCTCCTCCTTGAAGTTTGAAAATATTATTTAAGACGTTGCGTTTAAATTTTTGCACGATTAAAGAGTTTTTTTCGAGGGTCCTATTGCGGGGGATTGAAATTATTTGTTCGAAGTTGTTGTACTGCGTACACCAAGATGTTGGAAATAAAGAGTAACAGTAAATATTTCATAAATCGAGATCAAAATACCGCAACGTTGCAACGGCCCTGTAACAGCTCGATCCGGTAGGTATAAATAAGTATATCAAGCGGTTGAACTATATTTTTTGTGTCAGAAAAATACATTTTTATCAATGTCACGTGACTCTTAATCGGTTTTGCTCAAAGTAAATTGCGGTTTTCGTGAAGAAAATAAAAGTGTTTGTACAAAATTTTACTTCAATATCTTAGAATTTACAATCGTGTTAGTGGCAACAACAGACGGACTAATCATGAATATATAGATCCTGTCTGACGCCTCCTTCTGGGTGTTGCAAATAAAATGACAAACTTAGCGTACAAGGATAGGCATTTTTTTTTTGAAAATTACGCATCGGACAGCCAAGCCGAAATATATAAGTCCTTGGCGTAGTGTTGCATATATTTTTTGAACAAACACTTTGAAAGTGAATTGTACGCCCTTTACCCAACCACGCCCATTTTCCAAATGCAAATATGTGTAGCAAATTTAAACTTTGGACGGGGCTGTTAAAAAATGTATTCTTTTTCAGAGAGGCGCAACTCTTGCCAGATTTTTTTTATAACTTTTATATCGCCAACCAGTGTATAGAGTTTATCACCATATAAGTCAAGTCTTCTCCGGAATGGAATTTACCTTTCCATCTTTACCATTTAATTTATAGAAGCCACTGGCCAAGAGGAAAACTGCAGACGATTTATTTTCCCTTATCATTAACTAATTGATGTTAATGGTGGTGTTACTCCTATTTTGCTCAATAATAATTACCCTGTAAAACGCCCGTAATTATACAAATTAATAATGAATTTAAACAGATATTCATGGCACTCCAAAACCAAATGACAATTGAAACGAACAAAATATATTATTACGTGCGCCTTTCTAAAGGACAGTTATTAAAGAAAACAACCAAAATTTGATATTTATGTGAAAAGGCAGCCATAGCGATCTATGGCTAAACATATATGTATACTATTGGATTAAATAATTTTTGTTCAATCAGCGAAACATATCGATTACAATTTCATTCTGAGGAAGTTTGTCAAATAAAGCAAAAACAACTGCTATTATGAAAAAAAAAAAAAAAAACACTACGATTACCATTGTGTGCTGCGGGTAGCACAAAATACAATAAACTTGACAACAATAAAAAACCAATTCAATTAAATCCTACAAACATTGAACAAATGCTTGCAATATATGCGTGAAAAGGAAAGAAATCGGGCGTTAAATGCTTCAAAAGCGTTTTGGGTGCGTAATAAAAATTACACTTTAATGTAAGAACTACTAAACAGAACAAGAAAAAGAAAGGAAACAAATAATTACAAGAGCAAAAGTGTGCGCGCGCCTGCGCATTTTACATACACATACACACACAGACATAGAAAAGAACAAAAACAATATTAAAATGTGATTTTAAAATTTTTTTCCATCTTGAAAATGAAATCAATACAAGGAAAGGAACTCTTAAGAACATTTCAAAAGTGTATAAAAACAAAGAAAGAGAATTAAACTTAAGTTCGAGGTATGCTTACCACCACTGTTGGAGCGTTTTGAAGCATAATAATATTCGCATTCTTAAAAAAAGGATAAAAGACGCCCTACCTGAGTTTAAAGCATTCTATTTGCTGTATTCTACACACAAACATGCATATGTACATTTTTAAGTATAGTGTACTAGAAAGGTAGACATCTTTAATGAGAAATGAATATTTAAAGATGTCTACTTAAATACTCCGCTTATATCGGCTCATTTAATGGAAAATACATTCAGATGCCGTGCTTTGATGATTGTGTTTAAAGAATAATATAAAAGTCTTACTACCTTTTGTAAAAGTGCGCTTGTATAAAATAAATTTTGAACGATGAGATGATAGTAAATATATAATCTAACAATGTCTCAACCTTCAACCTTTGTATTGAAGAAGGTGTTTATATACCTTCCACATAATATGGAGATATACTAAGTTTGTTCTTCCGCTTGCAATACCTAGAAGGAGGCGTCAGATACCTTACAAAGTATATAAATTCTTGATCAGCTCAAAACCTGAGTCCATCTACACAATTATGTCCGCGTGTCTGTCTGTTGTTGTGCTCTCACGGGTGTAAATTTTGAGATGTTGAGCTGAAATTTTGTACAGACATTTTTAGTTTTTGCACGCAGATCGCTATTTACAATCGATAAAAATGCATTTATCTACCACAAAAATTTAGAATAACATATTTATTGTTATCTCCTCCGTCGATGTGCCAAAAGGGGACATGGCCAAATAACAGACGCGCCCACAATCAACATAAACCTTTACATCTGCCGCAAATGTTTACCTATAAACTTGAAATTTAGTATGCGCATCTATATAGATATCCCATTCATCGATTTGCCAAAAAAAGACGCGGTCGAATAACAAAAACGTTCACAATTTACAAAAAATCAGCAAAAAAACTAGACTTGCAAACTGATATGTAATACAAACACTATTAGAGAACCTAATCATGTACCTGGCATGTCTATAATGTGAAGGACATTTAAGACTTGGCCTAAACCAAATCTAGTTTTTTACTTGTTTAGGCTTACGTTAGAAAACAATTTTCAACATATGCAAAATACTGAGAAGTGGCAAAGATTTTCTGGTTTCACTAGACGCGATTTCCGCTTAACGTTGAATTTAGAGAAACGTTTTCCTTTTACTATCTATTTATATATTTTCCTCATACAATATACATACAATATATTAAACATATTAAATGTGAATTCAATTGTGTATGCGGCAAAAGTCGTTTAAAAATCGTTACACAGTTCACTTGTTGCACTTCTTAAATCAGAACATATGAACCTTAGTAGGTACGTACTTATTCCAGGAAATTTAACAAACAAGTTCGTGTAAATAATACTGTTGAAAAATACGTTAAAAATGCTCAGTATGTAATCCTACAACAATACGAACATGAATTAACTAACCAACCAATATTGCTCCTCATCAACTACGTTCCAAAAAACAATCCAATTCTCTTATTAAGTTCTCAATAAAATTACAACAAATGTATGAAAAGGACATCGAAAATTATAGAAAAAAAAAAATTATTTATAATACATTCAAGACTATCAAAATCCGTGAGAGAGAGAGAAAGGAACAATGAAAATAGAGTATTTCGTAACGCAAGAAAACGATTTTAAATCCGTTTTTAATTGCATTTGGTACGTGAGGCGAACACCCCGTGGCGCGCGTACAAGTACCTACACTCTTATACAACAAAACTACTACATTAACCTATATAAAGGTGAATACTTACATGTGCATATACACAGTCATAAGTGAAGCTACTAAAAATCACAATTGTTTTCCCGGTAATCCCACAAATAAAATAAGTTTTCGGGAAGTACATATTATTGTGTATAATGGAAGCGATCATAATGTCCCGCAGATAGTCGTTGAATGGTGAACTAAAGACGTATGCCAAACAGCAGCTTATGGTGAATGTACCAACTATATTGAGGGGAGGTCACTTACTCTTTTCTCTCTACATACGTACAATATATAACAATAACAACAACCACCATTGTAGTCTACTAAATAACTACTCACTCGCATGCAAACTCTCGATAAAACTCTTGAATCTCTTCGGGCAAAAAGAATTATTGTAAACGTTATACCCTCCATCCCTAAGCGTATTGTGCGATCTTATTTACTGCAGAACTTGAATTATTTACTGTTCATTGTGTAACGAGTCGAGCAGAAGTTTAACATTTCACATTTTCATTGGTTCATGCCGTGATGGCTGGTTGGCAGCGGAGGGATAAAGACAGAGAGTACAGAGTACACATAAACTTACACTTGCACACATATGTGCAAATTCGATATCAATACTGAACCAAATATCGTATAATACATACAAGTAAAATTGTAAATCAATTGTAATTGAATTGAATGGTACTCGCATTATACGTGGGTATGTAAATAAATGTGTGCATATGATATCAACCGGATATATAGAGCAACAATAAAAAAAACAAGGCAGAAAACGAAACTTAGCCAAATCTTAATTATCCTTCACATCTACAAATAAATAGTGGGCGCGGCAAGAATACCATTACGCACTCTAATAGTGTATATATTACGAATGAGCTTGCAAGTCGAGTTTTGTGCTGACACAATAATGGATAAGATAATTATGGAAATGGGGACCAGATATCAAGTTTGTAGGTTAATTTTTGTGGCAGACATATAAATTTTGGTTGGTTGTGGGCGTGTCCGTTATTCGATTTTATCTATTTTATGTAGCGATTTGGGTGCAGAAACTTAAAAAAAAACCATGTCTAGATCGACTCAGTTTTTGATATTAATCAAGAATATATCTATGTACTTTGTAAAATCTCTGACGCCTCCTACTAGCTGTTGCAAATGGAATGACAAACTTAGCACACCCCCATCTTATGTGGAGGGTATAAAAAATAGAAGGCAATGACAGACAACCATTTGTAAGTTCTCAAAAGTGTTTCAATGAGAAATAACTGCTACATATAAACCCCTTTTGTTCAGATATACTACAACTGTACATAACCCAAATGTGTGAGCAATATTAATTTTCACATGCCCCGCAAACACTTCAACCACATAGATTTTGATAAAAATATTTTTTATTTATTTCGCATTCACCGTCATTGTCATTGTGCTATAGTTGTAGCTGTTGTTCATGGTAGCGAAGCTTTTATTGTGTTTATTAGTGTTTTTTATTGTATTGTTCTGTATAAGAGTTGATGATCTGTTGTTCTCTTCTGTGCCGATGCCTGTGTATTCTTTTGCTTGTCCCTCTTATATATTAAATTGCAGATTGTGTTGCTGTTATAGCTGTTGCGGCTGCGGCTACTACTGCTATTGTTATTTTTAAGTTGTTGCCATTGTTGTTCTTTGTACGCCTTCCATTTTTTGTTTGCATGCATACATTGTATTATGTACGCTGTATGTTATATACAATTTTATACATGTACATAAAACTATGTTACGAGTGTAGGAGAAATAAGTAAAAAGCCGTGTATAGCTGGGTATGGCATTGGCCATGGATACCTACCGGTATTAAAATATAATTTATGACTGAAAACTATGCTTACAGAAGGTGGGCGTGGCTTCAGAGTTCTTTATGGAACCAAAAAAAAAGACCACAGAATCAAAATCAAAATATTCAAATATTTTATCATTAAAATATTTTAGTAAGTTGCAAATTAACTTTTTGGCAATCTTATTTTAATTGTCAAATGTACTTAACTGGCGAAATACATGGAGGAAACGAAAAGGGAGCAATTGTTGAAATAGCGCGAGTAGTGAATGATTGGACATGTCGTGTAGCGCATAAGGGCACATTTTCTACATTTTAAACCATTCTCAATAGAAATTCCTGGGTCAAAGGTTGAAAAACAAAAACTAAAAAAAAAGAAATTCGGTTTAGGCCATATCTTAAAAATCCACATATACACGTAAGGACGTGGAAGATAGCTGATTACGTTCTTTAAAAGCATTGTAACACGTTTCAACTCCACCGTCGAATTCTGCACAGAAAAGGTTTATTGTAAATTGTCGGCGTGTCTGTTAATTAATACCGGCCTTTTTTGGCATATTGAGGAAAGTAATTGCGGGTACATAATTCCAACAAAAAAAACAACACACGAACGGCCATGTCTCGGGTATCCCAGATTTAATTGCTGATTAAGAATATAATTTATAAATATCAACGTATAGGATATAAATTCACAACATTCGCTAAAAAGTTTTCCATTCCAGGAAACACTGAAAGGGCTAACAACTCCATCATTAGGTATGTTTTTGGGTTGTTATCGGTCACTTTGGAGGACCTGCTTAAATGTAGAGCGCTATGTTTATTTCATAAAATTATCACAGAGCAGGATCCAGGCTACCTGTTTAACAGACTCGAATTCTCAATGTCAAATGGCAACCAGAATATTAAAACTATGCGACACATATCCCTAATGTCTGAATGTCATTTTTTGTTTTCGCAATCCGATAGTGGAATTCCATCCCCGTCCTTCTACAGACTACACAGAATTCTACTCGCTTTAAGAGAGACATTATGTTGCACTACGCACAAGGTTATGCGAACGACACTTAGTTGTAATTAGTTAATAAGTTGTTGATAAGTATAAAATGGTAATTGGTGCATACTTCTACCTCATATAAGCTCCGAGCTGGAAAGGTGGGAGGCACTTATGTTAATTATATTTATAAGTAACCTGGAAAATAAAGAAATAACTAACTAACTAACTTCCCACAAACGAAATAGTTGGCCATCCATATTTACATTAAGTATTTATGCAACTTGAATGGAAAACTGATAAAGATGATGCCGTCCTTCACAAGTATATATATATCGTTTCACAAGTAACAAAATTTCATGTTACATATGTATAAATGCCGATTAAGACATGAAAAATACCAACAAGCTCTTTTCGATTATATCCACTCCAAGCATTGTATTTAGCACAACATACTTCTCAACTAACGAGTCTCGCACATGTTTTCATCATGTACTTAAAGCCCAACTATCTATGGTGTGGTGTACAGTAGTTTCATATACAACACCGATCTAATTGCACTCACACTCTAGCCAAACCTTCTAATAGCCATGCTATTCCAAGTGTGTGCGTGTAAGAGACATAATAATATAATAAGGTGCTAGCAAAATCGATACAAGATTCCAATGCGAAATATATAACACATAAAACGTTGTAGCTTATCTCGAATATCTTGGTCACATATCTGCACAGTTTTCATCGTTATTTTTTTATACCCAGTCACTCCACGCACACTCTTTAGATATTTTATTTTGTTCTTTTTTTATCCTTAAAAATGTGTACAATATATAATAACGTAGCAAGGTCGTTAAAAGCACTCACTTTGATATATCAGTGACCATAAAAATGTACAATATACTCGTGTGTGAATATGTATTTTCCATTTTCATTTTTCCGAAGGGAGTCAGTAAAGCAGACTTATGCCAAATCAAAGGTGCCCTCCACATTCTTACTTTACATAACAATTCGCAATAGCGTTCAATTTAGAAATGACTAATGTTGCACGTTACACAGGGCACCGTCTCATAGACCATATGGTCTTTATGATATTTCAGGAGCTGCAGAGATAAGAAAGATATGGAAGCGGTTAAAATCTTCTCTATATATATGTCCTTCATTTTAACGAATCAAATTTATTGAAGTCAGATTTTCTGAAAATCTCGCAGCATTAGTCGAAACACTGATTCCAATTTTAAATTCGATTTAAACGATTTATTGCCACAGAATGATGCAGAATGAATTAAATGTATGGAAGTACAATGGGTTCTAATGGCCCCCAGCGAACTACCACTTAAACCTAATGTAACCTAAACATCAGGTGAAAGATCGGTACAAGGTTCAAATTATAACTTTGTGGCACTAGTTTCCCGTTTCTTTTTGAGATATTTTCTTCAATTATGGGCGTAACTGTGATCATGTTTTGATAAATTTTAAAATAAAGAGACGTATCACAAATGCCCGCATAAATTAGTTATTATTTTTACCACCACACCATAAATGGTTTAAATTATCACCCAACTTACTAAACGTAATTATTACATAATATTTTTCATCTTTTCCTTAGTAGAGGACATTAAGGACCGGGGTATATATATATATTTGGTTTAGGCTGATTCTCCGACACCCACCAGCTTTACATTTTTTACTGGCAATGATGCTTTCTATTGTAAATTTAACGCAAAATTCTTGTACCGTTTTTTTCCTATTCCAGCTTGCACCAAATAGGTGTAAAATTTTTCGCTTTCAAATTTTGTCCCCATTTTGTACTCCACCTAAATATTCAAGTAGGTTTTAATGAACATTGAACTGTGAGCTTGCCTCTTATCCATTTTAGTCATTTTTAATGCCATCCAGCTCACTGAGGCTTACTTGTTCTGTTGATACCGAAATTAATACATCATTGTTTTTGACCAAGGCAAGGTTTATTACAAACGTACAGAGTGATATAAAGAAGATTCAGAATTTGATTGGATCAAGAAGTATATAAGTACATCAGCGATATTCAATAGTTTCCATACCCATGTTTAGAATAAGTATCAACCTTCGTTCCTTGTTCCTTCATCTAAAGTACTTCATCCATGATTAGAAATCACTGCTAAATCTCTATCTATTTATTGTATTGCTAAGAAGCATCGTCAAACAATCGATTGAAACATTATCATGACGGTATTTTTGTGCCATTGGGAACCAAATAGGTTGTACAGCAGATCTTTTCGTACTGCTTCCCACACCTGCCTGCTCGTGCGCTTTCACTCCACGGTCATACAATACCATTTTGTGTACCGTTTTGTAAAAGTTACTAGAGAAGACGCAATTGTTTATATTCCACGCCCACAGCTTATAAATAAATATGGAGGGTATCTAAGATTTGACTTGAGCCAAATGCATCCATTTTACGTTTTTTATGAGAAATAAAATTCACAATTTCGTTTATCCTTTACGAGAACATGTAAGTGCGTATATATAAAAAATACTTGAAATAATGTAAAAATATTGTGGTAAACGGAAATAAATTGCAAATTTATTATAATATCAACAGTAAAAAGATAGAATGTCACTGTGGATGGGGATTCAGAGAGATGCAGAAAAAATTTATTCAATTTTCTATTTTTCCTTTCTTTCCTTTTCGTTTTTTCTTTGCTGTGATGTTATTAGTATGAAGAAAAGTAAAAGGCGTAGGAACATATCAATAAGAAAATTTTTTTAATGTTTATCTATTAAATTTGAATAAAAAACAAGTAATTTGCAGACACGTCATAGAAAAAAGGCGAACAAAAGCAAAAAAATATCAATTTGAATATTTTGATTTGATGGACCCTTATCCTAAATCTCTTTAATTATCAATTAGGGATGTGACGTTGCGCCCTTTCCCTAATGGGACTGTGTGTTACTTTCAATTTTGAATTCAAATCCTGTAATGGAGGGAGTTTTGTATAAATAAATAAAATGGGTGTGGACGCCACTCAATTCTATCTACATATTTCTAAACGTATTTGGGGTGTTGAATAGTGTTTTAATATCTTCGATTTATATAGGCCCCTCATGTCTTAGAAAGTAATCAATCACAATAGTTTTTCATTGCGATTGGAATGCGCTAGAGTTACTCGCTTTTTCTTCAACTCATTATATTCAGTCATCCCTGCAAATGTTCCAACCGTAGACGGACAAATAAACAGACATATAGACATACATAAACTCGGCTAGAACCCAACCTTGTTGAGAGCTACCCATAACAGCGCCAACGTTATATACCACGTGGTGCAGTGTATAAAAATAAATATATTTAATTCCAGTTAGTGGTTTGTAACTTTGTACAATAATATTGACATAACCTAACCTAACAAAACGACTTGTGTACATATTTCCCCCCAAAAAAAAATCCCAACAAAGTCTGTCTGGTTGCATGAGTTCATCAGAAACTATTTGAATTTTCATGTCTCTGCAAGGCGAAGAAAAAAACACTCGCAGCAATAATAACCGAAATGCCCTTCCCCCCCTTTATAACGATGCGACAACAGCAATAAATAAAAAAGTCAAAACTCAGAAACCCCAGCAAGTGACTAAATACTTGTTAACAGTCAGTCCGTCAAGCAGACAGCAAGGCTGCCGAGCCACCCTTTATGAAACAGCTACATTAGCGTATAAATTGTATTTATTGTACTCGTATATCATGACTCCCCTTTTTCGTCTTCTTTTGTTAATGCGAAAAGGCAAGCACACGCACACGTAGTGTACACATATCACTTGAAGCGTGCAAATGTCTGCGGGTGACATTGCAAACACCAAACAAATTTTATTTGCTATTTTTCAATAATTCCTTTCCGGTTGAGTGGGAGTTGTTTTCACCAAGAAATCTTCATACAAGGGGTTCGACCTTATGGTATTTATACCCACTGATATATCAACTTGTGGAAAGGATACTCACTCTGTTGCTAAACATAAAAGAGAGTTTATTAAAATACATTAATATTATATTGTGTGGGAAAATTGAAAAGGGGGAATTGACACATTTAACGCTTGTGATCTATATATGAACAATTGTTGTAGCATCCACTCCATAATGCTTTATAATAAAGGTATAATATAAATAAATATAATAAAGGTATGCTTTATAAATAAAGGTATAATTTTCCTCGCTCATTGAATTTTTCAAGTGGTTTACACACACACACGTACAATCTTAATCTTTAATTAAATTCATTCGTACGAAAACATTGAAATAATAGTAAAACAGTTTCCACCAAATTGTTACCTTTGGCTACTATTGTGAATTTGTCTAAACATTCAATTATTGGAAACAACTATGAATGGAAGTGAAATTTAATTAATTCCGCATTTTTTCATTTAATTGCTCTTCAAATAGTTTTTCAACTCCGTGCCCTTTTAAGCAGATGTCTAAGCCAACAGTTGTCATTGTGCATTGTATTAATAGTACCAATACTGTACAGGGTGACGAAGATACGATGAAACAAAAAATCACATACACAAAAGTTGTCAGGTCAGAAGAAGGAACATCTAGATCCAGATTGCCATCGTGTAACCCAACGACTTTTGCATTTGAATTTTTCTTTTTTTGAAAAGTTCCATCCTATGACGTTTCCCGACAGTTTCCACCTTTTTCCTCACCCCCTATAAAACTCGTTCATTCACATTGGGTTCATGAACATCCCTATCTTTGTGCCCGTTTTCAAGGATAACTGTCAAAGAGTTGCTTCTTTTATATCCTTGTTTCGCATTCCTTCCTCTCTTTATTGTATTTCAATATTATTTAATATATGATTTCTGTATTGTGAAAGTTATTAGTTTATTGTGCGGACAGAGAGAGGGTGCAAATTACTGCAGCAACTTAAAATTTATGCCACAACAACAAAGCATTTCATTAATATTTTACCACATTCACGACATATATGTACGGCGTACGGACGTCTTCACTGTGGAGTGGTTATTCATTAAGTTAAGTTTTTAGTTTATTACAAAAGTATATATTAACGCTGCCCAGTTCAGCTGAGTTAACATATTAACAAACTTTATTGCTGACTTTGAATTAAAATTCGTTTTTTTACCGTACACTTTGATTCTTAAATAGATTTATTGATGCGTACATAGCCTTAAAAATGTGTTATGATAGAGAAGTGAAGGGAAGAAGAGATGTGAAACAAATGGTTTTTGTATGCATTTGACTTGACCTATCATGGCTTGACCATGACAAACAACATTCGTTTGCAGTATGAATTCAAAATTTATTACAAATCACGTTTAACAAAAATAAATTCGAATGTACTTCACACCTCTGTTTATATTGGTCCCGGAATGAACTGTTTTTGTTGGGGTTTCTTGTTAGGTGCACTAGGCTTTGTATCGTGGGACATAAGTTTGTTGACGCTTGTTGACTGTGGGTTATAAAGGAAAGATAGGTAAATTACTGGACCGGAGTGTTATCAAGCGCCTTGCGAAAACCTCCATTCTTTTAGACTTTTTGGGTAGGTGTCGTCACAGTTAGTAACATGTCGATTCAACGGCATTCCCCTCTGTGATGATATGTCACGGTGCTACCACACCGTGGTTTCAGCGGGTTAAAATCACGCACGTCCGATGCTCGCTACTTACTGCAAATGCGAAATTCGTTAGATTGTCTTTCCATTTTGACAACAAAGAAGCTTAAGGTCGATCAGTTGCGGAGGACCTAATATGACACTTGAAACCAGCGTCATCCCAGACAGGTCTGCCTCTCTGACTGTGTTTCTGTGGAAATGATTCTCCTGGTCACAAATATTTAAGTAACGGTGGAATTTAGGCATTTGTAGTGTGCATTCACGAATTGGTCCAAAGCGAGGCCTTGCTATTAATTGTTATTAAATTATTATTTTCGATAAATGCTTTTTTTTCAGGTATGATTAGTCTTTAGTCTTAAACTCCTTAAAAAACGTAAACATTTTATAGTAAGTTTATTGGATACTGGACGGCTTTAGTTGTTCAAAATGGTTCATTTGGAAATAAATGCCGCTACAATATACATTTGAAAAGGTATGTGGAAGCACTTGAGCACACTGAGTTTCACCAACAGAAACTGCCCAGACTGTTGGTTATATTGTAGAAAAACAAACAAGTAATATTTACAATTGATACTCATACAAATACAGTCATGTGCAAATGAATTAGAACAATAATTAAAACACAATGTGCCATAATACCCCACATATCTGTAAAGTTTATTATAATGGGGAAATAATTCTTATACGATTTGCACAATTTCTTTAAAAATGTTGGAGTATTTTGAATTTAGTATTTTACTACGAGTATACGTACATGTCCTTCACTACTGACGGAACAAAAATGTTCTTGTTTAAATAATTTTAATGGTCAATGTTTTTATATCGTTATATCTCAAGTATTTATAACCATTCATTCAACTCTTCCCACCTATAAAATGTTATAAAGTACTTGAATTGTGCAAGTTTTTATTTGTGTGCGATACGTAATCCCTTCGTTGAGACAACGGGTATATTGAATTTATGCGGATGTTTGTAATTCCTAAATGGCAAGAGCGACACCCACCTTCAATTACTCGGATCGATTCAAAATCAAACACCGAATTCATATAAATTTGTGCGAAAGCTACAAGTCGCATTTTTTGAGCTATTTCAATGAAATTTAATACGTTTTGACGCAAAGAGAAACCTTTTCAAAATAGACCCAATTAAACCACTATTGGAAGCTCTCGCCATATTATTAAAAGAGGCTTTTTATAGCGAAATTTCACAGTTTTTAATATTTTTTGGCAAAATTTAGTGGAGAATGGTTATTTGACTTAATCAGAGTGACTTATACGGCAATGCCTAGCATTTACTAATACCGCTAAACTAATTGTAGCATAATTTGTGAAATCTAGTTGTGCAGGATACTAAATGGTCGGTCATGACTGACTAAAACATCTTCACTTGTTCGTATGTATTCCATTAGTAGAATATTTCAGAGTCGTTTCGGGCCATGTAAAAAGGTATTGACGCTCCACCATCCAAAGGTCTTTTCTACTGTATAGAGTATCCACTTTGTTTCCACTAAATTTTATTTGTATACAAGATTTTTTTTTTACGCACACTATTATTTTCGAAATACTCCAATTAAATTTTTGCAAAAAATACTGTGTTTTATATTTGGTATGTGTGTGAGCTGGTGTTGAGGTGGGTGAGGGTGGATTAAATATACACATGAGTGGCATATAACTGACCGAATAGCTATTACACGAGTATGCGTGATGGCACACGTGCTCCCCTCCAAGTTTGTAACAATTATAAAGCGTTTATTTTAATAAATGTGGTTTTTAATCTTATGAAAATTTAATAAGAACTTAAAAAAAAGTAAATGAACCGCAGTTTGTTTTAATGAAATGGTTTTCTCTCATTGTACGCCCCACCCTGTCCTGATTCGTATTCTGAATAATGCTCTTGATTAGGTAAAAAAAAATGTTTTATATAATTGAGTATAATGGAAAAAATTAACAACTACTCAAGTGGAGGAACGTACAGTGTACGTATATCTCCGTAACTATGTGTGAAATGTATAAATGTTTCCATGCCCACGGATGCCGAGAACATAAACGTACATAAATGAACGGAATTCAAGTTAATTACCACGCACTTTATCAAAACCATTAAGTATTATTTAGCTTACTAAAAGTATTAACTGGTCCAGTTGCAACTCCCTGCCACCACACCACACCATACCATACCATACCATACATAAGAACGCTTATAAAAGGAAATCGTATACAAATGACCTCTTCACTTTGTGAACTGCTCGCTGAAGAATGTTTTAAATAGTACTTGGCATTTGGTTTTAATTTAGCGGCGCTAATGCTTTTTCAAATGACCACACATTTGCCAACAAATTCAGTGAAATTCAGTTTGAAAAGCTTTGCTCTCCTCTGACCATTAAGGACTCTTCCGTTACTTGGCTATAATTATCATCATGTTTATATTACGTAAATATGTCAGAGATATTTTTAATTTTTATATATATAAGCAGACATTAGACGCCCTCCACAAGTATTAAAGGTCGAGGTCAGCACTATAACTGCATTGATATCCCCATACTTGGAAAAAGCTTTGGTCGAATTAGTCAAGTGCCACGACTTCAATTCTTTTACATACTCGTATCTACAAAGTGAAAATGTATGTTACGTGTCATGCCTAGCTCACATGAGTAGATCTTGAGACACGCCTATTATTTACACAACAAAATGCATATCTGGCAGTCTCCCACATGATACAAAATATACCGAGTCTGATGTAGTAAAACACGACATCGTGCCCACCCTTTATCTAGGTTACATTCAAATTAATCTTGGCCACAAGTTTTTACTTCTTTTACGTAAAATACACTCTAGTTTAAGGAAAACCCGTATCCATCTAATTACCTAACATGTACATGTTCATTATTTCGCAATTAAATGCATTTACATAGTTTTTCATTTTTTATTTCAATATATTTTGAATTTCCGATACGACAAGCGCACAGTTTCACAGTAAAAGCTATGAAACTTAAGCATCCAAGAAACATAGATCAAGTTTGCAATACCCTCCAATATACTCTTTAGTAAAATCCATATGAACTACGTTCCAAAAACAAGCAACAATAGCATCTTCGTACAAAACAAGGTTATGTCACCCATAGGATGAATCCAAGACATTTTAAATTATATCATAAATGAGAATTATTATTATCATAAAAAGGAATATGTGTGACTTTTTAAAATTAGTCATTTTCATTTGGGCCACCTTGTGTTGATATTTTAGATAGACACGAAAGAGTGCTACCTCTGGTTGGTCCTCATTCAGGGCAACAACAAAAATCGTCAAAAAGAGAAAACTACGCTTTTAGCTAAAGTTCATCACAGACCAAGTCTGAAGGAATCCTAGAAAATATTAAGAAATTTTCCTGATCGAGGAAGGATATTTTTAACATGAAGTGTCTCAATTAAAATTTTGTTGTGTTTTTAAGGAAAAAGGAGAGGGAATGATTTTTTTTGTTGTTATATTTCTTTAAGGAAAAAGTTTCGTGTAATTATGATTGAATGCAAAGAAAAGAATAAACTGAAGTGTATCTTAAACTCTCTCATTAAGTTTTTGTTCATTCTTCATTTTCTTCTTTAGTTTGCATTTCTCTCTCGCTTTCTTTTGCATACTTGTCTGACATTTTGGTTTTTAAAAGTTTTCATTAAATAATTTGTATTGCACACCCGCCCGCATATCCACAAAAATGCACTTTCTTTATAAGGATATTTGTGGCGTTAGCATATTGCAACTATCACTTGTATATAAATACATGTTATGTACGTGTGTGCACATATAAGGAACTTTATACGCACTTATATATGTAGTCACACCCACATAAAGTGAACTTCATATAAAATATATGACAAGGCAGAAAAGACGCATAAAAGAGTTGTTTAGTAGGCGTACGTACCCTAAGCTGGTGCCAGCATTTTCTAAAAGAGACAAAGAAAACTTTTCTACTGTCGCATATTTTTCTGTTGCAGTGAATTACTAAAGTTTTGCTGTAAAATGCAGGCATTTTCTACTCATCGACTTGAGGAATAGTTTTCTCTAATTGCGAAAATTATGCAGAGAAAGAAACTTGTTGGCACAAGTTCTTAAATAATATTTTGTTGTGTTATAATGTACGTACAAGTACAGTACACTGCTGCAATAAAGCTCTCTGTGGAGTATTCTTCAAGGACCCTCCAAAACATCAGTACATACTTGCTTGAGTTTTGTCAGATATCGCGTGGGTGTGCGATATTTAACGATTTTTAATTTTGCAAAATTCTTCCTAACCCTCTCCCGAAGTTGTTGATAACAGACGCATACGTGTGAAGATCGATGTACATATAATTATCGAACACCATTAATGATGGCATCAGAGGCTTAAGTTTAGCAATGTAATTATAGTGCGTTTGGTCCAGTGCACCTCTAGACGACTCAAGGCGATTGCTATGCCTCAGTGAAAATGAAAAATTGAGTGTAGCAAGTGCTCTTACACAATCGAATGTTAAAATGCATTGAACGCAGAAGCTTTAGTCAGCCCGCAAAGCAATGTCACGTTATTAATTACGCTCACTACATACGCACTTAGATGGTGTACACATGTGCAACTCAATTTATGGAGGTGTTTTGTTTTGTTTTTAACAGTGCATACAACATTCAACCACCACCGTATGGAACACAAAACCGATAACGAGAAGGCAACGGTTTTGTATTGAAGGATTCTTAAAAATGCAATTAAATGGATAAATGCACATGTGCCTGTACTAAGTAAATGTAAACAAAACAAAACAAAATAAAACCAAACATATATGTTATGAAGCTTTGACTTGTACATACAATATAACCGAAGCAATCGCAATCGCAATCCATCGCATTTGCATTTAGGTACAATTTATATGTTTATTAAACGACTGCCATTGTTCATGAGTTTTTATTCTTGATTACATTTTGAAGAATTACCTTACGCTGCATTTGACAACTGATTGAAAATTATAAATACATACGTACACGCTGCGCATGTATGTGCAGTTCCCATCATCATCATCATCATCGTCATCATAATTGACAAAGCTAATCATGCCACAGAAAGAAGAAAATCAAATGCATACAACGTTTGCGTTGTTGAGTGCATGTGTGCTTTACAATGGTAAACGTTGGCTTTTGACAAAATCAAACCATTTGGAAAAACAAACTCTTGCTTTGCGCCTTATTATTACTTTTAATATGTTAACAATAGTTCTCAGTTATAAAAAAAAGATTTCCAGGCCTCGCACCTGTTCCGTTGTATTATTTAAATAAATAACCGAAGAAACCCACCTAGGCACTCGTAGCGCATACAATCCCTTCCACCTTCACTCTTACTCATCTCATGTTGGTTAAACAATTAATTACTATTAATTCTTTTTCATAACAACATATGTTTTTTCAGGCATTTAAGTACATTTTTATACCCATCGGTGGCAGATACACTAAGTTTGTCGTTCCATTTGCAACCCACTTGCTCAGCAACGAAAAACAAAAGCGGACAAATTAAGCTGTAATTTGGTAGAGATACTCTGCGTTTGTAACTGTACGTTTATATTTAATTGGGTGAAACCGGTTAACAGTCATAACTGACACTCAAACACACACAACTGCATGTACGTATAATACTTTTTCCATCAGTAAATTCATAACGAATAATAGACACGCCCACAAGTACACAATGTCTTCTTTGATTAAGAATTCTACCTTGGTTTTGAACTGTGTCTGCCATTTGATTAGATACTGAAAAAGTGCCCCTTTTTACTGCTTGCCACGCCTAAAATTGATGCATTGATGCAGAGGGTACTTTAAAAATTTTATTTGAGAAATGTTCATTTCCTACGTCGCATTAAATCATCAGATCAGCTATTATGCGGTAATTCAAGCATTACAGTGATTTGGTCTATTGTTAGAATGATATGATAGCTGTACAGATCAATTGCTATTTTTATTGTTATTATAAACTAAATTGAAATAATTGGATTGGAATGGAATATGTATGAAAAGAAGAAGTAAGCAGTCTCGTTATAATAGTTGTGCAGTAACCATAATATTCTCTATAACGAATCTTGGTAGAATAAATTTGACACGCTATGGGCCTCAGTTTATTTAACGTAAGGCTTCAGTTTCAAAAAACTTTGGATTTTCATTTGCTATCGAACTTTGTGCATTTCGTGCATTATACGGGATGCTTACTAATCGTTCACCAAGTCCAATTCCTGCAACATATTGAATTTGAAAACGTATTTTCAAATAATGTTAAACACACTAACAGAAAGACAGACACTCACGCAGTTAATTCATTCTTAACAATAAATGATTCTAGCTAATCGGTTACATCTACCAATCCCTCCTTAGCAAGCACCATGAATGAGAAGGAGTTGTAGATTCTTCCTCAAATTTTATTTACATTACAATAATAATGGATGGTGAACAATTTAACAATGAAAGTAAAGTGCCTCCTTTACGTATAACGTACGAGTACCGGAAAAATGAGATGTTGAACCGAAATCAAATAAGTGAAAAAAATGAATTTGGCTTGATAGAAATCTTAAACACCCTCCACCTCTATATAAGGCGTGGCAGCCTCAGGTGGTGTACGAGGTAGGTGTTAATTTACAAGTGGGATTATGCGCCAAGAAGAGTAGACATTACTCTTATCTGACTACGCCCATTTTTGATGCATCAATAAATGCACTAATTGTAAATATGTGTCATTTCATAGCTAAATCATTGTGGATGATAGAGAGCAACCACATGGACATAAGGACGGAAACGACTAGATCGGTTCATATTATGAAGCTAATCAAAAATATAAACACTTTGCAAACGGAATGACAAACTTAGTGCACCTTCGTTCTTAAGGAGGTATTGAAAAAGTCTCTAAATAAATATTCCTTCCATAGATATATAGGTAGAAATATGTTATAATCAACCGCGCGTACACAGGAGATCAGGAATTGTTTTGTTGAACTGTTTGTATTGTATTGTCGGTTGTACTCAATTCTTTGTATCATCAAATCATAACGATATCCTTAATGCAGATAACATAGATATCCTTGAATGGTACAATGGTACAATCGCCCCACGCTACAATTGTTTTTCTAATACTAATGCTTCGGTACATACATTTATCCTATTCCTTTTCTCAAGTATCTTCTTGTTAATGCGCAGACCACACACTAAATGGTAGAGATGATCAGGGTTGGCAACAATATATGGTAGATGTTGGGTCAGAGGGTATGTGCGTTATTATGTTTTGCGTATGTTTTCCACTTGGCTGCTCAATTGTGGTAAATTTTGCAAATAAATGTTGTTTTTTAATGCTTCGTTGTTACATTTTCTGCTCCAAATATACATATATTTGTGCTTGCTATTGATATATTTACTTATCTAAGAAGATAGGTGAGTATGAGCGTGTTAACAAAACATTTTGATGCAATTAAATTTTCAAGTAGCTAGAAAAGCATTAAAAAATATTGGATTATAACGAGATTTCTCGGCATTGTGTGTGGTTTTCTTTTCTTTCACTAATGCTTTAAAGTCTTTTTGTGCTAAAAAGGAAAATCTTCGAAATATCACACCTTTGTCTCTTTGTTATATTGCACCAAAAACAACCAACGACCTCGAAACAGTGAATATTTTCTTCTTTAACTTATTTTTGTCAGAAAAAAATATTATATGTAGGTAAATATGTATAATAACTGCAATAGTTTGTTGGTTTGTGTGAGCAAGTACTGGATTACTCGTTACTTAACACAAGACAACGCTCTTTATCTTAAACAATCAAAATTTTCGCACCCAAACACGCTCTGATTATAAAAAGAGGAAGATAATTATTTTGATAGAATGGCTGCATGGCTGGCCAGAAATGAAGATAAATGTTATGTTTGAATAGTTAGTGATATGATCTGAATAAGTGCTTGTTCTTCAATATTTTTGTATAGCTTCCAAATAAATCGTAGCTACGAAATATACCCACTTTCCACTTGATCAACATCAAAATCCAAGTTGTCCAGCCTGACAGTCTATTATTGTATTGAGTGTGTCAAAAAATACTTTATTAAATGGAATTGGTCAAGTGACATGCCTGCAAATTGACAAAAATTTAATTACTTCGATATGTTGTAAAATTTGCGAATTAGTGCATTTGTCACGCCTACAAAAACTATATGTCATGATTAAATGAGGGCAGAATTTCATACCTGCATCGTCCAGCGTTTATAAAGGGTATTTCTCATTTAACCACAAGCAGGAATTCACAGTGGCTCGATTCTTTTGCATGTTGTAACCAATATAACTTCGAGATAGTACCTACCTAGATACAACTGTAAGTATTGACAAGAATACTCCAGACAGAGTGGTATTTGAAAGTGAACCGGAAAAACGGCGCACAAGAAGGAAACCGAAACATCTGTGGAGGGATCAAATGTTTAATATCCTGCAAGGACTTGATGCACGAAATTGAAAGAGTCTTGAGGAAGACGGAAGCGCATGGCGTTCTCTCAAAGATTTTTCATATTATTGATGCTTTCATGTAAACTTATTTACAAGTGAAAATTTTACAGTCGGTCCCACCCGTCCATTTACTATCTTAGACCACTTAGTTATTAATTATGCTACAATTAGTTTAGTTGTGTAAATTACTTCGAGATTCCAAATAGGTCCTTTTCGATCGAAATTTCGCACAACCAAATATTAAGTCAATTAACTAATTTTTACGCACTTTTGTTAAAAATATTTAAAATTACGATTTGTTTTTATATAAAGACTTGTGTGGAAATAAATATGATCTTATATGGGAAGGCGTACTAAAAATGGTCAGATTTGGTCAATTTTTAATAGGGTACTTGTGTGGGCTAATATATGACCTTGTACCAAATTCCATCATAATCTGGAAAAATGCAACCTGTCGTTTGCGCCCAAATTTACATGGACAGACAGACAGATAGACAGACAGACATGGTTATATATATTCAGATTTTGATTCTAAATCGAACGGATTTTACAAACATCAGCATAAATTTAACATGTGGTATAGGGTGTACATGCATATTAAAATGTTCACTTGACATATAATGAATAAAGTAATTATTTGAAAATGAAATCTCATCAGTATAACAATAACGACAATATGACGGTAACAACAAACGACAAACGACAACACGTACTTATTTGTAAATTGTGCGTAAGGGGTTACACAAATTTAACCATATGTCTCAATCCTGTCAGAAATTGTCTTTTTCGGCTTTCTTCTCTACACTGACAACGTCTTTAATAACATTTTTAAATTGTAATTTGTTACTTATTAAATAGTAGCCCTTCTATTGTAATATCCACACAGCACGTGCTGGGCCCCTCTCTACATTTGTTGATATCACCAAGCCAACTGAACAATGATATTCAAAATAGAAAAGATACTATCTGACACCCCTTCTCCACCACATTTCTTTCTCGCTGTGTCATTCTATTGGAAATTCTCGCCTGGTTCGGAATTAATCCCATTTCAAAGAGATTACTGTCACCAAAACATATTTCCCCTCACGCATGGTGACGTATAAACAAATTAAAAATTATTGATAAATTTCCACCAACAAATAAACGACCTGCCTGCCGTTAAATATTAAAAGTGTCTGTTGCTCTAAACTTTGCACTTCATTTGTTGTTGTACATCTTCACACATACACGCCTAATGGCCGTTTTTAAGAATGAAAAACGTTTCATATTTATGTAAGCTTTTGTTGCATACAAGAACTGTTTGTATACATAAAGAGTAACTGTACAATATCGCCACACCAGCACCACGCACCATACGCCAGATTCGCCATAGTGAGCATGAGTTTATTGTAGAGTTTGTGGGTTGTCTGTGAACAGTTTCAATGGTCAAAACAATAAAGTATACTTGTTGGTGAATAGAAAGTTTTTGCAATAAATTGTCGATGATTTCTGTTTGTGAGAAAATTGTTTTGAAAGTTGAACATATTTTATGTTGCAGTGTCTCTGAGATGTGCTCTTGGCGTAGTCGTTTACATACAAACAGTGGCCTTACTCCTTCACCCTGAAACCTGATTGTATTGATGCGATTATGAGTGTGTCATTTTCAACGGAGTGCCACGGTCTGATCAAATATAAACTTTTGCGTTATATTTTTAAGATATTCAGAATTCTGAATATACGGCTTAGGCTTAGCGGCGCTCTCTTCTGCAGCAGTGCCGTTTAGCAGTTTACGCAGTTCAATATCGAAAACTTATTCTCAACTTCAGGTCATTGCATAATTTTCTTGTTTTTCCAAAATGTATCCAAAAGTTAGCTTTGCATAGTGCTTCTTAAAAGGTGCGAATATGCTCTGATGATTTATTGATAACTTTGTCAACTTTCATTCATCGCACAAAAGCAGGTTTGAATGTATTACGTATCAACATGCGAGTCAAGTTTTATAAGTTTTTTTGTAAATTGAGGCCGCGTCTGATATCCGAGCGCTATTTTTGGGAACATCGATGGATGTTCCCCATCTTATGTTGAGGATGAGAAAAATATCAGTTGTAATCGTGGTACTTAATCTATTTTGGCCAATTTAAATGTGAACCTCAGATCTAAGTTTCGGCGTCCAATGCACGAGTAAGTTAGGAGTTAACTATACTTTGCAGGGTGCCTCCTTCCAGACACATTGGTCGTAACACTTCGTAATAATAATAATACGAGTTCACGATTAGGTTCATATTCATCTGTTGTCGAGAATGTTTTCATGTGTCGCTTGTTCTGACTCTTTCATGCAACGCAATAATATAATAAAATATATAAAGAGTCCATTGTTCATTAATATTGTTAAAAGTTTACTCTTTACCTTAATGAAACAAAAAAAAAGAAAAAGTTGATAACGCATAAATTTATTGTTCGGTTATTACCTCATCCTGGGCACCTACATACAACATCAACAATAGAAAATAACGATATAACAATAGTTACACATCTCTTGTATTCTACCGAATCTAAGGCCTCATACCATTACGTAATAATCAGAAATTTCTGGCAAAGAAAGTGTACTACTGTACTGTACGTACAGACACATACACAACGCACAACGCACAACGCACAACTGCATCTCCATGGTAAATTAATTTAGCAATTGTATTCATTGGAGTTATTTGCTGTCAACTGCAAAACGTTTGTGCGGGCAAAAAGTCAATTGTGTGTATGTTTTGAGGATACCACAGTAGATAGAGCGGTTAAGAGAGAAAGGATTACACCCACCCATCTCCGCTTTCGCAGGTATTGAAACCTTGCCAACAATTGTTTTGTCCATTCATAAGTATGGAGCACACAAACAATCTGTAGTTTATAGGTAATACAACTACAACACAAGTGTATAAATAAGCAGGCATGTATGCACTTATCATCCCATACATGTAACATTTGCAGAGGAATAGGTGATACCTTCTTATCGTGGTCGTATGTATGTATGAACGTTCCGTGATAAGAAGAGACGTATATATCTGTGAACAAACGCTTGAAACGGGGTAATAAGCCACTGGATGTGTTTGAGTATTGGTGTTATATTAATATTCTGTTGCTGCAATTTGTAAAGGTCACGAAGCAGTTCAAGCTTATGCCAATATTAGAGGTGGGTGGGGAGTGTGTGCTATTACAACGTTTAACCACTATTTCTCTCCGCACAATATTTACCTATTTTCAAGTAACTTCTTTTGTGCTGGTCTATTAATAAAGCAAATGAAGTGTGTATTCGTACCACACGATGATGCACACTTGTGAAAATATGTGGCGTCTGGGTAATAGGTTACAAGTGTGCATGGCGTTTATTCATTATTCCAATTATTTAATAATTATTACAAAGTCAAAGTCGACACTTGAAAATTACCGTAAAATCAGACTACTTCCCCTGGGCTTTGACCCCGTTCTCATAATATTATACACAACCCACATATACCTACATACAAGAGTGTTTGTTTTGCATATGTGTGGTACGCGTGTTCCTTCCATAGTCACAGAGCGTGCACTGTATGTTATAATACCTTAAACGTATATCATGGTTGCTGTCTGTTTTTCATAGGCTTTGGAGAGGGAGAGAAAAAATGGGGCATTGTTTTTGGTTTTACATTGTTGTGTGTGCATGACAACAACAAGAACAACATCATGCACACAAATATATTGT
This sequence comes from Ornithomya fringillina, assembly GCA_963978525.1. Taxonomy (NCBI): domain Eukaryota; kingdom Metazoa; phylum Arthropoda; class Insecta; order Diptera; family Hippoboscidae; genus Ornithomya; species Ornithomya fringillina. Next base: position 17,428,190 of record OZ021691.1, on the reverse strand, counting down.
ATTAGGTTAAGAGTTAATATTCAAACCACTAATACCTCCCTCTCCCCCTCCCCTTCACCCCATTCCACTTTCTATCAGGATACATGGATGATATACGTATGAATTGAATACAAAAGGACAATTGTTTTTAAGTTCACTAATTTACTCTTCTCAACGGAAAGAAAACTTGTTTCCCAAATTGAAAATTTCGCTCATTCATTCGGTAGTTGAACATGAACATGAAAACCAGATTATATAACTTACATAGCTTTACGCCGATTTTGGGGTAATAATTATATTGTTATTGTTGTTAAGTGGTGCATAGGTAGTGGTAGGTGGGGTTTTTGCAAAGCCTTACTTACCATATAATCCCAGCCGTATAAGTGTACGGCATTCATTCACACAACATTGCACGGATACGCGACGTTGAACCAAACAGTTACACATTCTTTAAACGTATTTACACTTACGCGCAGCAAGGCAGGTACTTAAGTGCGTTAACCAAACTAGTATCGTAAATATTCATTTCATTCATTATGTACGTATTGTATGATTTATATCATATGGACAAAGACGGGTTATTAACTAGTTGGTCTGCTGTAATTGTAACTATTCAATTATAAATATATACTTTACAGTGGTGGTCACTTGAATAGGTGAGAAAACTTTTTAAATTACATTTATCTTGCTGCCTTAATGTCTTTTAATTTGCGCTGCAAAGGGTAAGAAACTCCTAAATAGCCACATCCACCCTCATATATACCGATCGATTCAAAATCAAAATCTAAATCAGTTAAACCATATCCGTCTATCCGTCCATGTACATTTATGCGCAAATTACTTTTCGAGATATATGGATGGAATATGGTTCGAGGACATGAATTGGCCCAAACAGCAACTTCATTGAAAATGAACCGCATCATACCATATATACTTGGTCCCGACCGGACAGACGATCTGATGGTCATGATTAAATCTATTCAGATTTTGATCCTGAATCGATCGATATAATTAACTATGTTGTAAAAATATAGGGTGTAGCCCCCACCCATATTTAGCACGTCGATGGCTGTGAGATTTTTTTACCGATTGTGGGCGTGGTTGGTAACCACTATCCGGGCACGAACTAAGAATGACCTCAGTTTAATAACTCAACAATGGCCAAAGAAATACGAACACTCGGGCAACTCAACACCGACACAGATTTACTAGGTAACTGTTTAGGTTTACTATAAATATTACAACTGTATAATTGTAACAATTATCTACAATATTGGTCGTAATATATCAACGTCTATTTCTTTCCAATTGAAACGCATTGAGTTATTCAACGACTTACAAAGACACCACCTTTAATCTATTACATATTTCGAAAGCGTATTTAAACCTGAATTTAATTAAAATTCAAAAACGTTATATAGCTCACTGATGTGTGTGCAAGTATGTTTAAGTTTTAATCACTATAACTGCAAGCGTCATATGAAGGTTGTTCACACAATAAAGTTGAGGCGATACTAGTTATAGGCAAATGCCGAATATTTTACCCTTTAAGGCTTAAACGCCAAAATGTGCATGAACGAAACTACGAAACTACCAAAAAATGTCTCTCCATCCAAACCTATGCGGAGCATAAGATTTATCGTTTTATCGCATGGCATTCGAATCACAACACGTCCATATAACGCCCTCTTATTTGTAGGGCACCCATATGTTGTAAGTAATGACTTGATGAATATTTAACAATAAAATAATGTTACAGCCCCTGTTACAGTCATTTAATGGGGAACTGTCTATAAAGGTTTAGAACAGCAGTGTAACCGTACTTAGTAGTTGAAATTCGTTTGAAGCGAGCAGTTAGTTAAACGTGTGATACAAAAGCACATTCAAACAAAAAACCATGAATCACATCACGCGTAAGCATGTCTTGGCAATGATACTTATTGTGCGTACATAAATAATAATTTAAAATTAAATCGATTTCACATGAAATAACAACAAAACATTTACAGCTTTCTATTAACAAATGTTCAGGCTTGGATCAGCTCTGGCAATTACCCACACATCATACTTTGGAGCAGGCACTAACAGAGTGCGCTATAAGCTATGACGTCTTCAACCTGTTCAGTGCGAATGATATGGAATGCAACGAGAATATATCCAAAGATATTAAGTGCGTCGCTTCGAAATTGGACCTTTGGCAAAACGATCAGGGCTTCAGTAGCAAACGCTTGGCGAAAATGTTCAGCAAACATGGAATGGCACTGGAAATCCTTACTGTGGTGGACTATTGTAATGCGAGCACATCACAAAAAGTAGACAAATGGGCATGTGAAGCTTTTCGCTGTTTTAGCCGCGGTCGCTTGGGCATATGGATGAATCGTTATATTAAAAATTTATATAAAGTAAAAAATGAGCCAACGTTGCAGTCGGTCTAGTTGACACATTAAGTGCACAAGTGCACAGTGGTCAATTTGATGACAAAGATTTTTAGACTAAGTCAACATTTTGAAATGTGCCAAATTTTGCTACATATTGAATCAATTTTATGAACAGGTCCTCCACAATAAATATAGACCGATTCGGTATGAATTTCTTCTTAAGTTTGTGCGGATTTTTGAGATTCCTAAACGGCAAATGCCACACCCACTTTCAATTATACCGATCGGTTCAGAATCAAAATCTGAATCGATTTAACCATGTCCGTCTGTCTTTTTATTAGATATTTCAATGAATTTTGGTACAAGGGCGGGTATTGGCTCAAAGAGAAATCCTTTAAAAAAGTGGACCGAATTGCATCATTTTTAAAATTTAGAATATTTTTTGACAAATTGGAATATTTTTTGACAAAAACGGGCTTAATATGTGGCTGTGGCAAGTTTGGACCCATTTTCAAAACTCCTACACTTTTATACAAACACAACTAAACTAATTGTAATTATGGAGCTAAGTGGTGTAGGGTGCTAAATGGTCGGGCATGATCGACTATATAACTTATTCATTTGTTTTTCTTTAGTTTTAAAATTATTTTGATGACGTTTTCTCCTGTCATGAAACTGCCGGAAGTGAGTTTTGTTTGTACGTTCTATTGTATCATGTGAGTAGTGTCTTACTCGTCGTAAATTATGGAAAATTGTGGACATTTTCAACATAATGTGTATAACGTGATATATAAGAAAATTGAAAATGAAATTTATTTACCACATTTTTACTTGGAAGCCTCTAACTCTTATTCAATCATGTTGAGCTTCAAAGACAAGTTTAGGTTTAGGAAAATATTTATTTAGCTTGATTCAATTTATACAAAACATCATCAATGCGCAGCCACACTGTGCTTGACTAAATGCAAGTTGTTCTTAATGAAGCACACGCCGCCACGATAGGCCCAGGTGCAGGCATCGGTACCTTCAGTGTTTTTGTCGGCACACTTCTCAATCTTTTGATGCGTCTCATCGTTGTGGTCGATCTCCTGATTATTGCCCAACAATTGATGATGAATTTTATGCACATTAAAGCCAGTGTGTTCGTCAAAGAAACCGAATTTTTCAAACATACACTTCATATAGCAATGGGTCACATGATCATCAGGATATTCCCATTTCTTGTACTTCTCCACCACTTCGGCGGGTACGTGCAGTTTAGTGCTGCACTCATCGCGGAATTTCACTAAATCCTCATGCGTTTTTATAGTGTATGTGTGCTCATGATCAGCGCTGCCATTGGCCTGTGAGTACTACAAACATATACAGAAAACTTTTACTACGTAATGATTAATTTAATGCAAGTGCAAATGTTTCTCTACCAATGCTGTCAAAGCTAATATCACAATGAATACTTTCATTTTCAACAGTCTGTTATTCTTCTTGTTCCAATCTCAATGTACGAAATACTACTGAACACTTGGCCTAGCAGGAAGCGATGTTTTATAGGTTTTTCGATTCTATCTATCCACCATCCACCATGTATGCTAAAGGTTATCAACAAACAAACATATATCAGTCATATAGAAATTAATTAATTTTTTTTACGCGATTACTTCAGGTTTGATGTCAAATATTCACTTTCGCTCAAACTGAGATCCATACGACCATACGGCCGGCATGTTTATCAGCTATTCCAAACATATTTAAACAGCAGCAGCTGTTGCCTTTACTTCAAGGAGATTACAGAAATTATGTAAAATTATTGTTTACAGTTTCACATTGATAAGCGTTTAATTGATTTATTATTTGACGTTAGTGTTGTTGTTGTTGTTGTTGTTGTTGTTGTTGTTGTTGTTGTTGTTGTTGTTGTTGAAACGTTATTGTTATTATTGTTTGCGTTTTTACAAATTTCAAATTTAATGGACCATACCACGGCCCCTGTTTACTGTTATTTCTTCAGTTCAATAAAATTTTCCTCTACTGATAAATTGCCAGCGGGTAAGTATGTGTTTATATGTAATTTAAAGTTTTGGAATTCTTCCACTTAATTACACCCGCAGTTGTGTGTGCATTTATATATCCGAATTCCATCTTAAACGTAGACTCCAACAGCAATTAGTTACAAACAAACAAAAAATTTATAGTAAAACATTTAAATAGATTTACATATTGTAATAACGGGGTGTAGCAAACTATAAGTAGCGCATTTCATTTTATTAGATTGTTTAAATACTAGCTTCACGTTACGCGTGCACAGGCCATTAGTTTAGCTAACTAATTGCATTTTTTCAGTGCCAAAAAATGAATGACATTTATAAAGCGGAGATTGCTAATCAATTTTAAAATAAATCAAAGCACAGAACAGTATACAAAGGTGGCAGTCTCTTCATAACTAGTAACCAGCAGAGATGCGTGATGTACTCACTTGGTCAAGGTGTTTGCAACACCCTCAAGGAAGCTTCATATTCTCAGCCCTAACATTGATATTGCAAGTTATTCTGTTAATTCTTTAGGAAGTGTAACGGAATAGTTACCTTATGATCACTCCTACCCTCTATATACAACATCAAAATATTCTTATATCAAAGCAAACCACTCGACAAACATATGAGGAGATTTCATTACTTTGCACGGTCGCACATTTTGAGACATTTGTAGTTTTGTACGTAGGTTCCCCTTTAAATTGAGCGAAATCGATTCAAAGGCACGCCCACAATTGACAAAAATCTTAATCGTAAAGTTAAGGTTACGACGTGGACATGCGTAAACTATAGGGGCCGCAAAGTACCTGCCACTCTCACTGTTTGTTCGTAGATTTGGCGGGTATTTAAGAATAAATTTAAGCCAATTATCTAATAATTTGCTCATGAGAATATCTTTTCTGTTCGTTATTTTGGGTAAATATTCCTAAAATTTTGGTGTAAACAACATTGCATTGCTTGTGCGTATAATAGAGATTTCAATAATTCATTTTGAACATGTAGTATTTAATAGTATTTAATTAAAAGAAATGTTAATTTAATTAATCACACACACTGATGATTCGAGTTATTAAATGACAATGAGTGCCCTCAAGTAGCTATTTTTTTCTTCAATGATTACGATCTATGGTTATGTGGGTTATATCGCAGCGCCTACATTCTACAAGATGTTGTTGGCTGTGCTTTGATAAAGAAGAAGAATTTCACCTCACTTTGTGAGCGACCTCTAGTAATAATGATAACAAAACTATTCACAGATAAATTATACAAGAAGATGATTCATTTTTCTCCATAATCATATTTATTGTGTTGTTCAACGAATAAGAGTGAAAAAGGGAAGTTTACTCACAAAGGCGAAAGCGCACCTATGTTTGTTCAGACGCTGTTTATTTATTTTAATCCACACTCACATATATTTTACTAATGAATTCCCTTCGTGAAATGATATTAGTGAGAAAACTACTTCGTTTCAAACGTAAGCTAAATAAATATTGTATAATGTATCTATACTCACATAAAAACTTGAGAGTAGTTTTGGAAAGCACAACCGACAGACACAACAGCGAACTTCTCATTAAATGTACTTAAGTACTAATTAACAAATTATCGTGATTAGTTAAGCCCTATTATAACCGTAAACGTGCTGAACTTTTCCTGTATGCAAAATATCAAATACGTACAATCAATCATAAATCATCTTTTTATCGCAATCGAGATGTACAATTGAATAAGCAACCTTGAGCTCTGCCAGGCAATGTCAATATATTTACAAAAAACAAATTTTAACAAATAAACAAACAACGCTAACTGTGGCACGACTTGAGTAATGAGAACCGAAAAGTTAAATTCCCCATATCAGGCACCCATGCATATAATTTAGCGGGTGCATGAGTCAAAACATCCACACACAATGTATGCTAAATACATTCTTCGTGCTCGTACAAGTTCACGTTAAAGTCATGATTTTGTATTTGAATGAAGCCAATAAAACTGTTGGTCATAACCGAATGGCGCACAGCCTTAAGTACTGCCCACCACCCAGGGTAGTTGTGCCTTAAGAAATTCACCATTAGAAGTAACGTTCTCTTGCACTAAATGATTGACGTTTAGGGAAATTTTTAAATGTGCCACATTAATGTGTTTCTTGCTGTAACCATAAGTTAACACAACTGAAGCATTGTAAATAAATTAACTCATGGTATTTATTTGTTGTTTTTGTTTTTCTTTTTTGAGACCCACAAATAAACGAATGCACTATCAATCAATAATAGAAAGTCCTGTTGTTGCTTTTCTCTCTTCGTTTTTACAAATTATAGTAATTTTCAATTTTTATACCCTACACCTAAGATGGAGAGAAACGTAGGTTTATCGTTATGTTTGAAATAATGAGAAGAAGCCATCAATGGTCCGTCTGTATCAAAATCTGATTCGGTTAGAGGCACCTGTCTGTACGTGAACAATTATTGAACTTAAAATTTCATCCAAAGTCACGTCTCCTGAAACGCGGTGTCTCACGGTATAATTGCGCAGAGCGGACGGGCTTATGCTACAGATGCACACTATTAGATGGCACAATCAGGTACCTGCCGCGCCCACATTTTGTATATGGATGTAAAGTGTCGTAAAGATTTGGTCGAAGCCAAATTTGAATTTTTTTCGCTTCTTTTCCATGTACTTACATTGAATGGGCATTTACCAATGGAGTGTTTTTATGCACTTCCATCCTAATTCAAACACACTCGTACTCACATTCATCAAAAAAATATATTATATTCGATGCATCATTAGGCGAACGATGACAAAACAAAAACCTCTTCTCCAATCACGCTTATACCCATTTTCATGATTATGGTGATAACAAACAAAAAGCAACAGCAATAATGATTATGATTAAGTCGTGTGTTCGGTTGGTTTTTGGGTTTTTGCAGTTATGCTTTAATCTCTCATCTGCGAGACGTAAACTTAAGATTAACACAATTTGTAGCAAATAGAAGGAAAAGTTGACGTAAAACAGAAACAAAAATAAAAAAGGCACTTTAGCAAAAGCAAACAAACAAATGAGGTTATTATTGTTTGTTTGTGTATTTTTTCGCTTTCATGTACGTATGTACAATATTTAGCATTTCTTAATTTCATTCAAAAGAAAGTGAAATTTCTTATGCTAATACAGCAGATTATAACAAATGGTAGAGAGTGGTAGAAATTGTTTTATTTATATTATTTTATTTAAAAGCACCCAAAATTAGTAAATTCGGTTAAAGCTGCGCAAGAATTGTTTAAAAATATCCATAATAGGTGACGTCTATTAATAGCATGCATGGGGCGTGTATATCTATACATTTTAGACTCCGATCGTAACTATCAGAAGGGACTCCATAGAGTTTATATGTGTGATTAGCATCAATGTCTGATTCGACCGGCACATGTTCGCCCCGGTCCCGTCTATGGCTGTAAAAGTTGAAATATAAAGCTGACATACTTCCTTTATTATCTATACACAATTTTACCAATCGATATATGGCCACGCCCGCAACTAATGAAATTAATATAACGTATATCTATTGAAAATGGGTGGAGTTGCATAATGGACGCGCCCACGAGACCTGCGTTTTGTGCAGTATTCGACTCCCAAGTCAAGCGTAGCATTAACTTAAAACTTTGAAGTGTAGAATCAGCCCAATCAATGTCCCCATATGCCAAAGTACTCGTAGCTTTGTTGTTACATTTCAGCCATGGCATGGATATGAAGTAAGAATCTTCTCCCTGGCAGCACAGTATTCGATAATATACAATTAACAATCGGGCAGGCAATCAAAGCTATTAACCTGAATAATTTCCAGAAGAAACTTGAGCTCATGTGGTTAATGATTAAAAAACACTTTGCTTTCGTTTTCTAAATACTGGAACCACCCTCAACATTGTGCCCCAGTTATCTAATGATTGCATGTTTATACATGTGTGATGGATAACCGGATATTTTAATACTCAGCAAACAAACATTTACAAATGTCGGCAGCGGAGGCTGTTGGAGGAAAATGGAAGAAGAGAGGAAAAAAGAGAGCAACCTGCAAAAGTGTGCCAAACAAACATGTACGTGTACTTGCATACAAATGTTTAGTACTTTTTTGCTGTTATGTTGGCCCACCACCATACGTGAACTAGAACCTACTCGTTTAAACAATGTAATCATATACATATACATCATACACACGTACGCGTGAACAAGTGCAACTGCTCAGCCCTCAGTTAAACAAGATGACGTGTGTGTTGCAGTTACTTACCGACTGACTGTTTGATGAAAAACTGACTACAGCAAACATAGAGCTTATGAGTGTACAAACATCGTCATCACCATCACCATCACCATCACCATCACCACCGACTGACCGATTGGCAAATCAGGCTGAAATATTACATGTCATTTCTCTACAAACCTTTTTTTGTACGAAACGTTGTAAACACAGTTGAACTTTACAGAAGTTATGTAGGTCACTACACCGCAGCCCAAAAGGAATGCTTTCCGCGTAAACATCACAATATGTGTCAGAATCTTTAATCAACGTATTGTGCTCTGCTTTCTAAAGCCTTCATCACCATAAACAATGACTGGGCATTCTTTTTCACTATTCAACACAGAATAACTGAGAATGGTCCAAGGCGAAGGTAACTGACTTTCTTATGGTGGTTAGTTGCAATTAGGCACGTACACGAGGCGGTGTCTGTTGTTAAACGTTGCACACATTAATAGATGCTATTTCCCAATTTGTTGGTAACATGCAATGACCAGGTGGTTCTTGGATTATCCTGTCTCATCAACACAAATAACTTTATAACGAAGAAGGAGAAACGTTAACTAATTTATGTTTAGTTTTCAAACATTTTGATCTTATTAAGGATGGCTCGATCATGCATAAGCAACGCGAACCCCACCTGACAGGTCTTTCTTACCACATTGCAAATGGCACGTCATGAAATTTTGAACTTGAATTTGATTTTTCATTTCACACACTTCCCAGTCACCGTCATTTGGGTTTTCATGTTAATCTATCTGTACTTCTCTGGCTGTACACCGTACACAGCTTTCACAAGGCGCACACATAAAAAAACATAAATTTACTTTAACTGAAATCGGCATAAATGTGTTGTAATTGTGTGTGTTTGTGTGTATATTACTTTCTAAAACTAAACAAATGTAAAGATCAAGTCCTCTAACGAAGTAAATCCCCTTACTAAGGCAAAGCAGAGCAAAACAGAGCAACACACCAACGCTAAGAATCTTTCGCTTGGAGAATAACTATAACCGATTAATCATTGATCTCATTTAAGTTTAGCTAGCCACACGAAGGGGTGCCCACAGTTTTGATTTAAGCACTTGTTTAGAGACAATCGGTTATAATTTTGAATGGTCACGGTTGCATATTGGTCACCAACACCTTTCGGACCGCGTGATGATTAAGTTTGGTATTCCGCATGCAACACCCAAAAGGAGGCATATTTCTAAGTAAAAAACCAAATTTTGACAGATAATTGATTACGCCGCCTAATAGTGCATGCATTGCGTAGACAAGTTTTACGCTGAATACGGTTTTTGTAAATTGGGGGCGTGTGTGAACATACATTACTACATCGACTCAGGTTTTGATCCTTCTCAACAGTATGTTTATTCTTTATGGGGTCTCTGACGCCTCATTCTAGCTGTTACAAATGGAATGATAAACTTAGTATAACCCCATCTTATGTGGAGGGAATAATTAAATGCTGACCGTCAAAACGGTTTAATTATTAAAATCAAAACAAACGAAAACGTCACAAACGGTAACTAAAGCAGTAGCGACGAAAAAAATCTCATGAGCAGAACGTTGCCCACAAGGCGATTGGGAAGAAACGAAAAAAAAAAAATTATACTTACTTGGTAATGATGGCAAAAGCAACCAAAACAAAGTCAATTTCTGCTTAATAGCGCGTTTGTGTGCATGTGAATGACTGGCTGTGTGCTTTTCTATTCCAAGTGTATGTTGGTTGCAAAAGAAGGTATAAAAGGTTCGTGCTCCCGTCTAGCGGTTCAATCGTACGCGAGCTATCTAAGTGAGTGAGCGTTTATCGTTTTGGTTTTCTCGTTTACAATTTTATCTAGTTTATATATATTTTTGTTTTTCGCCTTCACAACAAAACACTCTTGCAGTGTCAGTGTCTATAACATTAACTGCGGTTGTTGCAGTCTTTCATATTACCATAAAGAACAGAATATAAAACTTCTATGCACTTAGCTACAACAACAACTAGTAATAGTAGAGTATCTATGTGTGTGTGCGTTTGCATTTGCGTTTGCGTTTGAGTTTTCAAGATATTAATTAGAAAGGCATTTGGGCGAGACCAGAGCCACGTGTGGTGTGGTTTACTATTGCAACCAAACAAAGCATCAACTCCTGTGCTTTCTTATATATTATCAATAATAATAATAATAATAATAATAATAATAATAATAATAATAATATATTCTTATATATTATCAATAATAATACCAATAGCGGCAACAACAACAGCAATAATAACAACAACTATAAAATTTGACATTGTGAGTTATTTTAAACTGAATGCATTGAATATTGCCATTGAAGGCAATTGTGTAGAACGTACAACAGCAACAACAACAACAAGAACAACAAGAAGAAGAACAACAATAATAATAATAATAACAACAGTAACCGCTTTATAAATGTTAAAAAGTGTTCGTAAAGCTGGAATCCAGTTGGAATACTAATCATTGGTTACATTAAAAGTTTATGGAAGAAAAACGCACCAAATATAGTACAACAAAAACAGCAATTATATAAGGAACAAGCAACAAGCAATAATAATAATAATAATAACAACAACAACATGTGTACGAAGGTGAATAATCACACTCTCATTTGCATACATATCCATGCCCATGTGTGTGTGTTTGTATTTTATTAAAATCAATGACTAGCGCGTAGGGTGTGTGTGTGTGTGTATGTGCACTTCTTATGCGATAATGTAATGCAGCAGTGCAGTCCAAGTATTGTAATGTGTTAAAAAAGCGATGGTATGCAGTAAACTGCATTACCTGCCTTGCACGGTTTTGAATTTTCTGCGTTGGTTTGCAACTTTCAAAAAACGTAAAATTTTCGCATACTGTCCTTCTAACAATCCATTCTGCGTCCGTTTTCAGCATATCCGTCACAATATCAGCATCGGGCAGAACTTTCCGAATGTATTCCGCTTGAACTTGAACTTTCCACCACAGTCTCTCGCTCCATTATTATCATTAAATTAATTCTAGTTTACTTTACTTTTACTTCACACAACAAGCCATTCGTACTGAATATGCAGTTACGAAGACTACAATAGAAAAAGAGCCAACTTGTAATTTGCACTGCTTGTCATTGTAATTGTCGAGCAGAGAACCTGCGTTGGGATGGTGTACGAGTATTCTGTTTAAGGGCGAACATGCGCAACTCCTTGAACAACAGCTAACGCAACTGATCGAATTTGATTTTAGTAAAAATTACGCAACACCCAACGGGACTGCATATTTTTTTTAATTTTTAAGTCTTTAACCTAAACAGGTTGTTCAGACTTAAGAAGGTGAACTGATGAACACTCTGAAATAGATTCATAAAGTGATTCTGAATCGATTAGTGTGCTCCAGTGTGCCCCAATGTATTTTATGTTATGCTTCGCACAAGTCTTAATATGAACACACACACATGTTTTCATATCCAAAAATTGAATTGCTCGTTAGAGATGTTTATGTGGTAGCAACGACATTGAACATTAAAATTGTCCTTTGTGTTGTACCACGCAAAAATTGCAGTTCAACCTGAATTAGCAGAACACTGCTCCTCAGTGTAAAGTATATCCGCGAAAATGAGGACTATCGCCCACAGCACCCAGCACAACTACTTACACAATGGATGGCCAATGAAAACCCAGTAAAATCTTTGTGTTTAATTTTACAGATTTTCATAGGCCTGCTAACAGTTTTAGGGATAACAATAAGCACCCGAGATGATGCTTTCGTCGGAGCAGCCCTTCGTCGGGTACCCAAGGTATATAATGCATTGATCACAACCGATGAGAATTTAACGCCAAGTCGTGCATTTCCGGTTATACAGCCTACCATCCAGGAAACAGGCATCGCTCACTTTCCCTTGAGTCCATTTCATCCGTATAGTTTTGCGAGTCCGATTGTTCGTCTCGTACCTCCGGGTCTGCCAGCACCACAGGTCAGCACTTTAGACCAAAATAAGCACAAATATCGGTTTACTACAAATGATTTTATTTTACATATTATTACAGCAGCCGGTACCGCAGTTTTACTCACAACTGATGCCACAACCATATGCAGGGGCTGTGCAACCACCACCAACTGCGCCAGCTGAAATGATGCCTAAAGAAACGCAAACGCCACCAACTGCTCCCGAGAAAGAAGACAAACCTGCAACTGAAGAATCCCCCATGCCACCGCCAACTGCTCCAATGCAAACGAAAAAAGCCAATGCGGAGACAGCAAAAGCACTTTATATGCCTGTGCCGCTCAATCAATATGGCTTGCCGCCATCTCTTATACCCCTCAGACAATATCCCCCTCCAATCCCAGCCCAATTGCCACCTTATCCCTTCCGTCCCTACCCGCCAGTCGTTTATAGCCCATTTGCCGGCTTTAGACCACCATTTTTGCCTCCTTACGATTACTTGCCCAACGGACTACATTTTCCCCTAAGCAACGCCATACCCGGTGTAGAAATGCCACCAATACCAACACCACCGCCTCAAACTACTACAACCGCTGAAATGAAACCTACACAAATGCCGCCCAAGAAGAGAACAGCACCACCTGAAGCTTCAACCACCACGCCAGCTACTACCCCGACAGAAACAACAGCTGATGATTCCGAACCAACCGAACCAATAGTAGAGCCAACTACTCAGCCCAGTTTTGAGGATATAAAAAATGGATCAAAGAGTGAAGACAGCAATGTTCCGGATGTACCACCGCCCCCACTACCCATGAAAGCCAAATCTTAAGTGTCTCAAGTCCGTGTTGGACAAAATACTTTCCACAATTTTAAGTTATGCCTGTTTAATGATTCTACACATTTTACCCAATAGATATAGAACAATACATACTCCATTATTACCATACATATAACATACAATCGATTGTATTGAATAAAATATCGTACGTAAACAATAATGAATGCTGATGCGTGAGATTGAAGTGAACTGAATTGAACCTAACTGAACTGAGTTGAAGGGAGTTTATTATTAGAGAAATGAACGATCACCGTACACAATAGTCATGTCAAAGAACTTCTGGCAATTCTCCAGGGAAAAAGTCTGCAAAACAGCGCATTGTTTATACAATAATAACATATTGGGATAAATTATGAGTAGGAAATAAAACAATGAACGGTACTTTCATTTTTACTCGAAGGTTGCATTGGAAATACCATATGGAATTGATACCAATAAACACACACACCAAATCAATAGACATTCTGCTTCGAAAACGTATATAAAGCCAGCATCTTGCTGGCTAATGGCTACAGTCCGTGACAATATTTCAACAAAGAGGAAGATGAGCGGAATCTTAAAAGTTTCAATTTTAATTATTGTTGTTGTTTCCGGTTCGTTGTGGAATTGTTTTACTGAAATTATTAAAGAATCGATTTTATTAAAATATAAATTTTAAATATATGTTTTCTATTGATCCATTTAGCGAGTCAAGCGAATACTTTAAAGCCTTTCCTTCGAAGCCGTTACAGTCTGCGCTGGGGTAAAACCACAACAATACCTTCCACAGTAATGAATTCTACTACCGCCACCACATTCCCTACAACACCTACAAACCAAATGTCCATTGCTACAGCGTCAAGCGAAAAGACATTGCCCACACATCTACCGGACTACGATTATTATGGCAACAATGAATTGGAAGAGGATTGATTAAGAATTTTTCAACTTTTATATAAAATGCAACCTTTTAAATAAAATACAAACCTATAATAACATATAAAAAGCGAATATTAAACAAGTGAAAAGAAGTGTGTTGTAACCCAATCCTCCAAATAGCCTCCACGTGGGTGCGCCCAGTTCCAAGTATAATAGCACATGTATTAGGGATCAACTTACAAGTTGAGTGCTTTGCAAATTGTTTAGAGTTTTTGTAAATTGTGCGCGTGCCTGCGGTACCAAATTTCACTTTGCATTTCAATAATATTTAGCTTATAAAATTGATCGATTTCGCCCAATTTAAGCAGGAACCTTTAGCCCAAAATATCAACTTGAGCCTTCGTACGAGCTCCAATAACAAATTGTTAAAACCATTCAGATTTGAATAAAAGGGCAGGATAAACCCCCCATTTTATGCGGAGGGTTTTAGAATTACTTATTTATTTCTTCCAAGTAAAAACTTGGTCGGGCAAGCAGGAGTTCATAGAGAGTTTGCGCAATTATTTCAGCGCCCCAAAACATGGGTTATCAAATTCTGGGCAACATAATGGCTGCTGCCCTGTTTAATATATAAATTAATAACAGAAAAATGACAAGTAACACGAAAAGCTATTCAACAGCCAACAGAGAAGATTTAACTTCTAGCTGCTTTAAGCTTTTGTTTATTCGGCCTCTGATACTGTGTGAGTTGACTAATTAGGCCTTAAGAGAAATAATGAAGCTACCACAGAGAGCGTATAATTTAAAAGAGCGTTCATCGTTAAAATATTTACGAATAGCTTATGAAAGTTTTTAATTTTAATTTTAAATAATATCAAACAAATATGAACCCATCACGTTTGTTGCGTTGCTGCATTTGCAAATTACCAAACAGTGTTTTGTTCCGGCATAACGTTACTTTTAACATTGTAAGCAATGCGAACAAATTGTGTGTTAGATATAACGAGACAGGGTAAGCTTTAAAATAAAGTATGTTTAAGCATCTGTTTGCATATACAAATATGTACTAAATGCTCAGATTAATGTGCACTAAAAATGTTGCAGCGAGAGAATCAATGTTAATAAGAATACCCAACTGGGCAATGGAAACTTCAGATACTACACAGCAACGACTGCGACAACAGCGAACATAGTTGATATAACGCAACAAGTGGTTGTTAAGAAAAAAATGGTAAGTTTGTAAAAACCTTCTCATTAGAAATTATATATAGAACGTATCGTAACGAAATGACCTCTTTGACCCGCTAGTATAAGTAGCAGATAATTTTGAAAGTCTCAAGAATTGGATTTGATTTTCAGTGAAAGTATTCAGCCTTGAAAAGTATAATCAAAACGTGTTCACTTCAGAGCTGGTTTTAACTATAAATAAAATATGTATTTAATACCGTTTTAATATTGTGGAATCATGTACTAATTCAGAACTCATTTTTTTTCTTATTCGCAGTCTAAACTTACTGAAGCCAAACGCACCGAACTTCTACAACCTCTGTTGACAGCTGGTTGGAGTATGGTTAGTGGTCGCGATGCCATCTATAAAGAATATATGTTTCGTGACTTTAATCAAGCATTCAGTTTTATGTCGGGCGTTGCATTGCTAGCTGAAAAAATGAATCATCACCCAGAGTGGTTTAATGTTTACAACAAAGTTCAAGTCACTATGTCTACCCATGATGTAGGTGGCCTTAGTGAACGTGACGTACGAATGGCCAAATATATGGAAGAGCAGGCCAAGCGTTTTTCCTAAAGAGAGCATCTCAATTTAATTATTAAGTTTTATAGTTTATGTAGTAGAATAATAAAAAAGGTTTTCGTTTTATTAATGTCTCAACTTATCCGTTTACTTAATATTTCATATTCAGCGTTTTCTGTTACATCCGGCGTTGTGTGATCCAATGTGAAGCCAATGGCTTGAAAGAACGTTCGAGCCTTTTCATTATTTTTAAGGACAGTTAATACAACCTTTTCCATACACCACAAGCGAGCACACTCTTCTAATACGTACATCATAAATTTCCCCAATCCCTGCCTCTGGACCTCGGGTTCAATTTGTAATTCATAGCTGCAACAACAATAAGAAACGATGTTCAAATGTCTTCCAAAATATTATTAAAACTTAAATCAAAGCGTCCTGCAAGCACCTACCAATATAAAACACTGTAACCATAATCCATATCAAAGCGGAACATGGCGTAAGCCATGGGCACTTTATTGTCATTGAAAGCTACCAAGTAACGCGCCCAAGCCTTGTTTAAATCGTTTTGCTTGATTTTTGGTTGCCAACCCATGCTCAGCTGTTTGTAAAACGGTCCAACATTACGTTCTGCCAATTTGAACGCCCATTTCAAGTACTTTGAATCCATATCACATTTTTGACGGCAGTAAAAGTCATATTGTTTGCCATTTGGACGGGTCGGCTTGTATTCCAGTCTGTTAAGAACAGTGTCTAAAGGGTTTTTCGAACGGGTGGCAATTTCCACTCTACGCTTAAGTTGTGAAATCCTTGAATCATTGCTATGAGACATGGTATTTACTTGTAAATATTTTACACGAACATATAAATAAATAAATAAAACAAAACCAATAAAAAGCGGGCAATTAAAATTTAAAAACTTGGCAAGACTGTAACTTACATATGTTATCTTAGTTATTAACCTTTCAAATTTCTCCATACTATTGCTTAATTAGCGTCAAATAACTGTGCTTGCTTGCGAATCGGATTCAATACATTTGCTTAAATTTTTCGTATATATTTTACGTTAATTTTGCCTAACTGTAGAATAATATTTTTATTATTTATATTCTCCACACGGAACAGTCATTTCCAGTAAATTGTTTGTTTGCAATTAAAATGTTTAAAAAGTCAAGGAAAAGCAATGTAGTTTTGCCACCACCACCAAAGCCACCTTCCGTGGAAGAGATTCTAGAGGATTTGAAAACATTTCAAATGGATCCAGCACCTGTTGATAAAAGTACGACGGCACCAAATAATCCGTCCCTAGAGTCTTGGTGGAATATGTTTGAACAATTGTTGAACGACTTGAAGTGCCTCGAAACGGTAAATGGTGAAATTGATGCCGTCAAAATTAAATTATTGGCCGACAAGCAGGAAATTAAAACTGAGACTGAACTCTTAAAGAAAGAAATAGAGAAGCAACAACAACTAATCGACAAGGCATTGGAATAATAATTAAAAATTAATACAATTTACTTGGCACACATACGTATAGAGATTTATTTTTAAGCAAGATCAATAAATTTACGATATAGAGAAATAAAACATTTTAATTCTATCATATTTTTAATCCCAAGTTTTAAAAATTGATACAAAATTTATAGATATTTTTAATTTACTTTTATTTTCATATTAAGTTTAAGTTTATTGAGACTTTCTTATTATAAAACATTATAAGAGTATGAAAAAAAAAAAAATTAACAGGATAAGATAGGAGTACTTAAAACTATAGTGCATTAGAATGTTTATACAGCTTCGTACTATTTATATAAGGTTATGTTACATATAAACGTAAAAGAGTAACGGAATTGCTCCGGTCCTAACATAAAGAATTGTTCCGAAAAGACCTCTGAGAACCAGACTTTTACGTTTTAACTCCTTAGGAGTGTATGAATAGCAATCGATTTTTTTGTCACGTAGCAATTCCTTCATTTCATTATGAGCCGTCTTCTCAAACAAGTACAATTTACTTTTGTTTTGTTTTAAATTGATTTTTTTTTTTTGTTTTAACTGATCAATTAAGTTTTTAATATTTACATATACAGAAAAATTGAAGGACAGAATTTCTTAAAAACCTTTCCATTTCGTTTATTCTTCTTGACTCATTATACAAATGTCCACCGGCAAAGACTGCATTCCAATGCCGTGGTTGGATTTCTCACAAAAACTTGTGAATCCGTAACAACTGCCTCATTTAAGGCGTCACGTAATTTCTGTCATCCAGTGGAACCTTCACAGCTATATCTGCATCTTTTTTTTCCCATAATCTATATTTGGGAATTAATCCAAAAAAGTACTCCACACAAATAACACTTAAATATTAACTAACTAAGTAACTTACTCGTTATCTATATAAAAGTTAATATTACTAAATGTTGTATTTTGTCTGCCTTTAGTGCGGCGCCATTCTCCGAAAGCACAGAAAATAAATTTTATCGCTGATTAAAAATAATTGTCCGGATTTAGCGCGATTTCAATTTATTCGTGCGGGAGGTTGTACACTCTAAAATTAGTGAACTACCAGCCGCATCATATGAACAGACGCTACTGTTTTTAAGCTATTGTTTAATAAAACTGCAATAAAAACTAGTTTCCCTTTATATTCTGACGAATATCGATGTGACTGAAATAATACAGGAAAGTTGTATGTTGAACAATTTTAAGCATGCATTTACAGACAGAAGGCTTAATCATATACTCTGTAGCGCATCATTACAGTGTCGCACATAATATTGAAGCGCTGAACACATTTTAAAGTAGTTAGTGCTAGTTTTCATTAACAAGCGAAACAACATGTGACTGATTTTGAATATCTCAACTTATAATTCCTTACGATTTTACTATAGTAATAGAGTTCAAAGTATATGTTTAATAATATATAACATGAGAATATATTTTTCAACTTAATTCGATGCATACATTTATATGCTTAACCGTTGCAACGATGTAGCTGCAGAGTATATGTTTAGGAGCTTCGCACATTATTATTATGGAGATATAAACAAATTTATGTTTTTGATGTGTTTTAAAAACATTTTAGATGCATTCATCTGTTTTTAGCTTTACTGGTAAAAATATGATATTATGCAACAGAGTAAACATATATACAGGGTGTGCATGGTATTTGAGGACACTCATATATCTGAATTTAATATCTGGAGAACAATTGTTTGTTTTTTTCTTTCTTACCAGATCAACAATGGAGGACTATAAAATAACGCAAGAAATGAAGTTATCGTAGCTATATGCGTGAAACAGACCGATATAGATATGTACAATTTTCTCAATTGCGCCCAAACTTTCGTCTATAAGGTTCGTCGTGAATTGGAAGAATGGTGGTATAGACATTTGCAAAACGCAAAAAACGTGCGTAACAACAAGTACAAGAGATGGAATTGACGAAAATCCATGAGGGCCATTGCGAGGAACCTAAATGTCTCTGAGAGCCTAAACCGCGAAGGCCTCCGCTATACGTTATGTGCAGAGAACAGTTTATGTCGGCAAAAACTCAGGAAGAGGGACTTATCCGAGGAAAATGTCTCTTGAACCAGCTTAAGCACCCTGAAGTTCGTAACGTTGTGGTTTTTTCTGATGAAAAATATTTCGACCAAGATCAAAAAATCAATGGGAGATTTGACAAGTGGTAATGCTCACATTTTACACGAAATTTCTAGTACCGCTGCCTACATCGAGGTTTTAGAAAAAGTTTTGAAACCCTTGATTAATAGTGCACGTGGAGGGAGACCAAACATATTCCAGCAAAACTCTGCTCCTTCATTTAAAGCCATGACGATTCAAGATTGGATGACCGAATATTTTTATGTCCACATTACCCAAAGCGTATGGCCACCTGGCTCCCCACAATCCCCACAGTCTCCTATATTATTACGTATGGCGCGTAGTTGAGCGGGAGACCAATAAACATCCTCATTTATTGAATAATTGTATAGGGTAGGAGACAATTAACGTCGTGTACAAATTTCTTGGAATTATAATAAAGTTTGCAATAAATGTAAACAAATTAGTTTTAATGCCATTTGTCCTCAACTACCGTACGCACCCTGTTTATAACATATGTGAGTAATATTTACTTTTACGTGGATTTATAAAATTTACAACAGAATAAAATAAAATTCAGACATTCAAAAATGATTTTTTAAACTTTCTAGAGAACGAAGGAGTAAAAAAGGTAAGAAAAATGCCGTTGGCACATAGATTAAATTGTCAAAGATAATAACAAACACGTCATAGAAAAGGGAATTCTAAGATGTTAGAGAAAGACCTCCAGAAATGAAAACTAGTTGTCAAAATGAGAATTATGTAGAATTCCAAAACAAAATAAACCCAGTAAATTAATTATGAAGTAAATTATGTCATTCAGTTCAGTTGTGCTTGTAGATAAACAAAGAAATAACGACATGAAATTGTGTAAAATTATCTTTGTACTGCTGATTTTGGCGGAGTCCCAGTTTCGGCTGGTGGTGGAAGCTGAACTGCAAGGACCCGAAATGTCTAGTCAAAGCAGCGACATCGCCAAAGCTACCAAACAACTACCAGAGAAGCACAGTGCCAAAGTGGAGAATGGCGATACGAGTGGTGATGTTGCGCCCGGGAATGAACGCAAATCGGCAAAATATGTAAATGAACAAATTAGTAGAAGTACGGCACCACATCAAGGTACATCTATTCTATCCGGCGAATTGGGCACTACAAGTAAATTGTTTCAAACTGCCTTATTCGAACGTTTATGGAGCGATAAGTTGGTGAAGCAGCACTTGCAAGACCAAATTGATGCAATTGAAGCGAAAAGGGAACCCCCCGCCGTCGTTGACCCTACACCGGAACAAATTGAAGGTTAGTTTCTTGTCCGCAGCATCAATGCGAGTTAATTGCTATTAATATAAAGATTTTTTGTGCATTCCACACAGCTCACAGCATGTACGAGAAAGCTATGGAATTGTTAGATAAACCTAACTCAGATAAGCGGGTGGCGTACACTCTGATGCGGAAAGCCGCAGAAATGAAGCATAGTAAAGCTCGAGCTGAGTTAGCATGGGCAAAAGTTTTAGGTCATAGCATGAAATTTGATTTTGCTCAAGCAGCTGCCGAGTTCGATGAACTAGCCCAAGAGGGTTTACCAGAAGCTCACATGGTTTGTACTAAAATCATCAAATAATGTAAACAAATAATTATCTCTCTCTCTCTCTGGGAGGCAGGGTCTTGCGTTTTTGTACTCGGTAGGCGTGGGTGGGAAAAATGTCAGTCAATCATTGGCACTTATTCATCTCACTTTGGCCGCTTTGGGTGATCACATATTTGCACAAATGGCTTTGGGGTACCGTTACTCATTTGGCATCAATGTACCGTCTAATTGTGAAAAGTCTCTGACGTTTTATAAGAAAGTGGCGAAAAAAGTGGCTGATAAGGTGACATTCTCGAATGGTCCTCTGGTGCATCGTGTGCGTTTGCTGGACGAATCTGAAAATCCCGGCAGTCAAGAAACTGAAATTGTCGAATACTATCAATTATTGGCCGATAAGGGTGATGTTCAGTCACAAGTGGGTTTGGGTCAATTGTATTATCAGGGTGGTAAAGCTATACAGCCGGATCACCAAAAAGCCTTGGAATACTTTACGCAAGCAGCCAATGCTGATAATTCGATTGCTTATGCATTCCTAGGCAAGTTGTATTTGGAGGGTAGTGAACATATTAAAGCGGATAATGAGACAGCGTTTAAGGTAATATTACCCACCACACGAGAGAGAATATACTGATAATGATGTTTTTTATTGATTGTCAGTATTTTACTAAAGCAGCAGATCTGGGAGATCCTGTGGGTCAGAGTGGTTTGGGTTTAATGTACTTGAATGGACTTGGGGTGCCAAGGGACACATTAAAAGCTTTGAAATATTTCAATATGGCCTCCGACCAGAACTGGGTTGATGGCCAATTGCAATTGGGAAAAATGTATTTCAGTAAGTTTCTTATTAGAATGAAGAGATATATGTGTACTTTGCACTGAACTTAGCTTTTAATTTATCCTTCTTCCTTTAAGCTGGAAATGGGGTTAAAACTGATTACAAGTTGGCTTTTAAATACTTTCATCTGGCCTCACAGGCTGGCCATGTGTTGGCCTACTATAATTTGGGTATAATGAACGCCTTTGGAATAGGAATGTTGCGTTCATGTCCAACAGCTGTCGAGGTTAGACTGCTTTGCTAATGTTATTACTTTTGTGCCGCACACACACATACACATGTATATACTTATAGTTTTTCAAAAGTGTTGCAGAACGCGGCCGCTGGAGCACCAATTTAATGCGCGCCTATAATGATTACAAGAGCTACCGCATTGATGAGGCTTACATGCAATATGCGTTATTGGCAGAAATGGGTTATGAGGTGGCACAAAGCAATGCCGCCTTCTTGCTGGATCGTGGCGATGTTGCCATTTATCAAGACCGCCACGAAGATCTAATTCGTGCTTTTTACTATTGGAAACGTGCAGCTGCCCAAGGCTATTCTGCGGCTCAAGTCAAACTGGGTGATTACTATTACTACGGCTGGGGCACTAACATTGACTTTGACACAGCTGCAGCTTTGTATCGCAAGGCCTCCGAGCAGCAGTACAATGCCCAAGCCATGTTCAATTTGGGTTATATGCACGAGAAAGGCCTGGGTATGAAAAAAGACTGGCATCTGGCGAAACGACTTTACGACTTGGCTGCCGAAACGAATCCGGATGCCAAAGTGCCGGTGGCCATTGCATTGTTGAAATTACAAATTTTAACGAAAATGGAAGTGATTAAAGAGGTAAAATTGTTTGTACAAATGTCTGATGAATATGTGAAAAATGTATCTGGAAAATTATCTTACAGTCTCCATACCGCTTCATCTTCTATTTGGACGAAAGCATAGCAGCTAATTGGGATTTATATTTAATAACCGTTTTAACATTACTTCTCGGCTTCATAACCTATGTGCGACGTGCTTATGAGCGCGACATGGTTCATTTACAAAACGAGATTGATCACTTGCAGAATGAAGTCGATCATATACAGGGCGAAGTGGACCAAATACAAAACGATGTAGATGAAAATAGTACTGCTAGTATAAATGTAGTGCCTGCTACAAATACAACTCCACTGACTGATAAAATTGAGAGTTCTACACCAGGCAGAGGGGAAACTACACCAAATACAATCGATCCACACTTACCGTCAACTTCGGCCAGCTCTTTACCGAATATAAGAGATGTGCCACAACAGGCCAAGTTGCCGTCATCTGCATCAGCGAACACAGACTCCATAACAATAACTACGACAGTTGCCACAACGACCAACACCACCACCACCTCCACCAGCACCCCTTCAACTGTCGACCCGGTAGAGTAGTAGTAGTCATTACATTTAATATTTATGCTAAAGTTACTTTAAATCATGTTGAGAGTTGTAATGAAAGACAATTTAATGAAAAGCAACAAAAAATCATCTTTTTATACAGTTGTTCAAGCATTTTATTATGAAACGTTCAATATGTTTAAGCAGAGGCCACTGTAGTATTACAGTGGGAGAGATTTCGTAAAGTTTTATTGCGAAGGTCTAAAATAAAGGCAGATGAAATTGACACTTATTTCCTACTTTCCTTCAATTACGCATAAATTGAATATTTTGCTTTCATTCGCGTGTTTATTCTCATACAAAATGCTCTACAAATAATTTCATGCATATTTTTAGGGGACTCTGCATTGCTTCTTAAGCGTAGTAATTCAAATTGGCTTTCTTTTTGGCCTGCACTTCCATAATAGCGTCCATGAAGTCTTCGTGTGTAACTTGAACAGCAGTGCGACGCAGTGCAATCATTCCAGCCTCAACACAGACAGCCTTACATTGGGCTCCATTGAAGTCATCCGTAGAGCGGGCAAGTTCCTCGAAATTAACGTCGCTGCTAACATTCATTTTACGGGAATGAATTTGCATTATGCGGGCCCGAGCCTCTTCGTTGGGATGTGGAAATTCAATTTTACGATCCAAGCGACCGGACCTTAACAGAGCTGGATCCAAAATATCCACACGATTGGTGGCAGCTATAACTTTGATGTCTGCAGTGGAGCTGAATCCGTCCAATTGGTTAAGTAATTCCAACATGGTACGTTGAACTTCACGATCGCCTGCCTTTTCGGAGTCGAAACGTTTTGTGCCTATGGCATCCAGTTCATCAATGAATATGATGGCCGGTGCTTTTTCCTTCGCTAAAGCGAAAGCGTCTCTGACCAGTTTCGCACCGTCGCCGATAAACATCTGAACTAATTGTGGACCCGCCAATTTAAGGAAAGTCGACTTGGTTTGAGCTGCACAAGCGCGAGCTAACAGTGTTTTGCCCGTGCCCGGCGGTCCATATAACAGTACACCCTTTGGTGGTTGAATGCCCAAATTTTTAAATTTCTCTTTGTGTGTCATGGGCAGAACAACAGCCTCAATTAACTCTTGAATCTGTTTATCCAGACCACCAATATCTGAGTACTGTTCTGTAGGACGTTCATCCACTTCCATGGCCTTAACGCGGGCGTCGTATTCAGCTGGTAAAGTTTCCAGTATTAAATACGAATCTTTATTAACACCCACCAAGTCGCCGGGTTTCAATTTTTCAGCATCCACCAAACCAATAACGGGAAGAAAGTAGGCCTGACGCGTTGACGTTTTAATAACAGCACATTTGCCTTTGCGTTGATTATCTAAAACTAGAACTGCGCCGTCATCCTCATCTTCGGGTGCTTCCATATCCAAAAGTTCAATGACATTGGACACTAAATACGGCAAAGTTTTATTAACCTAAAAGTGTACACACATAAATTCATTTCTATTATTTAGCTTTACTTTCGTGTTTTATGTTTTGTGCAAATTACTTTAATTTTTTCAGTATTATCCTTGATTTTTTCATTTTGCGCCTGAATTTCATGGGTTATCCGCATAAGTTCACTTTTCATTATTTTTATTTCATTATCCATGAGACGATTTCTACTCATTATCTCATCGGTAGACATACGGTGAACAAACACATCATTGCTTACGTCTTCACCATCTTCCCAAATGGACTTATCTTCCAATGTTGCAGTCATTTTTGGAATATTTTAATTTAAATCTCTTCAAAAATCGATTTGTATTATAAACTACGATTATAACTAATTTTTATTGAAAACTTCTTGTCCAGAATGACTTATTAATAATTCCTAGCGTGAATATAACAAGAAGTGCTAAAAAATGTTACCAAAATCATTTCAAAACAGATGCTTACTTTGGGATATTCAGGAATGTATTTTCTACGCTATGTTAACGTAAGAAATGATGCCTTTTATTTTATTTTCTCATTATTTTGTATTTATGCTCATTTTTATTTTTAAATTTGTTTTACGAATGTATTGGTCGTTCTCATATGCATGTTGGTATTGAAAGTGGGCTAAATTGGTTAAGAGCCACGCCTACAATGAAAAAAAACAAAGAGGAACAATTTTTCACGATGATGGGTATTCAAGCCAAATATGGCCTTTTTAATTGCTTTTATATTAAAAACAAGTGTTATGTATAAATATTCGGGAAGGACTTTATGTTTATCTCATTTCCAAATGAAGGGGGGATTTACATTTCTTACTTACTTTGTTATTTTAACACACGTTCATATCGTAGTTCATTTTAAGCGCCAAAAATTTGTAAAAGTCGTAATGGGTGGTGAAATTGAATAGTTTTCGCGTAAATCATTATATTATAAAATTCCATTAAAATAGGATTAGAAATACAATTTGATAGAATGGAAAACACCAATAAATGGCCAAACATATTGAAGAATACGGGTAAACTCATAACAGACACCAGAACCGAAGGGTAAGTTGAATATTTGACATTGCATTGTATTTGGACGTAGTCACTGTATAAGAAGGCGCGTTAAAGATAATAAATAAACAACAAAATCTACTCTTCTCGGACAGGGATGACTTCTTTAACGAAGCCGGTTATCGGCAGTCTCGCGAAAATGATAAGATTGATACCAAATATGGCTTCGATCGTATCAAAGACACCTTGGAGCGTACCGGTTATTTAATTAATATGCACTCGGTAAGCTTTTTTCTATTTTATTAAAATAAATGAAAGTTATTATGTCTGAATTATCTCTGTTGTTTTAAAACTTAACATAAAGACCGAAGTATTAGACGAAGATCGTCGTTTGGTAGCTGCATTGGATTTATTTTTCATACAAATGGATGGTTCGCGTTTCAAATGCACCGTAGCCTATAAACCATATTTATTGATAAAGCCTAACAAACAAGAGGTAGAGTTAACAAGTTTTCTGAGCCGCAAGTTTTCCGGTCATCTGGCTGGAATCGAACTAATATACAAAGAAGATTTAGATTTGCCCAATCATTTGACGGGAATTAAGCAACAATATTTGAAATTATCGTTCCTCAATCAAACGGCCATGACTAAAGTTAAGCGAGAATTAGTGGCGGCTGTACGTAAAAATGTTGAGAGACAAAAGTCGAATACATTTTATATACAAATGCTGTCATCTGCATTAGCGGCTAAGAGCAACACATCAACGCCCAGTGGTGACTTTGTTGATAATAAGCAGTTGGATTATATGGATTGCATTATGGATATACGGGAACACGATGTGCCCTACCATGTACGAGTGTCGATTGATTTGAACATCTTTTGCGGTCAATGGTACAATGTAAGATGTCGTGGTGGTGTTGCAGACATACCAATAATTACTGCAAGAGCGGATATTTTGGAACGTCCAGAACCCGTGGTATTGGCTTTTGATATTGAAACTACCAAGTTGCCCTTAAAGTTCCCCGATCCTCAGACAGATCAAATAATGATGATATCATATATGATTGACGGTCAAGGTTATTTGATAACCAATCGTGAGATCATATCATTAAATGTGGATGATTTTGAATATACGCCGAAACCAGAATTCGAGGGGAATTTCATCGTCTTCAATGAGGCCAACGAAATGCAACTGTTGCAGAAGTTTTTCGATCACGTTATGGAAGTACGTCCACACATAATTGTTAGCTACAATGGGGACTTTTTCGATTGGCCATTTGTAGAGACACGTGCGGCCGTATACGATTTAGATATGAAACAAGAAATTGGTTTTTCAAAATTACGTGACGGCAATTATTTGTGTCGCCCCTCTATTCATATGGATTGCTTGTGCTGGGTGAGTGAGTCGTACAGGTCGCGCAGTGAACAACGTTCACTTAATTATAATCTCCACTGTTGAGTGTTAACTTGTGTTGTATTTATTATTTAATTGATAAGGTGAAACGTGATTCTTACTTGCCTGTGGGTTCGCAGGGATTGAAGGCCGTAGCTAAAGCTAAGTTGCGCTATGATCCGGTCGAATTAGATCCCGAAGATATGTGCAAAATGGCTGTAGAACAGCCTCAAGTTTTGGCAAATTACTCGGTTTCTGATGCGGTGGCCACCTATTATCTGTATATGAAGTATGTTCATCCATTTATCTTCGCCTTGAGTACTATAATTCCCATGGAACCAGATGAAATTTTGCGCAAGGGCTCCGGCACTCTGTGTGAAACGTTGCTCATGGTGAAAGCATTTCATGCCAATATTGTTTATCCGAATAAGCAGCAGAATGAATTGAATAAACTCTCCTGCGATGGTCACGTCTTGGATTCTGAAACGTATGTGGGCGGTCACGTGGAAGCTTTGGAGTCGGGTGTATTCCGGGCGGACATACCGTGTCGTTTTCGCTTAGATCCACAGATGGTGCAAGAACTGATTGATAATGTGGATAAAGTTTTAAAACACGCCATTGAGGTGGAGGAGGGCATACCATTAAATGATGTCACGAACCTGGCCGAAGTGCGCCAAGACATTTGCCAAGTCTTGCAAGGCTTACAGCAAATACCCAACCGCCTGGAACAACCAGTCATATATCACTTGGATGTTGGGGCCATGTATCCGAACATTATCCTAACGAATCGTTTGCAACCGTCCGCTATGGTGGTCGATACCGATTGTGCAGCTTGTGATTTCAATAAACCTGAAGCGAAATGCAAGCGCAGCATGGAATGGATGTGGCGTGGGGAAATGCTGCCAGCCACACGCAATGAATTTCAGCGAATTCAACAGCAATTGGAAACAGAAAAATTTCCACCTTTAGTGCCGGGCGGACCGATACGAGCTTTCCATGAACTGTCCAAGGAAGATCAGGCCGCTTACGAAAAGAAACGCCTAACGGATTATTGCCGTAAAGCTTATAAGAAAACGAAAATCACGAAACTGGAAACGAGAACTTCTACGATTTGCCAGAAGGAGAATAGCTTTTATGTGGACACGGTGCGAGCATTTCGTGATCGCCGCTATGAATACAAGGGACTTACAAAGGTGGCTAAATCAGCGGTGACGGCCGCTGCAGCATCGGGAGACGCCGCCGAAATCAAAGCAGCCAAAGGCCGAGAGGTGTTGTACGATTCGTTGCAATTGGCGCATAAATGTATTTTAAATTCTTTCTATGGTTATGTTATGCGGCGCGGTGCTCGTTGGCATTCTATGCCCATGGCTGGCATTGTCTGCCTCACCGGCGCTAATATTATAACGAAGGCTCGTCAAATAATCGAACGTGTTGGTCGTCCGTTAGAATTGGATACAGACGGTATTTGGTGCATATTGCCAGCATCCTTCCCCCAGGAGTTTACCATACATACCGCGCATGAGAAGAAAAGCAAAATTAACATTTCCTACCCGAATGCCGTACTCAATACTATGGTGAAAGATCACTTCACCAACGATCAGTATCACGAATTAGTGAAGCCGGCCCTTGAAAATGAACCACCGCAGTATAGGATACGTGAGGAGAATTCCATTTTCTTTGAGGTGGATGGCCCCTACCTAGCAATGGTGTTGCCCGCTGCCAAGGAGGAGGGCAAGAAATTGAAGAAACGTTACGCCGTGTTCAATTTCGATGGTTCTCTGGCCGAATTGAAGGGGTTCGAGGTGAAGCGTCGCGGCGAATTACAATTGATAAAGAACTTTCAAAGTTCTGTCTTTGAAGCTTTTCTATCCGGGAACACGCTGGAAGAATGTTACGCCTCTGTAGCCAAAGTGGCTGATTATTGGTTGGATGTGTTGTACAGTCGCGGCTCCAACTTGCCCGACTCTGAACTATTTGAACTGATATCCGAAAATAAGTCAATGTCTAAGAAATTGGAAGAGTACGGTGATCAGAAGAGCACTTCAATATCAACGGCCAAGCGTTTGGCCGAGTTTTTGGGTGAACAAATGATTAAGGATGCCGGTTTGTCGTGTAAATATATTATCTCCAAGAAGCCCGAGGGCGCTCCAGTTACTGAGAGGGCCATTCCGTTGGCTATATTTCAGTCCGAAAGCAGCGTGAGGCGTCACCATTTGAGGCGGTGGCTACGTGACAACACTATGGGTGATGCTGACATTAGAGATGTTCTAGATTGGAATTATTACATAGAACGCTTAGGTGGAGCTATACAAAAAATTATCACCATACCGGCTGCTTTGCAGGGTCTCGCCAACCCTGTGCCACGAGTACAACATCCGGACTGGTTACATAAGAAAATTATGGAAAAGAATGATATTCTGAAGCAACGAAGGATTAATGAAATGTTTAGTGCCCGACCAAAACCAAAGACATTGACCAGCACAGAGAATGGCATTGAATGCAAGGACAACATTGGTGATGTGGAAGACTTGATCCCTGCAACCGTTACAAATGCCACAGATGGTAGACCTAGAGTATATAAACGGGGCCGTAGGGAGGAAGGAATGGATGATGATGATAACGCGGCGGCAAATGATCCTGCAACATGGCGGAGTGCATTGGGTGCGCCGCCTCCTATAGGCAAGACTCGTAAAGAAATTGTCGAATGGGTTCGTTTTCAAAAAAGCAAATGGGCCTGGCAATGGAGTAGGCGGGTACGTTATAAACAGCAACTGCAACAACAACATAAAAGAGCCCGCACCGATGATGCTGTCGCTGGCGGAATATCAAAGGACATGGAGTTACAGACCCGTGGGATCACATCCACAGCCACTTTGGGTGGATTTTTGCGTCGCACTCAACGAACATTACTCGATCATGTCTGGCAAATAATACAAATTGTGGCCGTTGATGATCTAGGCCATTTTACAGTGTGGGCCATAATTGGTGATGAGTTGCACCGCATCAAACTAACAGTGCCCAGAGTGTTTTACGTTAATCAACGTAGTTTGGCGGTTGCGGAGGAGGGACAAATGTGGAAGAAAGTCAATCGCGTGTTACCACGCTCGCGGCCAGTGTACAATCTTTATAGATACAGTGTGCCGGAGAAGGTGTTCAAGGATAATTGTTTGGGCATGTTGGCAGATCTGGCCACACCGGATATAGAGGGTATTTATGAAACTCAAATGACTCTGGAGTTCAGGGCACTAATGGATATGGGTTGCATGTGTGCTGTAGAAAGAGCTGAAGCCCAGCGTCTGGCCACATTGGCCACCAAAGACTTAGAAAGTTTCTCCCTTGAACAGTTGGAGCAAAGGCCTCAGGCTTATATTAAGTATTTAGAGGGCTGCAATAATAAGTTGCGTAAAATTTTTCTCTACCAACATGACGTGCCGACGGCCAAGAAGGAAATTTGGGTTTTATTTTTAGCGGCCAGTAGAAAAGCGATATTTATTGCCTTGGACACAGTACGCGCCAATCAGATGCCGAATATGAAAAATCTTTATGTTACCGAACGGTCAAATTTGTTGAAGAATTTGTCCAAGGATAAGGACGATGCGGAAAAAATTCCTGCAGAGGATTTCACATTTGAGATTTTCATTGAAGTGGATGTTAAGCAGGTCCATCGACATATTCAGCGAGCTCTTACGGCGTACAAAGAAGAGAAGAGAGGGCCGACAGTGGTGTGTTTGCAAACAGTGTCGGAGGCGCGAAAATTGAATTCGGCCATCACTGCTCTAATGGATTTTCCTCAAGCTCAAATACACATCGCAGATGATGCTTCACTATTGTCCGGTTTGGATTGGCAACGGCAGGGATCGCGAGCCGCAATACGACACTTTCTAAACCTCAACAAAGTGGTCGAATTAATGTTGGACCAATGTCGGTACTTTCATATACCCATCGGTAACATGCCACCAGACACCGTACTTTTTGGTGCCGATTTGTTTTATGCCCGCCTATTGCAAAAGCATAATTTTGTGTTGTGGTGGTCGTCCTCCACCCGGCCTGATTTAGGCGGTAGAGAGGCTGATGATAGCAGATTGTTGGCGGAATTCGAAGATAGAACGGGAGTAGTACAAAATCAAGCCGGTTTCTATCCCACAGTTTGTGTAGAATTGGCTTTGGACAGTTTGGCGGTAAGTGCATTATTGCAATCGTCCAGACTGCAGGAATTGGAGGGCGCCTCCTCTGCCGTTACATTTGATGTGATGCCGCAAGCATCGCTAGAAGAAATGATTGGCACTGTACCGGCCACAACGTTACCCAGTTATGATGAAACCGCTTTGTGCTCAGCCGCCTTCCGCGTTATGCGTTTAATGGTGAATGGCTGGCTCCGTGAAGTCTCCATTAATCGTAATATTTTTTCGGATTTTCAAATTGTGCACTTCTACCGGTGGTTACGTTCCAGTAGTGCTCTTTTATATGATCCCGCTCTCAGGCGATCCCTGAACAATGCCATGCACAAGATGTTTCTACGCATTATGGCTGAATTCAAGCGTTTAGGTGCCACCATTATATATGCAGATTTTAATAGAATTGTCCTGTGTTCGGGTAAAAAGTCTGTAGCCGATGCTCTGAGCTATGTGGATTATGTGGTGCAATCATTACGCAATAAAGAATTATTCCACTCCATACAACTATCGTTTGAACAATGTTGGGATTTTATGTTATGGCTGGATGAAGCTAATTACACCGGCATACGATCGCGTATGCCGGCCGGTATTGATGGCAGCACTTTGGGAGATGTTGCTTGTGCTGCTTTGGCGGACCAAGCAAGACCCTCATCCTTGACCATACATGAAAGTGATAACGATGAGGAGGGTGATGGTGTTGTTGAGGAGGATTTGTTTACAAAGCGACCCAAAGAGGCCGAAGATGTAAGTTCAGGCAACGAAGTCGGCGAACAGCAAGTATCGCTGGAGCTCAACTTGACCATAGGTGAACTGTTGCCAAAAGAGAATGAATGCTGTGAAAAATTTGAAACTTTAATTTCCTTGTTTATGCAGTCATTGGCCGAAGGCAAAACCATAAAAGCAGCCATTAAGGACATTACACACCCGGCCTTTGACTTCGTTATAAAATTGCATAAAAATTATGGCAAAGGCAAACCTAGTCCCGGATTGGATCTCATACGAACTTTAGTGAAAGTGTTAGGTGTAGACAAAGGATCAGCCGAGGAGTTAAACGAGCTAAGACGTAACATGTTACGGTTGGTCGGCGTAGGTGAATTTTCCGATTTGGCCGAATGGAAGGATGCCTACGGGAGTTATACGTTGGCCGAAGTGATATGTAAAGCGTGTAATCATTGTCGCGATTTAGATTTGTGCAAAGATAAGCATCGCGCTACGAAAAATGGAACGTAAGTATATGTTATATGGAGTAAATGAATTTTTCCAAATTAAACATCATCGATACTTCAAAAAAAGAATATAGATTAAGTTTAGGTTCTATTTTAGATTTCTTTGGCGGAGGTACGGACAAACATTACAATATTTATGGTCTACACTATCAAAAATGTTCCTTGGTTTTGTTCAAAATCATTGCTAATGCCTTCTCTTTGGTATTTTATTAATTCTTTCAGACCTGTATGGCTGTGCGCCCAGTGCTATGTGGCCTACGAAAATGAGGAAATTGAAATGCGTATTATTGACGTGATACAGAGGAAATTAATGTCCTACGTATTGCAAGACTTACGTTGTCTCCGTTGCAATGAAATAAAGCAAGAAAATTTAGCAGAATTTTGTCCATGTGCGGGGGCATATGCACCGCTCATATCACGCGAGAATGTTCACAACATGTTAAAAACATTCGCCAAAGTAGCTGAATGTCACAATATGGATTTATTAACAGAAACAATACAGCAACTAACGCAAACGTGTGCGTGAAAATTGAATAATGTTGATTTCTTTTATTTATAACGATTTAAAAAAAATCGTGCCAACGTCTGCGAGAATTTAACTAAAATGATCCGCATGACAAATCTAGGTAACCTTTCAACCGTTATTAAATAATGCGGTTGAAATGACTTTTAAGCTGTGGTAGTGGTGATGGGATCAATTTTAACATCAGGAAATTTGAAATCCGGGAACTTGGTCATATCTGTTTTGCCATCGCTGCCAAACTGCTTTGCGACACGTTCCAACTCACTTTTCATTTCCTTTTGGATTTCAGGAGAAGGATCAACCATTTTGCCTCCTCTGATAGAAGTATAAAAAAGACATTAGCAATGCAAAAAAGTTTCTTTAATTTCATATTAAATTATGCTTACGAGCTTTTTTGTTTATATTCACGCACTTTATCTAAAAATAGTTGTTGGATAGGATCTGCGACTTTGTTTAAAGCTGGAGCAATTATGCCAATATTGCGACGTGCCTCGGTACGTAGGACTCGTACTCCTTGTAAAATCGACTGGGACAACATCTAAACGTACAAACAAAGTTGGCTTAGAGTATTTAGAAAAAATGTTTTCAGATCATATTTCCTCAAGGGGATTTAAAGGAAGCACAATTAACTTGCTAATATGAAAGGTTATGTAATATTTTAATCTGTCGTTTTATATTCTACATACGACACCTTCGACTTTTCCAATACTACTTTCATTAGGAATATTTTTCCCAAGTATTGCGATTATATTTTTTTTTTACTAAAAATTACCTTTTTCTAATATTTACTGATTTTTTTTGTTAAGATACAAATTTATAAATTTATCTTCTGTATGTACGTGTGCTTCTTCTTTATTTTTGAAGCATATTATAAGGTGGTGCCGGTTCATAAAACGCTCTTCTTCTTTTTTCTTAATAGAAATATTGTACATGAATTAACGACGAGTTTTCTTGAAATCTAAAAACACGTAATGATAACTAATTGAATTATATTAAAGAACGTAATTTCTATATTGTACAGTTTATGCATTACACACTAAAGCGCATAATTTGTTGCTTTCTGACACATTAGCAAGATTATCCGTTCAGATGTGATCAATGGATCTGGAGCAAACGCTTTACATGTTCTTGGAATGTAATAAATTAACGGAAATAAATCACTAAGAAAAAGAGGCGATTATCCTAACATTAAAACTAATCCTGCACTCTACTAAGGTTCTAAAAAGGAACCCAGCGTTCTGCCTGAGCTTTTGCCACTTTGACGCGGCAAATTTATCTGTTGTTGATTCACTCAGCATTATTTTAAGAAGAGGAAGAAGAAGAGTAACGACGACTTTTACTACTTTTACTAGTATAAAAAAAGAATGCCTGTATTTGTTAAAAGTAGCTACTTTTAATAAAAAATAGAAGTAAAAAAAACTAAATTTGGTTTGAGCCAAATCTTAAATATCCTCTACATCTACATATAAATGGCTGACGTGGCATCTACATGTCTACGTTCTCAGTTTGCATGTTGAATTTTATACTGTGTATGGTTCCTTATAAATTGTCGACCTGTCTGTTAATCGGCCACACCCACTTTTAAGACATCAATGGATGAGATAACTATAGATGTGCATACCAAATTTTAAGTTCATAGGTCAATTTTTGTGCAGATATTAAGATTTTTGTTGATTGTGACCGATTTTGTCCATTTTATATAACGATCCACATGTAAAAACTAAAAATTTTAGCTCAATATCTCAAAGTTTTCCACCGTGAGAATGCCAACAACAGACGAACACACGGACATACATGTCTAGATCAACCCGGTTTAATGACTAATCAAGTAGGCTATCTGACGCCTACTTCTGGGTTGCAAACGGAAGTACAAACTTAGTATACCCCCCTTTTATGTGGGAGTATAACAACAGTTTGACAATATCTTAAGATCAGTAATTTTGATTTTCTTTGAATCTTGTGAATTAAAGTCATATATTTATATTGAGTGATGCCAAGTTTTTTGCTGCTTAGTTGCTATAGACTGTATAAACTTTAGTCGAAATCAAAATTTAAATCTCGACTAAAATGTACTATTGTGAGTTGTAGTCGTACCGCCTTCCTTTACTTTTGCTCGTCCATTTATTTATATTAATCTTAAAAGAAAAGTGGAGCTAGGGTTTTCTATGTTAAAATGAGTTTCTATAAATTCATTCGAAACTATCCTCTTTGCTAGCCTGCTTGAAAACGACGTATACTATGTGATGGTACCCTTAATTCGTGCAGAGCTTTTG
Organism: Ornithomya fringillina; assembly: GCA_963978525.1. Lineage (NCBI taxonomy): Eukaryota > Metazoa > Arthropoda > Insecta > Diptera > Hippoboscidae > Ornithomya > Ornithomya fringillina. The sequence goes on along the minus strand of OZ021691.1, from coordinate 17,392,683 downwards.
AAAGTCGCAAAATTTGCAATAAATAAAAAACGTAATGGCCGTGCAATTCAGTTATGCTTGAGAACTCGACTTCTGTGGTTGGTTTTTTGGTCGTACAGGCGCATAAAGAAAATTTAGAAAGTAGTGGTGAATATATGTACATAAGTAATTTTTTACATATAGAGAAAATATTAATTGCCCAAGAATTTGCACCAATCACAGATATCAAAATCGTGCCAACACCTAAATTCGTTTTAAATATTCTAGAATTTACGGATGTAATAAAAATATAAAGTGGAAAAAATATTTTTTATGTATTGCGTAGAAGTAAATACACTTGATTGCGCAAGCACAATGTAATGTGTGTGTGAAATCTCATTGTGCCAACTCAGCAAAATTTAATTTTTCATCAAACGATTACGTAATCACTTTATACATGCTTTTGAAAATGATGAATTATAGAACTTAGCTAACGAAGAATGGGGATCAAGGGAGTGGCGTTCTAAAAAAGTGGCCACACTCCAAGTCGACTCATTTATACACATGCATTTTATATGCATAACGTATGCCATCTGATAAGAAAGTTGGTCAGATGGTCCTCCTCGTTGGTGATCCCCGGGCAACGTTAATTTAACATTAAATTAACGGCTAAAATGAGCGGCATCTGAGAATATATTGAAGAGATTCTTAATACATTCTCAACTAAGCTGTACATTTCTTTTGTGAGAGGAATACGCGTCCTTTGATGAGAGAAATGCACCTACGCCTCTGCTGTGGCATAGGTAAACGTCGTACGTCATGCGCTTGACAAAGTCGACAAAACGGACATCTATTTACCACTAGTGGAGTACACATTTGCAGAAGTTCAGAACTGTGCGGTACAATATTTCTCGGAATAAAGAGGTATTTTTGACGGCGGAAGTAGCATTAATTCTACTGTGAAGTACACCTCAATTTATGGTGGGAAAACTGTACGTATACGCTGAAACATCTATTAACCACTTGTGAAAAGCTAAAGGAAAAGAAGAAGAGGTTGAGAAGGAGATATTATATGATATCATATAAAAACGACGTGGTGTTATGAGGAATACCCGTAATACCGCCACAAGGCGAACGTCGGTGTACAAAATGCAATGGCGTTCGTTGTTCGTCAGACTCACGAGTAAAAGTAAATCGGAGTGCAGTACGAGTCTATAGCTATCAAGTTATTTACCCGGGTTGTGTTGCGTTTACTAGCAAACGTTTTACATTAATCGCCATCACGTTGGAGTGAACATCTGTGACCATACTAATACAACACAATTGTCTGTGTGTGATGTACATTACGTGTTTGCACATATGTATCTATGCGCTGCCACTGAGGTATACATACAGCTATGAGCAAATCGTAATGTCCAGAGGTGGGAATAGTTTTATATATAAAGTTCATCTATAATTAATTTTTGGCATATATTTTTACAGATTCCAGAGACAGTGAATTAGACCGGTCGCACATAACGCTGACAGTGTGAGTGGTGATGCAACGTGAAATTGGTTTTCAGATTTCTTACGCAGAAAAACTCAAGAGCCCACAACTCGTGATTGTGGTAAAATTTATAACAAGTATAAAAAATTTAAAAAAAAATTGAAAAATAAAAAGTAAAATGTAATCTGTAGAGTTTTATTTCTCTACCCTATAACACATAAGATGAGGAGTACACTAAGTTTGTAATTCCATTTGCAACACCCAGAAGGAGGGACACAAAGTATTTTTGTTCTTGATCTGCATCAAAGCTTGAGTCGAGGCGCCCTCACGGTCGTAAATTTTCAGATTCACACAAGTCAAGAATCATGCTCACAATCTATAAAAATGTACCTATGGGGGCTGTTAGATAGCAGTCACGCCTATAATTTACAAAACTTGCAAGCTGGTACGTACCACATACACTAGTAGAGAACTTCATCATGTACCTGCCACGCCCAGCCCTTGAACGTTTAGCCTAAGCCAACATATGCGTTTAACTTAATCTTTGACAAAAAACTCTATGTATTGAAAATTAATTGCATCGACGTTTTTTGGAATCCTATCTATTGCCTATGCTGATCAAATTTCAGCTCAATTTCTTAATTTTGGCCAAGCAACAAACACAAAGAACATCTTCCAGGATGTTGCACGCGGAATGCCAAATTTAGTACATATCACATGTAACAGGTTAGCATATCGGAAAACTTGTTTGATCGAAAAATGCTGTAAATCAAATTTATTATAATTAAATGAATATTCCATGGTGTGCTTGCCCACTTTCCAGTGCTGCATATATTGACCTCGTGGGCGCTGATGTTTTGCAATTAATCGTTTTATTATATTTTATACTTCTGAGCGTATCTCTAATCCAATCCAGTTAAAAGTTCGACTGTGGATGTGACGGGACAGGCAATTGGGTTGGGGTATTTCAATGCATACGTTGAAAAAATTCTTCTAACCACGCCTACATTTGACTAGGTGTGAGGTGTACTTTCCATATTAACAATGTCTTGACCCCGAGCAAAGTCCGAATAACTAGGTTTAAATAGTTTTCAGTTTCAGTTGTTTGTTTAAATATTAATAAGCATGTTCGCTGTAAAAAGTTCAATAAAGGTGCAGCATAATGAGTGTGAACCACTAAAATTTGGTTGCTGGTATATGCGCCAATAGAAGCTTTATAAGAAACGGAATGAGTGACAACGACATGCCCCCGTCTTATACTTGTTACACATACTCTGATAAATTTATTTTACTGCCCACACTAAAATAAGTTTTAAGTAAAAAGATGTTAGCGACGAAACAAAGAATAAAAAAATAATTGGAAACAACCCTAGCTTTGGAGAGGTTTTCTAGTTATTATCATGATTCACTGAATGCTTCGTATTTTACTTTTTCTTGGTGGCCATGAATGGAATGTTTTCTCTTTTGTTTTTGTTCGTTTTGTTTCATTCGCTAAAATTACTGATAAATTAGTGCAGCTCATTAGTTTCGTTCAACACAAATCACCACACCACACACACCAATCAACCAATTTATGGATCCTATGCTTGTAAGCTACGTTTCCGAGTGTGCAAGCACGAATTAACTGAATGAACTATTGTATACATAGCGTAGATTATGGGGAGAGGTGAAAAAACAACAAGTAAAATACGAAATTTTGCTTAGTCCAAATCTTAAACACCTTTCAGTGGGTGTTTATAAACGAACAGTGGGCGTGGCAGAAACTTGTCAAAATCCTCCAATATAAGAAAATAAGTTCAACGGGGTGTGTGCCAAATCTCTTCCAAATATTTGGAAAGTAAGTCAAATAAAACGTAATATCGTGTACACGTACGTTAACCGACCACGCCCAACTTTGTTCCGCACTTGAAGGAGGAAGGGTCAATTTAAGATTTATGTATAAATGGGATCACGTCCACCAAATATTCTAAATAAACTCCTAAACATACTAACATCCATCATAAGTTCACTTTGGGTGGGCGTGGTTAATTTGACTTTTTCAAATATATAAATAATTAATTATTAAAGTTATGTTTTTGAATCTCTTATGGTTTGTATGTAATTAAAAGAAATAAAAGAAAAATAAAAGAAAAACCCTAAAAACTATACGTTTTGTAAAATTGAAGGAAGGTCCATGGTCCGATTTAACACGTTTTCCATGCCAAGGCACCTAAATATGTGAGAGAGCTGCAAACTTCGTTTGCAAGGTTTGGGACGCCAATGAGGGCGTGTTCTTGGACCAATTTTGCCAATCTAAATTGCTTCCATTGGAAAATCTCCAAATCACAATGATATGGACGCTCGTAAAGATACCATTAAATTATTCTCCTTTTAATATATCATTGAGCTGAAACGCCGGAAGTCGCGTTGCTGCTGACATGTGGAAGGCAGGTTATTCCAGAGACGTATGCTATTAATTAAAAAATGATATTCGAAAAATGCTCTACGGAATCTGAGTTGAATTATGTAGAATCCCCTGCTGGAACGAGCAAGACAAAGCCGTTCAAAGAGATAACAGACACCAGTATAGACAACCTCGTGGAGACACAGAAGGCCGCAATATTTGAGAATTTGATTGAGGTTGATGCCATAGAGAGCCGCCGTAAAGTTGGAAATACGGTCATGTCTTTTCAGACAATAAGCATATCGAACGAGACATTCAAAACACGTTTCTGTTCCGAGTTGCAGTTGGAGAAGTTAACGTTATATATGTATTTTGTGGCTGTGGGAATTTTTTCTTCATTTGGTTTGTTCTACGTTCTGGCTGGTTAAAGTGGATTTTAATGCTTGGGAAGGGTGTAAGCGCTAATGATAGTACTAGTGCGTTCTAGTCGAAGTCTAAATCACTTTGGATAATTGACGTCTTAAAGGTTTTTATTTGGAGCATGTACGTAAAGTTCGGCATCATTCTAATGATTGGGATAATTTCATGCCAATCTTTCATTTGTATGGCGAAGTTCATATGGACCTCGACAAAAGGATAGCCGGTTGTGAAGGTGATTTCCTACTACTCTCCATACTCCTCACGCCATTTCTTGTCAAAGTATATTAAGTTTATATGGAAGGACGCCTTTTATTTTTCAGATTTATTCAGAATTTTTCATTCATCTGTTAACCATTAACGATGACTGATTGTTGTAAATTTGAGCGTCAGCTACAGGCCACAATGCATAAAATATATCGACGAAAATTGGTACAAGGGCATGTATGGATTGTTCTCTTCTGCATTAGTTTTTATATGACTTATTTTTACTATTGTACCAATTTTTTTTTAAAGGAATTGCTAACGAGCTTAATGATCGCCCGACTCACTTTCTCTATAACGCCTTTTCCAAATTGGTTTTGGCAAGGTTGCGATTATCATTATAATTTTAATAATTTTAATATGAAATTCAAATTTTAAGAATTGGGAATTTTTGCTTTGACTCTATATGAGGAGGGGTTTTAAAAATGGTGCAATCCGGACCATTTTCAAAAGGGTTGATCCAAAACAGAGGACGGAGAGACGGACGCATGTCCGTCGATTAAATCGATTCAGAAAGTCATTCTAAATGGATCGGTATAATTGAAAGTGGGTGTTTAGGAGTTTGAAACATCCACACAAACATGATGCGCCCATTGGCCCCCGTATAATGTTCTCCTATAAGAAGAAGTTTTCAAACTTTTGAACAAACCGAACATGTTTCAATATATTTAGGACGATTATAATATTCTTTGCGATTGCACACAATTTTTTTCGTATTATAAGTAACATGCCAGGTCATGAAGTTCACAATATAATCGTATAATGTGTTGTTGTTTTGTGCGCCAGAACCCATACAATGACTATGCGTAAACGTACTGGAATATCACCACTGCTTGGGCTGTGTATTCTCTGTTGCTTATATAACAAACCAATCGAATGTGCGAGTGTGTGTATGTGTTTGTGTGTGTGTGACTGAAGGCATTTAACAATTGCTGGAAATTATGCAATTTAAAAAGTATGTATGTTTTTATTCCTTCATAATGCATGTGATGCAGGGTTTATTAGATTTATAAAGTGTACGTCTCTGTAATGGTTTTTCTACGATGTATGTGCGCGTAGTTATTTATTGTAACCACTTATTATCAATATCAATACTATATTTAAATAATCTATAAAACACTTTTACCCTCTACATCACTCGTTCGTAACTTCTAAACATTTAATGAGAGTCCCACCGATCCGACGATCACGTCAGAATCACTTTCCGAATTTGTTTAACCGGGCCCCTCTCCTGTCGGTCCACGTAAAGTTCGTAATTTTAATGGGATCACTTTTGGAATTCCTACCCACATAAGGCCTTCTTTTGAAGTAAAAAAATCGACTAAATTAATCAGTATCAAATATTGAGCCGTCCGTCTGTGCATGTGGAAAAGATTTTCTCGGCCGCAATATTTAATTGAAGTAGAAACAAAATACAGTAAACAACAAACAATTCGCGCCACTCCGCCTTTATTACGCACTTCAATCGAATTAGTTGTTACCCCTAAAGGTGTAGCTCATGGTGCAGGATTCCCATCAATAAAGTAATATTTCCAGTGACGTCAAACCGGGTTTTCGACCATTTGTGCTGCCGCAGTTTCTTTGACCGCGATCCCTTTCCTAGAAGTTTGATTTAGGTCTTTTTATCAGTCCTTCATTTTTTTGACATTGCACATATATTTATGATGCTGCTGCTAACTGCTTAAACATATATTCGGATAATTGATTAATACGAATGTTGTACTCGTGTGATTGGTTAAGCATTCAAGCCTTGTACGACTGCGTCTATGTACACACACAGGCCATAGGGGCAATGCAAGTGATATACAAGACAAATTACTGCTTAACTTAAATTGACCGTCATTGGTTGGCGTCAATTTTCGCTAATTTAATTATTTTGTTGTTCCATACACTTACCCACGTAAACCACAAACTGACTGCTTCCAACTGAGCTTAGTAGTGCCAGACAATTGCGTCATAATGAATATCTTTCTTTTCTGTGTGACATGGCAATGTGTACGACACACAAAATCCATTTTCAGTAGTTATGCACCATTAATGGTGGAGGTATATATCCTTTGCCAAAAATTTGTGGTATATTAAGTTTGTGCGCATGTTCGTAACTTCCGAATGGCACATGCCAACTATAACGATCCATTCAGAATCAAAAACTGATTCGAATTAACCATGTCCGTCTGTCTGTCCTTGTAAATTTGTGCGCAATTTGTGTGAATTTTTTTGAGGTATTTAGAGGAAATTTGGGCCAAGGACACATATTGACCCAAAGAGGCCAATACATGTCCGTATAGTTTTGTAGTCTGCGGAGCACAATTTTTTAATTATTAGATGGAATTTAGTGCAAGGACATGCCTTGGTTCAAAGACAAGCCAAGAAGGCGGGGCACATGTAAAAATTTGACTCTCTTTGTATTGTATGAAATTTTTCTTAACAAGTATAATACTTTGAAATAAATGCGTTTCTTCTTGTATATTGTGGGCGTGTCTTTTATTCGATGTCAAGCAAACATATGCATATGTTTTCATTTTCACTGCTGTGTTAACAATTCCGCCCATTTTTTAATAAGAAACTACTTACATGAACATAGACATGAAATTTCAGCTACATATGCAAAGTTTTGTGAGCTCTCTTCTTCTAGTGATTGCAAACCACTTGACAAATTAAGCATGCTCCCATTTTCACATGTCTCCTTATATTTAGCAAGCAAATGCTTTGAAAACAATTAACGAATCACAATAAATGTTAATCCCACATGTTTGCATTATTAGTAATAGTTTAAATCTTACTGGGCGAATATATTTCTTCTTATGTGGGTCCAAAGAGATTTTAGAGAATGTAAAAAAAATATAATACTTGCATATAAGTAGAGCCAGATATTTAAATAAAGCCTTTAAATGCTTATCAATCACGGCCATCATGAGTTTGCAACAGAGGGCAATTTTTCTCTCTAACTAAGTTAAGAAACACAGCAAAAAAAAAAAAAACAAAAACATGAATTTAAATTCCCCAGCATGACTGTATTGTACGTGTGTAGGCTTCAAATAACGAACCATGGTCAAGTAAAATGCAGTACACAGGCGATACGCGAATTAGGTAGGTAGAGATAAACACATACAGACAGGCAGGCATTTGTGTGTATGCGTGTATATATGGATATGAGTGAGGCCCTTAATGCCCTTTTAACATGAAAATTCGCATTCATCATTTATTCACTTAGGGTACAACCGCACAATATAGCATTTGGTGAAACGCACAAACCCACATACACGCCGATAGACTTATTTAGATATTGTACACACAGTTACAGTTGGTCATGTGTGTGGTTGTTATTTTCTGTAATAAATTCCAATTAAAATTCAACACAAGATGACAACTGAAAATTTAAATTACAGTCACACACAAATTGTGTGAACTCTCGACATAACGCGTTTACGTACATACATACGTATAATATTTCTGAGTGTGAGTATGTGGAAGCATAACATAAAAGTTGGCAGCCAGTGTGGTGTATGATACAACAAGAAGAACAAGGGAATGTATTTAGCTTACAGCGTACGCTTAATACCCTTCAATAGGATACAAATTTATAGACAACTGTACTCAAAACAATTCAGAGCATTTTTGGTTAAAAAAAAAAACGCATACGCTAAGCAAGAGTTAGGCTTTTTTTTTTTTTTTAATTTGCGTATAATATAATTATAAAAGTTATTTCAAATTAATTGAATTAAACTTTCTGTAGAAATAAAGAATGAATCAAATCGCAGTAAAAACTAAGTCTACTAAGTCCATAGTTAAATACTTTGATTCGTTGAATTCATTCAAGCCACCATCAAAAGTAAAAAATTGCAACAACAAAACAACAATTTATTATAAATTGTTATTGACTAATATTTGATTATGCATCGATTTAGGGATGTCCATCCGTCCGTGTATTCATTAAACATTTTCTTAATTACATTCTGGATACAAAATTATGCCTTTACATTAATTATTTATGTATTTAAAGGATAAATGTGTTATTTTTATAACAAATAAAAGAAAAAAAAATCACCGGTCACCACCATAGCGTTAAATTTTGAAAAATTATTATATAGAAAAAAAATCTGTAACGGATCAGATTTGAAATTCTTTTATGATAATTAATTAATTGGTCGAAAAGAAATGCCTATTTATTGCCAAAAATGAACGCGTCTATAATGTATACAAAATTATACTTGGCGCAAAATTTGACTTGTAAGTCTATTTGAAAACGTAATCGGGTACACGACACGACAAATAAGGTATTCAAGATTGGGCCCAAGACACATGTACTCTTCTTACTTATTAGTTATATAATTCCAAGTGTTTTTCTGCTAAATATATCAAGTGTTGAAGAATTGGATTGCATTGCATTTGAAAATGAAGAAAATCACGCTTCCATCGCGGAATTTTGGGTCGTAAGCTGGAGTTCTAGGAAAATTATAAGTTTTCTCCTTCGTGGCAATACATAAAAAGATTCCTTTATATGCGTTTTTTTCACTTCTTGAAAAATTATCATAATGACAGAGTTTCTAAAAATAGTCTGCCCCAGTTCGAATTTTCGATTTTCGATAACTTTTACACTGAGTAATTATTTGTGTTAATTGTTATATGTAAAAAAGCTCTTAAATTGGTTCAATTTGGTCCAATAAGTTAAGTCGTTATTTTTACACTAATTTTATGTAAATAGTTTTAAGCGAAGGTTTTGTTAATATTATATAAAATGTTTCGTTCCAAATAAAGATCCATCCAGTCCACTTCTACAAAGTCGTTTCGAAATTTTAGTGAAATATCTGAACAATTGTGATGTAATAACTAAGCAACATTAGGCAGACATCCGGACAATTACTAGTAAAAATGTAGAGAATGATTCTGAAACAGATTCAAGCCATTGTTGAATTGTGTGATTTATACGAACATTTGCATCAACAAAGTTAATATATCACAGTAGGGCGTAAAAATGCGTGTAATATTTGATAACAATGCTTTAATGACAATAACAACAACAAATTTGCATATTTGATTTTTACCCTTTTCAATATGAGTTTAAAAAAGGGGACGAAATCGCTTGCAACGGTACGTACGGTACATATTATACAAACGTGTTGTAAGTTTGGCTTTGCACTCAGATAGTTACTAAGGGTCAAATAATCGCGCAACAATTCCGAGTGTTTATCAGAAAAAAATCTATGTAGGAAATAAGAAAAAAGTTTGATGCACAATTTTTTATGAAAAGTAAAAGAGGAACAGATTAAAAATATCGTTAATACCAAATGTCAAGCGTGTTATTTTCGTCTAATCTAATATCGGATTAAGTAAGTAAAACATTAGCCCTCTAATCCGATTCATTTACTTGCTTACTTAAACTAACGAATGCCGTTTTTTTGTTGTGTGTTTCAATGTTTATTATATTACATCGAAAAAATGTCATATATCAATTGAAACAGGGTGCTGGAACGGTCATAGGACACAAACACAATAACACTGGCAGTTACTTGCATTCATAATTGTAGTCATGGAATAGTAATTTAAGCTCTTACCCACTTATGTACGGAGAAGTGGAATGAGTAAGAATTAATATCAGGTAGATGTCAAATGCATATTTTGTTATTATTGTTGTAGTGTAACATAAACAAGGGTGATGTTAAGAAAATATTTTGAAAGTTACTTCACCACCACTCTCACATACGATGCCAGACAACAAACAAACAAGTAATTGGGAGGAGTGCATGTGTGTTATAAGTTCAGAACACAGGGGTTTATTTCGAAGTTTTGGCGGATTACATGTTGACATTTTCGTTGGTGTACCATTAAGGTGCACTGCGAGTGAGTGAGTGAGTGAGTGGATGGAAAACTGGCGATGTGATTTGTGTGTTGCTCAGTTGTTGTTGATACAATTGTTGTTGTTGCTACAACTACAATTCAATTCGTCGTAATCTAATCCAATAATTGAGTGTATTAAAAGCGTGACCGAAACGAAGCACAAACTAATACCCGTAGAGGACCGAACAACAACAGGAAAAAGGTAGAGTGAAGAGATTTATGAAAAAGCAAAAAATGAACAAAAACTAAACAACAACAACAGCAGCTAGTTTGAAATGGTAAAGTGTGGCGCAGCAAAGGGAGATAAAAGTTGGAAAAAATTAAATTTTCCTTGCGGAACCTTCGCATGTACGGGAAAAAAATACGATCGCGGCTAGTACACGTTTAAGCCTTTCAATGGAATATGTGTTCATATACATCAACATAAAGCTCGAATCAATATTGGGTTGAATCAACATATTTTTTGGGCCTATGCCTGCTTCCCGTCTATTTGTTCCAAGTTTTTTAGAAACATGAAGTTATTATAAATACGGATAATTCTTATTTTCTACTTTTATTGCGAGAGACTATTATTTCTATGACCGTGAGAGTATCACCAGCAGATGTGCAATCCTTTTTAGTGCGATTCAGATTTGGGCTCTCTAGCATCTTCTTCTGAGTGTTACAAACGGAACAATCAACTTATTTTACCCCCGCAAAAATTGAAAGGGTATAAGAAGAAAGTGAAATTGGAGAGTCTCTCCAGTGTAACGAATATTGACAAAAGGTAATGAAATCAAATGAAAAGTTTTTTCACCGTACTGGTAAAAAATTCAATATTTATGTACGATATATAAACAATATAAAAATAAGACAAATTGAATATTTATTACTACCAAAAACTGCCGACGATTAGTTTGATGCATTTTGAAATATTTATAAACCGGATAACGTCATAATGAACATCATCGCTTAACTTTAAGAGTAAGACATGAGAAGATACTTCTGCTAAGATACACCAACGATTGTATGTTAAAACGTTGAAGACACGCATGACACATTTCCTGTATGGTTTGCTTGCGTGACCGCCAGCATGTTTTTCTTTTTCGAATTGTTTATTCCCCTTACTCTTCAATTTCCATTAAGCATAATTCCGTTACTAATCAGTTTTTCTTGGCACGTTCTACTCTACCATCCACATTCATCATCATCATGATCAACACACTGCATAGCGGAGGAAAATATGTTTGTACGATACACACGCTTATGGCATTCAGCCAAATTAGATAAGATATGATGTTAGGTAAAGGTGCATGCTTATATGTTTTATAGAGTGTGAGTGCTGTTTATATCACATTCTCTCTCCCCCTACCTTAACAACAACCATAATTAACGTAACAACTTTGAACATTGAGATTAATTACATACATGCCGCTTTTTCCTTACAGACAATCGTCAATACGTTTGTATTCGACAGGTAACTTTTCTGTAAACATTTATTTCAATATATTGATTGTTCAAAATGATGCGCTATCGTTAGCGAATAGTTTTTAGGAACCTTTAAAGAGAGGTATCAATAAGTCACGCGTTATGGAAGAGTAGTTTTACACCACACGGGGATCAAACGCACGACTTCGTGCTACGATTAAAAACTGATAGAAATATAAAAGTGTTAGAAGACCGAGTCTTGCTTCAAATACGACCATTATTGAAAACACATTAAATCGGACCATTTTAAAAAATCTCTTTACCTTGAAATAACTTTTTATAAGATTAAAATGTACATTTGTTAACAATTTTTAGCAAAGAATTACTATTTACAATAATTTTTGACCATGTTTGCAATAAATTTGTCACAGATAGAGCCGTTTTAGGTACATCTTCTCATATTACACTCTCTCTATACTCTCTACATAAGATGAGGGTTTACCAAGTTTGTCAATCCATTTGCAACACCCAGAAGGAGACGTCACAGACCCCACAAAACAACAACAAAACTGAGTCGATTTAGACATGGATGTCGGTGAGTCTGACTATTGATGGCATTCACACGGTCGTAAATTTTGAGATATTGAACTGACGTTATATAAACACATTTAGTTTCTGCACGTAGATGATTAAATGAACAAAATCGGTCGTGAGCCACGCCCACAATCGATAAAAATACATTTATCTTCTACAAAAATTAAGCTAGGAAGTTGAAATTTGGTTTCCATATTTGTAATTATCCCATTCATCGATGTGCCAAAAATGGACGTAGTCTCATAATACATACGCCCACAATTTACATAAAACCGTACACGGTGTAAAACTGGTCTTGCATGCTGATTCACTGTTAGAGGGCGTAATCGTATACCTGCCACGCCCATATTTTTTTTTTCAATATGGAGGGTATTTAAGATTTGGCTTCAGCCAAATTTAGCTTTTTTCCTTGTTTAATATATTTTTTTAAGTATAGCGCAAACATATTAAAACTTGTTACATTTTATGAAAATTGCTTTTTGGTCCCAACGATGATTGGAATTTGTATCTCTGTCATCCGCGCAATAAACAGTAAATAAAATAAAATATTTTGTCTACATATTAGATGCCTTCTTCTGTATTGATTATGTTTACAAAGTTTCTTTTTATATTTATTTACAATTGAATAAAAAAAACTCCATTATTTGTACAATTTATACCAATGTAACTCGAAGGTGTGTTTGCCTTCTTGTAATTCTAAGTATTTAACATAAGCCAAAAATGCTGTCCATAACATACTAAATAGCGATGTAACCACCACTTGATTCTTGGGATGAACTAAACTAAAATTCAACGTTTGTACGCACGGCCAATAAACGAAACCCACTTTGTAAGCATCAAAGAATTTTGAACTGAGCTGTGAATAGTGAAAAATATAAAGATATTAGAACGAAATAAAAGAAACGGTACCACATAAGTAGAGCTGAGGACGTTATAGCGGAAAATGATGATGATTATAACGATAAATGGCAGTGAGTTCAATTATGTTCTTCTCTACTGTATATGCGCTAATAAACATGTACCATTAAGAAGAACACTTTTAGCTTTTAATGAAATACAATTTAATAACTGGAATGAATGGAAGTTAATGTTTTTAAAACACGTAACCACAAAACTTAAATGCGCTTTAATTAATAAATACAACCTCAAGAGAAATTTATAGCGATGTCTTCTAAATTTTACAAGTAAACCAATTGATTTCCGGATATTTGTAAGACCTTTTTAAAGATCTGCGTAAGCGAGTGTTATGACTTTGCTAATGTAAAGTCCATATATGCAGCTATGGTACCCGGGACATTTAAAGGATTTTATTGAAAGCATTTAAGCTGTAGTTCAATTTTGCTTAATTGGACCTCGCCCACTTCGTACAATTAAGAAGCTTACGTTTTTGAAAACTAGAACTTTGCTACTCTCATCTGAGACCAATATTGTTGCAATCTGTTAAGTAAGTGGTAAGAAAAGCATAATGAAATTTTCCACAATAATTAGGCCGGATTTTTCTCCCTCTCATTCTAGTGAAATTGTAAAATAAGGCTGATGAACGGAAAACACGTGACTATTTCTATTATATATTTGTTTGATTGGGTTTATATCTCATCATTTTAACTTTTTCTGCGCAGTACATGAAACTCTTGTCCATGGTTACGTGCTTAGTAATTACAGACACGTGTCTAATAAGACGGCGTTTCCTTCTTTTTATATAAGAATATAAAATAGAGCAAAATATGATAAGCAGGAGAAATATTGTTCTGGTTTCGTATAATGAGCTCACGTAACCAACTTATAAATGAGTTATAACGAATAAGTACTTCGAGTGAATGTGCTCGCACTGTGAATGTCAAATTATCTTCTGTGAATAGCCTTAATAACAATTGTTACTGTAGGTTTCTTTGTGCATATACACACACACGTATGCCTTCTCTTTTATACAATACATCTTAAGAGAAAATTTCAGGAAAATTTACACAAGTGTTGCCATTGAAATTGCGCAAATGGCGTCATTGAACATATTGGACAAATAACGCAAAAGCCAGACGATTGCATTTGACAAGTATGAGAGATTAAGTGTGTGTGGTTGTGCGTTTGTGTTTGCGTAGTCTAGTAATTTGCTTCGGTACGGTAAGGCTGGGATTGGTGTGTGTTGGTGCATAAGTTTTATGCGCTATAGGTACTCGTGTCGGTTTGTTTGTTGTGTTAAAACCATAAGAAGAACATTTTTTACCATACGTCATTTAAGCACAACTTCACAGCACTTCAAACAGGAATGAATTTAACTAAAAGTATTTTATTTTCCTTTTACTAAAACACGTTCATTGCTGTCATCCACTAAATTTGTAAAATAAATGAAGAAGAAATACTTAACCACACACACTTTTGTATGCATGTACGTACGTACGTATATAATGTAGTTTATAGCTATTCAGAAGTGTGTTTATTTAATGGAAGTGTTTAAATATTAAAACTCGTGCACACACAACCATACCACTGCTATAATATGTGTACGTGTGTGTGTATGTGTAAATATAAAAGAATATGCCACAGTCGCTCGGTTATTAAATACTTGGATAGAACATTTTTATGTCATTCCTTGTATTTTTCTTTTTTTTTATACCCTTCACGTAAGCGTGGGTATAATAAGATTGTCATTTCGTATGCAAGGACCAGAGGAAGGTTTCAGGGACTCCCACAAAATATATGTGTTCCTAATGAGCATCAACATCCTTCTGTGTGATTATCCAAGAAAATGAGATTTTGGTGCACATGTTTATAATGGATGCATCTGTAAATGTGCCAAAAAATGGGCATGGTCGGATAGCAGACTATCCTCAATTTACCAAAAACCATACTTGGCAAGAAATCCGACTTGTAAGTTGACAAGTAACGCATGCCCGGAAGCAGTGGAGGATATCTGAAGTTTGGTCTAAACCAAAGTTAGTTTTGTTACTTGTTTTACTTTACATTACTTATAATACAAAACACTTGGAATGATTGAAAGATATGGATGGCATGGTGAGAGGTTAGAGGAAATGAAAAGAAAACAATGAATATGAGAAAATAAAATTACCTCCCGCTTGGCATCAACGGCAGTTTTACCCTCCATAAGAGTCATTGTAAAAAAAAAAGCAGCAATGGCAAATGGATCGTACGCCACTTGTTCGGTAAAGGCCTTGCACATGGCAGATTTGATATCTGAACGGGGCCACATCATATTAGCTACACGTACCCAACAATACATGGCGGGACCCAAACAAAAGAAACCAAATACACTAAATCTGTTGTTGTTATTATTATTATAATTGTTGTTATTGTTTAACCACATAATTAGCAAGACCCATATACCATAAAGAAGAAAAATATCAAAAGAAATATTGTACAAGTTGAGTTAATTAAAGGTTTCATAATTGTCGTGCACGCTGCAGTACATTAGCTTTGTTTAGATGTTTGTAACTTAAAATCCAAACCTAATGTTTAAGAAGCAGTTAATAAAGTGCGTCTGTCTGTCCGTATTAAAAATTTTCGTAATTTTTATGATTTCCGGTTAAACTTGTATAGTTATGAATTATTTGTAATTGTTGACTATTTATTGTACTTAACCTAAATATCAAGTGTTCTGAATTGGAGCAAATTGGATTAATTTCAGAATATTTTTCCTTATAGTAAATTTTCTATAATGACAAAGCTTTTCGGCAACTGAACAACAAATTACGGTACAAAATATGTTTTTTTTTGTATTCGAACTTGCTTTTATATAGTCATGCTTGATTCACAATAGCATTCACACTTGTCGTTTACAAACCTGTGCACATATATTGCCTACCTGCTTGAGTAGTTGCCACAAGACTTTCTCGAGTGGATTGTAAAAGGAAGGTGTTAATTATTTTACTCAAGTGTCTAATTTCGTACTGTGTTGATGATAGATATTTTTAATACCTACAAGTATACAATTCGCAACCCACCTGAAGCACTTCTTCCAATCATATGTTTGGAATGTACGCTGCTCCGCTAGGGTCTGTTCGATCAGAGAGCCGCATGGCCACAATGTGCCATAAGACAGCATGCCACGTACAATTTTATAATGATTTGTGATTTCCAAAAATTTACGCCACATTTTCCTCTTGAAATCTCTGACAGTACTTCAGTATTGTTTTTCTTCTCTTTTGGTGGGTAAACAGTATGCGAAATGTAAAGTAAACTTTACGCTAATGAGGTTAATTTTGTTTGGCTGTTAATGAAAGATAAATAGTGAAGAGAAAAAACAAACGAACAAAATAAATATCAAATCATTGCAAAAAATATATTCAAATATTTATAAAAGAAAGTGTATAAATATTGTGCTTCGTTTTCAGGTATATTTTAAGAAAGATAACAAGAAGAAACCAAATAAATGATTATTAGGACGGTGTGTACGTTTAAAGCGGGAAGATTTACATAATGCCGATTTCATAATCACACGCACACAAAAATCAAGTCAGAAAATGCTAGTAGGTCGAAGGCAAAGTCACATGAACAGATAGGTATAAAGTCGGACAGAGGCTGTCGGAGATAGGCAGTACGGAATAGAGAGAAAGACAAACCAAAACATAGTTAGATAGAAAGCAAGAATGCCAGTTAGAACACCACACGGATTTAGAAGGATACAAAAAAGAAAGTAAAACCATACAAACAGATTAGAAATAGAAAATGTTTGTTATACAAATCTTTGTAAAATAATTTTCTGGATCGATTTGAAAGTGATCGTCTTTACGTCTGACTACTTAATGCTTAAGTAATAATTTCTGGAATATTTTTATAATATTTTGTAGAAAAATAAGTTTTTAATCAAGAAACGGTCGTTTTATTATTATTATTACTTCTATACCCACCAACACCCACCATGTAGGTATAAGTATATCAGTTTAACAAAACGTTTGCAACGCCCAGAAGGAGGCACAGAGTATAAATATTCTGAATATCCGTCGGTCCGTCTCCGTGTGTGTAAGTCATTAGAAAAAATTGGCCGAAGTGATCGCTATTTGGTATTGAAATTGGAAAGAACCGGTCAAGTGACATGCTCTTGACAAAGGAGCAATTTTTTTAAAGAAACTCTTCACGTTAGCACATATGTGTATATTCCGAAGAGATATGGTCTGAGCAAGATTTAGTTTTTTTCTTCTTCTTGGAGGAGGATGATGAATAAATTTACAAAAAACCCTTTCGATCGTTGATGTGAACGTGAGACATTGTGGGCTTTAGTGATCTTGAATGTGGAGTGTTTTAAAAGTTTTACCTAAGCCAAATAAAAGGAAATGCGTTTTTTTATTTGCTTTTTAATTGCTTCTCTTAAAAATTCCTACTTTTTTGTTATTTAGGAATGATACAGGAACATTTAAATAGACTGAGAAAAGTAATTTTGGTGAATTTTTCACGAAAAAAGGGGGAAAGACCGACCGACAGTTCTTCAAAATTAAACAATATTTCGTTTAGGCGAGACTACAACACAACACAGCATAGCATTAAATAACAACAGCTGTTATTTTGTTGTTAAAATGGTATGGTTTGGTATGGTGCGGTATTGCGCTTTTAGGCATTTTTTAATCACACAAAAATCATCTCACGCACCACTATACTATACTCGTATACGTACAAGCACAAGAAACAAGCAGGCATATAAGCAAAATATAACACGCATAAATTTATACAGCCATTCACTTTTTTTATAGATGGTATGTTGGCGAATGTGGTACGTATGTACGTACGTACGTACGTACGTACATGTTTTTAATGATGATGACGATGTTGATAATGATAATGTAAGATATTTTGTTTGAGCAGGTAGAGCTAGCGGTGAGAAAGAGTTACAACGGAATTGAACCGAATATATTTATATGTACGTGTGTGATAAGCGTACATCCGTTTCATTTGTGTTGCCACATTATTGCAGAGAAAAACAAAAACCGAGAGGGGTTCTTATTTTTCGCCGTTTTTTTTTTTTGCTTTTTGCTTTTTGCTTTTTTTATGTTGCTTAATTTAAATGTATTTCGTTTCTTTTGTTGCAGCTTTATGCTTTTGTTCATTTTTTTATTTATAAAGGAAGTGAACGTGAAGTGTAATAAACAACATTAACTCTGGGAGCTACAAAGGCGAAATATATTAAACCACCATATACCCTTTATACATATATTTATGTTTGTACTAACATACTGTACCATACATACTAACCGCATATATGAAATATATTTATAATATTTTACTATCACAAAAAGGAAACATTTCTTTTCTCTTGTTCTTTATGAAAAAATAGAAAAAACAAAAAAACATACGAATGCTGCGCTTGCAAAAATCGTTTGCATTAAAAGAAAAAAAAAAAAAAAGGATTTTCATGAGTATTATGTAGGTTTATAAACGTATATACTTATGTAGAAAACTTTTATTATTAAACGATGTACTGCCGCGTATAGTACAGGAAATACAAGCATTATATAATCTGCAGCCACAGGAAATATATTCCACAAAAAAAAAAACCAGCATCGTCTAATAGGTGGGAAAAAAGTGGAAAATTTCAAATAATAACCGACCTGTGTACGCATAAGTACAGGCGTTGCTTTGAAATGAAATTTAATAGTCCAAATGAAAAATTCTCTGGGTATACACGTCCAATACACTGCTGTTGAAAGCGAATCTCAAGAATCTCAAGAAAAAAACCTTAAACTATTAAATTGCTGTACAGTGAAGAAGGGTCAGTTTTGGCGTTTTTTTCGTATGACACAAAAAGTACCAAAGATAGAAAGTTGACCGTTGACACATTCTTAAACAATATGAGGTAGGAAGGCCATGCCCACACGAAAGTGGTATACAAAAAGTTGTCGTTTTCGTACAGGACAAGAACAAGAGTTCAAGATTTCATATAAAAATTGTCTTAAGACCACGCCCATAATGCATAATCAATATTTAATTCAATATTTTGAGGGAGTGGGTAGTCAAGATTTGTTCTAACAAACCAGATATAACTTTTTTTCATTACATTGGCTTCTAAAGTAGTTCGTTTCGGTCCTTTTCCAGCAGGGTTTAATTTAAATGAACAGACACACAGATTGATGAATAAATGGAGAGAAGTTGAAAGGTCCATATAAACTGGATTAGAAGTTACAAACAACCGTTTAACCGTTAATAGAGTTAAGATATTACCGCATAGTTGTGTAATGCGTAAGAAACAAACGTTGAACACGAATTCATTTAAATGTTTAATCGCAATCTTTTAATCCAAATATTTGGTTTTTTTTTTTTCAATATATCAGGTTTTCTTTATTGTGTGTATTAGATAACATGTCGAATATATTGAATTAATTAAATGAAATGTCGATCTCATGTTACTGATTAATTAATTAAATAAAAAGCAGACATATTGACATAAAACGTTTATATCGTTTACCTTGATAAGAATATATCCATTAAAAAATATAAACAATAAAGTTTCCATTAATTTTAATAATGTTATGCATTTAACAATTTGCACACACACACACGCAATTGGGTTTCTTTTCAATTTCAATGTAAAGACAAACGTATTATATTGTAGAATGAAAAACCTTTGTTGCGGTCATTTTCATGGGAACGAAAAACACACACACACACACACACACACTAATACTTATCTTTTATATAGAAAGGCCATTTTTATTGTAAATACACACTCGTACGATATATGTTGTGTGCTGTATCGTAAATGAGAATCTTTTGCAATTAAACAATACAGAACAGAAGGGTATTGTTAAATCAAGAGAACAATGATTTGTTCGAAGAATGCATGATGTAGAGATGAAAATAGGAAACGTAATAAATGATTATCGTCATAAAAAAATGGTGTTTAGAAAAGAATGTCAAAAGGAAGAACAAAAACAAAAATAAAAACATGTAAAAAAGCTAAATTCGGCTTTGGCCAAATCTTAAATACCCTCCGTACTAGGCGTGGCAAGTATGCATTATTGTCAATTTGAAAGTCGACTTGTACGCTAAAGAAGGTTTTTTTGTAAATTGTAGACGTGTCTGTTATCCAACCGCGCCCATTTTCGGCGAATCGATGGGTGAAGTAATTGTACATATGTATACCAATTCACAACTCTATAGCTTAATATTTGTAGTAGATAAATATATTTTTATTGATTGTGGGCGTAATCGGATAACAGATATTTCTGTCATATTAGTACATCGGTACCGAATTCCCACTTCGTACATACATTTTTGTGGTAGATATATAGATTTTTGTCCATTGTGGAGGTGGCATATAATCGATTTTGAGGTCTTTTTAGAAACACGAATACACGAACGCACGGACAAACGTGTCTAGTGGACATACGGACGTCGCAAAATCGTCTTTTGATGTTGATTAAGAAAAGCAGGCTCGATCAATCTTGTTGTAGAATTTTTATGGTCGCTGTTACGTGGCACAATTAATTATAGATTATCGAGAGGCTTTTTCTAGATGTTGCAAACGGAATAACAAACTAAATATACCTCCCAGTGTAACGTGACGACATAAAAATACTCACTACCACTCGTATACTTGTACGGAACAGTATAATGAAACGTTTATCGTATGCCATCACCACTTATCAGTTATCATGGTCACATGACGTTCACTCTACTTGTGAGTGCAGTTAAACAAACAACAATTGATAGATAAATGGATTTTTTGGTTTATGCATGACATGAAAATAAATAATGGACAAATGTGTGCGTACATTAATTAATTAAAAAAATTTAGCTTGGAACAATTATCAAATACGAGATGGACTCGCACACCGTAAACCCATTTAATCTAAATATGTCTTTCCGTCCACAAATATTATGGATCAACTTAGGTCATAGTTTATAATAAATTTTTATATAAGGACGGCGGAAAGCCCTCCTTTTTACACTCACCACCTTGGGTCAGAGATTTACTGGCGTTAACATCCAGAAAGGAGCATCAGAGACCCTACGAAGTTTATACATTCTTGATCAGCATGAATTTCTAAATCGATCTAGTTATGTCCGTCTGTCCTTGTGTGGTAAACATTCTCCCTAACTCGGTTGTTTGGAAACTGTTTTCAAACTTGGTTTTTGGAGATTCTTGTACGTTGGTATTGAAGTTGGGCGAAATTGGTTGGGGGACAAAATCTGAAAAAGGTACATTTTTTTGAGTTTTAGGGAGTTTTTCGGTCAAAAATTTCATTAGCGTTCAGCCTACAATACATAAAAATCTTTGCCAAACATAACTTTCGTTTAATGCTATAAGAATTTGACTAAAGGCAAATAAAACTTTTGTTCCTTCAAACAAGGTGCACAGATGAACGTGGTTAAATCGCTGTGGATCTTTCTTTACTTGCTTATCACACACAAAACATCCACTCACTAGTGGGGTGGCTACATTTCTTAACTTCCTCAAGATTCCATAGCATATCAAAGGATTAATAAATGAAGGCTTCGTTAATAATTACGCCATCATCAACGCGAACACTTTAATTATTTGCTTACTTGTTTATCTACTCTTGCAACATTGATTGAACTTCGATACAATTCCAGTTTCGTTAAGAACCTTAAGCCCCTGCATTGGTTAAACATTCATCACAAATGTTATTATTTTGCAAGGTTCAACAAAATGGGAAACAACAAAGAGAAGGAATATGCGTGAGTATGTGTTATGTGTAACATTTCCGTTTTCAGTTTTGTTCAAAGCCGGAATAAATGGACGTGAACTAAATTTAAATGTTCACAGTTGTTCAATATCCGCAATTTGGCATTAATTAATGAAAGTAAATGCATGTGTGCACGTTCTAATGTAGAAAACGACGAGTATTGTACATGAACACATATTCGCGCGTACACGTTTAGTAAATTGTTGTTGTTATTGTTATAAACAAAACTCATGCACGTAATTATTTTATTATAAACTCGTATAAAGTTCGATTATTAATATATATTAGGCATTTGGTTAAACTGGAAAAATATTAACAACACACACACTGCATTTATACATATTCCCTCGTCAATACACAACGGTTGCGGGAACAAATTGTTGGCTATACAAGTGGATTTGTTCAGAGGAGAGGCTTTTATATTTAATTCCCTTCATTACTGTTTTATTACCGTTTTATTGCGTCATCATTTAAATATTTCCATTTTGTTTACCTGACTGAATTATTAATGAATTTCACTTAACATCATTATGAAATATTTAAACATTTCACGCCAGTTTTTATATTCCAACTAAATTTGCCAAAAAATTCTATTTTGTATATGTTTCTATGTCAATGGCAAGAATAAAATAAAAATGCATTAAATCTTATAAATAATGTGTAAAACAAATGAGAGAGAGAGAGAGAGAGAGAGAGAGAGAGAGAGAGTGTGTGGGAACAACTATTTAAGGGATGCCAAGTTTATAAAATTTGCCAACGATGCGGGCAAATGCACCGAGAAAATAGAAAATCGGTTCGGAATTTGATTTTTGTTTTAATTTCTTTAATATCAAATAATTATTGAGTTACATGTACGGGATGATGGGCAACAGCTTACAACAGCTTACAACAGCTTCATCAGAAGAAAGCGACGTCTTTGGAGCTTAGATTCACCGACATTTCGATACCTTTAGAGTAGCTAAAGATCGGCCATGAGTCATCAATCGAAATAAGTGCAATCCGGAGGAATACTATTTGAAGACCATGGAGGGTAAGGTTAGAGACTTTCCATGTCAAACTTGTTATGCTGAAGAATTACTTTAGCACGTCTTACTTCGTATTGCAGCTTTTACTTTTTTGCTTGTCTTCAGAACAGTTGAAATACTGATCGAACCCAACATGCGTTATTCATCGAAACAAATGGTAAGGAAGGAATGATATCTGGAGCAAATAGAGAGGTGGGTTAGACTTTTCATTTTAACACTTGAGTTCTTTATTTCTTTGAATATAGCTGTACATTGACTTTTTTTTGTAGATACAAAATACGAACAAGCGTTTTTATGGCAAAAAATCATTTAATACAAAATATTTTCATATTGCGTTCGCTCCTCTTTTAGTATTTGGCCTTTGGTAGTACTTTTGTATGATTAACTTAAACCTTATATCCAATAACGAACTTTAACTGAGGACCATTGGTTTTACTATTAAAGTCAATGAGACGGGTTAATCCCACAATTAGCGTTGCAGCAGTGTATCCACTTTTCATTACCACTGACTAAACGATATAAAAAGCCTTTACGATTTTGCCTTTGAAACACACAAAATAGCGCTGATTCAATTCATTTGTGACTCAAGCATTTACGCTTACTAACATAAAACGTAGGTGGCTAGAGAAAAACTCTACAAGACTCCACAAAGTGTATCTATTTTTGATCAGCATCAAAAACTGAGTCGTGTTGCCACCATAAGGGTCATAAAGTTTAAGGTACTAAGCTAAATTTTGTATAAATATTTCTAGTTTTTGCACGAAGCAGAAGCCACGCCCACAACCGATCAAAATCTATTTCCACAAAATTTATTAATTTTAACTTTAAGCTCTTATGCTGATGAATTTTAGTGCACATACATATTTATAATTACACTCCATCCGTCACTTTACCCAGAATTGTTGAATGTATCTTACACGCCCGCTGATTAATATTTGGCTTAAGCCAAATTAATTTATTTTACTTGTTAATGAATGTTTGGGGTGCTTCCGAATATATATATACATTTTTGGTTGCTAGAACTTTGCAAAAGTTAGTTAAGATTACTGACAAAGTTCTACACGGAACACTTCATTCTCAGAAATGACTCAATCCTATACGGACACCGGGAGGTTTTATGTATTCTCTACGAATGTCTTGCAACTTGTGCTGTCAAATATTGAACGTTTTGGGAACACATTTTGCATAATATGTAATTTTGGGTTCAGTGGGTGATTGGTTTTATTAACAGCCTCAAGGTTGAGAACAAGGTTTACAACGATAGCTCTCACACAGGTCGTAGTGAAGTTTACGCTAAGGTTCCTTCAAGGCCTCTTTCTGGTGGTTGTAAATTTTTAATAATGACGTATAATCTTATAGGGTGGTGTGCATAATGATTATTATACGTTGTTATACGTACATACTTGTGATCAATTGAAAAACTGCACACACCGAACAGATAGAGGGGGGGAACACAGCTTACTAATCGCAAGCGTGCCATCAGATCTGAAACCATAGTGTGTGCCTTTGGAAAAGTATCAAGTATATTTCTTGGTATTGTACTGTATAATATTTGCGCTGTGCATTGGGATTTCACAGAAACCTGATTTGTAACACTCCCATTTCACAAGCTGCTTACAGTACAATATTGTCTTGTCGTTAATGACCTGCTGGGCGTTATACAATTATTCCTTTTTTAATGTTTATTACAGCTTCCATTAATTACTAACTATAGACGCTATAACTTAAGGTTTCGAAAAACAATATTAAAACTCTTCGTAGTCAGCAATACATTACAAGTTTGAAGCGCAATTTATTGAAATTATAAACCGTAATACAAGTATTGATAAAACTTGCATGGAGTGATTTTCCTGGTTTATTTAACATTTATTTCTATTCTACAATGAATATGTTTTACTTGAAGATAAATTTTAGGTATATATATATAGAGAGAGAGAGAGAGATACAGGACGTGGTTTAGTTAAACTTTGGTTAACTTTTCGAAAAACTTTGAAAAGTTTCTTTCCACTAATAATATAAATTAAATAATAATAATAATAATAAACGAACTTAAGTTTTTAGTGTTTTTTAACGATGTCATAAAATGTTTGGTTGCGTGATACACTTGGGTTAACAAACGTTTATTAGGTCTTTGCTCTCTCACACATTACATAAAACTTTCAGTTTTGATAAGCGAGCACTGTTATTACTTCAATTTAGAAAATGACCCGCTTTATTTTAAAGCGTTTTGGAAGTGTCCGTACATCCACAAATAAGACTTTTCGGCTGCTTTATGTTTTAAAAAAAGTATAATTCTACTCTATTTTATTCTATTCTATTCCCGTCTTCCTTTTCAATTTACAATACACTTTATTTTGTTTATACGAGCTAAGTCTTCTTGCAGCACTTTTTATATATTTTACAACTCTTTTTATGTCTTATTTAATACTTTTGTTAACCTTCAAACTTCAACGCAATTATATTTAATATCACGTTTAAATGTTCTTTTTTCATTTATATTGTTATGAGAATGTCAGGAGATAACGTCATTAAAAACAAGAAACTTTTCTCTCCTGTGAACAAATCTAAAGGTCATAAAAAACTACTAAAAGGCATGCTGCCTTAAGTAGGGTTAATGTGACTGCAGCTGAATTAGAACCAAAAAGTGGGTAACAGTATATTATGATCTGGATCCAGAGAAATATAAATTTGTACGAACGATATTATAATTATTATACACAGCACATTGAGAACCATCCTGCTTTAGTCTGGCTAAAGATAATATATGCGAAGGGTTTTTCAGCTCCAAATACACCTCAACAAATTTACTATACTCTGCCCTAAGTTATAAGTAATGTTTGTAATCATTAATAAGAACAACATAAGTTGTCTGCATTAAATATGCAATTCATTTATGCATCTAATGCACTTAGGTTCGCAGCTAATTTCTTTTTGAAAATTATGCATTGTAGTAATTGTACTCGTTTGTAATAAAGTACTCTCTCCTCTCTATCTACCGCATGCCATTATTATGCAATTGGCCTAAATTTTTAGTTATATTTCAAATGCCATAAAATACAATATTGCACGTCTGTACGTTTGCACGTATGTGCACATATTTGATGTTTTTCATTTATTCGTAGTTTTAATAAAAAAAAATTGCATTTTTTCATGGCTTTACAATATGTGTTGCTACAAGCATGCACATATGCACACACGTGCACGCAGCACGTTGCATGTGTGTGTACATAAAAAACATTGAAGATTTTAAATATCAATAAAATGTAATTTTATTAGCGTGCAATATACTCGTATATGCGTGTAAACGTATGCTTGTGTGTGTGCTTATATGCATATGTGTAGGTGCGTATAAAAAATTATTGTTATTTTATGCAAGAAATGACATTTTATTACCAGTTTTCATTTCATGTCTCTGCTGTGCGACTGACTGCACGTAAGTCGTCTGCTCGAATTATTCAATGTATGTGTTGCAAATATTATGTACAAGTAAGCCTTGGCTTAAATGAAATTAACTCAATTCAACTGAATAATTTACATTTGTATGCAAATGTTTCATAAGTAGAGTATGTTCAGTGTTGGGGTATGGAAGCAGTAATTGTAGAAGAAGGGTATTGCATGTCAATAAGAGGAAATTGATTTCATTGGAAACGAAAAAAAAGTTTAAAAGCTGAGTAAGGTTTTCCTTTACAATTCCTTTAACATTATATTAAAATCTGTTATTTGTATGTGCATTAAATGACATTCAGACACTTTGTTACTTATTAGTTTATTATAACCTCCAGTCTAATGATGATGATGAGGATACACCAAGTTTGCTTGATCGAAGCTGTATTTAACTCAAAACTGAACTTTCAAGTCAATACGTTATTATCTGCCACGCCCGCTACTTGCATGTAGATGTGAAGCGTATTTAAGATTTGGCCTAACCCAAATTTAGTTTTCCTTCCCGTTTTATTTACATATTTAATTTATTTAAAGCGTGTGTGTCGTTTTGTTTTTATTTTTTTTAGATGCTTTTTCAATTATCATCTTCAGTATTTACACTGACGTTTTAAGTGTCGCCATGATGAATGTAATGAAGTCACGCAAAAACCTTTTTCTTCCTTATGAAAAATGGACGTTCCGCTTCATATGGGACCCTACACCACTTAAAATATTTATTTACTTACAACAATTTGCTAAAATATAACAATATTTTTAATAACAAAATACATCATTGTAACAAATATACAAATATGAACAATAAGGAACAAGTGTTTGAGTCTTTAACTTAAGTTATCAGAATTTTCCGAAAAGTCATCGTATGCTACACCCCTAAGTTCCCGTTTTATTTAAACACTAGGTTTCCAATCACCTTTTGAATCAATTTGTGACTGACTGAAGGACTCAATAGAATCAAGATCCACTTTTTGCATCAAGTTGTACCATTTTTGAATTTCTCTCCGCATAAAGGTTCTTCAACAAAGAATTAAAAGTGGCAATCAAGAAAAAAGATGTCTATTCGGTTTAAGTAAAATCTAGGATACCTTCTGTCTGTAACTGTAGGCGTGATTGATTGTGCCACAGGGGTCTGAGGTGATTAATAAAACATGTCTTCAATATGATCTAATCTCATAACACAGAATGTTTTTTATAAATTACGGGCGTGTCTGTACATGTCGCTTGCATATACATATAATTTGTATAGAAAGTATGAATTTTGCACGATTAAAATTTTTTAAATTCATTTATGGGCGCAGTTGTTATTTCGCCTTAATTTTTAACGATTTTTAGTTTTTCCAGCGATATAAAGACAAAGTGTTATAAAGAGGCGCAGACACGGGGAACCACCCGTAGAGGATGGGTGTACTCAGAATTTGATGATAATCAAGAGAATATATACTTCTTAGGGTCTCTGAAACAGTCTTCTGATGGTTACAAAGGGTAACCATAAACTCTTGGAACATTAAAGGTTTAAAGTTTATAACCTTTTTTTATGCATGTTCTACCGACTGCCATCATGCTCAAAGCTTGCATGCTTTTTGAACTCGTTTGGTGTGTGTGTTGTGTGCTATTGAAAGTGGTTTTGTCTTTTGTTAAATTTTATTCTATACAGAAATTTCATATTTGTGTACACGTACGTAAATATCTTCTTTCCTCCTATTATGTACTTTGAATAAAGTGTTGGTGTTGTTACTTTTTCTTGGAATGTAATACGTCGTTTGTTTACTAACGTTTTTCTTTATGCGTATAGAGTGGATGTGTGAATGCGTGTACGTACTTGATGAGCTGGTGTGTACACTAAGTATAGCCTTTTGAAACGTTTCTTTAAAGAGTGAGTCGTTTGTGTTTTTGTTGACGGTTTGGTTTTTTCCTGCAACCTGACCTGCTTCACTACTTTCTTATTGTCAACGCAACATTCAGAGCTTAGCACTGCAAGTGTGTTTCTCTTTATAACGTCTTAACATAAAAAATTAATGAAAACACCCTTCACCACTTCAAACTGCACAGTAATTTAAGTAGCACGCACGTCATTGTGGTGTAAAATTCACTATTCGAAAAACTGTTGTTGAGAGAGGTTTCAGAATGATTCGATCCAGTCCAATATGAGAACATAATAATTTAAAGCGTAAATAAAATCCACTAATTATTTAAAAAAAAAAATTACAAAATAAAACTATATATGAGAAACTAATAATATGTTCCAGAAGAGCGTCCATTTACATCAAAAAAAGACCCTTTATCGATTTCTTTTGACATCACAATATTAAAACGGCGCCATATAAAGATTTTATACGAAGAGCGTATCTAAACAATGGCTCGATTTGGTCCATTTCCAAAATAAATTACCTTTGATTCAAAATATGTCCTTAGTCTGAATTTTAAGAAAATTTCTCGAAAGATTTTACCTGTAACTAGACTTTAAATGGAGACAAACATTTGGAGGGACTGACACGCCTAAATTAATACCGAAAGTAGCAATAATACATGCGACCATGCTAAGCCTTTTCTGGGCATCAAACATTTGCTCAAACTTAGTATAATATGTGCAAGGTAAAGAGCATTGCTTCCGCTTTCTTAATTAGTTTTAAATACGTTGTTGATTACCATGTGATATAAAAAATATACGATTCTATTCTCCACCACTCCGCCTCTTCCATTTATCCATAAACAATTTCCAAGTTGTTTTTTTTAAGTTCTCCATTTAGTTTCAAACATCCTGTCAATTATGTTGTAACTTAAATGAATAATTTCCTTTCCTTTTATGTACAATTCCCTAAATACTTTAAATGGGAAATGTGCTTCTAAAAATGTGCAAATTTTAACATTTGAAATAATGCGAAACAACTTCTAAGACCTAATAACATAAATAATGTATTTATGTGTATATCTTGTACAAAGATGGGATATATTAAGTATATAGTTTTGTTTGAAACATCCCAAAGGGAAAAGCAAGAGATCCCATAAAAACCTGAATCGATGTAGCCGCATTCGTCTGTGTGGTTGTCTGTTGTTGGTATACTTACGTTCGCAAAAATTGAGTTAGTGAGCGCATATTTCATACACCATTCCATCGTCCATTGACATCGTCTAAAGCTTTTCAATTGAAAGGTAACAATTAAATAAGTTAGTAATAGATATACTGTTTAAAAATTGTATCAAGGTGAAGGGTACTTAAGATTGGGTTTAAGCTAAATAAAACTGCCTTTATGTCGCTTCTTTTTCTAATATAAATTATCTCATATGGGCTTCGTATTAGTTTGAAATAAGCAACCCTTCATTAAAAGCAAAAGTTCCCTCCTTAATGGAGTACTGCAATAAACACAACACACTTCAATTATATACAATATATACTATATATATATATACAGTTACTGCCAAAAGTATGTACTCAGTTTATAACTTTTGTATATTTTTTGGAAATTATTGTAAATACCAACACTCTTGGTATTCATATATTCATATAAGCGAAAGATTTTAAACAACAAATTTTTTTAAAAAGAAAGAAACTCTCGTTTGTCTTGTTGTAAATTCACTTTTGAAACTTTTTATGTATAAGAACGTATAGTGTATGACAGGCACAAACAGTCAGGCCAGCATGAATTCTCATATATACACATGCACACACACAACAACACGTTCATTCATTCCACCAAAAACACCATCATTATACACGCTGACAAATTGCTTAATTACATAGCACTTCCCATTAAAAACATGACTTAATGTTGTTGTTATTGTTGTTTTCATACATATGTGTATATGCGCGAAGAGAAAAAAGAAAATAAACAAAATATCTAAACATTTCCTTAAATTACTGAACGAAACTTTACCAAGAAAACATACGACACCACTCGTAACCAATGTGATGGAATGGATTTTCACATGATTAAATTTGAATATGTACGAAAATACAAAATGCTTGTAAATCAATTAAAATCAAAGTGACGCTGGAAGTAACAAATAAAAAAATAGGCGTTGCAGGTATCTGATTTTTATTGTATTTGTAATTTCTGCACGCACATTGCTATTTAAGTTGGGCGAAATCGGCCAATTGCCACGCCCACAATAGACATAAATCTATATATATAAAAATTTTCTGTGTGTATATTTAATATACGCGCACTTGCTGAGGGAGCCTGTCACTCAAGTGGAACATTCAATAAAATTTTTATACCCTCCACATAAGTGGGAAGATATACTAAGTTTGTCATTCTGTTTGCAACACACACAAGGAAGCGTTAGGTCGCTATTTAAATTAAGCAAAATCCAATAAACTCAAATACATATTCTATTATAGGGCGGAATCATGTATCCACCACACAAAAACCATTTGGAATTTATTTTCGATTTAATTTAGTTTTTTACTTGTTTTAATTGCTTTTGATAGACTGTTGATAACAAAAATTTACATATTTATCGATATCAAAAAACAATGTTCTACTAAAGCATATTTAAATAAATAAAACTAATCTTCATCAACTTTTGTGAGAAAAGAATTAAAAATTGCAATTTTTGGCCATTTCGGTTTATTTTCAATAGGCTTTCCCTCATGTCCAATGCATGTGTTTATACCAAAATCCATTCAGATTGGGATTCTGAATCGACCCGTACAATTGAAAGTGGGTGTAACGTATGCCGGTCTGGAGTTACAAACACCCGCACAAACTTATTATACTCTTTGGAAACAAGTGTTGTATGTATAATGATTAAACCACAGGCAAATGCAATAAAATGTTTATATAATATGCATTATTTCAGTATACTGAAAAGTATTCATATGTATTCCATGGTATACGTGTGATCTATATATACATGTATATTGTGGGTAGAAACCTTTCATATTTACACACAAGTACGTATTGTGTATTAAGCTGATTGTTTGGTTTGTGTAACCTTTGGGTGAATAATTATCTATCAGCATAACATGTGTTTTTGCCGGCCTTTCAAACTTCAAGTATTACACGGAAAATGATGACATGAAAGAAGCTAATATTTATTAACAGGTAGAGTGATACTTTTCACATCTTAATAGTAACAAACATTTATTAATAAACATATAAACTATTCGCAATCAATGGATAAGTAGAAATAAATCGAGTGGGATTTTGAAGGTTGATCATAACCTAAGGCTTTCTTAGAAGTATTTTCATATCTTTATATCCGTTCTTAGAAGGAATAGTTCAACAACAGACAATTTATACAAAACCTACCACAACTGCGTGTATTTTTTTTTTTATCACATTTATTTTAGTAGAAAAACACTTAAACAGCACTCAAGTAGAAAACAAAATAAGTAAAAACAAGTAAGAAAACTAAATCTGACTTATGCCAAATCTTAATTACCACTACAGTGGGTGTGACAGATATATATATGCACTAAATTCAAGTCCATTTTGGCACATCGATGGATAGAATAACTATAGATATGCATGCTTAAATTTTAAGTTCCCAGATTTTGGGCGTATCTGTTATCCGGTCATAAGTTCATACCTAATACCAAATTTTGTAACAGAAAAATAGATTTTTGTCAATTATGGGCGCGGCTCTTGACCGATTTTGCCCATTTTAAATAGCGATTTGAGTCAAAATGTAAAAGTAAACGTACAAAATATCAGTTCAAAATCTTTAAATTTACGCCCGTGAGAATGCCAACAACAGACGGACACCGGGGCCACTGACATACCCGTCTAGATCGTTTTAGTTTTTGATGCTGATCAAGATTGTACATATATACTTTCTAGGGTCTCTGACGCCTCCGTCTGGGCGTTGCCAACAGAAGGACAAACTTAGTATACCTTCATCACTAAGGTGGAAGGTATAAAAATTATATGTGGCTTAAGCCAACTCTTGAATTTCCACCCAAACAAAAATGAAAATTATTTGTGGCAATAATGGCTACAAACTGTGCATTTTTAATCTGGTTCTTTAACAACAACTTTTTCAAGAATCATTTAAAAAACCATTCTATACCTTGTGGCCTCTCTGAAACTATCTTCCTGATGTTACAAGCATATACCTCCAACCTTAAGGTGCTAAATGTAAAAATACAAATAAAACACTCACACAAACAGAATGCATAATGTGTATACCAAGTGCAAAAAGTGTGAAAAAAAAGAAGAGAGTAAAACACACTCAACACTCAATAACGTATATTTATGCATGATACCATACAATGTGTACCGCCCCTCCACCACACCATCTTAACATTACAAAAGTAGTGCAGACGAATACAACAAACGAAAATGCAAATTTGACACCATCTTCCAGTTAAAGTTGCAAACGTGACAGGGCAACAATTTTCTCTCAGCTTCTAAATTTAAGCATTTGAAACATGTTGAAGCTCTTACTCTTATGTGGAAAATACATTCAAGTTGTAAATAAATAAAAATCTTCTGATGGATGAAGGTCGACCACTTTTGCACATCATGGTTCTAATTCTATTAAACGTAACATGCTCCATGTGTAAATTATAAATTTTCAACGCTATGTAAATAATTGTAGCAATGTGATCTCTTATGGGCATTTAATGAAGCTAACCACCATCGTGGGTTTCGAGTTATAATATAAGCTACAAATGCCCGATACTTGACTTTTGGTCTGACAGGTAAATGTTATGAATCTGTTAACCGTACTTCTCTCTAAAAGTGCTTTTATGTGACTTTTGGTTTTGGCACAGCAGAAAGGTTCAGGACCTTTCATTTTTCTGCGGGCTTCATTGTTTTCAAGATTTTTCAATTAGTCCTTTCGTTTCCTTAAAAACTAAGGAAATAAAGGCCAAGACATGTCTTTGTAATACATTTCAGGATATGTACTTTAAACACAAATTTACATGGATACAAATTACACACAAAGCGCGGAGAGACAGACGAACTTAACTTAATATACAATTTGCGTGGATTATAAGTAAAGAATTATTTTATATTGATTGCTGAAACAATTTTGTTATTCCGCGCGAGTTAGAGTTAAGCGGTTCTCTCTCACTCCCTCTAGTCGATTTACATATCTCTTGTATTTTGCGTTTTTTAAATGGCTATGTAGTACACTCCTGATAATTGCCTTAGTACAGTGTAATTACAAAAAAAAAAAACTTTTTATGCAGTAACCTGATTTTGTTTGAAGCAGTGGAACGGGAAAGAGATACGGAGCGGGAGGCAACTCAGAATTTCAGGTACAATAGAAGACAATTTAGGAAAATCCTCTACACTCTTCTGTACTGCACCCCATGAGTAGGTAAATGTCTAGTAGTAAAAAACCATTAAAAAGCAATTTGAAACCCCAGACTTGCGCACAACACGGGCGTGGTGCAAAGAGATGCCAGGAAAAAAGTCCGAATAGAGAATATCTCCAACTAACAGCTGTTTTTATTAGTTAAGCTACAAAACATTGAGCACAATGTGTAAAATGCGTGGTTCTCTGAAAATATAATAAAAATAATTTCTTTCCCTCCTTAAAAGCACAATAAAACTATATGAACACACTCAATACACACAGTAGTCATAAATTTCTCTTTTAAAAATTCAATATTATTTTTCTGAAAGTGACGCGTAGGATACAGTAACAACACTTGCCTTGTGTTAATGCTCTCTAGGAAATGGTGCATAATTTAAAAACGCAGTTGAAAGGTATTGTGTTGTTGCTTTGTCCGTCTGCTGGTGTGTTGTTAGCCTGTAGTGGGAATTCTATGTAATAGCACACAATTCACTACTTCAGCAGCATTGTACAATATAAAACAGTCACACAATGCTGGTTCAAACATCAGACATCCTTTTTTGGAGAATCGCCCATATCCCATCTCACGTTGTATTTGTATTTGTGTATTATTGTTATTGGCTTTATTGTGCCCCTGTACGAAAACAGCACGAATGCAGCACATGTGTATGCAAATATGTACAAAAGCCCTGATGATTATCATCCGTTGTTGTTATTTGAATTTATTGTTTTTTTTTTTTTTTTCATTTCGTTTTACGTGGAAGACTCTTCTTTTAAACTCAACTAAACTGTGGGTGTTTCGTGAGTATTTTATGCATGAAAGACATTTCAATGTTATTTCAATTTAAGCATATATTTATTTATATAAAAAAGAACATCTCTCGTATCAAGAGTTGACAGGTGTTCATTTAAAATAGTTTCGTTTGGAAGGTAGGAAAGAAATATTGCCAGTAATTCATATTACATTAGCTGTGACCTTCAGTTTTTGAAAATATTTAGCTTTTCTTTTCTTTGTTTTGTTTTTGAGAATATGTCATTTAATCTGACACCTTAGTATAGTGATTAAAGATTATTAAGAAAAAAAAAAAAAAAAAAAAAAACAAAACAGAAAAGTTGAGTCTTTTAGTCCTATAGAGTGCATATCCAGGAGACTCACAGTGAGGATTTAAATGGGATTTGGGAAGTTGCATCAAAACAAGTAAGAAATTTGGCTGAGGCTAAATTTAAAATACCCTCCATAATTACATATACAGGGTGGGCGTGGCAGGTGCATGATTACGCCTTCTAATAGTGTGTGCATTACATAAAAGCTTGCTTTTGCACTGAGTATAGTTTTTTTTTTAATTGTGGGCGTGTATGTCAAGCGATCTTGTTCATTTTTGGCACATCAATGGATGGGATAATTATAAACATCTGAACTAAAATATTTGGTACAAAAATTTCATCTCAATATCTCAAAATTTACGATTGTGTAAAAATGCCCAAACAGACGGACACGGATATATATGTTAAGGACTACTCAGTTTTTGATTCTGTTTAGGTTTATGTATATACTTTGTAAGGTCTCTGACGCTTCTCTCTAGGTGTTGCAAATATAATGGAAAACTTAGTATACCTTTCATATCATGAAGAAGGTAAAAAAAATGAATGTTCTAAAGTCTGTCATTCGAGAGGTTGTAGCGTGAAAATAATTTTATATTATTGTTGAGAGTTTGTGCATCTTTTGCTATCCTCAACTATATCTATATTTCAGTATATTTTCAATGTTTATTATCCAGAAGATCTGAAACTTGTTTCATCTTTGATCTTTATCTCTTTCGTACCAATTAATAAAACCCCATACATGTGCCTAGTTGGAGTGGTTCATGATCGTGAAATAGAGAAGATTTAGCCGAGAATTAAAAAAGCGACCGTCGAAGTATAAACGGAGTCACCATAAAGGCATTTCTCAGTATGAGGATGCTCCACTACATTGTGCAAGCGCGGACCAAAATAGTTGAAAGTTTTACTCATCCTTCTACGGACTGTTTCTTTAAATGCTTCTTCGACCGTGGAGTTACATTAAAGGCGACCCATGTCTTTCCTCTTATACATTTCAACTACCATCATAATTTTTCCGGTTTTTCTTTTGCCTTTTGACAATTTGCCAATTTTGTATAATTTTCATTCAACATATCGTTAACTTTATCATAACAATAGACCCCAACTAGCATAGAGTATGATTTTAATCGGATAATTCTAGTAATTTTTGCTGCTGGTTTTTTATAATTCATTTTTTGTTCAGGTTACGATTTATAACAATTGCATTTATTCACAATAAATGACTTGACAAGCTCGCGATGTGTGTATAGCATGTGGGTTAGGTCTGTTAAAATGTTCATTTATTCGTTCGGCCAGTCAGTTGTATTCAGTCATTTATTATATTATCATTATTATACAACGCCCCCCATTTGGTGAATGATGTGAATGTGCTTTATAATCATTTTTAATGGTTGTGTACAAACACACAGGCATACATTCGATAAATGTTTGTAGCAAATATGAGAATTGTCGTCAATGTGACTTTAAATGAAATTAAGTGTTTTACGTTTATTTTTTTATAGAAATTGAATTGAAAAAAAAAAAAAAAGAAAAACAATTTAAACAGGAAACAATATAAAAATGCTGTCGAATAAAATAACAACAACAAGTAATACAAAAGTTACAAATAATGAATCGTAAGGGTGTCCCAGGAAATTCTGAATGATTTTATGTACAAAAATTTCGCATAAAAGCGACGCCTAAATATCTATAATAGAAGATTTCATGACACTTACGCCCAAATGTCGCTATAGACCGTTTGTTATTATTACATAAGGAATGAGATTGCTGAGTTATATATTTATTTAAATATAATGCTTCGGCCCAGACGCTTTTGACGCAACTCCTTAGCGTACGGAGAAGAACAAATTGTCAAAGACCTGAAATCTGCCAGAAATGAAAGTGACGTTAATTGAAAATGTGTGACGAAACATTTTAATGGGTATTCTATGTGTAACTAATTCGATTTTTTGGCTTCTTTTTTCCCACTGCAACTACCAAAGTATGCGTTATGAGTTTACTGATTCATTCTTCTGCGTATTATAGGCTGAATTATATAATTATTCATCCTGAAAGACACGTGTGTGAAAAAGAGTAGATCTGCTTGTCTACTATCTATCGGTTTCATCAGTTTATTTAAGGTTCTGTTTGTAATTATAAAATATAATTTTTAGTCCATTTTTTAACTTTCCTTTACTCTATCCATTTTTTCTTATCCTGGCGCAAGCACTTTGCATAGAAAATTAGAAAATCTGTTTACAAGTTGTTTCCTAAAGTGCCGCAATTGTACCTTTTGATTTTTATTTTGTATGTTGAAAATTAAAATTGTTCTTTATTGTTTTGTGTGTGCCCTCTTGTTCTTTAATCCATATTCAGGCAAACGTACAGAGTGCGTGTATACGTGTACTTGCTTGAAGACATTTCTGAAAACTTTTAGTTTCCAGATTATTTTCAACATTTCATGTAATATTGTCAGAAAAAGAGTAGAGACGAGTATGTGTACAATTTCAAACTGTATTTTTTGCTCCTTTAGCTCAAGTTTTAAGTGTTTTGGAAGTTCGTGCACTCACATACACACGATGATGCAGCAGACTTGAAAGAAAAATCGAAATTGAACTTTGTACCTTAAGCGTGGTGACTAATATTGGTCTTTGTCTAATATGTCCGTTGGCAAGAGACGGTTTTTGAGCATTTTTTAGAACTGAGTTTTCTATTAACTTTTTTCCAATTTTTTAATCAACATTTCTAAGACGGAATATAGCGGTACAGAGTATTGCGGTGGACTAAAGCTTTTTGTATGTCACTCCCTTAAAAAGAACTCAAGACTGATTTTTCGTATTCTTACTTTCATGAGCATTTTTATCAAACATCATTCGCACTAACACAATATTTGGTATACTCGTATTATCATTTTCATTAAGTTTTTATTTTTCTCATTTACGGAGTGCATGTTATAGACCACAGATCGACCGCGTCGTGCCATCTAAAAAACGTACATTGATTCTGCTTTTTTTTGCCTGCAAACATATACTATAACGTATACTTAAAACCTCTGCGTCTTTTACCCAGAAATTGTAATGTTTGTTATTATCTTGTGCTTGAGTGGGTAAACTTTAATAGCAAATATTATCTTAAAGGTTTTCTTGCTGTTATTGCAAAACGTCTCCTTCTTCTACTTAGTGACAAGAGAAACGGAAAGAAAGTTTGTGCCCTTAGAAAATAGAGGGAGAAATAAAAAAAGAATGGTGGTGGCCTGCATAATGACTTTTCCCTAAAAAATATGATAGATTTGTTTGGAAAGGTGCTTAAAACGAGCGTAAGCCACTTGGCTCTTCAATTTCTTCGTCTTCAGATTGGCTTTTCCATGCTACAATAGACAAAGCGTCTTGACTTATATGTAGAAACGTTCGATTTTTAATTCATGAATTTTTGAAACGTTTTTCCTTTGTAGCCCCAAGGCGTGCATTATACGTAAGACACAGTAACCTCAATCCACCATAGAGAATAAACGTTGTGGTGCTTACAATAGATTGTACGATACTTGGAGTCTCAGCCTATTAGCGATAAATGTACATTCGTCTTTTAACACGCTTGATAATATATTTTGCACGCTTTTTTCTTGTTTTTGTTTTTTACAGTATGTGATGCGGCCTTACCGCCGCATGTAGCAGAGATCTTCAGAATATCTGATTGTACATATTTACCAAGTACACATATATCTAAACTTTCAAATTTGTTTCCTTCCTATGCAATATGATCATCATAAAAAACACTACGAGCTAAGTTTTGTTATTTTTCGCTAAATCTCAGAAAATACTAAAATATACAAACATGTGATACGATTTTCATGCAAAGTACAATTTATTGAATCGTTGTTCATTGTGGTGTATGAAGCATTCATATATGATACGCATAGTTATGCAAGTAACAATGTTATAGTCGGTCAGGCCCGACCTTTTAAAACCCTACACCATTTAGCTCCTTACCTTAGTTGCATCTCTATACGCGAGGCACTGTCATATAAGTTACTTTGTGAAATATCATTATATGGAAAGGAGTTCCAAAAATGATCCGATCGGATCCAAATTTGGCACAACCATAAATAAAGCTAATTGACTAACTTCATTTTTGCATTTGCATTTGAATTTGAAGCGTTTGCCGTCTAGGAGTTACAAACATCTGCACAAGCTTAATATACTCTTCGCCACAAGTGGTGCAGGGTGTACACAAGTAATGGAAGTATATGTTACGTATACATATAATAATCCATAAATGAATTTACATGCGCACGTTGTGAATAAATAATGCGAGTAATAAATTACGAAATTTTCGAAAAATGAAATGTAATTTAAAAGCAAATCAAATTTCCGTTATATGAGTATTTTACAATTATTTCAATCAAACAAATTTTGAAGCAAACTTAGTACTTAATATGGGCTACCCCCCTGTGTCGCAGTATTTTGTAAATTGATTCACCTCAAACGCGAGGGACGTTCAAGATGGATCATTTATTATCTTGTAACATATACACATTCCATCCACAATCCACTGAGATTGATCTAAAAAATATATAAAGCGTTTATTATTTTGATTTTTTATTCTTGTTTATTCGAAATAGTGACTTTTTGAGTCAAAACAGCGCTGGAAACGTTGAAGAAATATTTCGAAACATTTTTTATATGCATCGGCTGGAATGTCCTTTAGTATGGCGGTCGAAGTCTTTTGAAATGGTGTCGAAACGATATCTTTTCATCGTCAAATTCAGTATATAGCTAGAAGTCGCACGGAGGCAAATCAAGTGAATATGATGGATGATCGATAACAATGATACCTGGCACGAAGCGCGCACAGACCTTGTGTTTGCCCAAATCTTCGGCCAAAATTTGATAAACCATGCTTTTCGGTATCCCATCTCTTTGATAAGTCTCGCATACACAGAGGTCGCTTCGGAACATTTTTTAAATTTTATTTAATATTTGCTCTTTGTTTCATGTTGGTTTTTCGACCGATGTAAACAAAGTGACTTTACGTGAAATGTCAAACTACAGTGAAATATCAACTGAAGTTACTCAAATTTTGAGGTTACGCAGATGAAGGATAGAATATTCATTCACCTACCATCATTCACTCATAGATATTGCTGCGCTAAGAACATTGATGGAACAAGTCTCATCGTATCTGGGACAGACTGTGTATTTAGATAGAAATATACGATCTATTCTAAATACAGGTAAATACAATGCACCGAGATTTAAGGTGAATCGATTTTAAGTTAATTTAAAGTTACAAAACATATTATAAGCTTAATAAACTGTAGGTTGTGGTAAAACATGTTTATTCCTTGCACCACTGATGGCAAAGGTTGTATTAAGTTTATGTGGATGTTTGTAACTCTTAAACGTAAATTCTATGCCTCCCTTCAACTTCAACACCGTTCGATTCAGTACCAAAATCTGAAACGAATGAAAATGGGCCGAATCGGAATATTTATAGGACCCCTCCTCATATAACCTTCTATTGCAAAAGTCTTTATATGGCACAAAATCGTAATTCTTAATACCTTTAGACAAAATGTAGTGAAGAACGGTTAATTAGTTTAATAATTGGCTGTCATACACAATAGATAATATTCACATCTTTTTAAATATATTTTAGTAGAACATTTTTTTTATGTATGCATTGATAAAGATAAA
Source organism: Ornithomya fringillina (assembly GCA_963978525.1). Taxonomy (NCBI): domain Eukaryota; kingdom Metazoa; phylum Arthropoda; class Insecta; order Diptera; family Hippoboscidae; genus Ornithomya; species Ornithomya fringillina. The sequence continues at coordinate 17,352,193 of OZ021691.1, read as the reverse complement.
TAAATGTTTGTGTCCTGAGCGTATGTGTTATCAATAGCTTTGTTATTAAAAACAAGTAAAACAAGTGAGAAAATTAAATTTGACTTAGACCACATTTTAAATATCCTCCACATCTACAAAAGTGGGCGTCACAAGTTCGTGCTTAGGCCCCCTAATAGGGTATGTATTATACATCTGCTTAAAAGTCGAGTTTTTCGTGAAGTATAGTTTTTTGTACATTGTGGGAGCGTCTGTTATTCGACCATGAACACTTTTACCACATCGATGAATGAGATAACTATAAAAATGTGATAATGCCAAGAACAGAATAAGTGGGATCATTATACAGACACTGGTTCATACGTTGTACGTGCAAAATTAAAGATCGTAATTATGATCGTGGGGTGGCAGGTATACCCCAATTTGCATGTTGATATAGAGAGTATTTTTTATTCGGTTTAATGAGTCTTTCTTGCATTTTTTTGTTTATTTGAGTTAAATACTTCCTCATATTATTTTACAAAGATCATACTCGGCCAAAAAGCAATCTCTTTTCTAATTTGCATTTGTTTACAAAAGAACATTTTTACAGCGAAACCATAAGACCACAAAATGTTTTTATACAGAAATATGAGTGTTACCAAAAAAATGAAAAACATGTACAGAAACTATATTTGGCTAAGGCCAAATTTTGAATACTCACCATCGATGCACCAAAGCTTCGCGAGAAGTACATACGTAGAAGTATCTTCTGTACTTTATAAGTGTTAATGAAAATTTGCTTACTCCTTTTTCAGTTCTTGTGGGCGTGTCGCGGGACCTAGTTTGCCTAATTTTAGTACTAACATGCGTGTGTCAAATTTGGAATCAGTAAAACATATTTTGCGACCACAGAACACATAAACTGGCACACGGACGGACATATATGGCTAGATCGATTCAGTTTGCGATGATGTATTTATGATGTATTTATGACAATGTGATATATGCCCCCATACGTACATGATTGTGGGTATAAAAATACGACCACAACAGCAACAGCAACAACACATATAAACAGAAAAAATTTTATGAAAATTTTTCAAACTTTTTTTTAAACTTTTTATTATATTATCATTGTTGCTGTTGTTGTAAAAATAAAAATAATACAAACAACTAACCAACCAACATAGTGGCCGATAATGTTGTGCCTTTGATGGGTGTACCTAACTAACCGCATAACGAGTGAGAGAGGAAGAGAAAGAAAGTTAGTGCAGAATTATTTCATAACAAAATATTTGTCTGTCTATATACGATTAACAATATAAAGCATATTTTCATATGGAGCAAAGGTGGTGGAGAAGGTGTGCCCACATACACACGGTGTGAGTGTAAAGTGAGAGTTATGTACATAAATTTACATAAACAAGTTGGATTGTTTGGCAGTTTTGACGGTAAAAGCGTTAACATATAATAATTTACAATTTATGTAGAAAGGCTGAGTCGGAGTTCATATGTATGTATTATAATGAATATAACGTACACACGTATGTGCACGTAAGATTCATTCATACGAATAACTGTAAGTTTGTTTTTGTTGGGCCTGTGTTATAAACACGATGTTAACTCTTAAAAGATTTTCCTTCCACCGCCTCTTTCTCTTGCCCGTATATACGATAATATTTTCATTTTAGACACAGCAGATGAATTGGAGTTGGAGGAACATATATGCATAAAATATTTAATGAATACGAGCTGAACGTATACGTATGTGTACATGTTTATTGTGACAGTAACAAAAGTAACATTATCAATAATAACAAGAACAAGAACGAACTGAAAAATTGTACACGACGAAAACAACAACAACAATGACCGCAACAACAATTAAATAATCACACTACTATACCTACTAAATGATAATGAAACGATCTTAATGACTACCTCTTCACTTACTATCGAGTTATGCAATAATTGCATGTGTGGCACATAAGTACATGTAGTTAGTGAGCAATGTTTGTGTAAACGTGTCCTATAATCAGTGCATACAATTTCTGTTATTGATGTGTGCTCTGTACGTACACGCACGTATTTGCATAACCGTACATTAATCAACCAATTATACATATTGTTACCTCGTTGATAGCGGGCTCTGTCAAAAAAACAACAACGAACAACAGTGCTCATAATTTTCACTTTGCACATAATAAGCGATTCGGTAATGATTGAAAAATACTGTACATACTCATTTGTCTATCATTGTATATGTGCTATTTGGGCAGAAATCTATTATTTCCAATTTCTGTGTTTACACACGTGCTGTTAAATAAGGCTGTTCTATAAAGGCCATGTGATGTGTCTATGGTTCATATCACAATGTGAATGTTATTATTGTTATTGTTATTACTTTTGCATACACATATTACGTACACATATGAGTGTATATGGCTGTGCCTATAAAGTTGAGTCATTGGCTGTATTGCTAAACATGCGCTCGTTATGGAGATTGTTTGACTATAGCGTGAAGGAAAAATACCAACAAATGTTAATGATATGTGAGAGAATCAGGAATAATTTTACCTTAATTTCGATCTTTGGTTAGCATGATTAATTCTTTTTTCTAATTTTTTGAGATTGTGTTAAATTGTTTTTATTGTTATTATATTACTCCACCGGTGATGAGGATATACAGAGACACTACCTTGTAGGGTCTCTTAATAAGCATTAGAACCTGAGTCGATCTAGACATGTCCGTCTGTGTGTTTGTTGTGGGAATTCTCACAGTCGCAATTTATATGGAGCTGAAATTTTATAGAAATATATCTAGTATCTGTACATAGGTGGCGCGCCCACCAAATTCTAAAGCTAATATGCCATTTATACATTTTTCGTAACCTAGTCTAACTTTTAATTGACGGATGTATGGACAAGAAATGCTGTATTTTAATAAGAGTTTATCAAAAGTAAATTTCAGATCAATTTTATATGATGGACGTACGGACATATGGAATAATACTGTATTTACGTCCGTAAGTTCATAACTGAAAAAATACGGTGAAGCAAATGTGAAAGTAGCTTCTCGGGAGAATCGATAGTTTTCATAGGGTTATATATGTATAATAAGATTTATTGTGTTAATCTCTTTTTCTACCTTGACTACATAGAAAGATGCGTCGGATACTGTAGTCAAATCTGAGTCGGTCTAGATATATCTGTCAGTTGTTAAGATAATAATCTTTAATTTTTATACCCTCCACCATAGGGAAGAGGGTATATTCATTTTGATCATCCGTTTACAACACATCGAAGGAAGCGTCGGAGACCCCACAAACCATATATATTTTTAATCAGCATGAAAAGAGAAATCGGTTGAGACATGTCCGTCCGTATGTCCGTCTGTTGTTGACACTCTCACGGTCGTAATTTTTGAGATATCAAATTGAAACTTTGCATACGTATTCTTAGTTCAATTTCGCTATTTCGTATTAAAATTGGTCAAAATCGGTAAAGAGACACGCCCACAATAAACGAAAATCTCATCATACCTCGAAAAAATTGTATCTTAAAAATATTATATATCGCACAATACTATGCCTATCAAGTTGAAATTTGGTGTATATATAAGTGGTACCGTTATCAAACACTGTGCCAAAAATGGGCATGATTGAATAACGCAAACGCCTATAATTAAAAAAAAACACTATTTGCGTAAGTACATGAAACAGTCATACACATAAGTATGGCAATAGGAACTTATTTCTAGAGGATTATAAAAGTGGAGGGTATTTAAGCTTCGGTCTTAACCGAACTTCTCTAACTTGTTTAAAATCATTTTTATTTTGATATTTAAATTTGGCGTAATCGGTCAAATGCCACGCCCAAAATTGTTAAAAATATTTCATAATCGCAAAAGTAAACCTTAAATTTAATAATGAGAACAACCGTTGACATGCTAGGAATGGGTGGAGTCGAATAAAAAAGATTCACAATTCGCAAAAGACTACTTAGAATTGGAGCTTTGAGTTGGAAAAAATACTTTAAAAATGGTTAGAAGTGGGTGTCGTTGTATTCACGCCAATCCCAATTTTTTACTTATGAATGTGGAGGATAATTAGGCTCTGGTCTAAGCAAAATACTGTTTTATAGATATAACTATTTTGTAGCTAGTTTGAAGGTGACATATAAGGGGACGCTTAGTTAGCAAAATAGATTTATTTGAAGGGACTTACAACTCGGTTTTGACCAAGTCTATAAATGTATGTACAAAGTATAAAACAGTAAGTTTGCAATTGCAAGGAATAGTTGAAAAGACACTCTTTTTCGCTGTATTAAATCACATAATACATATGTAATCACATAATGTATACGTAATCCATGCTGATAAAAAATTATACGGATTGTGTTATTGTGACAGGGGCTGGTTTCAAATTACTTAAAAATCACATCCAATGGTTGCTACTCACAAGTTGTGCTTTTTAATATGTTACGTAAATTTTGGTAATGTTTGGCCGACTCTCCTTTTCTTAAGTTTTTATCTGTATGGGAAACCGTAATTAAATATTTTTTGTAGAAATGAACACAACAACAGATGCGCACAGATTTTACGTGAAATAAGAATCGATTAAAGTTTAATTTTTTGAAGAAATACTAAGAAAGGTGAAAATGAATAAAAAGAAAAAAATGATTTAATTACTTGTCATTATGAAAAACTATGACTTATGAAAATGATTAGGTTATGGAGAAAAGTTATAACGGTAGAAGGATGAAATGTTTGACTTCTTTGGGTACGCAACTGAAGAAGATACGCAGATTATTGAAGACGTAAACCGATTGCAATTGGTCACAATGATTATCATAAATATCATAAAATTACGTCTAATCTGCTCTCTTTGAATAAAAAAAAAAATGATGAATGATTTCGATTATTAAAACGCCCCCCCTAACACTGAAGCTTATCATCATTATCATTAATGCACAGTTAAGCAAAACATTAACTTGTTTATATAGAACGTAATGTAGGTGTACGTCTTTGATGATTTAACTATACACCCTTCAATAATATCTCTCTCTAATGTATGCATGTACAATATGTATGTTAGGTACTCATGCAATATTCCTAAAAGGTTGCATTTTGTTTGTTATACACACTATAGAAACGGACCATAAATACCGCATGCGTGTTTTTTCCATGATTAGTTTGATATTGTTTTCGTATCCTTTGTAAGACCATAAGACATTGTTCAAGTTGAGATTTGTGTGCAGTGAATATATATTCTTATGTTACGTGTGGGTTGCGTGTAGTACAATGTAAACATTGTTACGTGTATAAATTAAAGTCTCATGGCTTAAGGCACACGTTTACTCTATGAGTTGATAGCATGAATGTGACGCATTTTTTACATTAATTTTTATATTCACTACAATTACTACGTCAAGGGCGAAGATAGGGTAATTTTGTGACAACATTGGCAACATGCTTGAATTTTTATCTACGCATATGTCTGTAAATCCTCCGAATCACGTGATTTTATGAAATTTTTTTATTTCTTCAATTCAAAGGAGGAAAATGGTTTAACGGTAATGACACTCTTAGTTAATATAAAACAAGTGAAAATATTATAGTCGGTCGAGCCCGAACATAAAATACCCTACACCACTTGACGTATTATTCAAGAACCTTAAAAAAGACAACTAAGTATATTATCGAAAATTTCTTTCTTTGAGAAATGAAAATTTTTATTTTTACCTTTTTACCCTTTAGCCTTAGTGATGTAAGTTTGTTCTTCCGTATGCAAAACCTAAAAGGAGGCGTCATGGACCCTGCAAAGCATATAGATCTATTTTTGATTGGGATTAAAAAATGAGTCGATTTAAATATGTATGTCCGTGTGTCCGTGTTGGCTCTACTTTTGAGATATTGAGCTGCAATAGTGTACAGACATTTTTAGTTTTTGCACGCAGATCGCTATTTAAAATAGGCAGAATCGGTCATGAACCACGCCCACAATGAACAAAAATATATACACCTGCCACCAAAATTGACCTATGAACTTGAAATTTGGTGCACATATCTATAGTTATGCGATGTGGCAAAAATGGACGTAGTAGAATAACAGAAGCGCTCTCAATTTACACAAGTGATATGTGATAGAGACACTATTAGATGGCGTACTCATATACTTGGCACGTCCACTATTGTACATATGGAGGCCTAAGCCAAATTTAGTTTTTCTATTTCTTAATATTAAAGTTCATTAAGAAAATTTAATCAATAATAATTACAGAAGGTAATTGCTGACTTCATACTTAGTTTTGCAGTAACAACTGGACGAATTTTTATTGTAATTAAATTGAATATTTGCGACGCATATTACACTGGGGGGAAGGCTAACCTGAGAACTATCTCAAACTAAATTGTCTTGATAAACATATTGCTTGAACTTTACGTTAAGTGTTATTGAGAAATCTTAAGATTCTTATTGTGTTTCTCTCTCCACATGAAGTGTGTAACTGTAACAGTTTTTCTGTAGAAGTCACGAAAGCAATTAAAAAGGAATGAAATACCATCTCCGCTGAGGCTCTAGAGTGAATTTCATTCACGACCCATCGATGGCAACATATGGTTTTCCATTTCTCTCTGTTTATTTTTGCCCAAGCCCAGAAACTTTCTAATTGTAGTGAATGGTGTCGTCATGTTGTTGACTGTATTTCCTTGTTGGCTCACATATAATTTTCTAAACTGACAACAAGTAATGCGTGTTGTGTTGCCATTAATTATGACCGCGGCAAACGATTCTCGGTATGTTTGCATTATTTACGGCTGTCATTATAATTCGATTAATAAACCTTAATTAAAATCTTAATTGAGATGTAGTTCTTACATGAAAAGCCATCACTAGCCAAAAAGGAAACAAGAACAGACAGTTTATATATATTAGGCACCTGCCGGTACTATGCCATCCAAAAGGAATTAAGATCTCACCATTATAGCAAAGTTTAAACATTGTGATAATCTGTCCTAAAAATTTAGCTTTCAGCTGTGTTTCCTTATCTAAAAAGTCTTCTCTCTCATTTCTTCCACATAAGATTGGGGACGATATATTGAGTTTGCCATTCCAGAATATGGCCGAGATTCCGCAAAGTATATATATTTGCGAACAGCAATTGACGATGTCCGGGTGTCCATGTAATTGCGTTGAAACGCTCACAGTCGCAAAACTTAAGATATTTAGTTGAAATTTAGTATAGACACGGTCACGCCCATAATCGATAAAAATCTGTATGTCAGGTACTCAAATTGAAATTTTGTACACAAATTTTTATTGACTTCTTTCATCGATAAGGCAGCGTAGTGCAATAGACACGTTTACGATTTCCAAAAGTGTTCTTCTGTCTGTGATTGGTTTTCGATATATTATTATTTTTGGGGGTGTGGCTGGTAACCGATGTCTCCCACTTTAATATAAATTGAATATAAATTGAACCTCTACTTAGCGTATTCCTTTCATTCCCGACCCGCTTCGTTCACTGGTAAATTAATCAGATAAAATTAATTATTTATTTTTGTAGTGAAAAAAAGGTTAGCATTTTTAGCGATTTTTTTATTGACGCCTGATAATAAATTTTTAAATTTATAATTAAAATAAGCGAAACCTCAAAAACTAAAAAACAAATTCCCAACAGCACAACATAATAAATCACTTCATAATAAATTAATGCATTTTAATCAACACAAATGTCAGATTTCCCACATGACTGAACCGCTCACACCCAACTGACGACCTATTCTATACACATAAAAACACACATAATGAGAAGAGTTTTATGTTTCATGTAGGAAGAAAGTGAGGAGGGAATATGTATGTGTGTGCGTAAATGTATTGTAATTAAATTTGGTAACTGTTCAAACGAGGATGTTAATGCTTCGATAATTATTACGAACATTTATAAAAATTAATTGGTATTCAATGGGATAAGCGAAGCTTTGACAAAATTAATAGTTTTGAGTTAATTTTTTTTTAATTTGAATAATTATGATTATATTTTATACTGCTGTGATAAACAGGGATAAAGTACTAGTTTATATGCTTTGGCGGTATATGAATCAAATAGTTTACTGGATATATATGCAAATTTATGCGCTACCCTTGCGTCATTTAGAATTCCATGTCCGCTTATAGATGTTTTCACAATCAATTCTATTACTTTTTGTTTTCATAATCAATTCTATTTATTCGATGTTTTCACAATCATTTGTTTAGTGATTATGTCATCGTGCCACTAATGCACGACTTCCTAAGAACCCAAAGAATGACAATCAATTTCTGAATAAATTTAGAAATGTCCAGCAGTCCATGGATTCTTCTATTTAATCTACAAGCTTTACAATTTAAGATTGCGTTAAGAAATTTGACAAAAGTCAATATTTTAGCTCAGATATGGATTGGTTTTAAAAATTAACTGAACGTACACATACGCACCGCACCTCTTTCAACTAAGTTCATATATAACCTTAGGACTACAATCAATCGAGGTCACAGTTTACGTCCTAGTCAAAATTTTTAAGTTTTTGTCAGGCGGACTTACCACATACACTAAATCTTGCAAGGTTGCCGTCGATCGGCATCATGCATTACATTCTAATTCAATTTTTTAAATGATGGATGTACGGACTAATATTGTTCTCTTCTATTATCTTAGTTTTTTTACTATATGTTCTAAATTACGGATAAATCACTGTCATGCTTACAAAAATAAATCTTTATCTCTAATATTTAAAAATTCCTCTGACGCGATAAGATTGGATCACATTTTGTTCAATAGAACAGAAAATTATTATTTCTTGTGCTTCATGGGTTTCCTTTAGGATTTTTTTATGCACAAAAGATTTCTTTGTGTGTGCATTTAATTAAAAGTGAAATAAGAACAATTGGTTTGAAAACCGGCTGCGACAAATGTGTTTTTCCCAGCTTTTACACAGGAGAAACATTTTACGAAAATTGAATGTGAAAAGTTATTTGTCAAGTTTCTACTCTCTTGCACACAACTTGTATGGCTTGATGATATTCAAGTAATAGTAAGCGTACATACACCACAATTTCTGTATCACGTAATAGGGTGTATGGCATACATATACGAGTATGTAGAGTAGGTTAGTTTGTTTGTGCACATTCAGATTTAAATTAAATTTTTAGTAGTTTGCTTTGATATTGGGATATATTCTATATCGTAGAACACTTATCTTTAAAAAAAAATATTACAGTACTGTATGTAATAAAAATAACATCAATATTGGAGTTTTAACGGCCACCATTAAGCGTTTTTGTAGAAGTTTTTACCCTCTACGTAGGTCGTTATAAAACCACTTCCCAAATATGTTGTTTTTTTTTACACAAGTATCGAAAACCATATTTGGCTGAAGCCAAATCGTGAATACTTCGTTGAGTGTTGCGAAGGTTTCGAAAAAGTAAAATATACCGCCAGGTTCATATGTGTGTGATGGTTATCATGGGATATTTATTATATTTTTTTATACCTTCTATGTATTGCCACAAACCTGCAGACTATTCTTATTTTAAATTATTTACAAATATAACTAATTATGTATCACATGGAAAGCATCGGAATCCCTTTTTGAATCGAGTTAATAGCCGCGAATGTCTATTCCACTAACAATGGTTCATAAATTTTTGTACAACATTTGAGATGTTTGGTTAAAACAAGTGAAACAACAGTCAAGCCCAACTATTTAACACCCTATACTACTTAGCTCTACAAATTATACAAAAAACAATAAAAATGGCGATTTTTTAGCATATAAAGACTTTCATAAGAGTAGCCTTCTTCTTCTAAAAAAGGTCCGATTCGGTTCCTCTTTAAAGCAATATACTTCCTTGTACCAAATTTCATTGAAATATCTAAAAAAATGCGATCAGTAGCTTGCGCACAAATTTACATTGACAGATAGATGGACAGACGGATGGGAAAGTGGATGTGGCATTTTCCGTTTAGGAGTTGCGAACATCTACACAAACTTAATATTCCTTTTGCTACAAGTACCGCAGGGAATTTATTATATATGCTTAAAACAATAAAGAACATTTACTTTGGATCAAAATCTTGTGGGTTAACTTTACTGCATTACAATTATTGTAGATTTAAATATACAATAATGTAAGTAAATTTTACTGTTTCGGGATGTTAATTTCATCTCTATGTAGATCAATAAGTTGGAAGTTCATCTTGTGCTTTCTTTCTAGAAAATATAATGAATTGTAACAAGTTTTAGCAAAAGCACTTTCCGAATAAAGTAAATGTAGTCAGTGAGTATTTGTAGTAAAATTTATGTATAGAAAATCTACTTTTATGAAATTTTGAGTGTTCATAACTAACTCTGTAATGAAGTTTAATTAATATATCACTGATTAGTCACACTCCAGTTAAGTGTTGTTAACTGTTTGGAATTTCCCATTGCCTAAGTAATTTTCTTACACCTTTGTACGTGCACTAACAATACACCACATATACGATATATAAATAGTTACTGTTCAAATTACTACCATCGTCACGGCATCCACATTGTACGCAAAATACTTGTCGATATATTTTAGAGAAATAATGAAACACGTAGACTACGGCAAGGGCAATACACTGGTAAAGCTTTAAATTGCAAAGACTATAAATAATTTATAAATTATATAATGCAGATAATTTAACACGAACATACATGTATATGTATATGTAAGTGGGTATGTACACTCCATAAATATGTAAATGCTATCTGTACTGGGGAAACGAACATGTAGGTTTATATTAAAATTGTTGTAATATGATATAACTTTTGGGGCTAATCGGTGTAAACTCATCTACCGAAATACACAAGAGGCTACATCTGTACATCTTGTTAAACATTTAAACACAAGGTTTTGTTGTACTGTAGTTGGTGCTGTGGTGCACCCCATTTCTACACTAAACATCGTTACTGGCCGCTGCATAAAGATAGTGTTTCATTGCGTACGTACATGGAATGTAGTTGGTGGGAAATCCTATTTTCTCTACAACTACCCACAACATGTAGATGCGCATCATACAAGTGTTTATTTTAATTATTCATACCCTCTCTACGCTATGCTTATAAATTTCCTAAATACGCACCAAACAACGTATTGATAATAAACTAAAAACATATACGATATGCAAACCAACACTTTACGGTATATAAATATTTAGCGCGTGTTGTATGGCAGAACAAATTAAATGAACATATCTACAGTATTCCAGAGGAACCAACTAATAACCACAAAACGGCTGAGGAGAAGAGCAATGGAAACGAAAACAGAAAAAACATTAAATTAATCCCCATTTGAATCACAAACACATGTGAGCTGCACAACGAGACACCTTCATTGGTATAAAACAAAACTCACATGGCTTGTTCGAAATTTATTCACATGGCATTCCATGTGGATGCGCAATCGATACCTTTACACATTTATGCAACAAATTATTTAAGAATATTAATAGCGGAATAGGGTAGGGGTGTAGGTAATATATAAGGACAAGTAAAGGGTGATCTATTTTTTAGTGGTAGGTGTTATTATTGTAATTTTTTTTCGAAGTTGCTCCAGGATTATTTGTGAATGTCTTGATATTGACTAAAATGTAATAAAACAAGTAAGAAAACTAAATTTAGATTAGACTAAATATTAAATAGTCTTCGCGTCTACAATAGTGGGCGCGGCAGATATGGGATTACGCCCTCTAATAGTGTATATATTACGTATCAGCTTATAAGTATAGTTTTATGGTGAAAATGGTTTTTTGTAAATTGTGGGCGTGTCTGTTATTCGACCATGTCCATTTTTGGGCCATCTACGCATCGAATAACTATAAATAGGAGCACCAAATTTCAAGTTCATGTGTCAATTTTGTGGCATATATATAGACTTTATTGATTGTGGGCGTGGATCTTGACCGATTTTGCCCATTTTAAATAGCGATCTGCATGCAAAAACTAAAAGTGCCTGTACAAAATTTTATCTCAATAATCCAAAATTTACGCCCGTGAGAATACCAACAACAGATGGACACACGGACACATATATACATACATACGGTCTAGGTCGATTTAGTTTTTGAAGCTGGTCAAGAAAAATACTTTCCACAGTCTCTGACGCCTCCTTCTGGGTGTTGAAAACGGAAGAACAAATTAGTATACCTCCCATTTTATGTGTAGGTTATGAAAAATTGCATCTAAATTTAAAGCTGAGCTAAGGAAGCAGTGAATTTTAGAAACTAGTCGACTTTTCATCTCTATGCGCAAATAAAACCTTAGAAAAGCCAAAGTAAAGTCAGAGTTGAAATTTTGTATAAACTTTTCTACGAGAGATGAAGGAAGCACCGTTGAAAAGGTAAAAAGTATTGTGCTATATGAAATATATCCCTTTTTTATACCCTCCACCTTAGGGAAGAGGGTATATTCACTTTGATCATCCGTTTACAACACATCGAAGGAAGCGTCGGAGACCCCACAAACCATATATATTCTTAATCAGCATGAAAAGAGAAATCGTTTGAGACATGTCCGTCCGTGTGTCCGTGTGTCCGTCTGTTGTTGGCACTCTCACGGTCGTAATTTTTGAGATATCAAATTGAAACTTTGCATACGTATTCTTAGTTCAATTTCGCTGTTCCGTATTGAAATTGGGCAAAATCGGTAAAGAGACACGCCCACAATAAACGAAAATCTCATCATATCTCGAAAAAATTTTATTTTTAAAAAATTATATATCGCACAATACTATGCCTATCAAGTTGAAATTTGGTACATATATAAAGGGTACCATTATCCAACACTGTGCCAAAAATGAGCGTGATTGAATAACGCAAACGCCTAAAATAAAATAAAAAACACTATTTGCTTAAGTACATGAAATAGTCACATAAATAAATATGGCAATAAGAACTTATTTTTTAGAGAATTACAAAAGGTGGAGGGTATTTAAGCTTCGGTCTTAACCGAACTTTTCTATCTTGTTTTTTTTTAAAATCGATAAATGAAAATCAAAGTTGTTTTTTAGCTTGGTACTCAATCTGTGATGACTGGACCGACAGACATAATTCAAAGTTTTTTTAACTTTTAGTATAAGGACAAAATACGTTTTATTTACGCACCCCATCTCTATATATATAAGCTTATAAGCTACATATATTTGTCTATAATATCTTTTATGGACTTAACGACTGATAAACGATCAATAAACAACACATTTATACGTTACGAGGAGGATTGAGAGATGGGAGAGACTACACATAAAAACAAATCATACTACAATGCCGTCAACTTTTGCAGCAGCCAGTAGCAATTACAACGACAACAACAATAACAACAATTGATATAAAAAGAATATAAAAAACGACGACGATGACGACAACATCACCAACAACAACAACAACCATTGTAATAATGGGTAAAAACAGAAAAAACGGCAAACGGTTGTAAATAGTAGCAATATGTAGGTGTGTTATTGTTCTTGTTGTTGTTGTTGTTGTTACTCAGCTTGTTATTTTATTGTGTGTTTCTAATCCCATTTATTCGTTTTTTTTTTTTTTTTTCGAAAAACAACCAACGATTCTCATTCCATGTCATTCATATGGGATGGGATGGCATCGCGTTTATGGTAGTTTCAAGTTTTGTATTTTTCATTCCGTTGTTGCTTTTCTATATATAGATATGTGCGACATATGTACGTAGTCATTTTGCATGCATGCCATTGTGCTTCATGCAGCTTACAAAACGGATTAAATGGTTGCCCTCAAAAGTCACACACACACACACACCCACACATGTACATATATACATATTTGTATTAAAAAGTAAAACACACGTAACTGCTTGAGTAAGTCTCTATAAGTGAACATGAAACTGTGCTTACACTTCACTACAGCATGTGTTCCAACTTGAGCCTGACTGACTGGCTAACTGACTAAACGACTGTGTGCGTTGTTTGTATTGTTAACTATTGTCGTCAATTTTTTTTGTTGTTGCTTAGGGATGCAGGAGTGTAATGATGCTAAGAAGTTTCGTGTTTTATTAAACATCAGTCTCTCTCAACTTTCCTCTTAACTAGATTCTTAACAAAAAAAAAAAAAAACTTTTCTATAAAATATACAATACCATACAACTCCTTTAGAACAAAAGCTTTATTTGGCAATATGTACTTACTTATGTACGTATATTATACATACACGTTTATGTATGTCATCAATTGTTAGTCACGTAATTTTCTAGCAAGCATTATAAGAAAAGTCAGCAGCACTTACAGCAGCCAACTAAGTGTTATCTTGTGCCATAACATAACTTTGTGAAGGCAATAGCTAATATACACACACACTAACATACCTGTATATACGCGAAAATATTAAAACAGTATAATTGGATAAGGAAAATACACAATGAGTGTGCGGTTGGACATGACTAAATTTTATATACGTACTTGTATAATTCGTAGAAAAATTTCATTTTTCCAATTTTGATCTCTTAATACAATATAGACGCGCGTACATAATGTACACACACATCATATTCACTGCATATATTTATTACTCGGGGAAATGTTTCACGGTGGACTCATTCATATGGATTTAAAAAAAAAAAGCGGTTTTTACCTGAACCCAAGCACGTTGGGCATTTTAAAACTCATGAACATATTTACTTATGTACATCCTATAAGTAATTCTAAAAGAATAGTTAAGAATTTAACATTGTCTGTGACAAACGAGATTCACTCGCAGCCTGAAATCGCTTTGTCCACAATTAAAATAATAATAATAAAAACACAATAATATTCTAAACTAAACACAAAAGCAGCAACAGTTACAACGGGAACATGAAAGTGAATATTTTACAATCGGTGGGGACCTACTGTCACTTATTTTCCATTGTCCACTAATCCAAGTAAAACTAAGTAAAAAATGTCGTATAAGAGTCATTTCGTAAAAAGTTGTTAAAAAGAGAGAGGTCCTACAAATCGTTCGATCCAGTGCAAATACACAAATTTTATGATACGGGAATAAAATCTAAAAATTTTTGTTGAGAAATATTAAAAAAGTTCCTCATTGGTTAGTTTTAGATGGAAGCGTTTTATCATCATATATGATTCGTTTTAAATGAAGCTTGCATTACCTTCACTTTTTCAAAAATATCAAAATTAGAAAAATTAAGACAATTGAAGTTGGTAAATTGATGTATCCAAACTTGCACTACTTTCATTTACAATGCCTCAGATGAAGACCTATTTCAAAGTGAGGCGTTTTATGTGGAGGGGGATTAAAAAGGGTTTTATTTGGGCCATTTTCAAATGAGATTGGCTTCGCTGCCCAACCAAATTTCATCGCAATGTTTCATAAGCCGTGATATGAACAAATTTACATGGGCAGAGAAGCGGATACGGCTAAATCGATTCAGAAAGTGGTCCGTAATCGATCAGTACATAGCAAGTTATGAGGTAAAAAATAATAATAGTTCTACGCCAGTAAAACGTTTAGCTTCAAAAGATAAATCTGCACAAACACGGGCATAAATTATTAAAAATATTATATTCGTTCAAATCCGACCAATAATACCCTACATATTATGTTACTCTTTTTTTAGTTGTGTCAGTAGTATTCCCATTTAAGTCACTTTGCGAAATATCACTATATGAAAAGGGGTTCTAAAAATGATCGGATCGAGTCCAACTTTGGCACAGCAAATAATTAAGCTATTAAACGATTCTTCATTAAGTTTTGTGAAATTATATTAAGAATTGCGATTTTTTGCCATATAAAGACTTTTATTATAGGGTCCGATTCGGTTCATTTTCATTGGGTTTCCTTTTTGGGAAAAAAAAAATTGAAAAATCTCCAAAAATTCGACCTTAGTATAGACGGACGGATATGGTAAAATCCATGCAGATTTGGATTCTGAATGAATCGGTATGTCTGAACATCTGAACAAATTTATTATACTCTTTACCACAAAAAAAACAAAACAAAAACTACTTAATTTCATCTATGTTAGGAGGATTCCAAGACGCATCTTTTATAGTTCCACTATAAAAGTATTGTCATTTGATTCTAATACGAACCAACTGACTAACACTTGGAGCGTGCTAATCTCCAATCTTTTACAATTTCATGCAAAACTACCATAAGAGCCCATACTTTATAAGATATTTAAATTATATCTTTTTAAACTTTAACTCAACTGTCTTACAGAGAACAAAATAGGGAGAAACTATTATTCTAAGGCCACTACTTAAGTCTTATAAGAGCTTGGAAATGCAGCCCCATGATGATGCTGGGCTTCTACATTTTTTAAATAAATGATCTCAACCAACAGAGTATTCTGTACAAACCTTTCATTTACATATTTTAGAAAATCCATGACAAAGACAGGACAGAGAATGAGTAAAAAAATGAAAGCGATTAAATACAAAAACATTTTTAGTTAAGTAAGCATGAAGAGAGAAAAAAGTTCGGTTGAAAAAACCTGAAAACGTATATAAAAAGCTAAGCAAACAAAACAGTAGTAAAACACAAGGTAGCAGTAGAGAGAAAATAAGGAAGTCAGTTGTATGTACGTACAACGCAACTTTTTCGTTCGCTTTGTTCCCTCTATTTATTCTACATAATGCACATCAACATGAAAAGAATGAACCCAACACATGGTTGTGCCCTAAAACAAAAGTATGCGCTCACAAACAAACACGCATACATTCTGCAACTTGATTGATAATGTCACTTTCAATAGAAGCCAAGCACAACAAGTAAGAAAGCTACATTTGGCTGAGGCCGGATCTTGAATACCCACCATCGGTGCACCAAAGCTTTCCGAGGAGTATACATGTCAACATAAGTAATACGGAAAATTGATGCAAAAAACTCTCCTCTTTCAGTTTTTGTTGCATTGTGGGCATGTGACTTGACCATGATTTTACCCAATCGCATATGCAAACTGCCAACACTTTAGCCAAGTTCGGAATCGATATCACGAGAGTGATTGCCATAGAACACGCAACGGGCACACAACATAGACGGGCAGACAGACATCGATTCCCTATTCGATGCCAAATCAGCACATACTCTATATATTTATATATTCTAGAGGTTTTCACAAAGTGATATATACCACCACGTACGTAGGACGGTGGGTATATGATAAAAAGCGTTTTATAAATACATATATATACGATATAAACAAATGTGTGTATGCACGTATGTTTTCTTTTCCTAAATATTGTTTTTGTTGCACCAAAACAAAAAAGCGGAAAATATTATAAAACATGCACACATTCATTGTATTGTGTACAACGGGTACGATTTTGTATGCAGAATAATGGTGATATTCATGAAAATCTTCATTTGAGTGACACACACACACAATAGCATCAGCAACCAGCAACCAGCAACCAACAAGCATCAATAGCAGCAGCAGTAGCGGTAAAAGCAACAACAGCCAGCATTAGCTAGAGTAAACATACAAATGCACTCGACTGTTTCTTTTATTGTAGATGCGTGTGCCGGCTTTTTAGTTGCGCTGTTATTTCAAGTAAAAATTTCTGTCAACTTGACAGAGAGTTGGCTAAATGAGTTGAGAGGATATACATACAAACATATCCATACATTATACCTATATTCGTAGGCAAATACATCACCATATACATACATACATATACAAATATACATTCATGCATGTGTTGACATAAATATTAAACAATGCCATCAGATTTTTGTCAAAGCTTATTCAGTTATGTAGGTAGGGTACGTACGTACGTATATACTTACTATATACGATTTTTCTGTTTTTTGTTGTGCACTACAAAAAACGTGCGGGATTTTATACACATTGTATTTACAAATAAACAAATCATAAGAAATGCGACAAAAAAATTTTGTGTAAAAAGCAAAAATTGTTTTGTCGTTTAGCTGGAGACTTTAAAAAACGAAAAAAAAAAAAACTATTTTTGAGTCAGGCCAAATCTAAGGTATCCTTTACACGCTTAAGTAAAATATGGGTGTGGTGATTATGCCACACCCACATTTTAATGATAATTAAATGTGTGCTTTGTTAAGAAGTAGATGATTATGGTACTCGATACAAGCCAATTTCAGGCTAAATAATGGGACGGACATTTAATTTAACGTCATAATTCAAATTTTTGGATTTCTTGTTTTTTATGGGCGCGGCACTTAAGCGATTCTTTTCAATTTAAATATAAACACTCGTATAGGAAATAGAAATGCCCAGCAAGATAATGCATTTGTAACGCAGAGGGTATCTGCAACAGATCGATATCTGTACGGGTGTGCATAGTTCGATTCATATTCTTAATGCTGATCAAGAATTTTCACCTCCTCGTAGGTATTGCAAATGGAACAACAAGTTTAGTATACTCCCAGAGCATAAAATTTGAACAAAAACTTGTTAAGTTAAGGACAAAATTTTGCAAGGAGTTAAGCCAAAGTGTTTTAAGATGGAGAAACATTCAAGCTTAAAGAGGTAGGGAGGGGTTTGAAATCACCACCTTTTACATTCGTCTTCAGCATGTTTGAGTTTGTCAGTGGTATGCGATAGGACCCTGTGGTGAATAATGCATTAAAATGTAAATGTGTTCTCTTCTCTGCTACGGCACCATAAAATAAGTGACTTTTTTTATATTTTATCGTCAATGCTTTCCAGCATAATATTGAATATGTTGCGTATGCTACTTGGAATAGTTTTTTTATGTTCTTGTCTTTCATCATCATCTTTGTATGGTAATTAAATAGTTACAAAATGTTTATTAAAGTACACGTATTCCTCGTCGGAAGGCACAAAACGTCTTTTGAGTTTATCTACAAATTGATATTCCGGAGGAGCGAATTCTGAACAATACATCATTAAGATGTTAGACTTAATTGTTAAGCTGAAGAATCACTTCCGCGCCTGACGTTCTTTCAATGTTTCATAATATACGTCTTTCTTCGCCATTGCAATTAGTACTTTTAAAACGCTTAAGTTACATTTAACACATTCTAATTTCTACAAGAGTAACTGCAATAAGTTTGCTGTTATTATTATGGGAAATATCGGAACTGCGGCCTAAATAACGTCTGCAGGATTAGTTCAAACTTTCAATCCCAAACTTTTATATATATACTGTATTGCATTAATTATCGTATTGGAATATATCTACGATATTCCAATAAGCTCTGCTAAACCAAGGCTTTGTCGGGAGTGATCGATAAAGGCTCACTCTCTTCTGTTACCAACCCTCAAGGAGTCAACATCATAGTATAGATCTCATTAGCATTGAAGAGTGTCATCATAGCTAAGATATTATTCGTAGAAGTTTAATTAGTGTACACACAGTTTTCCTAAGATTATCAACTAAACGCAGGGTCTAAACCTGGCCGAAACTCGCAGGTGTAAGTCTGGCTATTGTTAATAGGGTGTGAGGCCTCGTGAGAATAATAAGGACACAGCGTGAGTGGAGTTAATCATATGTTCATAGAGCGATATTTCATTTTTTATACATTTAATGAAATCTAAGTCGATAATGAACTTATGTAAAATAAGTGAACGAATGCCCTGTGCTGACGGCTTATCCCGGGCAAGTTGCACTTATTCTTTTCCTTGATGTCAGTTTATTACCACGATGACCTAGACTTCTCGTATAAAGATTAAATTATATTTTTGAAGATTCCCATTATGAATAAAATTAATATCCTTATTTTGAGAAAACTGTGACAAAATATCGCGATTATTCATAAGATAATGCCGTCGATGAGAAGCGAGTTCATTACTTAAAATCCAATTTAAATGAATTATTTAATTATATCAATGATTCGTTTGTGTAAAAGCACATATATGTGGTGACTAGTTGTACGTTTTTTTGCAAGATTATAAGAAAATAATTCCGTCATATTTTATATAAGCATGTACGAGTATGTGTTTTTTGCGCACAATTTTGGAATTTTATACGATAAATTTCTTTTTATTATGCCATGAATGTTAAAAGTTTGTTTGCGTATGCTTTTCTTCAAGGAAATTCTAAATCACTTTTATATGTGTAAACGCATACGAAAAAGCGTTTATAAATTATACGCATTTGTACTCGCTATGCACAGTTGCTGCGTCATTGCAATATGTTTTTTTTTAGCAGTAAATGTATTGTATTGATTATTCTTCCTATTTCAATATCAGTGCGGGGAAAGTCGCATGGGGATAGATTATATATATTTTGACGCGTTGTACAAGTACAAAATTTCTTGTGTCGTAAGCATTTATCAGAGAAGGCTTAGACCAAATTTTAAATACTCTTTACATCCACAGACAAGGAGTGGGCGTAGCAACAAGGTTTGTTTGTAAATTGTGTATAACATCCATGTATGGGATAATTATTTAGAAATACGTACCAAATTACATTTTTATATATACGGTGGGCGTAACTGCCCAATTTAAAAGTGCATGCACGAAGTTTCAGCTCAATATCTCAAGAATTGTCCTTTCAGTAGCTGAGTGGACTAAGACTTTGTCTTAGTAAACTGTGCCCGCTGTAGGATATAAGTTCAAATCCAGCTGAGAAAAAGAGAGTTTTTTCAGCTTTGGATTAGTAACCCACTGACGGTTAAGACTATTATCATAGAAATCGAGCTTGCTTCAAACAGGGGATTGAGCATTTAAGCTTGTAAAAAAGCTGTACATCTCAAGAATTACGTCCGTGAGAGTGACATGTCTAGACTGATGATTAATATACTTTGTAGGGCCTCAGATGCTGCCTTCTGGGTATTGAAAAAGGTACAGCAAACTTAAATGAAAATGTTATAAGCAATCCCAGAACCACGTTTATGGTATTATACGCATTGCTTGGATACTTCAAAGGCTACTCAAACGTCACTGAATTTAAAATTTGTTTAAAAATTTCGGCAAACTCAAGTTTGAATTTTTAAAATACGGTTCTTGAAGAATTGAGTTTAACAATGAACGGATAGACTTGGTTAAATCTAGGCCAATTATTGGCTTTATTGGTTTTAGGAGTTATAAACATATAAACTCTTGTACCACTTGGTGGGGTAGTGTGTTAGGACGTGGACTAATCCGGTCCAGCTAATTAGCTAATTTTAGTTAACAATATTAAGAGTTCTAATTGTTTCGCTAAAAGTAAGCCCCAATAATAGGATCATTCGGTTCACGTTCAATAAAAATTTGCTTATTCTCCATGATACACTCATTCACTGTGTTTAGATCGACTATAAAAATACGTGCTGATTCACTGATGTAATGCAATTGTATTTGAGAAAAAGAATTATATTAAAAAAATTTCCATGTTTGTTTATAAATTGTTCTTTAATAATTAAATATTTGCGCTTAACATTTGTTATTGTTGTGCTGTAAACTTTTCAACACTTAACAAATATGCGTGTACGCTGTTTGTTATAAAGTGGGTCGATTTTATAATAAAACAAGTAAGAAAACTAAATTTGGATTAGGCCAAATCCTAAATGCCCTCCAAATCTACGTTCAAATGATGGACGTGGCAGGTAAATAGGTTTTTGTCCATTGTGGGCGTGGTTCTTGTCTTTACAAAATTTCAGCTCAATGCCAACAACAGCCAGATACACGGTCACATGGACATACAAGTCTAAATCGACTCAGTTTTTGATGTTGATCAAGAATATATATACTCTGTAGGATCCCTAACGTCTCCTCCTGGGAGTTGCAAACGGAATGACAAATTTAGTATACCCCCTATCTTATGTGCAGGGTATACAAATTAGTCATTATATTTATGAATTCAATAAATTCCCTTTTTATTTATACACACACACATACAGTTAATGTTTTTGTGTGCATATTTATTTCGTCGCTAATTGGCACAAACGTGATTTCTGTGGAAGAGAAGATTGACTGAACAAGAGTGGTTATGAAAACATTACAAATAAAAAAATTATTCCAACAAGGGGCAAATATTTTGTAAAACTTATTTAAAACTAATTATACGTACATCGGAGTCATCGTAAACGTTTCACAAAGAAGTGTTTAGACATGTGAAGAATATATTTACGTTACGTTTGTGTGTTTGTGTCTACTTAGATAACTGGTTCACTTTGTGTATATGAAACGGATTGTGAGAAAACGTCTCAAAAATAAACTAAAAAACAACAACAACGCAAACATATTTAATTGAATTAAACATGTGATTAAAAGGAAATCCTACGTAAGCCGCTGGCTACAATAAAAGAAACAAAAATAAAACTTGTTTTTAAATTCACCACCTTGAAATACATTCGCGGTGATATAATTATTTCGTTGAAATGTTTATCAAATCAAAGTTTCAAATCTACCAGTTGTCGATACCAGCTGAGGTGCAACAATTAATAGTTGTCGCACTTGCTAAAATAATTGATCCACTTTTATTGGTGTCTTCTACCTGTAACAAACATCATTTTACATTTTGGGGACGGGGTTGTAGGTTTACTGTATCAAAGTGATGGAACCAATTTGTCCACAGTACATAAGAATCCATTTTAACCCTAGAAATATACGTGACCTATATTTTAGATTGAATTGGTCATGTTTTGGATTCTGGCTCCAATGTTTATTTGATAGAATTAAGCTATCTGGGGACTTCAAATTGCACAAAACGTGTCTTTCAGGTAATGAGCCCCAAAAGTACTAGATACCCCAAGTACAGCTACTGTTTCATTATTGTATTATGCAAAATATATCCATCCCTTCCCTGGACGAGTTGGCCAAGCCTTTATCTCAGTAAAGTCTGTTCGAATCCAGCTGGGAGGGAGGGGGTGATCAAGTTTTTCAGCTAGTTTTAGTCTGGTAATCAAAAAGCTGTACAGAGGTCCACTAATACCTTCTTATAACCAAATTTCAATTAAACAAGCTTTTTGGCTTTGATGAAATCTTAAATGTCCAAACTGTGGGCATGGTATTGTAGCAGATTACGCCTTTTAATATTGCGCGAAATACATATTAACTTCCACTGCGGATTCTGCACCAAAAAAGCTGCTTGTAAATTGTGAGCTTGGGTGTAATGCAGCCGCGCCCCATCAAATTTGAAATTTACTTTCATGGGTAATTCTTTGTGGCTGCTAGATAGAATTTTGACAATTGTGGGCGTGGCAATTTTTTGATTTTTCTTTAATCAAATGGGAACCTGTATGTATTTTACTTCCTAAAATCATAAGTAAATTATTAATAAAAGTGTTTCAATGTAAACAAATAATAATTTAAGCCATCAGTAATAATCATTGATTGATTTATTCAATCATTTAATCATTTTTGGTTTCTGATTTATTCCAATTATTTAAATCATGCTTTGGCCTGCTTTTCATTCTTTTGGGCGAGCAATCTTATTGACTTATGTCGGATATGATTATTGGGCGTAGGTTTGTTCCATCAAGTTAAAGAATATTTCGCTTTTGCCGCCTTTGCATTGAATTCCAGATTGGGGGGTATTCACAATTTGATTTAAATCGCCTTTCAGTTCTTTACCTTTACATCACTTTGTATGTCGTGGTTACGCGCTTAACCACGACATACATTTGTGCATATGCAATTCAACAAAGCTAGGTGTACACACACACATGTATTTATTACATACGCTGCTAATGCCAAATTGTACGAGTTGGTGGTGTTCTACTAAATGTGTGAAATAATTCACCTGTAAATATGAATGGAGCGAGTTAAGTGCCTGTGTTGTTTTGAATGCCATATGTGTACACACACAAACACACACACACACAATACCATAAAAACGTATGCACGTATGCACAGCAGAAAAAAATCACGTATAAAGAGCAATTAAATCGTGTCAAATCATTAAAAAAGACACAACATCAAAACAATAATAGCAACAACAACAACAACAACAACAATTATATAAATTTTACATTAGACAACATGCGGCAATAACAGTGGCAACAAACAAAAAACAACATTATGTTATTGTTGTTGTTGCTGTGTTTGATGTTACCCACCATAACATTATAAAAACGTATTGCGGTTGTTAAGACAACCCCCACATGCTAAACGTAGTGTGGAGGAATAATGAAGTTAAGCCAAATCTTTTTATAACTCCAACTATGAAGTTGAATTTTTTTTGGCGTACTAGAGGGATGCAGGTATAAAATGTTTAGTTAGATATTTTTTATATGTTGTTGCAAAGAGCAACAACAAGTACATATTAAATGCATAGCACAAGAATGTAATTCTTCTTTAGATTATATACATATGTACGCATGTATAAAACACATTACATTTTACTTTACATTTTACTGCACCGCACCTAGCCAGCCGACGAGCCAGCATGTTATACCTAGGGTGAGTATGCATGTTATGTACAATACGTTGAAATGCAAGACTCCCCTGAGAGCATGACAATAATATATAAGCGAGTGTGTGTGTGTGCGTGTGTGTATATAGATATTTTATATATGAGCTGTTGTGGATGTGAAGTGTTGCAAGTCCACTTCTCCAAAAGCATCAAAAATTGAAAAATTATGAACATACTTGTATACGACGATTGAAATAGTTGAGTTGATGTGTTTCAAAAATAGACTTGCGGCACTTTCGCTCACAACGGCTCATTTATTGCATGTTTGCTGGCAAGTCTTGTATATATATATATACACACACACACACACCCTGTTTGTTGTATTTATCTAACACTACTGAATTGGGCAAACAGCCAACGAAAAAGCACTTTAGAAAAATGTAGTGAACGAGGAAAACTTGAGAGATGTTACAATAACAACACAATTATAAAAATTGCTTGTTTTGTTCAATTCTTTTGATACAAGTCTGCATACAAACTAATAGACAGAATATGTTCTTTTCTTGAGAGGACAATAAGAAGAAATTCTTAGGAATGAAATGGAACAACTTTCAAGTGAATAACAAAAGTAAAGAAACACAAATAACAAAAAACAAAAAAAAAAAATCACTAATGAGTTCCCAAAGACACTTTAGTAGAAAAACAGGCAAACGACATAGAATGAGAAACAAACAAACAAATGAACAGATTGACAGAGTCAGATAGCAGCGTAGCGTTGCTTTGATACATGCATACCTGCACACCTACTTGCAATTATTTACACAGTTATATTATATTGTGGTACGAACGCCTTAAATCTGTTGATGATATCAATTAAACAAATTCGGATTGTGTTTTTGGAAAGTATCGTAGTTACACATAGAAACTCATCTGTGTGTCTATACCTAATTATGTATATAAATAAAATGTACAAACAGGAAATCTTCAGAATGGTATGAAAAGTTACATTAAACGTTACGTAACAACATAGATATTCATCGACAGAGGCACTCTGTGAGATTTGGAAGGCAATTCTGGTATGAACGAGATGGCTAGGATTGCTTTGCGCCTTTATCCTTTTACAGAAATTTCCTCATAATTAATTGATTTCGTTCTTCGAATCCGCCAAATAAGTTCGTGTCATTTTTGCAAGCATTTTTTTTGACAACTCTTTTAAGGGTTATTTAATAATTTCTTTTCATAACCTCCACATAATGTGTCACAAAAATTGACACATGAACTTGAAATTTGTTACACATAATATTAGTTATCCCATTCATCGATGCCAAAAATGGGCATGGCCCAAATCAAATTTAGTTTTCTTACTTACTTGATATCAACTCGTACGATATCAAAAATATCAATGGGGCGTGTTAAAATGATAATGGTGAGGGCGTTAGATATTGCTTTCTATTGTTTCTCCGTTTTAGAGAAAAAATTGCAATTTTTCATTTCATTGAATACATTAAATACCATTTTATACATATTTATTGCGAGTGCAATGAAAAAAATATATAAGTTTTTGTAGAAATTATTGCATTTCTATTATTTTCATTCCTATAAACGTGTTCTTCTGAGAATGGTTTTTTTTTTTATTCTAAAAATTGTTTCTTTATCATTTAGTTTTATTGATGTTTCTGTTGTTGTTGTTATTGTTGATGATGTTGTCGTTGTTGTTCTTTTAGTTCCAAACAATTTAATTTATAGTTTCGAAATACCTGTTCCGTACATATACCTCACCCTTATCGTTGTCGGTTATTGTTGTGCCTTTAAGACATACTTTGATTGGATTACAATAATATCGTATAACAAAAGACTCTATACGAGGACGATGACGACGACGATGACTACGACGAAGACAACAACAACAACAACAACAATAGAGACAATTGTGCAAGTTGGACCGGCCGCCAGCACGTTTAATTTTGTGTGGCTGCCGCCTGCCATCTATCCATCCTTTCTCATATTGTTTCCAGTTGAATGGGATTTTGAAAAGTTAGTTGTACCCCGGTGCAGACATTTTTATCAAATGCGCATATTAAACATTTATAGAGAAGTGTTTATAATAAGTGGGTGTGTGTATGTGTGTGCGTGTGTTTGCCTGCTGTTATGGTTGTACTATTAATTTCGATGGTATCGGTTCATGAAATACGACTATAATATTAATATACAAGCACACACACACACACACACACATACCCAAACAGTTTTCAATATAATCAACTTTTTAACTACAACTACGTGCCTTACTTTGTCCTTAAGATAGGTACTAAAGGAGGAAAAAGAAGAAGTAGAGGACAACCACAAAGACGCAATATATATAAGGTACAAAAACTATATTATTATGAAATGCCATCAGGCGTACATATTGTCTTATCTTCATTTTAGTATTCATTCTTTCCTTCTCTCCAATTCGTTTAAAACACTTGGTTTTACACGTTTACTAAACAGAAACAAAACAAAGAAATAATGAAGGAAACCTTGACAAAAACTTGCAACACTCTATGGGCTTTTGTCTAAGAAATGTCTTAAATCTGTCTCTCTAATTTATTGTTAAGGTTTTTTAATCTTTTCTTCTGACTTAAACCGCTGCTGAACCCTTTAAAAAACGTTGAAGTAATTCAATATTTTTTTTGAATGCGGTAAAAATATCTTGCTTCTTTCACTTGATCAATCTCAATTATTTTTATACTTGTATTTGCCAATTGTACAGAAAGGTCTCAGTACAACATATGTTTATAAAAAGTAATTATACTCTAAGGATTGTAGGCACTAAAATCCTACTTATCAATAAACTGACACAAGTTATAAATTTTTCTTCTTTTTTATATCCTTCACCTTAGTGATGGCGGTGTACAAAATTTGCTATTCCATTTGCAACGCTCAGAAGGAGGTGTCAGACATCAGTATATATATTTTTGATCAGCATCCAAACCTAAGTCGATCTAAACATGTCCATCCGTGTGTCTTTTGTTGCAACGCTCAAAGTCTGAACATAGGCTTTCTACTAAAATGAACGATAACCGCCTAGAGTCTCGTCCACATTAAAAATAGTTCAATTTGAACCACATCTGATGCACACATCTCCCTTGTACCAAATTTCATCGAAACATTTTAAAAACCGTGATAAACCATGTCCACATATGTCCACATGAACACAGAACAGACAGACGGACATATATCGATTCAGATCTTATTTTTGAATCGAACCGTTTAATAAAAGGTGGGCCAGAGGTACCGTTTACGAACTTCAGACATCCGCATAAACTTAATGGACTCAAGAGGTGCAAACTTTATATTTATAACGGTGAATTAAAATATATGCTGTGTCCGCCTTTTTGTATATGGAGCCAGAGGGTATTTAAGACTTCGCCCAAGCCAATTCTTAATTTTATTTCTGTTATTTTCTAACCCTGCAAAATTATACGTGTTGGTGTTATATATTGTCCAATAAAAAATATATATATTTACTGTAGACTTAGTTATGCTATCTTGTCTGGAGGGATATGAAATAAAAATTGTGCAGTAAAGAAACTCACTTAAATGGCATACACGATTACATTGTAAACAAAACGATAAAAAGAAAGTAAATAAAAGTGTAATTTTGTAACTCAATGAAGTAATATTTTTATTTAACAAATAACACTTATGAGTATGAACTACGCTGAGAGGTTCTCCTTGGGAAAGGTTTGTATGAGAGATTGTTCAAAAAATGGTTCCATCTGATTACAATAATTTATCCATGAACATGTACGAAAAACTAAATTTGGCTCAGTCCAAATCTTAAGAACGCACACACAAGCACAAATCCTTCAATTAGTGGGCGTGGCAAGTATAATTAAGCCCTCTAATAGTATCAACTCAACTCAACTTCAAAACATGTTTTACGCTTTATAAGTTTCCTTTTTTTGTAAATTGAGGGCGTGCCCGTTATCCGACCACGACCAATTTGGAACATCGATGGACGGCTCAGCTTTAAATATGAATATCTAATTTCAACTTCATAGCTCAATTTTTAAGGCAGATAAATATATTTTTATCGATTGGGAGTGAGCACTTCAACCGATTTTTCCCAGTTTAAATATTGATCTGAATACAGAAACGAGAAATGTCTGTTCAAAATTTCCTAAAAAGTTTCATATCTGAACAGACAGACATAGAGACATATGAACGGATGTGCCCAAATCGACTCAGATTTTAATGCTTATCAAGAATTTTTGTGTTTTTTTGGGTATTTCAAATGGGATGACAAACTTATGTGGAGGGTATCAAAACCCATGCGAAAATATTGCACTTTCATAATTTGGGCTATAATTAGTTGAATTGTATGAGTAGAAATTTCGTAAAGGAAACATATGAGCGGATGGGCGGACATAGTTCATAATTCATATATTAATTTTACCCCGATCGGTTTAATTTAAGGTGGGCCGGGCATTTACCGCTTAGAAGTTGTCATTTTGTGGTATAGAGTATGCGAGCAGTCGCGTCGCACAGGCTACTAATAAATTACGATTACAAAATATTATTTATTATATATGTTTTGGTTGGATTCAAACAAGAAAGTGGTAAAATTCATAAAATTATCAGGGCATACGTTTCAAATTATACGAGATTCTTAATAAAGGCTTAATAGTTATTTGTACTACTATGTTGTTCTATGGACATATCTACTAAAGGAATGATAAAGTTAACTTCTCAACTTCTTTTCAATGAAAATGAATGGCGCCCGTTTAATAATTTGTTTTATTTTTTATTGTTTAAGAGAACGACAGTGACAGAGTTTAAAGCAACAACAACAACAATTGTTTTTTTATGATATAAATGTTTCTGATGGTTTTGTGCCTTTGATTATTCCATTATCTAACGGACATAAAATAATAAAATGCGAAAATGTGCGAGCGAGTGTTTTTCATACTTTTTTTTGTTTTATTATAAAAGCTTCCGTTGTGAACATAAATTTATTTTTCAATATGTTTGTTTTATTTGTTAATCCATTATCGTGTATATATATATATGGGGGTATATATCACTTTGTCAATACAGCAATATAACAGCATCGAATACAGAATCAGATACAGAATCCCTATTTAAAATGGGCAAAATCGGACAAGAGCCACGTCCACAATCGATAAAAATCTATTTATCTGCCACAAAATTGATCTATGAACGAAATGAAAATGAAATAAAATTTGAAATGAATATCCCAACCTTCGATGGGCGTGGTCGGAAAACGCACAATTTACAAAAAATCATACTCAGCATATACTATTAGAGGGCGAATTAATACATGTGCCACGCCCACCATTTCTACGTGGATGTGAAAATTATTTAAGATTTGGCCTAACAAACATTTAGTTTTCTTACTTGTTTTGCTTTTTTTTTTGGTATTATTATAAACAATTATAAGCTATAAGTCAACAGCCTCATCTCATCATTTAACAACGCCTCCGTATCTTATGAAAGCAAAAAACAATGCCACTAGAATATAAATGCAATTAGACGACACTTAGAGAGTGATAGTAGAGATATTTTTAAAAAGCTTACGTCTAAAGTCCGTCAATAGTATATAATTACACAGAATTTTTAAAAATGAGAAACCTTGGTCAATATTGTATTCAATTCCTCTATTTGTCAAGGAGCTGAAATAAATTCTATTTTCGAATAGTCTACACATTGTTTCTATTCTTGAAATTCTATATTGTAGAGTGTAACATAAGGCCGGCCGTATAAGCTGAAAATTTAGTGTCTATAAAACTAGAAGCGTAGTGTGTAGCTCGTTTCTTAACAGCGAAGAGAGTTGCTTGGTCTTTTTATAGCAATGGAACCGTAAGTGCGGCGACTAGTGAATGGTCAGAATAGAGATAAAGTTATGATGGCTGTTTTTCGGGATATTATATGCATGAAATTATCTTTATTTTCTAGACCTAGATGAAAAAAATTAAAATAAAAAAAAAAAAATACACATAAAAATTTTCATAACATCATCACAACAAAGGTTTCTGGGTCTACCTCAATGACTGATCCTGGAAACAATTTATTTAAACAAAAAAAAAAAAAAAAACAGGATGGAAAGCTTTTGCCTCCTGTGAGGATTGAACTCACGACCCCTGGTTTACAAGACCAGTGCTCTGCCACTGAGCTAAAGAGGCTTGTGACAATATCATAGCTAAATTAATATATTAATAACAACACAATAAAGTTCAGTTATTGACAAGAACAAGTCAGTGCAATTGCTATATGCCTACAAATATACGTTTTAGAAATAATGGAGTGTAAGCAATTATACTACCACATTGAGCATAGAGTAGTGGTAAACGTAAACGCCGTGAATTTTAATTTAATATAGTTTAATTAACATTTGAAAAGTTTCCATAAATCATTTGTGATAATTGCTTATTCACATGTTAAAAAACACTCAGTACCAGGAATCGGGGAACAAAGTAACAAACAAGACATAAAACAAAGTTTAGCTTAGACCAAATCTTAAATCCCCCGACATCTACATACAAACAGTAAGCGTGGCAAGTATATGATTTCGATTTTTAATATTGTATGTATTACGTATCAGCTTGTAATTCTAGTTTTACAAGGGGTATAGGTTTGTGTAAATTGTGGGCGCGTCTGTTATTCGACCACGCTCATTTTAGACACATCGATCGATGAGATAACTAGAGATATAAACGCCGAATTTCAATGTCATGTGCCAATTTTTGTGGCAAATTAATAGAGTTGTGTCGATTGTGGGCGTGGTTCTCGATCGATTTTGCTAATTTTAAATAGAGATAAGATGGCTGTACAATATTTCAGCTCAATATGTCGAAATTTACGCCCATAAAAATGGTAACAACAGACGGGCACGCGGACATACATGTCTAGACCGACTCAGCTTTTGATGCTGATATCTGGGTATTGCAAACGCAAAAATAAGTTTAGTATATCTCCACCTCATGTGGAGGGTATAATAAAACAACAAAATCAATTTCATTTAGTACTTATCTAAATTAAATTGTGTTCGAAAGACACGTTACGAAAATGCAAGAATTCGACAATTGGACGACGAAACGGATTTAAATGTTTATCCAATCTGGTTTAAATTTAGAATGGCCACCTATTCTAATAAATACTTTAATGATTTTTACAATTTTAACAAATTCGATGAAAATGTGTCTTGAACTGTGAGATGAGACCGATGTAACAAAGCCTCCCGAGGAATAAACGTGATCCTCTTTAACTTTTCATTCCATCGAAGAACATCCTTAAAAAACGTCTACTTTTTAGATGTTGTTGTATTGTGTGTTTGACAGACTTAGCAGAATTTCATTAGAAATTATGTAGTAAACAGAGTCTACAAGCGATTCTGCCAAGTTTGAAATTTATTTCTCCATTTTTATAACAAGAGAACCGAAGATAAACAGAGGAGGGGAGAGATAGTCAAATGGTCTTAGTGCTAGACTTCTTCTGAGCGTTACAAAGGTTTTGACAAAGTGATGTACATTGTTAACATTAATGTGGTGATAAAAGAACATGCAATTGTAAGATGGACATATGAAAATCTCTTTAGAAGAATGGAATCTTTTTAAGACAGACACAAACATATTGGTATAATTTGTGACAGAAATTACTGTGCAATGGAAAGACACACACATGCATGTGCATCGAATATTTGATATAATTGAGAGTAACTATCTGGTTATAGGGAATATTAAACCTTACACTGTAAGACGCCCACGTGATTGTCATGCATTTTTGTAAATTTTAGAGTTTTAATTATACGCTCCACCTTTATGATGAGAATATACCAAGTTTCTTCTTCCGTTTGCAACAACTAGAAAAAGGCGTCAGAGACCCTAAAATATATATTCTTGAAAAACATCAAAAACTAAGTCCATTTTTTGATAATAAGCTGAAATTTTGCACAAATACTTCTAGTTTTTGCACGCAGATCATTATTTAAAAGGGGCAAAATCGGTATAGAGTCACGCCCACAATCAATAAAAATCCTAATATCTGCTACAAAACTTGATCTAGGAAAACAAAATTTGGAATGTGTTATCCCGTTCACTGATGCACCAAACATGGGCGTGGTTGGATAACAGATACACCCGCAATTGACAAAAAACCACATTCACCATAAAGCTCGACTTACACGCTTATTCGTACACTATACGTACACTATTTGAGGGCGCAACATATACGCCCACCGTTATGGATGTGAAAAGTATTTAAGATTAGACCGAAGCCAAGTTCAGTTTTCTTACTTATTTACAACTAAAAACAAAACCTGAAACACTTGATAATGCAGGCACGCATGAAGAGTACAGTACATGTGATGTATGTAGACGGACGTGTTTGCGTAGTAATTGCCTGGCAGCTAAGTCACTTATTAAACAACAACACCTTAGATTTGAAATTAAAAAAAAAAAAAAAAAAAGGAAAAACGAAACACACAACACACGCACATGTGAATGCATATACAATATAATCAAGTAAAATATTTGTAA
The DNA here is from genome assembly GCA_963978525.1 of Ornithomya fringillina. NCBI lineage: Eukaryota > Metazoa > Arthropoda > Insecta > Diptera > Hippoboscidae > Ornithomya > Ornithomya fringillina. The sequence goes on along the minus strand of OZ021691.1, from coordinate 17,319,381 downwards.
AATAATAATAAGCGCTAGAGAGACGGACTCACCTTTTGTGGGTAATCAAGCATTTAACACGCACACATGCATGCACTACTAAAACCATTCATATTCAAACCCTAACAGAATATTTAATTTGATTGTGATGCAAGAAAGGAAAAATGGAAATTGAAATTAAAATTGGAATTGGAATTGGATCACACAATAACAACAACAAGCATTTAAACAGAAAATAAAATTATAATTACAAACAAAATACGATCATTATCGTTTAAATTAAATCAAATAAATGCTGTGCAATGACACCGAAAGTACGAACTACAAAGAAAAAATACCCTCCACATCTACAATAGTGGGCATGGCAGGTATGGGATTACGCCCTTTAACAGTGTATGTTATTATGTAGCAGCTTAAAAGTCGAGTTTTACGTGGAGTATAGGTTTTTGCAAATTGTGGGCGCATCATTGAAGCTGCCACTCTCATTGTGTTTCAAACGGAAGACCAAACTTAGTATACCCTCATCACTAAGATGGAAGGTATAATGAAGTGACAAACAGTTATTTAACAAAAATTTGCGTATGCGTGTGCAAAAGTATGCAGATAATGAAAATTGATATCGTTCAATGTGAATGCGGTTTAACTTGTCATAAATGAGTAAAAATAATAAAAACAACATTAACAACAACTTTAAAATATAATGCCACTCATTTATCATTGAATGTACAATTCATACAGTATATGCGAGTATACAAACACACAACAATATTTGTGAAGATATTTATAGAGCGATGTCTAAATAAAACTTATACGAAAATGTGTATATGAGTGACAGACGGTGATTATTTGACACTTACATTCTTTTATATTTCCATACGAAACTCACACATTTATAATGATTAAGTGGATGCAAATTTGAAATTTATAAATGTGTGTGTGTGTTTTTTTTTTGTGGCAAACTGCCAAGCGGCAAATGCGAAACACTTACCTTCAATCCAATTATTCCGATTGATTCAGAACCACTTTCTGAATCGACTCAACCATGTCCGTCTGTACCATTTTTTTTAATTATTATGATAAAATTTGTTAGTCTTTGTAACATTTGTAACGTTCTGCCATATTTATACTGAACTGATATTTCACGCAGTCACTTATAGGACAATGCTTCACGTTTACTGATACAACTAACAACTAAACTAATTAAGTATTAAAATAAATTATGCCCGTTAGAATGTCAACAGCAGACAGACACACGGACATACAATGCTAGATCAAACCGCTTTTGCTGCTGATCAAGAATATTCATAAATACTTTGTAGAGTGTTTGGCGCTTCCTTCTGGGTGTTGCAAACGGAAAAACAAACTTAGTATACCTCCCACTTATGTGGAGGATATAATAATAGGAATACATGTGATCTCATTCTTATTTCTCAATGAAACAATGCAATCCGATTGTTTTTGCTATATTTTACACCATTTGCGGTTTGGAGTAACATTCAGTTTATTAAGGGCGTTTGTATTGTGCTTATGTGAGTTAATATCCAATAACATTGCTTCAATACTTATTGAATTTAAAACAGTTTCAAATTAACTTGGCGCACATGTTTTCAAAAGCATTCAGTCTGACAGTTTTTGGTACGTTCTCTAGTATTTAATAGAAGATGATATTTTAATCAAGGCGCGTGTTTAGAGAAAATCGAGCGCTCTGGACATATTATGGAAACGTCTCCCGTCAAAATTATAAAATTTTTAATAATGAGTTGGAGGACATGAATTGTATTATTATACTTTCCCTGCGAAGAGGCCTTTGGAAATGTTTCGCCTTGTTTGCGCCTTGAATAATCCAACTATATCCGTTTAAGGTCCCCCTGGGTCCCTCTTAGTTGCTTTGTACTGCATTGTGCAATATTGAATGGTTATTAAATGAATTTCTGTTTTTTCGTGGAGAACGCTTCAATATTGCAATGATTAGAAATCAAATTAAAAATAGATTGCGAAAGTATTTTCTTCAAGCATTCAATTGCAATATTTTCTAGACTTTGTATTGTTTAATAATAATATATACAAGTAAGTATACGGTTAGTTATATGATGTATGCACGTAACGTGTGTATTTTTATTGACATACAAAGTTCTTTACAAACCGGAACGTTTATTTGTTTTTCCTATTTAAGCTTTATCGACATGTACACACTCACCTAATAAATATTTAGATTCTTATCGCTTGATGTTGCTGTTGGTTTTGTTTGTATGTTTATAGCACTTGAATTTCAACAACATTTCAACTAATCAAACACTTGAATGGTGTTGCTTTTGTTAATCGTTTAAAAACACTTTTATTTAAAATACTAGAAAAAAATTCCATCCAATTAAACTTAACTTACTGACTATAAGTGACTTTTGACTTGATTTTGTTGTAAACATAAAATATTGTACAAAATAGAATGCAAAAACTCTTAATTGGAAACTTGTCAAACTATAATAAATTGTAAGCGTTCAAATTAGCGATAGAAGATAGAGAATCATCCCTGCATCCTAGCACCGTTTACGAAGACAAACATAAATAAAATTATCTACACAAATGAATTGAAGCCACTTTTTAGGAAATTTTTAAAACCCGAAAACTGACTGACTTATATTAGCGACAACAGAAAGCAGATAAAGAGCCGACTATATTTAGTTGAGTAGGTACTTGTCTGAAATTGCAAATGAAAAAACGATCATAAAAGAACGCTCGATCAGAATAAGTAAAAACAAGTAAGAAAACTAAATTTGGCTTAAGCCAAATCTCAAATATCCTCCACATCCACAGTGGCGGGCATGGCAGGCGTGGCAGGTATATGATTGCGGTTTTTAACAGTGTATCTGCTTGAAAGTCTAGTCTAGTCTAGTCAAGTCTAGTGGAGTATAGTTTTTGAAAATTATGGGCGCATCTGTTATTCAACCATGCCCATTTTTACTACATAGATGTATAAAATAAGTATAAATATGTTCACCAAATTTCAAGTTCATGTGCGAATTTTTGTGGCCAAAAAATAGGTTTTTGTCGATTGCGGGAGTATATGTTGTCGATTACACCCATTTTGGCACATTGATGGATAATTTTATTTGTAAATATACAATACATTACAAATATCGAGTTCATAGCTAAATTTTTATGGCATATATATAGTTTTTTATCGATTGTGGGCGTGGTTCTTGACCGATTTTTGCCAATTTGTCTGAGTTCAAAAATTATAAGTTCTTCTATGAAATTTCAGCTTAATAGCTCAGAAATTAGTACATTGAGAATGACATAAACAGACGGACAGAGATGTCCACCTCGAGTGGAGGGTGTAATAAGTTCGCCTGGTATTAATTACTTTTTTTTTATTTAAAGAAATCAGTCAAGAATAATGTTATACACATTCGCCAAAACACATGTTACGACTTCGCCAAACGTTGGAACTGTGCTTACTTTCCTTGGACGCCTTTCTTTTCTTTCAGTCCATTGTTTTGATTGTTCATCTGTCTTTGAAGTGCACATGTGGTCTCATGTTTCCTCTCTTGTAATGAAGAAGAGACTCAGAGGAGAAAACAGATTGCCACTGCTACTGGTTAAGTTTGAACTTCTCAAATAACAAAAGTATTATCAATTGCTTGCATTTTTATGAAAGCACTGAATTGAAACCATAAATTGAAGCTTTCTAACGTTGCCTACCACTTGCCTACCATAAAGTTCGTTTGTGCAACAGCTGCCAACAACGCAGGGGTCAGTTCGTTCAATCGAGAGACTGCCCTCATCAAATTAAACAGAGTCATATACTACGGGTTTAGCTATTGGTTGGTACGAAACTGTTAAGTGATGGACTGTAAAGCAATTTGTCCTTATATTACGAGTGTTTCTCTCTTGTTACCTTTTCGAAGTAAAGTGTGAATAAGTACTTTTGTTTGAATTGAATTTGTTTGAGACACTTATGTCCCTTGTGGGCGTATTCCCTTTTTTATCGTATTTCTCCAATTGAAAAAAAAAGGTATCGGGTATAATATTCCAGCTTATTACCGTAAATTGTTCCACCGTGAGCACTACAACAACAGACAAATATAGGACTGACTTATGTAGATCGGTTCAGATATTTATGCTCATCATGATATACATCGTAGAGTGTCTGCAGGCTGTTTGTAGGTGGTACAAAAGAAAATAAAAACATAGCATGCCTCCGATAACCAAATGGAAGGTGTAAGAACAACAACAATGTCCTTTCCTTACAACATATGCTAAAGGTGTAGCTGATTTGTTAAAAGGTTTCTATTTTATGAAAGAATGGTGTGTGTAAAAACACACCAAAGCCACTTACGACACACACCAGTTACTAAGAAAGGTTCAAACAAAGTCATTGTTCTACCAGAATTAAAAATGTTAAAAAAGAAACGGCGACATGTAAGATGCAGTAGTGGGCACATTGTTGCAAATTACGTTAACAAGTCTGCGCAGCGTTTACTCGTATTTAAGCAGCTTAACTTTTTTGTACAAATTTTTCCTACTTTCCATCCGAAGGTTTCCATATAAAGCGGTCAAGTGTCATTCCCAGAATCGACAAAAATCCACCCATCAGCTACAAAAATTAAGCTATAGTTAACTCATCCATCGATGTGCCGGAAGTGGGAGGGATAATAGGATAATGGACACGCCCACAATTTACCAAAAACCACCATCCACCACGATTAACTTCATTAACCTATATATGCTCCATGTAAAATGTATTTTTGTGTGTTAAATTAATTGTCAATCACGGCACATTGTTATGATTTTTTACTACGGATATTGAAAGAAGAAAAATTAATGAATATTTCATCAGCAAATAATCCGTTTTTTGTTACAAATTGCTTTAAACTATTTATTAACAAGTAGGAAAACTAAATTCGAATTGGGCCAAATCTTAAATACCCTCCACATCTACAACGGTAGGCGTGGCAGATACATTAATAGTGTGTTTATTGCGTTTCAGCTTGCAAGACTAGTTTTAAGGTGAATTTGGTTTTTTTAAATTATGGGCGCGCCTGTTACCAAACTACGCCCATTTTTATCACATCGATGGATGAATTATTTATGGATATACGTATCAAGTCATGTTTCATCATCAAGCTCATAACTCAATTTTTGTCGCAGATGAATAGATTTTTGTCGATTGTGGGCGTGGCTCTTGACCGATTTTGCCCATTTTAAATAGCCTTCTGCGTGCAAAAACTAGTGCCTGTAAAATTTCAGCTCAATTTTTTAAAATTTATGCCTATGAGAATGCCAACAACGGACGGACACACGGATACACGGATACACATGTCTAAATCGACTCAGTTTTTTATGCCTATCAAGAATATGTTTACTTTGCAGGGTCTCTGATGTCCTCTTCTGGATGATGCAAACGGAAGAACCAACTTATTATACCCTAATCACCAAGGTGGAGAGTATAAAAACAATAGGAAATTTCGCACAAGAGAATCTCAGTTAAAAGAAATCGATAAAAATATTTTTTTTTTAAATAATACATCCTAAATGATGTAATATATCGAATAATAGTATACAAATGTATACACAAATGAATTTCCGACCACTTTATATTTCATACCAATATTTTAATCTTTATCTAACGTTACTAATTTATTCCATTCGAAAAAGGTATTTCAAAGGAAAAACAAGGAAAAATGTTTTCGTACGTTCACCCGAATATTTAATATCCTACAACTTATGCCAAAATCACTTAAACGCTGATCATTGCCTTGTAAAAGTCACTTTGTGGAAAAAGATTTCTAAACAAGATAGAAAAGTTCGGTTAAGACCGAAGCTTAAATACCCTCCACCTTTTGTAATTCTCTAAAAAATAAGCTCCTATTGCCATATTTATGTATATGACTGTTTCATGTACTTACGCAAATAGTGTTTTTTTTAAATTATAGGCGTTTGCGTTATTCAATCACGCCCATTTTTGGCACAGTGTTGGATAACGGTACCCTTTATATATATACCAAATTTCAATTTGATAGACATAGTATTGTGCGATATAAAATTTTTTAAAGATACAATTTTTTCGAGGTATGATGAGATTTTCGTTTATTGTGGGCGTGTCTCTTTACCGATTTTGCCCAATTTCAATACGGAATAGCGAAATTGAACTAAGAATACGTATGCAAAGTTTCAATTTGATATCTCAAAAATTACGACCGTGAGAGTGCCAACAACAGACGGACACACGGACGGACATGTCTCAAACGATTTCTCTTTTCACGCTGATTAAGAATATATATGGTTTGTGGGGTCTCCGACGCTTCCTTCGATGTGTTGTAAACGGATGATCAAAATGAATATACCCTCTTCCCTAAGGTGGAGGGTATAAAAAGGTCCGATCGGGTCCAACTTTGGAACAGTCAATTGTTAAAGACTTCTTTTAAAGTAGCACGTTTTCAATAGGGTTTTTCCTTAGGTCAAAAAATATTCTTATTTTATCACAATATCTCAAAAACTGCGTCCTGTAAACAACAGACAATCGAACAGAATGACATGATTAGAACGCTTCAGAGAGGGATTCTGAAGGATTGTATGATGAAATCTACTTAAATTCGCTTCTTATGTCCTGTATGTTGTAGAAGAGGCAGTCCAAGTGAATCATTCCGTTAGCAATTACCACACAGAGCTTCAGGGATCATAGTCTCTTATAAAATGTTGCCTTTTCTCCCTTACTTAGCTTAGCTTGGCATCAGAAACTTTCGGTTTTACTAGGAATGTTCTATGTATGTGTACATTGTTAAAAGAGTTGCAAGATACATATCTTCTATGTCGATCGAGGGGACAAAGAAATAAGATCTGCTTTTACGGTCTGAAGCATATATGTACATGATTTTTATCTTTACCTGCATGCTCATTAACCTATTCATAATTCAAAGTTCTCAATAGCGCCAAAGGTCCGGTATGGTGTTTTAAATGATTTCTTGTGTCAATCTCGTAACTTGTCTATAAATGTCTATACCGACTTCTGACAAATACTTGCTCTACCTTAGTTTTAGACTTGGCAACTTTCAGTTCCGTTGTCTGGTTTAGATTTCCTCTCTTGATTAACCAACATGATGCAATTCATATATGGGAAATATATCCTACGTATTATATACAACAATTAACATCCAGTTTTATTGATTTTCGTTTTTCTTTGCTTTCTTTGTTGTAAAAAAGAAATACGTAATAAAAAGATTTAATAATACTGCAAATAAAATGGAGGTTGTGATACAGTGAGGCGCAGTTTTGTTAAATAAACGTTTTTCTTGTTGTTGTTCCGTATAAATCATCAAGTATAATCAAGTAATTAACAGAGAAAAAATCACACGTCCATGTTGAAGTGGCGGGGCCGTCTAAAGTAAATATGTTTAACCTTTTTTTGTTTTCTGTTTTCGCAGTTGACGTGAGCAGCTTAGAAATGTATGCCAAAGAAACCTTGAAAATTACTTTAAAAGCTTCTTATTTATTACATTTTTAATTTCTTTCTCTATAACGAGATTTAATATTTTTAATTCATAAATTTTATTTATATTTTGGCAACTCCAATAAAGTAGAAGTGAATTTAAATAATTTTAATAAAAAGTAAAAATTGACGCACTTTTTACATAATTGGACCTTCTGCTAATATAATCTAGAAATCTTTCCCATACGACAAATACGAAAGGATTTTATAATAAAGCAGCCTTCTTCAGTCTTCTTTAAAAAGACGTCCAACCGAAAATTCATGAAAGGCAAGCCTCGACACCACTTACGTAACGTGAGGAGATTTATGAAGGTACTTGTTTCCTTTACTGACGTGTGGGTTTGAGTTTGTTTAAATTGAAAGAATGAATGAAATGATATATCCATAGATATATCATCTACCGATATGCTAACAAATGGGCGTAGTCGGATAACAGACACGCCCACAATTTACAAAAGCTTATACTCCACGTAAAACTAGACTTTCAAGCTGATAATACACTAGATTACTACATACACTTTTAGAGGGCGTAATTCCATATCTGCCACGCCCACTATTGTGGATGTGAAGAGTTTTTAAGATTTAGCAAATTTAGTTTTTTTACTTGTTTTAAACTAACTTCAAATTAGCTTCCAAGTCATTCAAGTTTAACAGCTAACTAACCTCGTTTTTATGGACCTAGTGTATGGTATATTGTACGTATATATGTATGTGGATAATTAAAGTTTCGTGATATATAACAATTCGCTTTTTCCCCTTGAGAAATAAGAGAAAACCAAAACCGAGCACGCATTAAACTTTAATTAACATCGGAATAGTGTTAATAAACGTGCAAAGTTTGATGTTCTTCTATTTTTTATCTGGAATTCGTTAATAGATGTAAATTGTGAAATAAAATGTATCAAAAAAACAATAACAACCATATAGCGTGTAATAAAACAAATGGCAGCAGCAGACAGACACTGAGCGGCTCTAATCAGAATCATCGTGTGGTGGTACCAAGAGTAATTTTAAGAAACGTTTATTCAAATTCGCCAGCACGTTAAATCTTTCAGTTGAAAGAATCATGTATTTTATTCGATCAGTACAGGAACCAACCCGCTAGAATAATTTTCATGTATTATAATATTCCAGGAAACTGCATCTTATTATTTTTAACATGTTGTGATATTTTCCATTTTAATAGATAGAAAAAATAAGGAATTGTCTTCATACGTCTGTGCGGAGTTGCCTTGAAATAAAATCCTCTGAAAGTATTAAGAGTATCTTAACTTAACTAAATATTAGATTTATTCCATATTTTCCTAACAAAATAATTCAGAAAGCAAAGTGAAGGATTTTTAGCCGATACAATCACGCATCCAATACTTGGAGCGTACCTAATCCAACATGATTGATTATTTGTAAAAATCGCTAATGTGTGTGTTTAGAAAAGATTGTATATCTGCATGCGAGTTAGCATTATGTGGTTTTTTATATAACTTGGCAACTTGGAGTACATTACACTCAAACCTGTTTTTTTGCAATTTTTGCAAAATTTGTATGAAAATTTCAATGAAATTAGAACATAAGTGTCGAAGTTATCAATAAACAAGTATGAAAACTAAATTCTTAAATATCGCAACGGTGGGCGTGACAGATGTATATATTACCCCTTTTAATATAAAGTGTATGTAAAAAAAGTCTAGTTTTACGTTAAATATGCTTCTTTGTAAATTGTGGGCGTGTCTGTTATCCGACCATACTTATTTTCGACACATCGATGGACAAGCATAAATATGTGCATCGAATTTCAAGTTCAAAGGTTAATTTTTGTGGCAGGTATAAAGATTTTTGTCGATTGTGGGCGTGTGTCCTTAAGTGGAGGGTATAAAAAAATTAGTAGTTTGGATCGGCCATTTAGCAAATAAAATCTAAGACACGAGTCTAATAAAGTTTTATGTGATTTTTTATGTATTTTCTCTATGCAGTCGCCATCCACCGCACAAAAATAGGTTTGAGTGTATCTGGAATAGAAACACTTTTCTGTAATCTCTTGATAAACTACTATTCTAATCTTTCTTATTCATCATATGTATGTGACTACTCCTATTATACTATTTGGCTAAATCGTATGCGGTTAGTTTTTGAAGCAAATTTCTAAAAAAATTTACAAATAATATTACTTTAGTATGGGAATAGTAGCACTAGTTATAAAACTAACGAATGTTTATATATATATATAGGTTTTTTTAAACTTGGCGATTGGGCAAAAATTCATTAAAAATGTTCATTGTCAGTCGGAGATATTGAAGGTCATTTTCATTATTGATCATCAATTTATCATTTCGTATATATGAAATTAAAAACGTTGCTCTTCTTGTCTCTCAATGTTTAGCTAAAAACACATTAACTCTGAAAAATTCCATTTGACATATGTTTCATTGAAATAAAACCATAAATGTTTGTAATTCGCTAAAAAAAGAATGAATATTTTTAAATTAAAGTGAATTGAAGTGAAGTGAATGAAGTGGGGCCTTCTGTTGTTCGAATACTCACTGTCAATGTAAAATTCATAACTCTACTAAGTACCACTTCGACTTCGTCCAAAATATAATTATGATCGCATTAAGTTTAACGGAAATTGCTTTCAATTTTCTTTGAATTACAACCAAAATGTATTCTGAACGGGGGTACTTATATGAAGACCTTTCGAACAGAACACTTCGTCTTAGAATATAGCGCTTTTTGATTATTATTAACACACAAGTAGAAAGTACTTGCGGTTTGCTGTGAAACCACTCCTACAGACAGCAAGTGACATTCCCTTCAAAGAAACTCTTTTACAATTCCACACAGCATTGCGATAGCGGTGGGTGGTATTGAGTTATTTAAGATTTGGTAAACCTATATAAAGCGATTTTTTATTTGGTTTTAACTTGGAGTTCCAAACAAACAAACATTGTCGGCATATTTTACGATAACGACCAACGACCGCAAATTTTTTCTTAAATAATAACTAAGTAAATATTGTAAAATAACAAAATAAAATAATATATAAATATTTATCAAATATTTTAAATATATTTTCTCCGCATTTTTATACCCACTATTATTTCGTCCAAACATTTGCAACGCTGAAAAGGAGGCGACGGGCAACAAAGTAGCATCGAATACTGAATCGATCTAATGCCCGCTGGTACGTTGCGGGTAAAATCGCAGAAGCGACACAAGCCCACATTGAAAAAAAAAAAAAACTGAAAAGTACAGAAGATAAATTAATACTCCTCGGAAAGCTTTGGGACATTGACGGTGGGTATTCAAGATTTGGCCTTAGCCAAATGTCGTTTATTTTACTTGATTTTATTTTTATTGTTTTTTTTTTTAAGTTCAGCTTGTGTGTGGTCATAAAAAGATAAGAACTAAAACTAGCTGACGCCTTATAATTGTGTGACAATTATATGAATAAATTGTACATATGTATGTAAACAATAATAATAAAAAATTACACGAACAGTATTCATCGGACACACAATTCTTAACCTTAACGATAAAGATCAAAGAAGTGCTTCAATTATACATGTTGCCGAAACTAAAATAGTCTTAACATTTAAGAAAACTACATTTATCATACAAACGGTAGGCGTGGCAGGTATATGACTACGCCCTCTAATAGTGTATGTGCTACATATCAGTTTGGAAGTTAAGCTGAGCGCTGGGTGTCCTTTTTTGTAAATTGTAAGCGTGTCTGCTATCCGACCACGCCCATTTTTGGCACAACGATTTAAGGGATTTAAGTATGCGAACCAAATTTCAAATTAGTAGCTAAACTTTTTGGCAGATAAATAGATTTTTGTGGGCGTGGCCGATTTTACCCATTTTAAACAAGATTTACATTCGTGCGAATGTTAACAACAGACGAACATACAGACATACATGTCAGATCGACTCAAGAATATATAGCAGCATGTAGGGTCCCTGATGCCTCCTTTTTATTTTTGCATATGACAAACTTAGTATCTTAGTGGAGGGTACATATAAAAATGAACACCACTAAGAGTGCATACCTACGTATATATAATATGCTTATTCACATATAGTTCATTTGCAATATATTTGAGCCATTTTATGAGAATTCCATTGTAAAAGTCAGGTCATAAAATGTATTAGTCATATGTAGAACGGATCTTGAACACCACAAAGTATTAGCTGTAAACATATCAAATACGTAGAAAAGTTACTTTGCCGGAGTTTGCTCCTCTTGGATTTTTATTTGCCAAAAAGGGTCGTATCATAAGACTTGTCGCCAACAGCTTTTTTCTGGTTACAATATAAGCTCATCACCATCAATATAACCCAATACCGATGTCACTCTTTTCTATACGATTTGATTTCGTATGAAAGGCCTTGAGAAGTATGGTGCCATAAGCTAAGTGGCAAACTACATCCACTATCCACATACCGTTGAAAAATGTTACTTAGTAGACTTCACAATATGAGCTTAAAAAGAGAGGTGAATGCAATGCCCTAAGTGATCCAAAAAAAAGTGATGAGTATCATTCGATAATACAGTGAAAATATTACAAAATAAGTAGAAAAAAACTAAATTCGTCTTAGGGCAAATTGTGGACATGGCAGGTACATAATTACGCCCTAAAATATTTCAACTTCCAAATCGGATTCTGCGTAAAAAAAAGAGGTTTTCCTAATTTGTGATCATAACCGATTTTTTTATATTGCACTGTAATTAGGAGAGTACTCGCATAGCCTAACGTGCTTTTTATAAAGTTTTAGATCAATATCTCAATTTTTGCGACCGTTATCGTTTAAACAGCTGGCGGACCGCGAACACCGTAAAAACGACTCAGATTCGATGCTTGGCAAACATGTTGGTAGTTTTCATACGCCGAGCTTATGTGGAGGGAATTCCTTTTTTACATATTCTACTAGGCAGCTGATTACAAGAGGAACACATTTTCAATCAGAACGTTACGTTAAGAATTGTGTACAAAGGTTAGACGTTTCTGCGATACCATTCAATAATAAAAAGAAAATAAAAATACTACGCTTGATAGCTCTTGCAATAATCATAAATGAAAGCAAATAAACAATTGGGGGCAGTTGTCGCTCCAACACATGACTCAGTGTAACGCTCTTGTTTTTGTTCAACGATTATAAATGAACTTTGTAGTGAATAGCAATAATGAGGCATTTTTCATTTCATACAATAGGAAATGGTTAAATACCGAGCTCTTCATATAACTAACGAATTGGATTGTACTCAAAATTGATTACATTTATGTCACATATTAAAATTTTAGGAATGATGAGATTTAATAAAAACCTTGCTCATTCATATTTGTGTGTAGCGCTATTTTATAAATAAATGGTTTTTGTATGCAAAGTATTGTAAATAAATTAAATTTTTATTTAAAGAAGGCATTTAGGTCAAACGACCATAAACGATCAAAACTTATGCAAAATTTGATATAATCCATAACAATACATGTTTAAGTGTGGGTTTTAACATAAATATTTAAATAATTTATATTCATCTATATATATTTTACATAGCAGCGATTATTAATATGAAAAAGTGAAGAGATTATGTACGGAGCGAAGTTTAAATCTTGGGCAGTGGATTTCTGCACCACATAAGTAAATGTAATAATTTTCGCCACGCCCTTTTTTAGCATATCGATGCTTATATTTGTGGCTGTGAGTGATATTTGGGGATTTGAAGCGTAGCACTTGATCCATTTTCAATAAAAAGTAACCACATAAACCAGAAGTGTTTGTACAAAGTTTCAGCTCAATATCTCAATGTTTGCAGCCGTGAGTGTTTCAGAAACAGATTCACAGACGCGCGGACATCGCTAAGGTTGAGATTTTGATGTTGATCAAAAATAAATAAACTTTGTGGGATCTCTGATATACATTTGATATGAAACCGCTAACCTCTGGGTGTAGCCAATAAAGCCAAAGCATAGAACTGATTTGAAGGGGTTTTTCTCTCCCCAATCCACTGTTTCGGTTATTAGTTTTATCTCGTATACTATTGGTTAACCCTGGACCAACCACTTTCGGCATTTATCTTATAATGTTCAATCAATTCAATCCCATCGTCGATCACTACGACAATTGTGTTCTTTACTCTAAAATCTGCAAATGAATATTTCGCGGTAAAAATTAAATTAAGCACTGGCCCAGATTAGGATCTAGTTAGGTTTTAATATTAGTTCGGTTTAAACTTTTCATATGTAAGCAAGTATTTAATAATAGAGATCAACCACTGATGGACTTTTTTCCTTTTAAAAAATACTCTAAGCAGGAGAAACAACGCAGTAAACATTCCAGTTATAATAATTATTCTTAAAAAAATGTGTAGTTGATGTAAAAATTATCTACAAGAAGGAGTTCGCACACTAATTATCCCAGCGAAGGTAAAGACTCTTTGAATTGGCCGTAATTGTTACAAAGTAATTAGAGCGTAAACTATAAGGAAGTACATGGGTTCACCTCCCTTATCAATCCACTTATTAATACCCCATGCATTCATTGTACGATGTATGATTGTGTAATTATCGAAAAGATAAAATCAAACCAAAACCAAAACCCGTTGTCCACCAATGCTCCTAAAAACCGACTCTCCCATAAAATGAAAAACAATTTGTAAAAAATTTTTGCAACCCAGCAGTCCGTTCATATATAAATCCATTTAAAATAAAAACACATCAACAACAAAAACGACAACAACAATGAGCAATAAAACCAAATTTATTTTAAACTATGACTAATACCAATCAAATTAAAACAACAACAACAATAACATTAATTGGTGAAATTTATGCACATTTTTACACGCTTTATATTTTTTTTCGTACAATTCTTATTAAAATGTTAAACATTGTACTTTCGTTTAATCAACACAATACCCAAATGTGTGTGTATGTGTATGTGTGGTACAATGATGTATAAGCAATAAAAGGCATTGTCTTTTTTTTTTTTTCAAATATATATTAAAAATATTAATTATATGCATATAAGTAATCTCCTCAAAATGAATACGTCGTTAATAGATGATTTAAAAAATTAAAACTGGTTTTTGCTTTAATGAATCTTTTTATGATGAATAAAACAAAACAAAACAAAAATATTTATAGTAAATTATTCAATCATAAAAACGTTGTTTTTGCATGTTTGATAAAAATTTTGAAACTATAACGACTCTGTGGATGTGGATGTGGATGTGATAATCTACGCATACGAGTATATGGGATGGATATATCTCGTTCAGCATTCTTTCTTCTTTGCAACGAACATTTCTTTTGAAAGTCGGAGAATCCCGTTTCACTTATTCACTGACACCAGCATCTGTGGCAGAAGGCGATGCAGCATTGTGACAATAGGGCAAATGTTGAATGTCTACCATTCTGTCTTTTTGCAATTATAAGAAGTTATGACCTAGGTGAAACTCCCTTGGCGTCACCTGATCTATCTAACGTAAGAAATATTTTACTCTAGCCTATAACTGAACTAAGTATTTACATCATGTCCCTGCAGTTGCACTTACTTTACAATTTGCATATATGGGCGGGACCTGAGCTGAGACGCTTTTAGTAAAAGAGTGTCAGTCAGTCGATTGTCAGGCCTCTTAAAATTCTTAGAAATAAATGTAAAATGGGTTACTTTTGCTTACTTAAGAATTGCAATTTTTGGTCATATAAAGATTTCCATTTTAATAGGACTCTATTTGGGAGGGATTCTAAAAATTGCCCGATTCGGTTCAATAGGGTTTCCCTTTTGACCAAAACATGTCCATGTACAAATTTTCATCTTAATTTCTCAGAAAACACGACCGATATTTAGATAGACGGACAGACGGACGTGGTTAAATCAATTCAGATTTTGATTTTAAATCGATAGGTATAATTGAAGGTGCAACGTAAATGAGACATTTGCGCCTCTTTCGAACATTTTGAATTTTAACTCAATGATTAAGTTCGGCACCAAATACAGACTTGTGTCAATTGTGACTATTATTTGAATCCCAGCTGTTTTATACCCATCACCTTGAGATCGCAAATTGTCCAAATGTTTGTAACACCCAAATCGAGCGTCACCGACCCGACAAAGTAAGTACATTCTTGATCTGCATGAAATAAACTGATTTAGCTTTGCCTGTCCGTCTGGGGTAAGCATTCTTCCGGTCGCAAAAATACCAAAAACATAAAAGATATTGAGCATAGAAGTCTCTAATAAACCATACTTTACCTGCTCTTATAACTAGCCAAATAGAGAGTTTGTACTATGAGTTGTTGTGCTATGTTTCAAGGAACAGCAACAACATTTTATCTGAAGTGCACAGCACTTGAGAACTTCCTGGAAACTACACACTATAAAGCCTTAACACTCTACATATGTTTTTTCTTTTAAACTAAACGGTTGCCTCCTTGAATTTATGGTGTTGTAATTAAAGAAAAAGGGAAACGATTTAGAAGAAGAACTCTACAGATTCTTAGTAACAGATGTTTTGTAGGTAAATATAGTTTTGGAAGCCCACTGAGCTGGCTGACTGCCGGGTTGGCCGCTCATTCTTCTTCGTTAAACTCATCTCCTACTTAGTCTGGAACATTGTTGTTGCTGTAAAACCTGTAATCTGAGTTGTTCTCTTTTTCGTTACATTCTGTTTTTAATAAGAAATTCGTTTAATGCCTTTACCTAGATGTTGTTGTTGTTGCTGCATTGTTTTAAGTATGTAAATACAAACCATATAAAAGGACCACATTATGAAGCATATACGAGTATAGCACAAAGCCTTTAATCTCATTTCAACTTTGTTTGTTAATGCTGAAATATGTGAGCATGCAACTAAGCGAAGAAGGAGAGAGAAAATATAATCAAAGACCAGAGTTTTTAACAATCAGCGACGGCACATCAAGAACCAAGAAATTAAAACACACTTTGCTGTTGTTGTTTTTGTTTGATAACATGTTGGTTTTTTATATTTTTATTTATTTTCAAATGCACATAAATATTTCATTATAACAAAAAAAAATTTATGGCATTTTTTTTTCGTAACATATTCTTTTTATTGATTCTTCTTCTTCTTATTTTCTTTTTAAATACCATATATTCCTACGTTTCATTTCTAATTAATATTTCAGCCGCATCATCTTTATTTATATGTAGGCGGTGATGAAAGTTTTGTGTAATTTTTACTTTGAACCACTCTCGCTGTTAATTTTTTGATTTTTTAGCCAAAATTTGACAGAGCTTTATATACAATATCTGTATATTTAATTCTTCAAATAAACGTGTATGTAGTAGAATTACCAATTTCTTCTTCTTCTTCTTTGTTTGCTCTTCTAATTTATTTATTCATTACTTATTGTGTGGCTCCGTAAGGAATCATGACGGACTGGGAGGGGGAATGTTTGAGGATATAATGCGTGATTGTGTAGAATTCGATTTTTTGCAATCGTTATGTATTTCCAGATAATTTTTACTACTTTTTAGGGCTCAACTCCTTTACATACGTGTACATGTAAAGCCCGAGATGGAGTGGTTCAGAGATTTATGCTAATTAGTGTAGCTGTTAAATATTTTGTATATGTAGGAAAATTAGCACTTTCCGTATGTTTGCTAAATACTAAATAAAGCTCTTACTGCAGCTCCACTAATGACACTGCATTACACTGACTCATTTATAAAGAATGAATGGCACATATGGAATAAACCCGTTATTTAGATGAACAATTCACGGTTGGGCGGGTGTTAAATTTTACGTTTATATTTGCGCCCTAAAAGTTCCTCTGTTGGAGTCTAACAAATACAATGTTTTTTTTGCACTTTGATGAAGAAAAATCAATATCCTGGCCAAACACGAATTGTTATACAATAATTTTATACTGGTCGCAAATAATTGGAAATGTTGCCGCTCTACAATCTATTTTTCTTTTACCTCGGACGTGTCAGATATAATTCAGCGGCCCAAAATCAGTTAAGAGCGTCCACTATTTATAAAAAGTGTCACATTTGTAATACAGTGTAATCAGTAGTAAAGAAGACGAGTAGGTGGAGTAGTGTTTTGAGTGTTGTGTGTGATGGTGGTTAGTTGGTTAATGGAGTATTTATATACGAGTATATTGGTTTTTTAAACCGTCCACATAAAATGGATTCCTTTTGCAGCGTCCAATTGAAGGCGTCTAGATCCCACAAAGTGTAATAAACCTTTATCTGCCATGTCCGTCCTTGTGCTCAAAGTGACAAAACTTAATATGTACATTTTTGGTATTTATATGAATTGGATAATATCTGTCATGTGCCACGCCTACAATTGGAGAAGAATCTCTTATCTGCTATAATGGGAACATTTCGTTACAATAAGTTAGAAACGGGTACATTTTCATGATAGACACGCCCAAAAAATTAAGAAAAACTTTGCTTTGTATTGATTTCGACCATTAAAGTAGAATGTAACACGTTTGAGTATTTGCCACGCCCACATATGATTAACGTTTGAATGTGGAAGGTGTCTCAAATTTGGCATCGGCCATAAATCCCTTTTTATCGTTGTTTTTCAAATTTTAATTTTTCATTCAAATCGTGTTTTATTTCTCTTCTTCAAAAGTAATATTAATTATTTTTTATACATTTCTTGTTTACCGTGAATTTTTTACAACTTAAGATGTATTTGATCTCTTCGTCTTTTTATATAAGTTAATGATTAAATTATTACTAAAAGTTGATTATTTTATAACAAATATCACTACCATACGTTTTTTTGTTGTTGCTGCTGCTGCTGCTGCTGCTGTTTAAGTTAATCCTGCTACTTATTATTGCAGCCGTTCCTATTTCCTATTATCTGTGATTTGGCATTTAAATACAAATTGTTGCCTTATTATGGAAACTACTTGCATTGTATGTATGTATATGTACATATATGTATGTATGTACAATATCTTCTCTTTATAATACCTTTACATTCATTCAGAGCATTCAGAGAGGAGTTGAATAAATACCATTTTTTTTACATTGATTAATATTTTAATTAACGGTATATACGTTTACATAAGAGTTGTTGTAATGGCATTTACTGTTAAAGCATTTATAATTTTTGTTTATACGCTGTTTTTAATATTTTTTTTTATACATAACAGTTGCATGCACACTCGTCCCCCAATAAGTTCCTAATTATACTCGTATAAATTCTTTTGCTTTTCGTTTAACAAAATAAACACACAAATGTAGAATGAGTGCCAGCCACAATAATTTGTGTTAATTTTATGGATATTGTAGAGAGAAAATTTGTCAATGACCGAATCCATTGTACCCTTCGCATCTGTATACGAAGTGAGAGCGTGGCAGAATTTGATTTTTTTTTTTTGCCCTTCAAATCCGCCCTTTTTCGGCGTATCAAACACATAATCCAATTTTAATGCGTGCACGTCAATTTCAACTTCAATTGTATAAGAGATATTTGTCGATTACGGGCACGGAACTTAACCGAGTTTTTCTCATGCAAATAGTCATACATGCCGGAGATCTATACACGATTCGATGGTGAAAGTGACAGCAATGGACGGACGCACAGACGGACCTGACTAAATCTATGTAGATTTGAATGCTGTTCAACGTATGAGTATAGGAAGTGGTTTAACAAAGAAGTTGGAAGAAACTCCCAACTCTTGTGTTTGGTAAGAGTATATTGGACTATTTTTTATATAACGGGTTGTTATTTCGTTCCCTTGTAACACAAATTGACCGTTGAAGCAAGGAGAATATATTACATGCGCTCTCTCTTCTATTTAAATGAACGTGTATGCATGCACGTAGGAAGTTTACTCACATGTTGTTATGAATATTTCATACATTTTTTGCTTGGTTTTGTTTTATTATTTACAGCAATTTCAACAACTTTCCTTAAATAAAAAATAAAAATAAAAAAATACAAAACATGTGCTGGCGAAAAAATCAAAAAGAATTTAAAAAAATTTATTTAAAGAACCGTACGTACAGGAGGAGTTTACTAAGTAAAGCGTGTTTTCTAAAGCTTATATTATATAATATACACAGATATTCTTGACGTTCTGGCGTCTTTTATCAATGCTCTCAGCACACTGACTCACTCGCTTTCTGACTGACTCTCTTCCGTTTGCGTTCTCTTTCGCTTTTTGCTGAGTGGTGTCAATGCTCTGTTTATTAAAACGATATCACTTACTAGGCTAAAACCTTGCTTGGTTTTTATATTCTTTGGATTCTCAATGGGCCCGTCATTCCTTATTCCTTTCCTTCATTCATCTAAGGGTGTTGTGGTTATTTTACAGCATCAGTTAGTTAGTTATCACACGTTGTAGCAGGATATTTGTTGTAAATGTTGGAACGATGGCGTTGCCGCTACGGCGGCGGCAGCTGCTGTGGCTGCGGTAAATTGTGGAAATGTTTGACCTAAATTTGCAGCCGCCGCTACTGCAGCTGCACTGGAGGTGGCGGCCGCTAAGTATGGATGCATGCGTTGCGTTCTTAAATACTGTCGATATTTGCCACTTAATTTATCCGGGTAGTGCTGCTGTTGGTGCTGCTGCTGCTGTTGTTGTTGTTGTTGTTGTTGAAAGTGATGAATGGGATTACCAACATTATGATAATGAATGTGGGAATTATTACCGTTAGCGTTACTGCCGTTACTGCTTGTACTACTACTATTATTGTTGCTGTTGGATGAGTGGTGTTGTTGCTGTTGCTGGTGATGTTGATGATGATGGTGATGATGATGAAGATTGTGAGGATGGCGGGCTGTACAGTTGGTGGTGGCTGCACTTTGGTTTAGTATGGGCGTTGTATCTGGACCTGCTTGATAATTACTAGGAACTGTAGCCATAGGACTGCGATCCATTAACAAGCCAACTGATACTGCATTCTGATTACTTGTGGAGTTGGCTATGGCCGCTGCAGAAGCTGCTGTAACTGCTGCCACTTCTTGACTGGTGGTAGCATTCCACATGGAACCTACCGTTGCCAGGCAGGCAGTCGAGTGATGTTGATGTTTGCTGTTGTTGCTTATACCCGGATAAATGCCACCACCAGAGATCATGGCATCCCGTTTACCTACCACATTAGCGGTCTTTTCCGCCAGAGTGTTTCTGTCGCTTGTTGTATGAGTGCTGGCAGAATTTTGATTATTCGCTTGGCTGTATGTGTTAATTAAGTGGGCGGGTGTAATGTTGGAGTGGGCTGCAATAGCTGCTGCTGCAGCCAATTGATCCCATTGGTTATTGGTTTGCTGCTGTTGTTGTTGTTGTTGCTGCTGCTGTTGTACTATTAGGCGTTGCTGTAGGCTTTGGCTTGTACGGTGCTGTTGCTGCTGTTGGTGTTGTTGTGTTTGGGTGCGTGCTATTCTATGACTACCGTTGCGATGTACCGCCAGATTTGTCTGTTGATCCATATATGTTGAAGCGACGGCAGCAGCCGTTGTACTCGCTGTAATTGGTTGCGCTAGAGAGTGATGATGTTGCTGCTGCTGCTGGTGTTGCTGGTGTTGCTGTTGATGGGTGACAGCTACCGGATAGTGCGCTTGTTGGGACATTTGTGACATTTGCTGTTGTTGTTGTGATTGCTGTTGTGAATGCCTGAGTTGTTGTTGTTGATGCTGTTGCTGTTGCAAATGTTGTTGATATTGTTGTGTAGAGACGGCAGTTACAACCGCTTGCCTCTGTGGTTGTTGCTGTTGTTGTATTACCTGAGTTTGTTGTTGTTGCTGCCTTGCCCTTCTTGTTGTAGATGTGGCCAAAGAGTTTTGCGAACTAACGCCACTATTGCCGCTAACGCCCGCTAAAGTAGCATTACTACCAACCAATGCCACCGCTGTGGAACGTGCAGCCGCTGCTGTTGGCATATTGTTTACAAAAGGACTACGTCTTTGAGATTCCATTTTACGAAAATAACAAGGATGTATCATAAGTAAGGGTTCCACCCGTTGACCAGCCGGTGGTTTCGGTTGATTGGGCAGCTCATACTCTACACTGCAATCAACATGCAATGGTATGCTGTAGTCTTTGGAGGGCGAAGTGGCCACACTGGCTGCTAATGTTGATGAATTGTTGTTGTTATTATTATTATTTACGGTAATGTTGGAGGCGGGTGTTAAAGCTGACACGGAGGCATTTTGGTTACTTGTAGTAGTACTGTTGTTGTTGTTATTATTATTATTATTGTTATTAGTATTATTATTAGAATTATTGTTTATGGAGTTGGCGTTACGCTGTTGTTGTTGGCTGGCAGTAGTTGACTGTGTTGATGTGCCGACGGCATTACCGGCATTGACACTGTGACAATTACCGACGGCATTTTGTGTAGCCGGTGCCGTTGCCATTGCCGTCGCCGTTGACAAGCGGCTTGAGGTCTGTTGTTGGTGGTGGCCATTGTAATGATGTTGCTGCTCCTGTTGCTGCTGCTGATGATGATTGTGTTGGTGGTGTGAAGTGTGATGGTGCGATTGTTGTTGCTGCTGTTGGTGAATATGTTGCTGTTGATGCTGCTGTTGCTGTTGCTGATTGTGATGATGATGATAAAGCTGTTGTGTATGGTGATGATGGTGGTGAGGATGATGATGCTGCTGGGGTTGAATGCTGTGTGTGGCCAAGCTGGCCATATCATAATTAGCGTAACATGCAGCCATCGTCATTTTATAAGGTATTTATTTTCTGCTCTGAGATGTCTGGTTAGGCCCAGTTTCCTTTTGCTTTATCGAAATGTTGAGGCGAGGATGGGTGGGGTGATTGGGTAACGCAGCTATGTTATATTTAACAATTTCTCTCGTCTTCTTCTTTCTTTCTTTCTTTCTTTCTTTCTTTGTTTCTTTCTTTTACTTAAACACAATTACACACTTTTTAGCTTTTTGAAACTTCTTAACACACACAAAAGCATTTTCCGTTATCCGCTTGAATTGGTTTTTTTTAAAACACATTATTTTCGCACTAAGTTACGTTTTTTTCCTGTGACATTTACTTTTCAAATTCCTTAATTTTGCAATATTTATTTATATTTAGATTATTATATTTATATGTAATCACACTCTCTCTTTCTATCTACCTGTAGAGGTCTGTCGTATATGTTTATATACAATTAATAATTGGCACTGATAATCCAAGCATATTTGTTTTATATAGTGATTATTGATTGATGTTATTGTTGTTGTGTGTATATATAATCCAAATAGTTGTTGTGGTGGTGGTGGAGGTGTTGTTGGCGATTATTTAACAGATCAATACATTTGATCTCAGCATGTATTTATATGAAATTTGTTGTTTTCATTTTTTGATTAAATAAGTTGTATTATTTTGTTGCTGCTTCTGTTGTTGTTCTGGTTATTATTATAATATTGATATTGAACAGGAACGTTAATCCATTAGAGAGGTTGATGTGAATATATATCTTTTAGATTTATATGTATGTGTATGTACGTGTCCTATATAACACGTATGAATGTGTGCATTATTTTTTAATAATGTTATATTTTCTGTGGATTATAAGAATCCAATTATTATTATTATATTTAGCAGGTATTTAAGAGTAATACAATATATATAAATTTCCACGATTATCCCTCTTGCAGGAGTTTCCACTTTTTGCCATCACTTTATATTTTTCTTATAATTATTATTATTATGTTTAGTCTCTAGGCCGACCCGTACTGAAGGGATGCGCAATACATTTCTATAAGTAATCCTGGTTTGAATGAGATGAACTTTAAATCGCGTTTAAATTATTATTACTCAGTCTTCTCCATGTGTGTTTTTCTCTATATATAAAATTTTTAATTTTTTCTGTCAGTCTTCAATATACAATATTTCCTTTTTTAAATAAATTTCCTTTTAAGCGCTTTATAGATTTTTTTTATTTTATTAGTTGATTACAGCAAATAATTTAAATATTTATCCATAGCCTTCGCAGTGCATGAGTTAGTTGATGTGGGCATATGTGTGTAGGGTATATATGTAATAATAATTCAGGTTATGCATATATTCCGTAAGAAGAGCTGTTTAAAGACGCGACGTTACACAAAATGATAATAATTTTTCACCAAGGGCTCAAAACACGATGTTGGGAATTTTGTGTAGTGTGTAACTGTATGTGTATATATACACATATATACGTGCTCTGTAGACAATGAGCAGCTTTAATATTATGAGAATATTCTTCTTCTTGTTTAATGCCTATGAAACGGTTCGCCTGTCTAATGTCTAAATGATGACAACAGCGACGGCGTTATAGAACATTTTAGCAAGAGCGCAGCTCTGGCCCACTCACACAATTGGCAATGGCGAAAAAACACGAAATGAAACATATGTAATCCATATAGTAAAAATATTCAAGACGATTAAGTGGAACCAGCAGCGAAAATTGTACAAGCGACTAAAATTAAATGAAAGAAAGCGACTTCACTCAGTATCGCCTTCTCTTGCTTAATTGTTTTGTAACTCGTTTTGAGTGAAATTATAATTTTTATTCTCAGTATTTAACGCGCGCGGCTCTCTTCTACTTTCGAAACTCTCTCTGAGATAAAACTTATATTTGTCTCTTTTCAGCGTTGAGTGGTTGGAAGAATTACTCCTTATTGTTGTTGTATTGTTTATACACTTTTTCCTTTATATTGTATTTTCTATTATTTTGTAATCTATTTCCTTTTATAGAATAATTGCATCACAATAGTTTTGTATAAGTATGTAAAACACAAGACTACGGTGGCTTTCTTTTATAAAAATATGTATTTTTTTACTATTTGTTGTAGTCTCTCCAAATCCATTATAATTATATATGTGCGAGGTGAACATGAGCTCTTAAGCGTAGCGTTAATACCTACATAAAAATAAACGTCTTTCCCGTACGAGCTCTCTCAACCGACTGCATAGAATGGATTATAAATAAATTCACTTACAATGGGGGAAAATGTTGTTGTTGCTTTTGTGTGTTGTTCTTCTTTCATTCATTACAAATCACCAGAGACCTCTAAATATATATGTATATTGAGAGTCTCTGCTAGAAGCGAAGCTTGAACTTTTTTTAATTACTCCCGTTACACATACGAGTCCGATGAGAAGTGGAAACTCTGAAGAGAGTAAAAAGGCCATAAAAGGCTACCTAAAGGCGGTACAATATGGAGACTTACTGATTCACACACCAACCCATGCAGACATGTGTTCCAAAAAAAGTTCCTTGTCCGAAGAAGCTTCATCACGATTCGACTCTATACAGTCATATATACAGAGCATGCTCTCCATATTTTACTCTCATATTCAGTGAGAAAAAACTTAAACTTCAAAATCAAATAAACGACAAATTTCTTTTCTCTATAGTAATAGGTAGGTAGTAAAAAAACAGCTGATTTTATAACAAACAACTCTCTCACTTTCCATAACAATGTTCTCTCAGCAAAAGAGCACATTCTAATTAAGCAAAAAGACGGTGAATTGAGAGCTGAGTGTTTTCTGAGTGTTTCACACACACTCAACCTGAAAATGGTAATGCTCTCATGCGCTCTTCATGCATATACTTCTACACGCACCGACGCTCATTGTGTTGGGGATTTTCTTTTTAAAAATTTACCACCAATTACATTTAATGTATGTCTCTGTGTCTCTCATTAGTTGTCGGCACCATTGCCATTTATATATGTATTGATACATATATTTATTTGTTGTTGTTGCTCTAAGTAATGTTTAGTTTTTGTAGTTGTTGGTTGCTTCCCTTATGTAGACACACTTATGCACACACAACCAATGCATAAAATTTTCGTAAATTCAGCCATTGTGTAGCGGCCATCTTTATATTTTTTGAGTTTAATTTATTTTTTGAACTTAAAATGTATTTGCTGTCTGTAACTGTTCCATCCGCATGCATGCACACACAAACCCCATAAAATGTTTATGCATATATACAGAGTGCACATGTGTGCGTTATTATGTATTTAGGCTTATTTTCACGAACATACACTTACTCTTCTTCGAACAGTATTTTAGTAACATATGTTTTGGTTCGTCCTCTCTATCACTTATATTCTCGCACTCTTTCTAACTATTTTCACTCAAATTTTATAAATTTTCGACTGTTACTGAAAATGTACAATGCATGGACATACAAATTTATCTGGCTGGGGATGTCAGTAACTAAATATTTAGAGGTCCCTGCTACTATTGTAATGAGAGAGAGGGAGAGAGAGAGACAAAGCAGAGCAACAAACCCTTTAATAAATGATTTTGGCTACACTGTTAAGAATTACAAATTGTTTTAATTCATAAATTTTAAATACTGGCTATATGTAGTCACCTGTACATATGCGGCTACAATCCCAATATTTTTTTTCCCGGTGCCTAAACTTTGTACATATCGCTATTTAGAATGAGCAAAATCGGGCAAAAGCTACGCCAACAATCAAGAAAAATCTATTTATCTTATGAATATTTATTTCGTCGATATGCTAAAAATGGGCATAGTCGGATAACAGACGCGCTCACAATTTATACTTATTATAACCATACTCCACGAAAAACGTAAGAGCCAGCAAGTGGTTTGCTGGCTCTTACGTAATACATACACTATTAGAGTTATATATATACATACATTTGCCACGCCCACCGTTGTGGCTCTGAAAGGTATTCAAGAATTAACCAAAGCCATATTTAGTTTTCTCACTTGTTTTTTTTAAACGGGCCTTCGATGTGCCAAAATGGATCGCATAATAGGCCCGTTCACTGAAAACTTGCCGCATACATGAACAATGGACACTTATTAAATTTTTTAATAGAATTTGCTGAAGAATAGTTAAACAACGAGCGCCTAAAATAATCTTATTTCCTGTGTTCTCTAAAATCTTAGTAACATATAAGACGTTCTTAGATAGAATTTATTCAAAGGATAAGGAACGTTAAGCGAGCTGTTAATTATCAAGTTATGCAAAATTATCGCTTGTAGAATAAGAGCAACCCATGCGAGAACCTAAGCGGGAAGTACACTTTTCGGAGCATTTTACACGTTGGTGGAATCATTTAACCGAATTACTTTAAAAAAATTTAGGTTGGATGGAGCGTTGGATGAAATCGTACATTGCGCTAGTTCTGTAAATCTTTAAAACAATTTGATTAAAAGTAATTTTTTGTATTTTATTCTTAAGTTCTATAGGACTTAAGATATCCTTTAGTTAAAGCAATACTTATACTGTATAAGAAACCTAATCCCGAATTGGTGGAATTTCATGAAAACATTGAGTTTGAAAGCAAATGCCGGCGGTAAAACGTTTACGAAGATTTTTTATTTGAACATACATGTAACTTCTATCACCCAGGCACTCATACGCATAAAAAGATTTATTTTTTTACTCCACATTCAATCATTCTCTGCTATTTATTAGGACCCTTTGATTAACATTCACACCCACACACACTTGTTTATATTAATGCCAAAAACTAAACAGCATTTGCAACACATACAGACGCGCATATATATATATATAGTTATACGCAACAACTGCAATAAACTAGCCATGTAAACATACTCACCCAAAAAAAAAAAAAAAAAACAATAACAACAGCTAAAAGCAACAACAATAACAATAGTGTAAAAACATGAAGGTCGTTGCCATAGCAGCCATATAATACAAAAAAATAAAAATAAAAACAAAAAGAAATGCATGTATACGTATATGTATGCGCAACACAGCAACAAACAATATTGTTGGGTTGAAGTAAAGTACGATATAGCACACATACCGAAAACTAATTGAGGCCGTCTACCTTGTATTATTTTGTTATTGCTGTTGTTGTTGTTTATTTACAATCTACTCTTTGATGTTGGCATATATAAATATATTATAATGGCCACCGTGAGAGCATGCAGTATAATAAACAAACACAAAATAAGCAAAAATTCCCAAACATGCGCTCTCCTTTGAATTAATTCTCGTTTTAATACCATTCTTCACTCTCTCTCTCTTTCTCTTCCTATCTCTCTTTGTAATGATAAAGTGTAGTAACAATAGCAACAACATGATATGGAAAAACAATTTATACCGGATTTCCTCTATTTATACGAACGTACGCGTACGCACTCACACTCTGATATAGTTAAACATAAGCTTAACAATGTAGTCATATGCACAGATGAATGGGATTTAGTTGTTATTATTGTAATATGTAAGAGACAACTCTATCTCTTGCTTACTCAGCTGATTTCATATCAAAAAAAGTATTTTTTTCATAGTGTGGTTTTATTTTATGGCGAGCGCTCGCAAAACAAGTTATGCGACCTCTACAATCAGCTGTTTTGGCACAAACACCATTCTCCATCAATAATCTCGTCACAAGACGCGAGAAAGAGAGAGGGAATGTGAGAGAGAGACAAAAATGATATATAGAACGAAATAGAGAGAGGAGGTGTGTTTCTTGAGAGTTTAAATTCGGCTCTCTTGCACTCATCGCTATTTTCCTACATAACCAAAAAGAAAAAAAAATAATTTTTGAGCACAAGTGCTGTCTCTGATAGTACTTTGCCTTGTCAAGAGTGAAAGAGTTAAAGTTGTAATTTTTTTACTGAGCATTTCTTTTTTATCACATAAGTGTGCGCGTGTGTGCATGCATTTTCTACGTTTTCTGGTGATTATCATTTGTCATTGTCAAAAACATTAAGTAAAAGAGGAAATTGCAAAAAAAATTTACACATACGAAAACATTTAAAACTTCTTAGAAAATTGTAGGAGTAATGAGTTAGAGTGTGGGTGTATGTGTTTGTTTTTTAGGAAAAATCTTCTACATAGTTTGTCCTGCTTAGGGGTTGTCTAAAAATTAGTGTTTTTAGTGTGGTTGTTATTGCTGCTGCTTTTTGTTGTTGCTATGGCAAATTACATTTCTTTGCAGAGTTTTTGCAAACTTTGCACGTACACGTACACATCCCACCTATCCACTCCCATCATCAAAATACAAACTCAAAACAAATTCAATGCGAACGCGAGTACGTGTTAGCTTCTGTTGGGTTGTAGCTGGTAAGCGTAGGTGTTTCAATTCCCTCTTCCCACTTCTCAATGCTAAATTATTGAAACTTTTGGCAGCTTATTTTGACAACTAAAATGACTGTTGACACTTAACTTTGCATTAGAGTTCAATATTCACAATACATGGCACCGTCGCATTAGCATCATCTGCTAAGGGTGTGTGCGTGGAAATGACAGCGTTGATGGCAGATCGATATCGTATAATATAATAGAAAATACAAATTTAAAGTAGAGTACAATACAGCAGACGTTTTGTCCTTCTTGTCTGTGGCAGCATTTAGTTGAAGAGCAGCACAGACTATGAGATAATAGTTCCATTGTTATGGATAAAGTGTATAAATTAAATTCAAATTCTTCATTACTATGTAGCTCAGTTGTAGAGTTGTGATCATATTCTACTTTATAAACTATTGTAATTTACTGGCAGCGGTGGGGTGCCTTGAGGGGAATTCTTTTTAAGTGACTTGAAAAGATTAATGTTTGCCGATTATACAATGTCCAGCAAATAAAAAATTGGTTTTCATTTGATTGATTTTCATTTAAAAACAAACAAAAAGATATGAAATGGAATGGAATTTACTAGAGCGGTACATTTACAACACACAACCCATTCTCTGTCACTGATTCATTCTCCATTTACTATAAAATACTGCATCCTTCAAGCTGTACAATGACCGTATTCTTCTTACGTCACGCGGCGCTATCTGCATCCTTCACTACGCCCTGCCAATAGGAAATCATATTTAAGAATATATTCTTTCACTGTTTGTCCATGTTTCCATCAACCATCACTTATTATACCCTACACCACAAAGTGGTAAAGGGGTAAAACAGTCTTTGTGCGGCTATTTGTAATAATACACCCCACTTTAACCATACGCATCGGAGCAGGATCAAAATCTTGGATTAATAATCGACTGTGCCGAGTTTGGACCTGCTTAGGACTCCTTTCCTTATAATGATATTCCACGAAGTGTCTTTCATATGATAATGACTCACATTTACTGACACATCTGAACTAATTATAGCATTAATTGCGGAAGTGTACAAGGAGACGAGGAGTATATATATTCCTGCTCAGCATCGGATTGTGAACCGATTTAGCTCTTCGTCTTTCCGTGCGTTTGTATAAATTTTCACCTCTTAAATTGCTTTGTGACACTGTGGCGATGATATATCAAGTTAAAATTTGACACATCCGTAGCCTTTGATTCTAAAATAATACACGCTCACACACGTGATTATTGCTTTTGTATAAATTAAATATTAAGGGTAGGCTGTGGGATGGTGGGATTTAGTATTAGTATTATTAATATTTAAAGGGGAGGTAGAGGGCATTGTAGAAATTTTCGCTCTGCTGTACTCAATGGCTGAAGAGAGCGTAGGGTATCAAAAGATTGAGACTTAACCGATTGCAACCGCATTTCTTTTACTTTTGTGTTTGTCTGTTTTGTATAATCGAAAGTTAAGCGGTAACATGAAATATGCACGCAAACCATACAGTTGCAGTTGGAGCAAGAACGTAGAACGGGAAGCGAATAAGTAAAGAAAAGAAGAATGTGCCAAATAAGGAAGAATCCAGTTAGCTTGATATTTTATATGTCATGCGACCGGCGGTCATGAAAAAACGCCGACATATTGATGTGATAAATGATTTAAGATGTACGTGAAGAAGTTTGTATGCATGTGTGCATGTTTGCTTGTATGTGCTTTGGCAAGTAAGGGGACAGAGTTTGGGTGCATATATGTGTTGTTATATAAGAGAATGTGTGATTGAGATGGTCAGCGCATTAATATTGTCTATGGAGCCACCGTATAAGCACAGAGGCAACCGCAGCAATGTGTGGATCGTAGTATGGTAGACATTGTTACTGCATGAACGTCTTCTCGCCTTTCTTTTTTCTTCTCTCCTTGAAGATTTAGATAATACCTCTTGGCATACAATGACTTTGAGTTTTTCTGCTCAAGCTTTGCGTACGTCACGGGCTTCGTTCCTTCATTCTTTGTGTTGCTATAGTGCACGGATAGTAGATGCAGTATAATCGACTGTCTGGCACATCCACCGTATACCATGTTGACGATGGCTTGCAAGTAACTAGGAAAAGGCAATAAGCCACAATAAGTAGCATTGGCAATATTCTTAAGAACCGGTTATGTGTCATTCATAGTCGTGTTGCTGGTTTTTTTGTTCTGTTATTGTATGCACTGCAGCCGCCACAATCCACTTAACACAGTGAAAAAGCTTACGTCGGCAGCACATAAATTTGTGCGACCGCAAAGAAAAATTACTTTTGCTTTTTAATACATTTCATAGAGATTTGCACATTATGTGGCTGCAGCCGTGGCCGTTGAATTGGAAATTGTGGACGAAGTACATAAACTATACATACATACATATACACATAGTAGGGAAATAAAATAAAAAGAAAATCGTGATTCTATTCTTTCGCGTCCGCTTTGTTGGCATTTTAATGCTTTGCTAGCTACCAGCTACCAGCTACCAGCTACCCTACCTACCTAGCACGTCGGATGAAATATATCAAAATCTCCAACAAAGGTATTAAACACATGCACACTGTGTGCCTTTGTGTGTGTGTTTGTGTTTAAGAAAGATGATCTTTTGTGAAGATTCATTCGAAAAAAAATTTAAGAGAAAAGGACAAAAGGTGTAGAAGGTATGAACGGACGGACTATACAGCTTTATATATAAATGTGTGCAGTAAAATTGTAAATTTCTTAATTTTTCATGAGCTCACTGTAAAAGGCAAAACAATTTAATTCAACCCAAGTAAAGACGAGAACTCAAAGCTCCGTCAAGTCATGCATACAATAGTGGTACCAAACTACTTTTATTGTAAGGAATAATTCATAAGAGGGTTTTTGTTTTGTTTTGGTTATTGTAGTCGTCGTTGTTGTTTGTAGTTACAGCTAAAGATGATTAAAATCATATTTTCTTATTGCTTAGTGCAATTATTCCAATTGGTATTCTAGAAGAGTATCGCACTACCGTCCTTTATTTATTAACCATATATGGCTAGAGTGCTTTATGTGGATTGAATGTTCACACATGTGTATTATTTAAGTAATTTTTCTTTTTTCCTGATTTAGTAAAGAAAAAAGGTAGATCAGAACATGATGAAGAAGCCAATCAATGAACCATCAAATCGAAATTTTCAATTCAAGCAAAGTTGATCCAACGACAGAGTAAATAGCGATGGAAACTTTCTTCAAAAGTGACACAACGAAAATAGCAATTAATATAATAACAATAACAAAAAACATCAAAATGTAACAAAAAATAATATTTTAAGGATTTTCCACAGGAACAATGGCCACAGTTACGGAAACAATCTATACAATAATAACACCAGCGACAGCAAAAAAAAATTACAAGAATAACAAGAAAATTTTATTATTGTTATAAAAACAACAACAACACCAACAACAACAATATTATTATTATTAATAATAACAACAATAATACTAATAAACAACCTGGTACCAGCTAAAAATATTTTGTATAAGAGGGCAGGAGTAAAAGCATAAAAACCAAAACAACAACAAATCCAACAAACAGTAATAACGCAACAGCAACAGCAACAATTAAAACAAAACATTATATTGCCAGAGCAACAAAAATAACAATAGAAATACCAATAACAACAACAAAAATGACATGAGCAATACCAACAACAAATACTACCATCATAAAAGGCAGCGCAATAAAAGCATAAAAGTAGTGCTGGTTTAATCTCTTCTTCAATATCTCGAGATTCATTTAATTGTATTTTTTTCTTGTTTCAGAAATGATAACAAACAGCCGAATTGTTTCATAAACAACATACATATATGTACTAACACATGCACAACGCACATATAAATGAAATTCACACGAAAAAGAAAAAAATTAACATTCATTCAATAAATAACAACGTACACGGACAGACACACTGTAACAGACAGTAAGCCAACACGGCATTTAATATAAAATAAAATATAACGTCATGCTGTGTTTCGTTAATCCCTCTCGCTTGCACAACGATTAGTTTTCATTTCATGTCTTTCTCCCTCTACGGGATGTACTCTCTACCTACCTCATCCATATGCAGCGCATAATAAACGACTTTTATATGGATAACAGCAACTAAAAACAACAACAACAACAACAACCATGATATTGATAAGACGAAAGAGAAGCGCGGAATAGCAAAAGCAGCAAAAGCAGCAAAAGCAGCACAAGCAGCACCAGCAGTAATAGCAGCCGCAGAGAAGATTGTTTTGTTTTACTTTGTTGGGTAGAATGGCTGGCGGTGAATGAGAAGATAAATGACAAATGCATGCACAGGTAGACCGTCATATGCAATACTCTTCGTATCATTGTTGTTGTTTTTTGTTATCACTATGTTATGAACGGAACAACATGCATATCTGTATTTTTACCTCACATCTACCTACACGTTTATCTCCCTGATGAGTTTCAAATATGATAAAATTAAAAAATATGTATATGTAGTTGTGTTATCGTTGTCGCTTACATAGAAAACCCCTTCGAATCATTCCCGTTCACACATTTTCTCATATCTTAATTACTTGTCCTTAAATTATTTTTCGAATACGTGTGGACAGTTGCCATCTTCAAAAGAATCGATTTATGTGATCTAAGTTAATGAGCAAAAACGCAAAAGCTTCCAGTTTGAGTAAAAATTGGCATTTCATGTGAAAGGTGCTTTCGTTGATAAAAAGAAGTCGGAGTTGTTCTATGTGAAGTGGGTCATAAGCTGAATTGAAATATTCTGTACAGTTTAGACTATAATAAACTCCTCCCTCCGTGGTGGTGGTATACGTGGTCGTGTTGCGTCTATAACATCCGGAAGGAGGCGTCCGAGGTCCTACAAAGTATGTAAATCCTTCATCAGCGCCAAAGTCTGAGTCGATCTACATAGACATGTTCGTCCATGTCTCCGTCTCTCTCGGCACATTCTCAACGGTCGTTTATTTGAAGATACTGAGTTGAAATTTTGTACAGACAGTTCTGCACGCAGAGCGCTTTTTATATCGGGTTAAAATCGGCTAAGAGTCGCGCCCACAATCGACACAAATCTATTTACCTGACAAAAAATTGAACTATGAAGTTGAAATTTGGTGGACTCAATGTGGTTTCACAAAAATAGGCGTGGTCGTGTATCAAATACGACCAAAATTTTCAAAAAACCTTATTCTGCGTAAAAGTCGACATGTATGCTTGCGGGAACGGGTATGAAAATGGATGGAGACACCAAGTGTTTGATGTCCTGCAAATACTTGGTGTACAAAACTGGAGACGGCGTACAGAAGATCGAAGCGAGTGACGTTCTCTTTTGCAGACGTTCTTCCCACATTATTAAAATCTTTTACTTACTCTTCCTTCTTTAAATCAGGTAAAATGAATTTCCTTCAAATCATATCGAAAGATTGGCGTTGGCAAAGAAGGTCATCCTTGAACATAATTGATCGTGTCTCCATAAGCATCTTTACGCACCAACACATATATTATAAATAAATTGTATAATGGTTGTGTTCATATGTTACACATACGTACAACTTGAATTGACATTTTGATCAAGTATGCTGTTTACGTTCCAATCGAGTCCTTGCTACTATTAAAAACTTTTTATTTGGTAATGTGCGCACTATTTTATGGACACACATGTGATATGTGATTTGTGATGTGTACATATCTTTACTCTACACTCTGTATACCGTTAAAGAATTAATGCTTGAGTACTTATAAGTTCATGGTGCGGTGAATGTTTGCCATACTTAAAAGGAAGCTTCAGATAGCCAATAGAGTGCAACTCTATAGTGATAGAGTCGTATCGTGAAGGTTTTCATGGACAACTCAACATTTAGACACATTATTGTAAAATTGTGTATTTCCAGTAGTGTTCAAACGTTCCTCATGTTTTTTGCGTTTTGTAACAGTTTCTACATCGCCTGCTGATGCTTCTAATTCGCGACGAATCTTGTGTACGAATGATCAGGCGCAATTGGGAACATCGGAGGTTTCTAAATCTAAATTTCTAAATGAGGGACCTTAAATACCGTACGCACCCTGTATATATCTAATTGCTTTGCATTAAAATCTGAGTCAGATTCGCCATTTGAGCTGATAAGTAATTCCTACTGTAATAGTTAATGTATTAAAACAGGTCCCACCACGTCCACTGATGGAGGAGAATATTCAATACTTGGCCTAAGCCCTTTTTACTTGTATTTAATAATCTATTAAGAGTTTAGATGGAAACAAGTAAAAAACTGAATTTTTGTTTGGGTCAAATGTTAAATACCCTACACACCTAAGACGTGGTGAGTACTCGATGTACCCTCTAATAGTTTATGTATTACCTACTTCAACTAACCCGACCTAAAAGGTGGATTCTACGCTAAATGTTTTTGTGGTAAATTGTGGGCGTTCAGGAATCTCAGATTTTACGATCGTGAACGTTTTAATAACAAGTGGATAAACGGACAGCGATAAATTGAATCAGATATTATTGCGTATGTAGTTGACTCCCTGATAATCCTTCTTGTAGTTATATACTAAATGACAAACTAAGTATACCTTCTATTTTATGGGTAGGCTATAAAAATCAATTCACCCAAAATGAACGTTTCCACGTAAGGGGCGATTGAGAAAAGTTCCAACTAATTGAGAACAAAAGTAAATAGAAAGTGAATCTAATTTTAAAAAATTATTGCACACACAACGAAATATGAATGAAAAGTAAATAGTAAAAGTAATCGCAGATAATATTCACGTACATACACACCAACTCTATAATTTTCGTAGCCTATGTATGAACCGTATACACGAAGTATTGTACAACAATAACAATGTTGATAAAGAAATGATGAATTTCAACAATTAGTGCTTGGAAAGATTTCAAAATTTTGTGCAATTTGTTGTTTCCTCTTCTCATTTTTCCTCCATCATTTATTTGCTGACGACGCGAAAGTCTTGAAAATGTTTTTTTGTACGTTAATCGTTAAGGTTGCAGAGCACAAGTTATATGAATGAATATGGGAATGACGTTAGCGTTTATACCGTTCATTTTTTCCCCATTACCACTGCCGCCAACCATCCATCCACCCATCCAACCATTACCAGCGCCGTTAAGAACACACAAAAAACAAAGTACAAAATATTAAACGTGCAGCATGCCTACACATAATTGGCCCCCATGGGCAAAAAATACCACACCTCACACCAACATTTCAGTTAGTCTGTCTGTCCGTCTGTCTGTCTGTCTTTTATATGTTCTATAATTGTTGTTGCTGTTGTTGTTATTGCTGCTTTTTATTTTATTTTGAGCTTTACCCACACGTTACCTTTCAGCATAACTATATATGAATGAATGAATGTGAGGCTGCCTGCCTGACTGACTGACTGACTAACGACTCACTGACTGCTTGTTTGTTTGCGCAACTGTAAGACTGAATGACAATTACATTCATACTCTGTAGCTTTGAGTGTAAATATGTAAATTTATGAAAAGGCACAATTATTCACTCTCTATACATATATATACACTTGAGAAGCGTGAAAAGTTTTCCAAAACTTAACAAACACGCTCAATGTGGTTCTGCTGTTGTTGTTGTTTTAATTCTTACTTGAACTTTGTCTACCTTCACTGCCGCCCACCTCCTGCTGTATATGTGTCTTTTTCAAGTAAGGAAAATAGGGTGAAAAACCAAGGAATCCAAAGTAAAAAAAATAGCAACAGGGGAAGAGCGGAGGGGAGATAGAACCAATTTGTGTGATTTTTCATTTCTTTAACTCCTTTAAAGTATTTGCTCGGTACCATATTACTACGTGGATATACTCCATATGTATGCATGTACGAACGAATTTCAATTGACACGAAAAACGATGCTATCAGACCGCCGGCTGTTACTGTTTGCTGTTTTAAAATGATAATGCGCGTTTACGAAAACACGTTTGGTTGAACACGAAGAAAAGAACGAAAGAAAGAAGGAAAGATTCTGTATATGAGCCGTAAAACATTGTTATTACAAAACATGTAAGAAAACTAAATTTGGCTTAGAGAAAATCTTAAATACCCTCCACATCTACAATAGTGGGCGTGGCAAATATATTATTACGCCCTTTACTAGTGTTTGTATTACGTAACAGCTTGCAAGTCTAGTTTTATAGTGAATATGGTTTTTTGTAAATTGTGAGCGTGTGTGTAATTCGACTACGCCCATTTTTAGCATATTGATGGATGGGATAACTGTAGACATGCGTGCTAAATGTCAAGTTCATAGGTCAATTTTTGTGGCAGATATATAGGTTTTTTGTTGATTGTGGGCGTGGCCTTTGACCGATTGTGCCTATTTTAAATATTTATCTGTGTAAAAAAACTAAAAAGTCTGTACAAAATTCAATACCCCAAAATTTACGCCCGTTAGAATGCCAACAACAGGCGGACACACGGACACGCGGACACGCGGACACGCGGACATACATATCTAGATCGACTCAGTTTACGACGCTGATACTTTGTAGGGTCTCTGACTCTCTCATGGGTGTTGCAAACGGAATAACAAACTTAGTATATCCTCATCATCAAGGTGAAGGATATAAAAATATAATAAATGTGTGCTCGTGTGAGTGTGTGCGGGTTAAAGTGTTTTTGAGACTTATTCTTTGCTTTAGAATCTACTGGCGACATTTTTTTATATGCAGCCAAGTGTAAATAATTTCAAATTTTGCACAAAACTTTTCGGGCATTACGAAGAAAATTGTTACTTGAAACTATACTTGGTACGCATACACATATGCATTTTCATATATTTATTATATATATTATACTTATGTAAAGCAGTATTAGAAACAGCCTATGTATGAGGAACGAAAGATAACAGAAATGGTCGTTAAGACTCTTGCGCCAGAACACTATGACAACTCTTGTGTAAAAAAATCAAATACTGGTAACAGCAGCAGCAGCAGTCAAAGTGTAAAGTGTGTGCATGAGTATGCAGTATGCAGTCATAGACACAATCGTAGTGAAATTATATTCTTGCCAGTTATATAATAATGCCAAATAATGCAGTCAATGGGAAAAACGGCTCGGCCATACAATGCACTCAGTCACACACATAGACACACACACACACACACACACCATTCTTGGAATGAATGCTTAACAAAAAGTAGGAAAAAAAGATTTTCGTTGTCTTCTTTTGACAATTTAAACACTGTGGCGGTTGGCTAGCTTCTTAGTCGAGTGCATGGTTGACTATGCTGCCAGGCACTGTATGGTGGCGAATATCTTGCTGATCTGTTTTTTCACAATATTTCTACTTTACGTTCCTACCATTTTTGGCAGCTGATATTGTAATCTGCTAAACGGAAATGAATTTCGCTGAAAAAACAAATATAACTAAAAACGAAATTTTTTAAGAGAAACCGTAGCGAAAAAAACCACACGAAACTAAAGCAAGAACGTGTTGATCTTGCAGCAAGTAGATAATAATTAAAAAAAAGGAACAAGTGAAAATGTTATAGTCGGCCAGGATCGACCAATGAGTACCCTACTTCGCTTAGTTCCAATAGTAAATCAATCTTTATTATAATTTGTAAGCCGTACAGTGATTCTTTTTGGGGAGCAACTTTATATGAAAATATATACTAAAAATGGGCCGATCCACTCCAAATCTCAACGCTCTGCATTATATGAGGATTTGTTACTCCGTTGGCAAAACAGAAGAAATCACCAGAGAGCCGACAAAGTACATATATAATCAAGAGAGTAGCATCAAAATCTAACTCGATATAGGCATATCCCTCTACAAGTCCGTCGAATTTATTCAATTTTCGAAAGACTTCCTCTGGGCAGGTGTTTCAAAAACGATTAACAATTATTAGCTTTTATTAGCATTTTTCATTGTTTCATCGAAATCAGGCGATATATGGGGAGCAGTACAAAGCCAAACCTGCTCTAACCGATTTTTATTAGAACTTCTCTTTGAATCAAAATGAATTCAACACTGCGATTGAACTCAATCACATACACGAACAGATAGGTGGGCAGAGATGCTTAAATACGTGATTGTCTGATTTGAAAAAATATATATAAAATTTGTTTATCTTTAGCCGCGTTCCGGAGTTGCAAACATTCGCACAAATTTAATATAACCTGTAGCTAAAAAAAAAAAAAAACATTAACGCATATCCCTGCGAAACGCCCCTTTGCTAGTGGCTACTATTGTCATGTAAGCACGGTACCGAGGTGCAGTTAAACTCAATATTCCAGCAACGTAATGAAGCGCAAAACAAAGCGAAAGGAAAACAATTCCATTCACTTGCCTTCACCACCTCACATAAATTAGGAATGAAGGGCACATAATAATGACAATAGCACGACTTTATAGAAGAAGAAGAAGAGTGAACAAAACACCAAAAAAAGAAAAAGCGACGCAAACTAAGTGACGTTTTTAATCACCTCAAAGTCATTACAATCCCAGATGATGATTAAGAGTAAATAAATGAGATGTGATAACGGGGGTTAGTTGGTGTTCAAAGGAACGTGAGGAAGCAACCCAACTCGGCAACATCTAACCTCTAGAAAATGCCACAGTAACGTAAGCAACTGTTAAGAAAATTTCGGATTGCCAAACTAAAACCTTTAAACTAATGAATCAGGTTTATTTGCAGGGCAAGATTTACACTTGTCACACGTCATATATTAAGTTGATGCACTTTTGCAGTAAAAATATTTAACACAAATCGATTTCGTTTGCAAGAACGAATTTGTTCATGACTTGATTCTGAATCTTTGATGAATTTCTAAACGTAAACTTTCTTGTAGAATTTCGTTCACTCGCTATTCACTAAATGATCTAATTATTGCAACGCCGATGTATGATAATCAAAATAGAAAGCTCGCCGTATATACGTAAATTCAATCCATTACGCTTTTTGCTTATCTAGCTATGTCCTCCCCTCGCATACTGAAGACTTTCCTTGTATATCATCTCATCATCTCAGCTCTTTGTACCGCACGTCCCTGTTACTTATTATACAAGTAATTTTACTTAATGGATTCATAATTTCATTTTTTATTGCTAAACCCAAACCTTAGAAGCTATAGTTTTTGCCCCTCCCCATTACAATTCAATTCAATTTGGTTTTCTTTTTTGCGTTTCAATTAAATTACGTAAAAAAAATCCAATTTTGTGAATCGTGAGGTTGCTATGCTGTGTTGTGCTGTGGTGGTGCCAGTATATACTTCTGTTGTTTGGTTGCACAGTTTCCATATATATACGTTTAATATCTTTTGTTGTTGTTGTTATTATTGTTGTTCTCATCACGGTATTTTTGTGGCTATTGAGTGGTTTTAGTTGGATTAATGCATAACTACATACCATACATAAAATGTATAGTTAAAATACACACACACACACACGCACTTATACAAACACACACAGGCATGTACGACTACACATCACTGAGAAAGTAAATAAACATTTATTGATTTATTGCATAGGTTTAGAGAAAAGAGGGTGTTAGAAGGAGGTAAAGCTTGGGAGGCAGTTACAGAGACAGAGACAGAGACAGAGACAGAGGCAGAGACAGACATGAATAAGGCCGACACAAATCATAAACAACATTAATAAAAATATGCACATATCTTCACACAAATGAAATTTAAAGAGACAACAACAAAAAAACAAAACAAAATGGAATAAAAATAAAAAAAATATGCAAAAAAGTCATGAAGCAACCCAAGCACAACAAAACTTAAACTTCCTGCAGTAAATCACAGAATAACACGATGCAACTGTAACAACAAAAAACAGAAGCAGAAGTAACAGCAGCAGCAATAATAATAATAACAACAACAACAACAACAGCAGAAGAAAAACGTAGAAACAAACACACAAAAGAAGAAGGAAATGAAGATAAAGGGCAGAATAAGAATATATTGCATAATAACAATTTAGGTTTGGTTGCTCATCGTGCATTCATTCATTTTATATTTCGCACCCACGCCATTGCATTGGTAATCACATATTTTAACAATTTACATATTTATCCTGGATATACGCAACTTATTGCCCGGAGAAACAAGTTTCGAATGAATAAAAATATTTTTGAAATGACAAATAAAAGCACAAATTCAACATGTACGCGTTTTGCCTTTTGTTATCGTAGGCAATCCCTTTGATTGCGTTTTTGTAATTTTGCTCATAATTGAAATCCTAATTAAAATCATATTGGCTTAATAAGAATGCTACAAAGCAGAACTTTCTTTGCAAAGGTCCGGGTGGCGTTCGAATTTACCAACCAGCAGAATTCGTTCTTTTCATTCGAGTGACTAGGATGGTGTGTCCATGTGAGACCGCATTGCCAAGTGTTTGACGTGAGTTTCCTGAGGTATTATGATATTATAGATGGTTCTGATGCGCTTCTAAAAGTATCAGGCACTCATTCTGATGAATTTTGGGTTCGTGCGGGTGCACATATTGGCTGGGTCAACAGCGAAAGTGAAGTGATGGCTTGGCATATACAAGATATATGAAATAGGCCCCAGAACACTGCTTTGAGGAATGCCTGCTCAGATATTCCTAGTGGTAGATACAGAATACAGAAATTTGAAATTTGGCACAAGTACATGTCTTGACACGAAATAGACCAATTTTAAAAGGCCACCCCCCATATGAGACAAAAAATAAGGAATCTTAATAGTTGAATTTAATGCTTCGCGTTTAATGAGTTAAATTAATTACAGCATAATTTGTGACACCAAGTGGTGTAGAGTACGGGCGTGCTTGACTGAATACAACATTTTCACATTTTATATGCACACCCTACAAACAGTATTTACCAACAGTCGATTTACGTCGCATCAAGGCAATCATTCGTAACAGGGTATGATATCCATCGGCGACTGATTGGTCCAAGTTAATAGATATGTGATTGGATCCAGGTGCAGGCTCATACTGGTTCAGCCATACATCAGCATCGAACTTATATGTAATTCCGTTTACGTCAATTGATGATATTGGGGGACCATTCTTCTCGCCAGCCATCGTTCGACACGAGAGTTTCAGCTGGTCTGTGAACTTCTCCATAAATGCTGGACGTTCGTTAGCACATAACCAATGCTTTGCCGCGAAACAAGCCTTAATGTCAACGGGGAGAATGTAAAATTTCAAAGCATCCCATTCCTTATGCTCCCACCTGTTTGTTATTAAAGAAAACCCATTTCGAATAATGGCAGTAACAATCTGGGGATTTTCGTCCATCATATCGCTATTCAAATAATCAGTATCTAAAACACCGACTTTACACGTAGTTTGGAAATATGTTTTGCCTCCGCCAGGTGGGCTAATAATTGCAAAACCCGGAATGGCATATTGAGTCGATTGGTTTACAAAACAAAACTCTATGACGGACAAGCACGTTAAGAAGCTTTCTTCATTGCCACTGTGCTCTAGAATGTCACGAGCTAAATAGTATAAGAATGACATCACGTGAGTAACGTTTCTTCCGCGGAACATATTCATATTCAGTAGGTTTTTCAGGGAATGAACTTTTGCGCAGTCGTAGGTATCATCGCGAACGCTATAAAAAACTTTTACCAAGATGGTTTTAAAAGGTGATATGTCCGAATAAATAGTAGGATCTGCGGGTTGTTTCATTTTTTGGGTTGCCACTAGAACCGCAGGGCATGCTGTCCTTCCGCCAAATAGGTGCTGGTGTTGAACCTCCACGGGATGATCGAAACTTTCATAGCTTGAATGGACGGATTTCCCAACGTCAAGGTACTTATACCAGGTTTCTAGCATCTGATTGATACGGTCGACATCTGTTAAATCATCACTATTTTCTGAATATATATCGTACGGTTCGGGCTGAACTATAATGTTCTCCTTGTGAGACTTTTTTTCATACACAAGTTGTGAACCACGATTGATGTGATCATCCAATGACCCTGGAGTCATTTCAACACGAGCAGTTCTTGCTCTATCCAGCATTTGAGCGTGCTGTTGAATAACATGATAATGAGTCGCAGTTGGCAACTTCATCTTTTGCTGATAGTTCGAAAAGGTTACATCACTTAGAGCATCAGAAAGGCTATTCCATTTAAAGCAAGCGGGATTTTGGCTTAGGGCGGCCGTAGGCAGAGTTCTTGACCTACTAGTTGTTGCGGTTAAATCTGACATTGTTGTGGAGCTATGCGCGTACTACACTTTAAACGATTTCTAAAAAGAAAATGATTCCATATATATAACGTAACGTAACAAACGAAAGAAACACGAAAAGATAACAATAAATACATATGAGACAATAACAATAACAAACAACAAAGGCAACAATAATGATAATTAAAAATATTAGCAGCAGGAACAGTAGCAACACCAACAATATAAGTGTGTAAGCAAGTAACAACAACGACAATATTATAATAATAATAATATTATTAATATTATTACAACAACAATAATAGTTAGGCAGAAACCCAAAATAGTCATGAGTAAGTTACAGAAAGGAAATGAGAAAGGCAAACAAACAACTACAACCTAACAAAAAGTATAAAAAGTGAGAAGGCGAGAGACGGAGTGTATGGCCCTAGACTCGAGCAAGTTCCAAAATGTGTTGATATAGAAACATTCTAAAGAAAGAGTAACAACTGCAAGAATAACCAGAACCCTGAACCAGCACACAATACAAAGCAGGAAAGCAGAACAGAACGGAGCAAGTCAATGGATAATTGGCACACTTTAAAACGGAAATTCATGCAAAGAATATAAAAAAGCATTATTGTAGTTGTTGTTGCCAGTCTTATTAATACTAATGCTGCTTTCTTTAATATTCGCATAAAGAAATAAAATCCCGGAAAAAATTGATCATCAAAGAAAATTGAAATGAAAAAAAAAAAATTACAATATATTGAAAAAATTGCAAACTTAACAGAGCATAACACCGCGTAATAGGAAATGTGTATGAGATAGTATGTATGTATATATGTATATAAATACAGTGTGTGCGTGAGTGTGTATAAGAAGTAACAGCAGCCAGCAACCCTCATATTTTTATACCGACTGTAGAAAATGTATTTCGTACCCACCGACACATTCATTTAAAAACATGCAATGCAAACAAACTTAATCTTAAGATATAAACTTTTTGATCAAAATAAATGAATTGCCAACAACAGCAACACACACCGCAAGCAGAGCTCCATATAGTAGACACACATACATGCACACACAACAAAAAGTTGTAACAACTGGAGGCATGTGCAGCTGGTGTTGCTGTTGCTGTTGCTGCTGCCTTTTGTGGTTTCCTGTGGCATTTCCAAATTATTACCAAAGCTCTAATAAGAATTCATACACATACACATATGCACGGTGATAGATATATGTAGAAAGGCTCGAAGGGAATGTATTTATTTATTCGTAACTATGATTTTCATTTCATTTGAAATAGATTTTCAGGATCATGTCATAGTCATGTAACAATAACAACAACAAAACGATATGTTAGAGTAAGAGGAGGAATTTGTTGTTGTTGATGTTTGATTTGATAAAACATTTCACATGATAAATATGTACGTACATTTGTATACATATATACACATATATGCTTAAACACATCGCACAAGGTAAGGTTTTATAGTTTTCGAAAGTTTCATTGCTTCCTACCACCATTTGTATGAATGTTCAAAGTCTTGAAACAAATTCCATGAAGGAGTTACATAATATTATATTTTTTTTAAGTGAAATTCTCATGCTCTCCCATTATGTCATATAGATATAAAATGAAAAAGTCAAGGATCACGGAATTTGTTGGTCCTAATAAAAGGATGGAAATATGTTCTGAAAGTAAGCATGCACAGCCCCGAACTTATCACCCATTATAACATCTTTTTTTTAAAAACAACTCATCAGCCCATTAAATAATTTTAACCTCTCTTTCCAAATTTTATGTTTTTTCCTCCATATTTGTAGTCTCAGGGATTTTGATAATTT
Organism: Ornithomya fringillina; assembly: GCA_963978525.1. Lineage (NCBI taxonomy): Eukaryota > Metazoa > Arthropoda > Insecta > Diptera > Hippoboscidae > Ornithomya > Ornithomya fringillina. Next base: position 17,274,874 of record OZ021691.1, on the reverse strand, counting down.
GTAAGTGCGTCTTTTAAGCCGGTTCTCTTTCGGCGATTGTATCCGTGGCAGGACTAAATCTGCCACGGATACAAGAAAGTAAGTCTGGTACAATAAAAGAGAAAGAGAGAGACATATCTTTACTTGTTTATAACGTCTGCACAAACCACAAATGGCGTAGCGTCATTTGTGTACCCTCCACACGAGATGCAACGCCCAGAAGGAGCTGTCAGAGACCCTACAGAGTAAATATATTCTTGATCAGCTTTAAAATCTGAGCCTATCTAGACATGCCAGTCCGTTGTTTTTTCTGTGCCGGTCTATTATTGGCACTCTCACAGCCATATATATTGAGGTATAAAGCGGACATTTTGTGCACACTTTCTTCGCTATTTACAATGAATAAAATCGGTTGAGGGCCCCGTCTCTCTATCAATCACAAAATTTGAGCTACAAAGTTGAAATTTGAGGCACATTTTTATAATTAGCACTTTTTACTTACTAAAAATAGGCGGGGTCGGATAATAAAAAGCCCTTAATTTAGCAAAAACTCTTTTGTGCAGAATCCGCTTCTAAGTTTACATATTGTGCGAAAGAGGTACCTGGCATGACCACAATTTGTTTGTTAGGTTTGGCTTCAGTCAAATTTTCTATCTTTTACTTGTTAAGCTTGAGTTGTAATTAATATAAAAAATATTAAATTTTAGATGAATTTTAAATTATACACAAAATCGCTTTTAGAAAACAAAGCCAACCGTAAACTTTTTGAGTTACTTTTCACGTGAATTTTATAAAATTCTTTGAAATGCTTTTGGTCTTTGCTTAAGTTACTATTTGAAACGATTCTTGTAGTTTCAATTAATGGTTAGTTTGATACGAAAGCGTTTCGCAATAGGTGGCACAAGAGACCTTCTGGTCTGGACCGGTCTGATCTCAATTACATTTTCTCTTCTAACTACGTATTAAGTTGAATGGGAACCACATTTTTTCTTTTTATACTGTGCCTTTTGCCTTTTGCCTTTTATCCTATCTCAAGCATTCTGTAAACATTTTGCCGTGGCACGTAGAAATCGTAAAAAGCTTTAATGTATACAGAGAAAATTCTCATGTCGGTTGTACAATAATTACGATCCGTGGTACCCAATATTAGAATATAATGGCGGACACTGATTGTATTCTTTATACGCCTTATATTGACCATTTTCTAGATTAGCAATCGATTGAATGTCATATCCGAAGCGCCTTTTAACTAGAACTGTATATTTTAAAACGCAGACAGATTAAGACCAAGTGGTGTAGTGCTTTACAAAATCAAGCGTGACCGCCAGTTGCAGTTGTCTGACCGAAATATATTAAAAAGATGCTTTAAAAACAGTTTTCATCTTCTGGAAAAGGGGAAAAAAAACGGTCAACTATTGAGAAACACAATAATTGGAATGCTAAAGCGAAACAAAAAGCTGAGTTCAAAAACTTGTTTAAGAAAACAATAAAGAAGCAAACAAAAAAAAATGAATAATTTTTAACAATATATTGTAGACAGATTAACATTTTTTTCAAATAATCGTAACGTGCTATAAACACGCACCAAAGATCTGCAGACTTGCTCAAACTCTTTTAGAAAAACTGTAGAGACCTGAACAACCTAAGCAGCATTAATACACAATTGGAATTCGAATGTAGAAAAGGTATCAGGCGGTGGTGTTTTTTCATATCATGAAGCATATCTCAGAATGATAATTAATGAACCGTTGAAATTGATCCTATTTTTTTTTTTTTTTTTCAGTAAAAATGTCTTGAATTGCGAAAGTTGCATTTGAAAATGAAAGAATAAAATAACAAGTAAAAACACTGAATCTTGAATGCCCTCTATCTCCATTTATGTGCACAAAGGATGGGTTTGCCAAGTGCCTGATTCCGTCCTCTATAGTTTTCGCATCAACTAACAAGTCAATTCAAATGCGTCAAATGTTTGTTGGGTTTGTTGTAAATTATGGGCTTTTCTGTTACTTGGCCACGCCAATTTTTGGTACATCGAAGGATGTCCTATGTATTTATATAAACGTGTTCACCAAATTTGAACTTCATAGATGAGAGTTTTGTGGCTGTGAGAGATGTTTGTCGATAAGGTGATTGTCGAATATAAATAGGAACCTAGGGTGAGTGTTCCTCTAACATACACACGGATGAACATATGTGACTACGCTCTCTACTAACTACTTTATATAACATTTCAATTCGAAAGTTGGATTCTGCATCCAGAGATTTTTTGAAAAAGTCGATACCGCCCGTTTACAGTACATCGACGGAAGGTCTGTGTGTATGTGTGATATTATTGCCGATGGTAGGCGTGACTGTTGTTTTGCTTTAAATAGGAAACTTCTCAAATGAATTAGTACTAGACTGAACAAAATTTCATCTCATCATCTCAGTTTTTGCGAATTAAGCATTTCCAGAACACACACATGACAGAAAGGCACATGGACGCACGGACAAACATGGCATCGATTCGGATTTAGATGGATTGTGGCCTCTTTCTGAAGCCTCCTGCTAGTTATTGCAAAGGCTTGGTAGAGAAGCCATCTAATGAGGATGTATAAGAATATAAAGTAAAAATTGCTTTTTCCCCAAAAAAGAAAAACCTAAAAGTTTTCTTCAATTATATTTGAAAAGTTCTTCAACCATCCATCGCTGATAATAGGCAAAGTAAAGTATTACTCGGGAAGTGTTGTAAAAATGTGTGTGTGTATATATAAAGGAAACCCAAAGGTGTGTTAGTCAATAACGATAACAACAGCAACAAAATATTAAATTTATTCTGTTTAATTTTGCTCTTCATCATAATGTTCTTTTCTCCTTTTTCTAAATTGTTGACTGTTGCTAGAGAGGTTCTAGGCGGGAGAGAGTGTGTGACAAGTTAAATATTTAATTCCATTCGCAAAGTATTAAAACTTATTTGCACAAAAATGTACTCTTTGGATACTGCGCAGCCAAAAACACACACACACATAACATATGTACGTTTACACAATTGTATGCACTATTGCCTAAACAAGCATTTCAGTCTGAAATTTGTTTTTACATATATTTTCTGCTTATTTTTAAATTTCTTTTGAATTTTTTCCTACCACCTTAGGACTAATAGTTATCTTCACAAAGTCCTCTCTTGGTATGGTAAAGTTGTGTATGTGTTATGCATATATTTTTCTTCATCTTCTTCTTCTTCTTCTTTATAAGCTTTGCACCATACAAATAAAAAAGATTCGAACATTGCCTTTAATGTGCAAAAACATTAATTTCATCTTTCTGTCTCTCTCGCTTCCTCTTTTCTAACCCTTGCCAGGTTTTATTACGTTCTTATGCAATGTTTGCATAAATAGTTAGTAATGCTGGAGTTTTTTGTCCGTTGTTAAGGAAGTAGGTATTCATTGGACCCTCTGGTATTATTAAGAAAAATTCCTTTTCTTTGGGTAAATATTGCAAATGGTTGTTGTACTTATACATATTTGTTTGTGAATTTTGCAAAATTAATCCTCCTTTAGGCTAAATCCTTTATGTACATACCATACACGTTCATAATAGGGCTTTTTCTTATTCTTGTTGGCTGTCATTTCCCCTTTTTCCATGCCTTGCTCTCTCTATCGCCCTCCCTTTCTCTCTCACTTTCTATTGATTCTTTGATTAGTTACGTAAAGATATTGAATGGTTTATGGCTTTAACAGCAGAAATTTATTAAATTCCTCATTGAAATAAATTATGATTTAAGAGATGCCGTTATTCAGTTTGTCGTGTAACCATATGCAAAATATATTGGGCAGTAAGTATAGTGGAAAGGTGAGAAAATTCATTCCTGGACTCCATGCACCATAAAGTGGCAAAATCGTTTATTAACTTTGTGTGGATGTTACTTTCTGAATCGATTCAACTGTATGTGTCTTTATGTTTTTATGCGGGTGTAAATTTGTGGGCAAACTATAGGTTTTTGATTCAAATTTTTTATAAGGACAAAGAGGAAATAAGCCGAATTAGACCATTTTTAGAACAATTTTCCGTATAATGATACGAAGTGACTTCTATATGGCAATGACTCGCAATTACGGAAACAACGCAACTAATTATTGTGGAACCAAGCGGTATAGGATATTATCTGATATGGTAGAACACTAAGTCTCTGCATACAGATTCCTACTTCAGCTCAATATCCCAAAATTGATGACTATGAAAGAGACAAGAACATGGATAGACATGTGTAGGTCGGTATAGCTCTCGTTCCTTAACAATAAAAAATATACTTTGTTGGGTCTCTGACGCTGCGTTTGGATTGTTGCAAACGCAACGTCATTACTTATTAAAGATTGCATGTTATGTGGAGATTATAAAGAGATTACATTAGAGGTACCTTTACGTTATGACGATAATCATAAATCTGATTGTACTTTAACGTACTTTAGGGAGATATTTTCATTTTATTAGTTACCATATAATCTGCATCATCCCTGGTTGTATGAAAGAGTCTGTTATTAAAAGTTTATCTTATTGTTTTATTTCTAGTATCCTCAATAATGAACGAACAGTACCAACTATTGACAGCGACACAATCATGTTATACTTGAGAGCCTCTAATAGTAGAAGAAGGAGCCCTCACATGCTTTACATCATTGCATTGTCAATGAATGCCGACTGACTGAAGGCAGAACCAACAAGCAAGAAACCAGAACAATAGAAATCGTAAAATGAAATGAATGCTTAAAATGGGCCGCAATAAAAAGAAAAAGCAGAAGAGATAATAAAAAACGGCACTTCTTAACCAAATTATTAGAAAGGGGCGGAGCAAAGGAGAGTACCATCGCTTAGCCCAAAACCCATTTCACACAACTTTTTTTTCCTACGAAACAATACACATGTCGTTTTTGGTTGTTGCGATTATCACGAAAAGAAATTAATGCTATGCGAGAACAGGAACAGGCCAACAAAACTACAAATACGCAAACAAGAGACCGATACCGCCAAAAACACAAAAATACATCACAACGCAATTCATTCATTCAAAGTGATAACATTTTGCCGCTAGGCAAGCAACATAAAAAGGAAACACACAAGCGTAGCCCGAATTTCTTTATTCCACTGCAGTTCATTTCAATTTATGCGTGGAACTATAATGAGCATTCGGGGAATAATATTCGACAATTTGAAACGTTGACAACATCAAACATCCAAACAAACTAAACAAAATTATATCCAAAGTTGATGTCGTTGCGGCCTTGTGAGTGCTCGCTGCGAGCATTTCTCTTCAAAAAAATAAATACAATTTATTGCATGTGTGCGTATTGTCTCATAAAATATGCTCACTAAACAACTGTGCCAATCATCAAAGGTCTCCTCTCCTAACAAGAAGACCGACTGAAGAATGCTTGTACATTGTCAGGCAACAATATTCATGTTGGGCAGAATTTTCTAAATATCTTTTGTTTCGATCTGCTGGAAGTTGTAAATCTAGTTAAAATTTTCTATGAACGTCAATTGCGGAAGATTCATGTCGAGTAGGTGAACAGTTAAAAACAAGTTACACTAGAAACGTCGTCTATTCATCATCTTCTTAACTTTCTTAACTCAACCAATACCTACTACTAACCAACTCCTTTATGAGAGTTTTCACTTTAGATACCCTACACTACTGAATTTACTGAGCATGCCTTTCCTTATTAAAAACAGCCAAACTTTTACGAACCCTTATCCTCTAAAGCCGATTAAAGAGAAAAGGACAAGTAAAAGTCGGGAAGTTCTCCCTTAAACTTAACCCGGGCACCCTCATTCGCTTGAGAGACACCATTCGAATTTGTGATATTATTCGAAAGTTTATTTTACTCGTTCCGAAATGATCGTTCAGAATTATGGCGGAGGAATAGATTAAGGTCGTGTTTAATTGTCTCAAAGTAATGAGTTTTGAGGGAAAACGCTTAAGAAGCTTAAAAAAAGTAACGCTTCGTTTAAACGAGGGCATGTCGTTCGAATAATTTTATCCAATCTCAAAAGCAAACCCCCGTATTTCCCGTTTCCATCAAGTTCCTTCGATAAGGTTGTACACAAACGGACCCACTAGCGAACTCGTTCCAGAATTTCATGCTTTGTAGGAACTTTAGCGTTTCTTTCTGGGTGTTACAAACGTTTTGACACGGTTACCATACTCTCGACCTTTAGGGTGGGGGTACTAAAGTTATGGACTCTACTTTCATTAATCATTTTTTATTCATTTTATGGAAGCGGGTCTTTGGAACAACCAAAGCAATATAAATATAAGGCTACACAGTTTCGCGCGCAATGAGTTACTCTGCACTTTTTTCTAATATTTGACAAAGTGTGAAGTAATTTATTATATTAAGGACACACAGATGTACGTATATTTACTTTTATGTAAACCAAAATATGTAAAAACTAACAAGAAATACATTAAAGCAAATAACAAAAGCATTAATATCCAACATGGCGATAATAAATTATACTACAGTATGTGTGTAAGTAGTGTTATTTTTGCTGTTATTTTCGTTGTTTTTCCACATTGAATGTGCGAAAAAACATTTCTAAAAATAACAAGAACTGATAAGCTCTCCATACACACATGCACACAATATAAAAAAGACCCTTAAGGTTTTTTTCCGTTCATAACCACATGAACACGCACTTACTCGTACACATAATGTTACAAATGCACACACACACACACGCACGTACACACTTTCAAAAGCCATACGGCTCATTAATTATGCCTTTCAGCACGTTGAGATGTTTATCTTGGGCTGTACGCTTGTAAGAGAAAAATCCGTAGGAAAAAAAAAAAGAAAAATATAAATTAAAACAAAAAAACTAAGACTTTAAAGGAAACATAATAATAGCAACAATAACAACAAAGACAGCGCAACTGCGTTTGTAACTATGTTTGATTAAGGGTTGCCGACGCTTCCTAACCCAGTTATACAGGCTTGTTTATGGAGAATGAGTACATAAATGTTGGATATTATGTAGACATGTGTGTGTGTGTGTTTGCGTTATCATCAACTGCAAAGATTTTTCCTTAAGGACGTTTTGGGTGCTTTTCATTAAACGTTCTTCGTATAATGTGCCGAGCATTCGGTGTGCATTCCTTACAGCTCGATTGTTCTATACCTACTTGTCGTACAGTGTGTACTTGCCTGTTTGTTTGTTTATGATTAAAAATTCTTGTCCCGATAATACTCTTTTTGCTAAAACATAATATTATGTTGTGTGTGTTGTTATCAATCATAAATTTCTAGTTATTTAACACACCTTGACTTGAAAGCTTCTAAAATAAGAAAAATTTCATTCCTTGGCTTGGAACGAACTTATGTTAGGTACCGGTATAATATGTTTGGCCGGCATGAGTTTATGAACTGGAACTGTATACTTTAACGTATTAAGGAGTTTTTTTCGTTTACAACATATTTCATGATTTTATACCTTATGCTACCAAAGCTTCAATGATTGGAAGTAGATTCTCCCTGGACTCCAACAACACTGAATTTCATGGGCGAAGCGTCTAACTGATTAGATTTTTTGGGAGTGTGGCCATTAACGGAAATGTCGGCAAATAAAACACAGACAGACGGACATACAGGCATGTCACCTGGAAGGTAAACTGTTAATGTCTATGCCGTCGGCAGTAACGACTCCATTGTATGGTTTATTTATAATTACTTCATTAATGTTAATTTAAGCAAAAAGGAAAATTGTTGTTAATTTTTCTTTTATATCCTGAGTTTAAATTTGTGACATTTTGCAATGCTAGTTATCGAATGGCCCGAATGGCCCGAATGGCCCGAATGGCCTCAATCAACCATTTATTATACGAAATCTTAAGTAAAGCAATCTTTTAAAATACGGCTACACGAGTATGTTGTGTATCACAGAGAGTTAACTAAGTTTTAACATTAACAACAAATCAGTAAACGTTGTCGGATCATTTTTCAACTATATAATTAAGCGATATTTATCAATGTTGCCAAACTCGAAGTCTATCTACTTAGCTATCAGAAGGAGAAGTGATGAGCGGAGATGATTAATTTAGTAAGTTAGTAATACGATCGATACTGATACAGAATACACAGGATGCTTTGTTAGGTCTCTGAAGCTGTCTTCTCGTGCTGGAATATGCTGTGACAAAGACAAAATCTTAGTCGCACAATCAACACGTTTGCAATTCATGTTCAACTCTTTGGCCGGTTATGCGCAGCTATGGTTTAGGTCATAGCCAAACAAACCTTGTATGTTTTAATAGAGAGACTTTTCACACTTAATTTCTATTTCATGCAAATTGTTATAAAATGTTGTCACTTTACAGGTTGTGTCTAAAGTGTTCAACATTTTAAGCAAAACACTCAGTACTCGATAATAGCATTTGTGTCATTCCATTTATTGTCTAAAAAAATTGTGTACATTGCGAATACGACCAAATGCATTTACAACCATTTTCGAAATTATTGCTTGAAATAAATTTGTGAAAGATTAATTAGTAAATACTAACGTTGCTGGAATTACAACTCGCTTACCACACATACGTGTGGGCAGACGTGGCTAAATCGATTCAGAATCTGATCAATCAAGAATACACATCATTTTACCTCTTTGGTGTTACAAGCATAATAACAACCGTAGTGCATCCGCCATTTGATGCGAAGGGTTTGAAAGTGTTCTAAATCAGTGGGTATTTAATTTGAAGATGTTCCTCTTTGACGTTGTGATGTCTTGTTAATTGTAAAATGTAAAATTATTTAGAATCAAAAGGGGTGAGAATTAGACAAGTGGCACTTGTCGTTCTTGTAACTAAAGACAGGGAGTGATTGCCAACCGTTATGCCATTATACCTGAATAATTTATTTTGGTTCGTTTCCTCTCTCTTTCTCCACCTCTTTATCTAACTCTCTTTCAACGTATGAAACGTTGCGTGTCATTCATTTCATATTCAATTAAAAATTACAGGTTATTCTCGTGTAATTTGTGTTGACTCTGTTGCGTCGGTTTATAATAAAAGAGGAAAAAAAAAAAAACTAAACTAAATACTACATAATTACATACTGCACGTATAGTAGTTAAATAATAAAATGCAAAACGGTTGTAATCTATTTTTACTTATTTACGCGAATGACTGACTCAGCTAGTTACGTACAAGAATAATAAGTGATTATTAAATGGGGTACGTGGAAGGAACGACAAGAGAAAGCCGATTTCTTGTCAAGAACGTTTTTGTATTTTTTGTTGTTTTTGTTTTTGTTCAGAAAGGGTCATTATTACCTTTCTGCATAGTTACCATTAAATGTTGTCAGTTATTCAATGGAAGAGCAGTCCAGTGCGCCAATCAATTCAATGCCATCCAGGCAGCGGTGGCAGTTGAAGATGGTTTGTGTCTAAAAAAGGTTACGCTACCCAGAAAACTGATTGACATACACGTTTGGGATAATTTGAAATTCAATTTTGACCCTTTTTTTCGTCCAAGTTTCATTCAATATTCGTTTTACGAAACTTTATTTTCATTCTTTTCTTTCTGCGTTACGTTTTTATGTTGTTTTAAAATGCAAAGCCAAAGCGACAGCGTTCGTAGTCGTTAAGCTGCTGCTGAATTTCAAATAAGTTTCGTGTAACGAATTTGTAAAAAAGCAACTATTGGGAAATTATAAATTTGGCTTTGAAAGCAAATCCATAGAGAGGGACAGAAGAAAACGCATTGAATAAATAGTCATAAGAAATGAAACGACATGAAAAGGGTCGTCAAACCAACTGCATATGTGCACTATACATCATCAAACGCAATGGGTGCGTGTGCGCGTGTGTGTGTGTTTGTCTATGCATACAAATGTATTCAAATATGTACAATACGGTTGAGGTTTCATCCCACAGAATATGTTTTTTTGGTTTTTTCCATTCCCCCTATCACACCGTTCACAACTGTTACTGTTCATTATTGCGATATTAGAGATGACGACGACGATGATGGGTCACCCATTATTAAAACCTACCTTCAAATAAAACGATAATGAATCATTATTTGTCCAAAATGAAATACAAAAGGGGAGAAAAATGCTAATTATCCGTGTTATGGTTGAACAAGTTGCTATTAAATTTATTACGTCTGATGTCAATTTTGTAACTGGAGAATATGGCGCAAAGATGATCAAGATAATCATTCACATTTTTTATGATAAATTGGGAATATCTGATACAGGCAGTCCAACGTTTCTATGATGGAACGATTTGTCAAGACCTCATTATTTGATTCAAAGCTTATTCCCAGGTTGAGATTTATACAGATCTTGGATAATTGATTCAGATCAAAATGATTAACTCTAATCCAGTAAATGGTAACACCTAGCATCAATCTAATTGATTGTGATAATTCTATCGGATTTGTATATAAGGAGCACGGCTTAAACTAAAGCTGGTCCCATATTTAGAGAATACTCCGATTAATACCAATATATGCTATTAAATTAGATGCAGAAATATGCACTTTATGTTCTTTATTACAAGAAATATTTAACAACTGAATGGCTGACATTTTGTAGAAGTATTCTTTATGAACGGATTCATAGTCTACGGTGCAAAACTTACAGTAAAAAGAGAGCATATGTTTAATAATTTGCTGAAAATAATCATTATTATTATTGGTTAGACAGAGAAGTTAATTATCAGACTAACTTAAATTCAAAGAGCATTAGCAGCGTGGCTATCAGATGAAAAGAAAAATTGAACCACATTTTCTAGAATTTTGTTAACGAAATGGTGGTTGTGCGGTTTGCGGTGAATGTGCTGACGTTCCTACCGAATTGTGTTCTAAAATGTGTAACTTTTTCTATACCTATCCTCATAATGATATACTCTGGTTGTGTGAAAAGGTTTGTAGGTTTGTCCGTCCGTATTTCAATTTCAGTAAAATAAAATCCAAATTCCAAAAAATAGGAAATTAGTCAATTATTTGTACACTCTAACGCTATGCGAATGAAAGAAATTGAACCAGTCATTCGGGAGATACATTTGTAGGAACGCGTGTATATTTCCATTAAAATAATTTCAATTTCGTGTAATTAATAAATACAATGAATGTTCTGAATGCTGTGAAATTTGTAATTGGACGATATTAGCTACTATTTACAATTATGGACTTGATTTGACTAAGCTTTCCTGATCACGTTTAAGCAAGTTTAAACGTAAAATAATAAATAAAATAAAATATAGCATACAATGCATACGCATATAACTTAAAATAACTTAACATACAACATATAACCTACACAGAAATGGAGAGCGTAACGGAATATACAAAACGGGTATGAAAATGGGCAATGATGGTTAGTCTCCTACATTTGGCCCACGACCTTTTGTAGCCCTTTCTTACTCTGTATTATTTTGTATTAATTGTTTGTGTAGTGAAAATGTCTGTCATATGTGCTTTGGTAAAGTAAATAAAAGTATTTTTTCCATTTTTATTTATTTGTTTATCGTTCATGCATTTTTAACGTGTTTACTCCGCCTCTGTTCTATCTGTAACCACCTTTAACGATAGCTTGGTGCATATATGTTATAAACAAGTAAAAAAGCTACAATTGGATACGCTCTACATTTAAATGTAAGCTGTGGGTGGGCCGTCCTTTAATAACTATTAAAAGTTAGGTAATATATCAACTTCAAAGTCGAATTTGGCAACAAAGGCTTTTGCTTTTTGTGGGCGTGTCTTTAATCGGAAGTGTCCCATTTTAACACATCGTTGAAATTTGAATTTTTTTCACAGAGTTTTACAATTTTTTCAGCTTTGACTAAACGTCAGCTAAATATCTTCCAACTAAAAGATGGACGTGGCTAAATCGACTGCAATTTTGATGCTGCCCAAAACTATCATTACCTTGTGGCCTTCTTCTGGGTGTTACATACACGATGACAAATCTATTATGCCGCAACTTTTATGTTGATGGTAAAAAAACTTTGTTTGTTTGCTTCGCTATCCGACTATAACTCTTCAGCGTGTTTGCATTATTTATTGAATTAATTATTGATTGTCAATAACTGTGACATATACATATGAACATATTTATATATACACACATACATACATACATCTATATATATGGATAAATAAAAGTATATTTGTCTCCGTGTCTCGCCTAATATAGAATTGTCAGAAACAGTTTGTTGCATTGTTTTCGTTTATTATTGTTGTTGCTGTTGTTGTTATTATTTTTGCTAATTTTATACCAGCAGTTTATGTATTTTTCCAGTTTTTGCTATTGTTTACTCAATAATTAATTCATTGTTTTATAAAAAAATATTTTTCTATCATACTTTCATATATATAAATATAAATGGGCATGTGTGTGTGTGCAATTTATAAAATAGTAAACATTTTTTGTATGTTTGCATGGCTATCGGATATCGCGTGTTTATCAAATTAGTAGCTAGTCCACGGCATGGCCTATGGTGCGGCCATATACCATATACGGGTGTACTCGTATAAATATTAAGTAAATACGTGTTTGTATGCTCATCTTGATTCGTTTCGAAACTATCCTACTTAGGAATTGAAATTCGGGTTACACATAACTCTATAGTATAACTGTTAATTGCAAATATTTTATATGTAATGATACACAGGCTTTTGTACCTTCCCCACAGACATACGTTTGCTACTCTGTTAGTAATATCAATATAATGGACGATATGGAATAACAGAGAGTCTTGAAAAAGGAAAAATGAGTCTAGGCCGTGTTGAGACCTACTTGAAATGACCATGTTTGAAAGTGCTCTAAACAAATGTTAAGCTGTTAACCGATTAAGCTATTTCAAAAGTTACATATCTAGTCTATGACTACGGGCTCATATGTTTCATTGATAAAAAGAAGAAAAAAAATATACAGAAATTATATCCACGATAATAAGTAATCAATCAACCGAATGAATTTTTATTATATGTGCATAAATAATTTTTTACATATCTGCTGGTATTGTTGTGGTGTTGGAATATGTACGAACTCTGGTAATTATTGTAATTTTCACAAATGACTATAAATGCAGCAGTGTGTAAAGTGTAAAGATGCCGCCTTACGAGTTCATAAGGTACTGAATAATTTTCATTTTAAATATTTTCCCATCTATGAACGGATGCTACGTTAGTTGATTGAAATTACAACTTTTTTTCATATAATCATAAAATTTTACATTTTCCCTACATTCTCTAATAAATGCTCAGTTCATTTAACCAATTACGTCCGTACGTACGAGATATTACAAAATTTTATGTCTCTTTCCTTAATAAGCACAACATCTACGAAATTATTTTTATATTCATCTAATTTCATATTAACATGCAGTGCATCTCTTTGCTATTCTAAATCCTTACGCGTCTCTGTCTATTTGTTCATCAGTGCATCTGTTCATTTAATCAGCTTGGAATTCGCATTCTTCGTGCAACTTAATTGTATTACCTTGTAAGTATTATATAAACAATTTAGTGACATCTAACTTTAGTTATTTTTGAGTAGGAAATTTTTCAGTAAAGGTTGTACAGATATGAGAGGTTTTTGAATGATTTGCTTTAAGCTAAATGAATAAATTTTCACTTTAAGTCGCTCTGACTTTAAGTTCAAATATAAAATTTTGCTGCTGCATTGCACTGTAAGGTTTACAAGAAACGTTTTCTTTTTTTCCTCTACCATACAACACAAGTATTATACCTCTTAATCATCATCAAGACATTATCATCAGGCAATGGCTGATAATGAGGGGAGAGTCCGTGTCGTAAAAAAAGTGTAATTGCCAACAAGTCAGCACAGTAATAACAACAACAATAACAATAATAACAACAACAGTCGCCACTTATCGGCATATTTGATGATTATTTCGTGCATGTGCTTGTAAAATATATATGTCTGTCTCCTCGGCTACTTATGTCTTTCTTTCTTTTTGTATTCCTTTCATATTCTCTATACTATGATGAGGAATATACTAAGTTTGTCTTTTAATTAACAACATTTAGGAATATAATTAAAATCAGGCAAAATGTCTGATGACTGTGCGTCAATATGTCTCAAAAAACCATAGCTGAGCGGAAGCTTTAGTAGATTTTATCGTTGGGTGACCACATAAAAAAATCAATTTAAAGCCGCGCCCTCAAGATATTACTCATGTAAATAAGAATATATTTCAAAAAAGTGACTGTAGGAAGCACGCCGATAATGTACTAAAAACTTAGTTTGATTGCTATGGTTTTTATTGACATGAAACGTCTACCAATGTGTAGGGCATCCCATATCTGGCTTATATGTAAAATGTAGTTTTTTTACTTGTTTGAATTTCTTTTTCCTTTTTTTTTTTTGTAAACTTTACTGCTTACTTGCTTGCTGGCTTTTTTGCTTCATTCAGTATTGACGGCGTTGACTCGCTGGTTGGCGTGTATGCTTGTTGGCCCTGCCCGGTTTCTGTTTGCTTCTTAATCTGTTGCGTCTTTGTTGGTTTATATACATTCTGTCTGTCTGTCCGTCTGTCCATATTATGGGTCTGTCCACTATGCACAACACCATCATTCCATTCATATGGTTGGTTACAATTGCTGTAAGCATTATGACATTAATCAACGATTACACATGATTTTATGGTTATGAATGTGTTTCAATGTGTATATGTGTGTAAACACACATATATCCATATATGTACAACTACATCTACATAGTATGATGTATATATGTATGGGTGTATGGTATGTTTCACATGTTTGGGCATTTGTTTATTGCATGCAAACATCAAATTATAAGTATGTTGAGCCTTTAATGGGCAGTTTTAATAGCGAGCATCATGGGGCCACCAATTGTGCTTAAATGCGTTCATATGCGCGTACGTGTGTATTTATGTGCGCTCGTGTGTGTGTGTGTCTGCGATTAATGGTGGTTTGCTGCTTTTTTTATTTTAACAGTTCATTTATACAATAATTTATATATATTATGTAAATTGCATATTAAATGATGGGAAACACTTTGCACAGCAGCCTTCTAATGTGCAATTCACTGTGCGTTGAGTGTGTCTGTGTGTGTATGTTTGTGTGTACATATACACTAGAGTATGTTATGTTGATAAAATGTATAGAGTTTAAAAAAAGGGCAATAAACCAATTTATGTGCTCCGTCGTGTATAACAACAAACAGACCCATTAGTCGTCTAAACAATGACAATACTGCTTAGAAGAGTTGGTAAATGGTTCTTCAGCGATCTTTACTAAAAAAAAGATCTTAATTTCTCAAGTTCTGTGATTTAAAACTTCATTGTGCTATTTCGTTGCTGCATTTGGCATTTGAGGTGATGCAGATGTAATTCGCTTGTTCGCGTTAAAGTTCTTAACCGGATGTGACATTTTCTTTTATTGTTATTCTGCCAAGTATTTATTATGCATAAATAATGGCAACATAACATAACACAAAATCTAATTAAACGTCACAGTCATCAACATTATTATTATTTTTATTAAACGACATACATAATATATATAATTATGAACACATATGTGTATGCTGGCATTGACTATTAAAAGCAAATGTTATTGCAATAATGTGGCACGGACAGAAGCACGTAACACAAGCAGCCTTTGTTAGCTAGATAGGTTGCTAGAATCTCTCACGAGTAGAAGCATAGTATTTAATATTGTAAGTAAGTAAGTGTACAAAGTGTAGGAATAGCCAGCCCTTGGGTTTGTTTGTCGTTAACTTTTAGTAATAGCAGCTTTCAACTTTTTCATTTCACATACAATCGTCGGCACCATATTGTTGTTATATTAATTATTATTTAACATTTTCTACTCTATTTGTGTACGCGTTGGTTACACTCCACAGACCTTTGGTGGTGCATTTATTATTATAGAGCAAAATCAACTTGAAATTATTTTTCCATTTGATTTAATACAAATTTGACGCAGTCAAGCATTAAACTATTGAACTATTCTTTGCTACGTTTTATGAAAAAACAAGTAAAAATGATATAGTCGATTCTCCGCGCCATTTAGCACCTTACACCGCCGAGTCGAGTCTAAAAATGGTTCGCCTAGAATTTAGAAATTTGGCCAAATAGGCAGCCAAATATTATGTCAATTAACTATTCTTCGCTACATTTTGTCAAAGAATATTAAGGTTTGCGATTTTTTGCAATGTAGACATCCTTTAAAAAAGAACCTTATGTGAAGAGGGGTTGTCAGTGAAGTGTCCTTTTGGTCCAAAATGTGTCAATCTCTCGATTGATGAAAATTTATAAATCGATTCAGAAACTTTTTTTATGATTTGATTGGTGCAATTGGAAATGGGTGTGGCATTTGCCTTTAATAGTTTCAAACATCCGCACAAACCAAATGCACCCTTTCTTCCTGAGTGGTGCAGCGTATAAAAAAATAATTTCTAAATTTGACTAATATTTCGTTATTGTTAGAAGTTCTCTTTTCATTTCATTCAACTTTTTATGAAATGAGTTTTGCATGTGAAAAAATATAGATTCTGTGTAAAATCAATGAATAGCTGGCTGGCCTAACTTTTGTGTGAGTTGTTGGCTTAATTCCTTTGCAGTGCATTCAAGTGCATTCAATTCAAAGTAAAAACACATTCGTACATTACATACAATGGATGCTTTAACGAATTTTTGCTATCATGATCTTCTATTTTCTGCCATCCATTCATTCTTTCGTTTTTAGAATAATCGAATGTTGGATTCTGTAGCTTATTATCTAAAGCATTTCATTCAAAATGATTCATTTATAACAAAAAACGGATATGTGTGCCTGGGTATGTTTGGGAAAAAGGGGTGGCTAAAGACTCTCTCACTGCCTGCCTGCTTAAGTCCAATTTGCTCAGCTTACGCATAAACTGCTTTTGATTAACACTTCTACCATAAATGAGTCGATCCATGTTCAACTCTGTTGGTTGGAATTTTTTATAATGGTACGTACATGAAATGGACAAAAGGGAACAAAACAAATTTCCAATTCATGTTCATCGTATGTCGTGTACACTGGCACTGTTGGCTTTGGTTTGATTTTGTTTTTGTTTCTGTTTCTGTGGACATGATTTCGTACAGTTTTGTGCATTGTTATGTGAACTATTGTGTATTTTATTTGCATAATTTAGTTTTTTATTTTCCAGTCTTGATTGTTTTCTGTTCTTTTGTACCATATTGTTGCTTGCACAATATATTGTGTCTTGACCAGTTTTAGAATACTTGTGTTTTCTAGGTAACAGATTAAAGTTCTATAATAAAAAACAAAATAGAAACAAAAGAGCAGCTGCTATAATAATTATGGGCCACTACCTGAATACTATCCCGGTAAGTATTGTGGGTACCGTAACTAAAATTTAATGACAAGCAAATGAGCTAAACACAAATAATTGTCGTAATAGAATAAGAAAAGCCTTTATTTAAATGCTTTATACGGTTTTGCACATTCTTTCTTTCTGATGCGATTTGTTAAAGAAATGTAAAAATATTTGATTGCGTTTCATCCTTTGGACTGCACATCAACCCAACAAGTCACATCTTGGATCAGAAGGAGTTCTTTTTCTTTAAGTTTTTAGCCAAATTAATGGAAACATAGGAAAATAGTACACATTACAAAGGTCACATACATCCATGTATCCGATTGTCCATATATATGTTGTTCAAGAGCTTAGAGACATTTCTAGGATTTGTGCGGAGATGTCTATTTAAATTGGGTGAAATCGGTCAAGTGCCATGCCCACAATACAAAAAAAAAACCTCTCTAAAACGCAAAAATCTATGATTGTATATGTTTTTCATTAGGGCATCCATCTTTGAATGCAACTAAAACGTAATACTGGGTGCACGTACGTTAACCGATCGCACCTATTTTCACAAGTTCGTTCCGGACATAGAGGAGGAAGGGCTTTTGCAAATTTTATATTCATAATGTGAATGTGCTGGTTTCTAGAAAGTAGTTTTCAACTTTTGAATGTGTTTTGGTAAAAGACTTGCGAATTTTGGGCGTCGTAACACCAACCAAGTCAAGTCGATTGGGAAAGGTAAATTATGATGGGTACTCTAGATTTGGCCCTTTTTATTTGTTTTTAATACGCCATACACCTGCCACGCCCACTGTTGGTATGTAGATGTGAGGGGTGTTTAAGGTTTGGCCCCAGCCAAGTTTAGCTTTTTTTCTTCGTTTTCAGTACAATTCAAGGAATAAATTTAATAACACATATGACGCTGTATGTGGTAAATCAAGCGATTAAATAGATTTTTTTATTTACTTTGTAATTATACACACACACACACACACACACACACACACGCTCGAACACGTAGTATTATCCATACGTCGGTTTGAGTCTTTAAAGTATAGCGAAGGTTATGGCGCCCTATTTTGTTGTTTAATTCTATTTCTCCCTTTTCCTCCCTTCATGCTCTTCCTTTTATGCTTATGCCACATAAAATAAACCTGCTGAGCCGTGGATAACACCACAGTGCACTAATGAAAAGCATTTAACATGAAACTATTTTGTAACCATTCCAAGTATGCATTATGCACACAGGCACACGCACAGGCACATGTACCTACTGCAATGTATGTGCATAAGCTAAATAAGGAAATTTATATCCATTTAACATACCAACTACATGGTATAGAAAGTAGGATAGGTAAACGTTACATGCGCACATATGTTAAAGAAGAAAAAATCTTGAGTTGGCTTGAGCCAACTCTTCAGTGCCCTCCCTTCAAATAATAGGCGTGGCTGGTACATGATAATGCCCTTAAACAGTTTATCTTATTAGGTATCAGTTTGCAAGTCGAATTTCACGCTGAGTATGGTTTTTTGTAAATTGTGCGCGTGTCTATTTTCCGATTATGCCCATTTTTTGCGCATCGATGGATGGACGAAATATATACACATGTGTATTAAATCTCAACTTTATAGCTTAATTTTTGTGGAAGATATATATATATCTGTGTCGATTGTGGGCGTGGCTTTTGACCGATTTGCCCATTTAAAACAGCGATTTGCGTGAAAAAACTGATAGTGTTTGTTCAAAATTTTAACTCAATATCCCAAAATTTATGATCGTGAGAATGGCAACAAGAGACAGACACACGGACACACGGACATACATGACTAAAGCGACTCACTTTTTGGTACCGATCAAGAATATGCATACATGCTTTGTAGAGTGCCCGACGCTTCCTTCTGGATGTTGCAAATGGAATGACAATCTCAGTATCTTTAGTAATCTAATGTGGAGGGTATAAAGACACCTTAGGGAGTGTAGAGTGTGTAAAATGTATGTTCTTATGTGTACCGTTATGTGAAACTAATTTCTCGTGCAGTTTCTTGTTTTTCGTTTTTGTTTTTGTTTCATAAGGTTTTATTTTACAATCTGTGCATTTATGCATTGGCAGGTGTGACCTGCCTTAGGTTTTTTGTTTTCTATGTAATTTATTATTATTGTTATATTGCCTTCATTGTGTTTGCGCAGGGTATGCCATGCAGTGAAACAGACCTTGACTGCGCTGGGTACTGCCAGTAAAAAGTAATTTAATATTTTACTTTAGATAATTTCTATATTTTTAGACTTTTCTGTTCATACGGAGGATTTGTGTTTTTTTTTTTTTTTTGCAAAGGATACCGTTAAGAATTTGTTGTTTAAATTGTCTATGTGTAGGATTTAATCGATAAAATATTTAATTGAATGCTTTGGCTCGAAACATTTTCCTCTTTTTAAATATGCGGTAAAAAAATGAAATAAAAATCTTTTCTGTAATTGAATGCCGAACAAACAAGTCATGATTCCATTATATGTTTGCTGTAGTTGTATGTTGAATGAACTTGATATTAGTTGCCATTGCATGGTGTTCAGTAGACAATAGTGTTTTGGTACCCACCACCATAATGGAATGGGGATAATATCAGAAACGGACGAACCCCACCGTCAAAAGTTGCTCAGCATTAATTGAGTCGATTTATCCCTATCAGTCCCTGTGTGCCTGTGTGAACTTTTAGTTTTTGCTGCAGCACTTTCATGGCCGTAATCATGGAGTTGAAGTTCAAGTTTGTTTATAGTTTGGTATTGCAAATTAGCTATTGGTTGTTGTCTCTCCCAGAGATGCCTATTTCAGATATCGAGCTGAAATTTGTCAAAACTATAGTTCAAGTTCGGTCCATGGCTTGGCCACTTGACCACTTTACAAACTTTAACGGCTACATATTTCGTAAGGTAAATGTGTTTTTGTTATACCCTTCACCTTAATGATGAGGGTATACTAAGTTTGTTCTTCCGTTTGAAACACCCCAGAAGGAGGCGTCAGAGACCATACAAAGTATATATATTCTTAATCAGTGGATGTGGAGGCTATTTAAGATTTGGCCCAAGCCAACTTTAGTTTTCTTACTTGTTTTTTTATAAGTTTACTCTATGAACGATTTAGTTATTGAGGTAAAGGCTACGGATTGTGAAAAAATCACACGTCTTACCGATATGTAATTATGTATGCTAAGGATCAAAACTTTTCATAGGGTTACAAGGTTTGTTCTTGCAGTGTGTGAAACTGCGGGACTGGAGCTTGCATTGCAAATTAAATTCTATCTTTGAGGAGTGAAACTGCATAGCGTATGCGCTTAATTGGAGTTTTCTTCTAATTGCGCATCATTTTACAAAAAAACCAAAAAACAAGCCCGTTCGTGATTGGATCGACTCGGTTTTTTATGTTGATCAAGAGTGTATAGGGTCTCCCAACTTACGTGGAAGGTATAAAAAATCTAAATTTAAAATATTTTTATTCGTCACTGTAAACCGAATAGTTTGATAAAACACTTGAATAAATACTAAAACTAGAGATAAACGGTTTGATAATGTTACATGATAAGTGGGCAGTGAAAGTATTGTAAAAGGGAATAAAACGTAAAATGTAAAATTATACTTGGCAGTGCATGTTTGCTGTACAGATAAAACGAAGTGTAGACAGAAAAAAACACTTTTGTTTGCATTATTGATATATTTTTACAATATATTTGTATTGATGAGCCATGAACTGAAACTGAATTTCAATTGAACTAATAATTGAACTTCGGGAAGGGGACAGAGTGGGAGAGAGACAGAGAGAGGGGCAGCATTCATTACGTGTACGTACTGCGTCAATGAATGCAGAAAATAATAGAAACAAAGAATAGACCTACAGTCGACATTACATATAATAATAAAAATAAGGATACAACAAAAACAACAACAAAAATGAAAACATACAATACATATTGAAATAGCTATCGATCAATAAACGCAATTAATATTGATACAAATGTTCAAACAAACAAAAGAGAACAGAACAGAACAGAACAGAACAGAACAGCTTTCCTAATGGACGGATACTATGGTACAATATTACAATTTATGAAGACGACACAGTTACATACGTACTGTACATATATCATTTGCTGGAAAATAATATATTGATACATGGATAGTTTAGTTTTTGTTGTTGGTACACAAGCGAGTGCGTGTGAAGGCAAACTCAACGCTTTAATGACTGTCAGGGGGGGTTATTTTTATTATTTCTATTTTTTCCTTTTGCATGATTAAACTTTTTCTTATCATATTAAAATTATAATAAAAATATAGGAAAAAAGCCCGGATGACAATGACTGGTGCGCTCTCAACATGTTAAGGCAGTAAATTGTTTATGGTCTGTTGTGCCGTGATGATGGTAGTAGCACCACTATACTCTTCCATTTATGTACTTTGTAGCCCCCTTCCGTTCTTTTTGAACTAATGCATTAATGAATACCAGATCCAATCGCATTGGTTTGCGTGTGTGGTAAAATACTCTTATATAGCTAAGGTTGCGTTTCGTTTTCTCGTTATGATCCCCATAAAAGATATACAAAAACAATGGCCCCCACATATGTAACGAACCACAACCATAACCATACAACTAACAAACAACAAACGAACAATCAAACAAACAACTCCCGCTTTGTTTGAAGTCATTTTTAAGTTGTTGTTGTTGTTGTTGTTGTTGTTGTTGAAGTTGTTTTATTTTCCTCTTATTTCTGTCAGCATATGGTGCTTGAGTTTCCATTTATGTTTTTGTTTTTTCGCTATTTGCTGCTGTTGCTGGTGGTTACCAGACCCACATTAGGATCTCGACCATAAAATCTTTTTATTGTTGTTTGAACTACATATTGCCACAGCTAGCTAGCAAGCTGGGGGGCTGTCTCAATGCTAATGCTATTCGTTTTCTGCACCTTCACTAACTTAACTCCGCTAAACTGAAGTCAGAGGTGGTGGTGGTGGAGATGGTTGTTGTGTCTTTCTTTGCGGCAAATTCCTCTTTTATATGACAATGTTGTTGTTACAGTTGTTGCTGTTGTAAATGGCATTCGAATATTGGATATTGTTCGCATTTTTTCCTCCAACTCTCCCATCATTTCTGCACATGTGGTAGCGAAAAATTCTTTCTGTTGTATTGAATTTGTTAAGTAAGAAAAAATTCTAACCATTTGGGAATGTAGAGCATATTACGTACAAGACATATCGGATCTTGATTAAACGAGTGAAACATTTGTTTTTTTTTTTTCTTGTGGAGTTTCAAACAAATTTTCTGGTGTTATTGGATAAATTGTAATGTGGGAAATAAATATTTGTGCGTTTGTATGTTTTTTAACTCTTATGCAAAGTAATGAAATAAAAAATTCAGTTAAGTATACGCTACACCACAAAGAGGGTATGATGCCCACATTTTATTAAACCTAACGGTTTAAAGTCCACATTTGCATCGTTTTAATCATGGCTGTTTGTCCGTCCTTGTAGTTAACCTAGTAAATCGCAATTTTTGAAATTTTTTTAAGAAACTTGTCTTTTGGGTCTTTAGGCGGTCACTTCTAAAACTGGATCTTCCTGTCTGTCCACACGTACGACTCTTAACCAAGTAATATTTTATATCAAAAAAGTGTTCAAAAGTGTCAAACTTTCTTTTCGATAAATTTTTTAATAAAATTTGGTGAAAAGTGGACTAAGTGGTTTATGGTTGGACAAAACCAACGTCTTTACTTGCACTTGTTTTTTCTTTAAATAATTTTCATTTTAATAGCAAATTAATGTTTGTTTGTTTGTTTGCTTGTTTGTAAAGAGTTGTGATTAGGATTGACAATTTGAGAGTAAATTAAATCCAATTAAATATGTCAAAAAGCATGAGAATTTTACAAATTAAATCCAATTTGTGTTCTCCGTTGCACAGTTGAGGTCACTTTGTTCTTCTTATTGGTTAGCAGCAAAAAGTCGTTTAAATGCTTCTAAACCGAAAAGTTTTAGTCCGCATTAATACGCGACTAATTGTCAGGTTATTGCCTCCAATTTAGTGGATGCTTGTAATAAATTTAGGAATATAAATAGAATTTAGGAAATATACCAGCCACCGAGACAGAATTTTCTTTATTCCTTTAACATAAAATATCAAGACGGAGAAGTCACATACTTGTACATAGCTACAGTTTGTTTTTGTCCTTGTGTCCATCAATGGAAAACTTGAAAAACCCACTTATAAAAGGGAGTGATCCCTAAATATCACTAACGGTCGTATCTGTTTCTAAATTATTTTTTTCATGTTAAATTGTAATAGAATTACTATTTTATCTATGAATACATCCATCAATTAAAAAACCTTGGCTTGGTCCTATATCTACCTTTATCCGTGCCTCCCAGTAATTAAGAACATCAGACTTAAGCTATATATTATCAATATCTCAAATTTATTCAATATCAATTCAAATCTTGATATTAGTTTCGTACGTAAAACCCAACAAAAATTTCTGCAAAAAAAAAACATAAAAGTTTTAATATTATCTCAACAATGTGTTTATACATGTACTTTAACTCAATGGTTCAATTCATTGAATATCATCATAATATTTCTTTCGTCTTTACAAAGAGAAATATTCACAATGCATAAGTATATATTTGAAAAGCACATTTATTTACTTACTTACATGAATTTTCTTTCCACAGTATTATATAGAACAAAATGTGAAATGTGCACAAGAGCCTCCGTGGCGCAATCGGCTAGCGCGTTCGGCTGTTAACCGAAAGGTTGGTGGTTCGAGCCCACCCGGGGGCGCTTCGACTTTTGTTTTTTTACTTTTTTTTTATACTTTTTTTCTCCAAATACTTGAACGAAATACTTGAATCAACGATAATGAAATATTTTTGAATTTTGTAAGTAATATCCGTACGCGGCCTATTATTATGACACATTGATAGTATATATCGTAGTATACGAGTATAACCCAATAACACAATTTTGCCTCCGTCAATAAAACACTGACTGAGTACAGAAACATTCAGCTGAAGTTGTATGTATGTGGAAAGCGTAATGTTGTCCAGCTGATGCCAAAACTATGTAGTAGATATGAATAGCCCTATTATTATAGTATATAGGGACTAGTTCTGTTGTTTAGTAAAAAACAATAAATTATTATCGTTTTTATTGGTTTTACCAAGAGTCGTAAAATAATATCAAAGCCTTGGCTCTGCTAAAGACAATATTGCAATATTGAGAATTACATTCAGACAACAATTAAATTTAGAAACTAAAGCGAAAACAACGAAGAAGAAGCAAATTAAAGTTTTCGGTTTTTTCTGCACCATACTGAAATATTGTAACACCGCAGTTATCGTTGACTAATTACTCTAAAGGGCAACACGGATCAGATCAGTAATTTTAAAATTATCTATTTTAAATTGTAGGCGTGGTTTGATACAACTTCACACACTAATAAAAACTCTACGGTTATATCAACAATAACATGTAGAAGAGCTTGGGCTATATATAGCCTCCGCTCTAGGCGTGGCAACTGATTATCGACTTTATATATATATATGTTTCGTTATAAGACAATCGTTGAATTCTAAGTAAAGTTTTTGCAAAATGTGGTCGTTCAGAATCACTCTCACTGTGTCCTCATGTCCGTCTGTCAGTTGTAAATTTGTACGCCAGGTCGCATTTTTTTAAATATTACGATGAAAAAGAACTCCTTTGGAATCCATTTAAGGTCCTATGTAGAAGGTATGGCGAATATTCGCAATTCTTAATATGACAAAATTAGTTGAAGAATAGTTAACTGACCTAATAATTGGATGTGGGAAATTTCTATCTGATAAGACACAAGTTTTTAATTTTGGGGCGTGGTTGTTGAGCAATTTCGTATACTTTAAATAGTAACCCTTCGTTTTTCCCGAACAATGTCTGTACCGAACTCATTAACTAACTTTTTCACTAATCGACTCCAATTTCGATGTTGATCATAGATTGTATATTTTGAGGGATCCATAAAGCATGCTTTTGGAATTTGGCAAACACATTTTATGTGGAGGGTATAGAAAGAAGAACAAATGAAGTCTGAATTATAATTTTCTGCACACATTAGCTTACTGCGTCAGCTTGAAGTGGCCCCACTAAGTGTTCTGGAACTCCCGTTTTTTCCAATTATAAAAAGTAAAAAAACTAAATGCAGTTTAGACCAAATCTTAAATACTTTTCCGATGTATACGCAAAGAGTTACAGAGAAACTTACACTCTATAATGCCTTCATCGTCCCCTCATCGCACTGAAGCATGGGTACTATCACAAAATGATGCGGCTCTTTTAGGCGTGTTTGGGAGTAAAATTCTTCGAAAGGTCTTTAGCCCCGTACACGTAGATGCCTTGCAAACACTTGGGGTGCAAAACTGAAGAACGCGCAGTCAAAGCCGATGCGCGTGGCGTTATTTTAAAGCCAAGAACTACATAGGTTGCAATCGGGCAGTAATGATGGTATTAAGAAAATTTTCCCAACCTCAGTTTTGTTAGTATACTCTCCGTCTTATGTGGAGGGTATAAAAATAAAAATTATAAGATAATGTTTTAATAAATTGATAGTTTCTTAATATTAGAAATAATGGTTTTTATTGAGATATTAAAAAATAATTCCTGGAAAGAAAATCTTACTTTTGATTATCAAAACTAACAAGAGGGAATGATGTATATTTTATTATTTTTAAACAACGAATTAAAACATTTCAGCTGCAGCTCGTATTGCCTCTTTTGGTCAAATAGTAAGAAAAGCAGTTGGAACAATTTTAATATTGGAGTGTTTAGCTGTAGGAAATCTCACACCTCGTGAACGGTGGCTGAGTAGACCAATGACATTCAGTCCTTTTTATGAAGTAACAGTAGACGGAAATTTAAGGATTCACCGTAAGTGCAATCGTCACCATCCATTCTCCTTTGCCTTTGTAAAGTTTATAATAATTATATATATATATTACGCCTAATAGTCTCCGTTGTTTTGTAAAAAATTTAAAAATTTTCGTAACATCTTTTCCCACGGACATACAGACATATTTGGTTAGAAGGACTTTGCATTCGTTATTGGTGAATAACAGAGATGTACACGTTTTGGTAGATCTTTGAATACTTGTTGCAAACATTTTGTTAAAGTGAATAAAATTTGCAACCTCGGGGTGGTGTACGTGAAAATCGTTCTAATTGCTTTGAATCCAACAAATATCGTTCCATAAAAGAAATAATAATAACAACATCACATATATGCTAACTTTTTATTTGAATTTTTTATTACCTCATATGCTTGGCAACGATGTAATATTTATACTGAATGAACTCAAATCTACACGAAGTTTTCTTTTAAAGCCTTAACTTGAACATAACGAATGAGCGACATTTGCTTGAGATAAGAATTAAGTCAAATCCAATATAATTTATAGACATATTGTTAAAAGTGTTTATGTGGAATTGGGTGCATGCACACGAGCACACACACATATGCTTAAATATTTAATTACAATAAAGGAATTATGGCATAAATTATTGGCGCTGCGGCATGTGTTACATTTTATGTGACTTATGTACGCATGCATATACGCGCACACACACACACATATAAAAATTGTTTCATAATAAAATTATTTATAGCTTATAATTGTAATTGAAATGATAACTGAAGGCCAATGATGGAATAAATGGGGAAGTACGGAAACACCCAACAAAAAACGTTTTCTTTTATTTGTTTTTTCCTCGAAATATTTTGACATGTGTGGGCGATAAAATTTATTTATACGGATAATTGCGTGCAATAATAATTTACTTAAACACACTTACGTATATACAATATATAAATATGTATGTATGTATGGGTGCGTGCATGTGCAAAGTTAGTGATTTTAGATAATCACAAATGAATGTGAATACGTTTGAGCTCGTGCATGTTCAAACACACATGCAGACAATGAGGTACGACTGAGTAAGTGACCTACTCTTGTTAGAAGACTATAAACAAAACATATCGGTCCGCAGTTACGGACACACATGCTCACAAAAGTAGGTATTTGTTTATATGGCTGGAGGAACAACAGTAACAACAATAATAATCTGCCAAATAGATCACAAAACAGAATATGTTCTTTATGGCATAAATGCCATCGTATATAGGTTTGTATATGTATTGTAATTGTGCTCGTATGATAAGAGTGTGGCCCCAACCATTTAAAGTGTTTGTAGACAAAAGCCATAAAATGTTTATTTTTGTAGAAACATGAGCAAGATTAAAACATAGAGACTAGATTTAGTTAGAAGAGAAGCAACAACAGCAACAACAACTACAGCCTTAGATACATATATAGGAAACAAGTAGACATAGTCAGAGACAAACAAATGGCCAGACAGGCATGCATGCTTATTGTATAAGCATCGAAAATAGTTAACAAACATAGATACGTATGTGTATGTGTGCATGATGTGGCCAAAAGTGTGCGGTGATAGTAAAACGTTGTATACGATTATCACGTTAGTGTTGTTTTATGTCTGTCGTTATTTCATTCTCCATAAAAATCTCATCCAGCAACACAGGCATACGCACACGCACACGTATTCGGTAATAGTGAGTTTATGTGTTTCAAGTTTGTTCGCTAGTTTATCTCCTCACACATTAAAACTAGATTGGTGTGGCCGTGTGTTGGTATTATTATAAAGGTATGATTTTGAGTTAGAGTTCTACTTTATTACAACTCCATCCATTGTGCACATACTTGCCCGTACACGTATGTGAATGTAGGGAAAAAATACTTCTTTTTGCCGCATTCTTCTTTCTTTATGCAATTTGTGCCTTTCTGTTCTTCCTTCACCGGGTCTCTGTTCTCATTGTTCTCTTTATAGTATTTATTTTATTTTTACGATTCTTTCAACACATATTGTATTTATTTATAAAGATACCAAAGTAAATTACCTGTATTATCAGCCAAAGTGCAATTATAGCCGTAAACATATCTGCACTACATATAACATAAAATAACTTTTTAGTGGAACAAATATTTACATGATGTTTAAATAAATAAACTTTTTTACCCAATCAATCAGCAGAGAATACTGAGTCGATCTGGTCGTGTCTGTCTGTCTACCTGTGAAAATCATTCCCTTTGTCGCAAAAATTGAGACTGATTCCTTTCCACGGGTTGCTATTGAAATTGGCTTTTCAGTATTAAGCGGAGTAGATTTAATAGATTAACACATGCACTCCTTGGAGGACTTTGGTGTATCAGAGGCGGGCAATAAAGATCTGTTCAATCATTTTAAACTTTTTTAAATAAATAATTATAATCTAAAAAGAAAGATATATTATTCGCACCCACTTATTAACTTTTATATAATAAGCGGGTGCGCACAGTGTTATGGCCTAAGAGACTTAAGTTAGGCTTGCGTTTTGTTGATTTATCTGTACATCCCTCTGTCTGCCTTATTACAATAAAATTAGGCATTAATACACCTCTTACACTTGCTACAATGGGAATTTTTCAGAACCCAACCAACGTTTAATTTTTATAATAAGTCTTAATACTTAATCGTTTTTGTATCAGCCAAGTTTGCTTCTACTTTTGAATCACCCACACACCCAATATCTAGACATAGTCTAGATCCACTCAGTTTTTGATTCTGATCAAGAATATATATACTTTGTAGGGTTTCTGGCGCCTTCTTTTAGATGTTGCAAATGGAATGACAAATTTAGTATACCTCCATCTTATGTGGAAGATTCTCGTTTGAGGCATTATATGATGTATATAAATACATAATATTTAGAATGCTCTGTAAAAATGTGATAAATTATGTTGATTAGTTAGGAATTCGGAATAAAGTGCAACGCTTATGAACTTTATAGTTCAAAGGCTTATCGGAATAGTTTCTGGACTTAAAAAAAATATGCACACATACGGATGGACACATTTGGAATGGCCACTTTATTGCCGCCACTGTTTACCTTTTTCATTTGGCGCTATTTATTGTTGTATGGGCTTAGAGGTCAGGTCCCTAACTGGGCGTCTTTCATCGTTATCATTATTGCCCAAACCCTTCAACCCAGATCACGCACCAAATTACTGACACCAGAGACCTCTAACGTTTGCCACGCTAGTTTAGAGGGCTCTGGGGGTTCTCAACGCAATGGTTTTTAGTTCAGGTGACGAACAATAAAAAAACAGAATATTTGCATTTTGAATAATTATTTAAAATACGAAGTCGTTCTATACATGTCCGTCTGCCGGTGTGCGTCTGCTCTATGCTGTATGAGATATCGGAGTGAAGTGGAACAAGTCAAAAGTGCAGCAAAAACTGAAAAGGGTGCATTTTTTGAGGAACATAAGGTATATAGATACTTCTCGAGATGCTTTGGAGCATCGATGATGATTGGCCCTCAGCCAAATACAATGTATTTGTACTTGTTAGTCTTATTTTATTTCATTCCAAATGCTTAACCACATAAGGGCTACAGACATATAAGTTATACGGATATTAAAAAGAGTTCGAAAGTTGAAAAGTCTTCAACAACCAAACTAATTACTTCACTGTAGCTATCAATTATATTGAATGTTAGTAAGTGTAGCCCTGTAAGAAATAAAAGCTTTCCTACAGTAAACCTTAATCTAATTAAACTTAAAATAGTAATTTATAGCTGGCGGTTGTGGCGGACCATGTAGTCATCTGCTTACAACAAGGAAAGAAAAAAGATCATGTTATACCATAAAAAGGGAAACCTAGTGATTTGCTGAAAATGTTGATCTGGCAAACAGATATAAACGAGCAGATAACAAAACCATTCAAACACACACACACATACGCGCGCGTACATCTATAAATTGTTGTAGTTAATAAATGCATAAATGAATGACGGAATTGTGGTAATAAACGAAGAAAATAACGAAGAAAGAAATATAGAAGAGGAACTACTTGGAACATAAAAACGTGAAATTACAATAAAAATGGAAAAATGGATTTCTGCTCTTTTTTTTTTGTACACTAAGCAAAACAATAATTATTTTAAACTTTTAACCGCAAAAAGTAAAAAAAGTTGAACTCAGCAGTAATAACAACAACAATAGGAAAGAGTTTTGAAGCAAAATGTATGCATAGATACGCACATATACATACGTACACACGGACATACCCACGTAACATAATAAATATTGTTAAGCAACAAGAAAGATGGACCAAAACAACAATAACAAGAACATATAAGAACAGCAATAAAAATTTATGAGAATAACACTTTACCAAAAGCAACAGCAGCAGCAACAGCGACAGCAACAACTAAGCAAAGGGTCGTGCTGGGTCATCAAGATTATAACCACAAAATTATATTGTTAATGCTGTTGTTCTTGCATACAATTTTGTCTTATAACGTTATTGTTATTGTTGTTGTAGTTGTGTTTGCTGATGATGATGATGATGTTGGTGTTGGTAGTCAGTAAAGATGCAGTATCGTCTACTCTTATCAGCTTTAAGGCGACCACTCAAATATTTTGTTGTTATTACAAACATATTGTGTTGCCCAGCCACACAAATGAGAGAGTGAACAAAAAAAAAAAAAACAACTAAATTTCCTCAATTAAATTTTTGCCTCATGGGTATTAAGAAGGAAATGAACCAACATGGTTGAATGGTAATGTACCAAGGCTGAGTGGCTGAGTGGCTGCCTGGTTGTTGGCTAATCAATAATTTAAAGTAGAGAGCCATTGCTGGCTGGAAATAACAAAAAAAAAATTGGGATAGGAAGGTAGAAGAGTGAGTCCAAAGCAAAAGAATGTTGCTGGAATGCTCTTCAATTAAGAATTAATTAAATTTTCATCATCCCCCCCTTTGCCTCTCACCCTAACAAAAATTCAACTTCAAAGAAAGTTAAAAGTATTATTAGGCAGCAAATATAATTAATATTCAAGTTTATGCTGGAATTTTGGACGAAAATTTCTCAAAAAAATGCCTAAACGCCTATTTGTACTTTTAGTATTAAGAGAATAATTATATGTTCGAGCACAAGCATGGGTCATGAACAATTTAGTTGAATATATAAATAGTTGTTCAAAGATTACTTCTGAATATTATAAAAAAAAAATTTAATAATTTAATGAATATGTTCGATTTTATATGGATGTGTGGCTTTCCTTTTCATTGTACAATTATAAGAACAAAACACAACTCTCCCCTTTCCCAACTCTTCATGCTTTTATTCACTCCGAAACACTTGACATTTTTCACAACCTAATGACAGCTATTCAAACGTAAATGATCTGCTAAATAAGTGCAGTTGCGTGTGCGTTCACATTAATGGTAGAACAAAATATATATGTGACAAAGTCACCCATACAATAGACGTTTTGTATACTGCAGAGGAACTGGAGAAGTAGAGCAACTTATGTTTAGTAATAAGTATAAACCAAGAAAAGTCTCACGTTTTTATTCATCAGTTAAATGTAATGTTAGGGAAAGTGAAGGGGAAGTGCTTTAGCTAAACTAACGCATATCAACGCATATCATGGTACCGGTTAACAATAGACTCAGTTAAGTGAAGGAATGTATTGAAGAAAACAAAAATAAAAGCAATCCAGACTGTGCAACAAAATGTAGTGAAAATGTATTATAAGTGTCGTGTACTCTTGTTCCGTCACTGCAATCTGTATATTTGCCTCACAGACTAACGCACTGAATGACTGGTTGACTGGCTGGTCTCTGCTTACAATGCAATGTAATCAACAATGATATTTTTATTACCAGTGAGCAATTGTTAGCGTTTATGTGTGATGTGTAAGTATGAGTAAATGAGTGGGTATTGTTAAATCGGATATGATTACTAAAAGTTCAATATGATGCATGCGTGCGTACGTATGTATTGCTCGAGTTTGATTTGTGCTGTTATTTAATAACAAGTAAGAAAACTAACATAAATTTGGCTTAGGCCAACTCTTAAATACCGTTCACACCTATAGTGGTGGACGCGGCGGATATATAACTTCGCCCTCTAGTAGTGTATGTATCACGTATCATCTTGCAAGGCGGCTTTTACTTGGAGTACTTTTTTTTTTTTAAATTGTGGGCGTATTTATTATCCGTCCATGACATCGATGAATATGTAGGATAATTATGATTATGGATACTAGTTCATTGGTAATCTTGTATGGCAGATATAGAGATTTTTGTCAATTGTGGGCGTGGTTCTTGGCCAATTTTTCTCACTTTAAACAGAGATTTGCGTGCAAAAAAGTGAAAGTGTCTGTACAAAATTTCAGCTCAATATCTTAAAATTCACGACCGTGAGAATGCCAAACAACAGACGGACACACAGCATACGTGACTAGATGATCAAGAATATAGATACTTTTTAGGATCTCTGAAGCTTCCTTCTAAGTGGAGTGACAAGCTTAGTATACCCCACATATTATGTGTAGGGTATAAAAACAAATCATCATTAACTTAAGTATGCGCTGTATCAATATGATCGGCTGAGGCTGGCGCTGGGGATCATTTTATTTTTGTCCCATAAAGAAGTTGCAAACTTGAATTTTATCAATCAATATTAATTTTCTTTTCATTTAATTCAGTGGGCTTTCATTTGATATGCTTTTTAATATTTTTTTTGCAGTTCACCATATATACAGATACTAATGTTTGCATGAGTCATTCAACCGCAAAACCTTGTATGGAGAGACCGAATACAAAATGTGACTAATGCGACCTCAAATATATAATGAGTCTAATGGAGGATTTTTAATAAGATTTGAATGACACAATCCCAACAATTTTTTAGTTTTCTTACTTAACAACAATAACAACATTGGTAATTGCAACAACATTAACAACAAGCCAAGAAAATTATAATTTCAAAGCCTAAACAAATGTTTAACAACAACTAGTAAGAAAACTAAATTTGGCTTAGACCAAATATTAAATACTCTTTGCATCTATAATAGTGGGTGTGGCAGGTATTACGTATCAGCATGCAAGTCTACTTTTACGTTGACTGTGGTTTTATGTAAATTGTAGGTGTATCTGTTGTACGACCATGTCCATTTTTGGCATGTCGAAGGATGGGCTAACCATAAATATGGGCACCAAATGTGAATTTCATAGGTTGTTTTTGTCTATTTACATGTACATATAATTCACCATCATCATGGTTGACCGATTGCAAGCTATGTAGGTCTTTGGCCTGTAGCAGAAGAGAACGCCACGCGCTTCGATCGTTTCGATCTATTTATATAATTATCCCATCCATAAATCCATAAATGTGAAAAAAATGGACGTGAAATGACAGGCACGCCCACAATCGACAAAAATCTATATATACATTACAAAAATTAGCCTATGAACGTGAATATATTTATATGCGTACCAGCATATACATAATTATCCTATCCGTCGATGTGCCATGGTAGGATAACACGCCCACACTTTAGAAAAAATTATAGTCAGCGTCAAAAGCTCATACGTAATACATACACTATTAGAGGGCGTAATCAAGCATCTGCCACGCCCACCGTATCTATGCAGTCCCTTGTCCTTTGGCTTAAGACAAATTTAGTTTTCTTGCTTCTTTGTTCTTAGGACTTTGGCATGATATATGTAAACGTGAAATTGTTTAAGTTTTGCTGTAATATCTGGAATTCTTTTGAAGTTTATTAAAACAAACAATACTTTGGGGTTCTTTTTGTTTTAATGATTTCTTACTTAAGGTTTTTTTCTACCCTTTGCAGTAATAACCCAACTATTCGGATATGATTTCTTGCGATTTTGTGTTAAGCCCATAAAGTTGAAGTATTATCTACATGACAGAGTTTCAACTTTTTAGTTGACATCTAATTCCTGAATGTTTGTGTGTGACATGCAAATAATTTTAGAATGTTGTCTTGAATGTGAGCGTTGTTATCGTTATTGTTCCTTTTACTCTGCACTGGTTTTCCTTTCATATTAGGATTTATCGTTAATGCGTCACTGGGTCTATAGAGGATTGAATTTCATTTAAATCGAGAAAAAAAGCAAAATATGTTATCTGCCAGTTGCCAGTTCTCTATAGTGTAGTAAGTAATTTAATGCTTTTGGTATGGAGGAGCGTGTGTAATAGTCATTATTTTGATTCGAGTTTTTTCATCCAAACAAGTTTCTATAATAACGAAATGAAACCAAACGACAGCAGTAACACCACCACCACCACCAACACGAGGAGTATATGAGAAGGAGTTATGTTGCTGTGGTGCTTATTATAATTATCTGAAAAGGATTCCTTCAATCTGATATGTAATTAATTGTTAATTTGTAATATCGATGATGAAAAAATAATTCAATGCCGGTTACACATGAGTGGCTGTCCGACGTGTAGAATTTCTTATTTATTTCAATTGGTCTCCCTTTTGACGTATTCAAGCAGAACAATTATGCAGATATCGAAGCAACGCAAGAAAAAGGAAACTTAACACTTTCAAGACTCCCCACGACCAAGGGCTCCAGCTTCTCAAATTTTTCACAAAGTTACGAATTAGTTGGTTTTTGTTATTTGCTTGCTTGATTTTAAGATTTTAAGTAATCGTCTTAAAACCCCTCTCCAATCAAAGTTTATTTAAAGGAATTTACTTTCAAAACTCATTAGGGTTTTTATGTACTACAGCGTTTGTAGAACAGGATACGAAAGCATTGGAGTTTTTCAGAATATTTAATTTAAGTTCGATTTTTGTGAGAATATTCAAAGCAAATTGCATTTATTCCCAACATTTAAACACTACATCTGGTATGAAATTTGGCTTAGGCGAAACTTTTAATACCCTACACATTTATATACCAACCGTTATATTTTACATCAAAGGTTAACAATTGTTGACCATTGCAGGCGTGGCTGTTGACCGATTTTGCTTATTCTAAATAGCAAGCTATGGACATAAATTGTGAATGTTTGTTCTAAACTTCTGTTATTATGGACGTGAGATACACGATGCAATTCCATGATGCAAATGGAATAATAAATTCAGTTTATTCCACATATTATGTGAAGGATATGAAACAGCCAAAGAAAGAGACAGAGCTATATATGTATGAGTAGAAAACAATAAGTTTTAATATTCACGAACAAAGAATTGCTTTCAATGAATAAAAATTATGTTCTTGTTGTTGTTAGTATTGTTGTTGTTTTGTAAAAATGTGCTCTTGCCAGACACGACTTGAATTGATGCCACTCGAACTCATTTAATATGGAATGTAAGTTATGTATTTGGCACAACCAACCATAGCAATAAACAAACATTAGAGAAAACTGGATATACGTACGTACGTACGTTCGCATGGACGGATGGACGGACGGACGGACGGACGGACGGACGTACATAATGCAGTAATGGTACCCCACCAATCGTATAAAATACAATGACACGTCTACATAAAACACATTGTTATCGCAAATGGAAAAAAAATGTTCAGGACAGTATCGCATAAGTAGTGACGAAGGAGGGAAGCAGCCGAATATTGTGAAATAATATATTTGAAATAAAGGAGGAGGAGAAACAGGAAACTGAAAATTGCACATAAAAACACGTAATATTACTGAAACACACACACAGTGTGTGTGCGTGTGCATGAGGAGTGCGTGTGCATGAGGAGTGCATGCACACACACACTCCCCTCTCAACATTATATTAAGAACTTCGTGAATACAGGGTTAAAACAAAAACTTAATAAAAGAATTTAATTATTTTTTAGACGGTTAGGCAACTATTAAAATCTACAAAAACCAAAAAGCGTAAAAAATGCGGGGTGTGGTTGGAAAAAGTAATGAAAACAGAGACAGGAGGTACAAGGAACAATTATATGTTAAACATTAAACGAAAATATACTGAAACGAGAGCCCAACTTTACCATTCAATCTCTTATCAGCGCGAGACTCCTTCTATAACATATTGTTTGTATCTAATCATTTGCAACAAACTCCAATTTTTATTTTGACATCATATTATTATAATGTGATTGAATCTGTCACAAACACACTCAGCTACTCATCTACTGACATTTTTCAAAACTGCTCTGCAGAGGGGAGGAACAGTTCACCCTTATTTCATAAATTTGTATTTTTCCAATTTTTGTATTTTTTGGAACTCGTTTACAATTCAGCACTTGTTCCTGCTCTGCAAAGTGACACTTCACATATAATCATGATGCTTGGAATGCTGTGTGAAATCATATCATAGAATTTCGCAATTTAAAATTTGTCAAGAGTTGTATTTACCCTCACTTTAACTTCTAGTAACTTCAAAGTACTGACACAAGAATTTTATTATGAAATTTTCGAAATGCGTTCTTTTCAAAACACATGAAAAAAGTAAATAGAAAAAAGTTAGAATTTTGGAAAAACAAGGAAAATATTAACACAGCCGAACTTTTTAATAATATATCCTACTTTAGTAAAAATATCACTTAGCATAACTTCCTCTTTACAAAATGTGTAACAAAAGTTTTTAAAAAACATTTGGCAGCTAAAGTGGGGAGAAATGTTTTGTGGAGAGAAATTCTAAAAATACACTTTTATGCCCGAATTTTACTTATTACAATAAGATTTGGCAGGTGGACGTGACCAGATCGATTTGGATTTCGACTCTGATTAAGAATATATTTTGTGACATTCCTAACAAAGGGTACACATTAGACTCCACGTATGATTCATACTTGAACAACTATTGCGAATGATTACTTTCTAAAATATTGCGTTGCTAAATTAGTAATTTTATAAAAATTTAAAGCATTTATTTGTGGCAAATACTCTAGAAATGCTGTATGCTGGAATGCTTTTGGTTATTGTCTAAATCACTATATGAGCCATTTGTGTGCAATTTCGTAATAGATTCGATGCGAAAATTATGAGCATTTCGAAGTACGCTAGGAATCCCCAGTACGATTAAGTGAAAGACAAGTAACAATATTAACGTTGTTCGGGATTCCACCTTAAATTGAACATAAACATCTAAGCAAGGTTCTTAAATGGAATTAGATTTATTTTCAAAATTTTATTAATAAGAAGGGTTTTAACCTAAGGAATGTAATTCAAAGATAATGGCGGTGAAATACAATGCAGTACAATGCACAATATTGCGATGCATGCACAGAACTTTGTGTCGATTTCTGATTCAAAGAGTGCCCCCAACATGTAATGAAATTTTTATTCATCATTTGTATCATACACTACAACATTATTATCACACTTCACTGCTAGAGAAAAGTATATTTAATTTCATTGCAAAAGGTATATAATACCACTTCAATGGAATCGAAATTGCTCGAGTAACATTTCGCAAGAGTATAAGAATTCTTTATCAGCAACAATGTAGTCACTCATAAGCTTCAATAAAAACTTCAATGCCAAACATAGTTTTCCTACTCTTTACTTACTCAACTGCGACATTTCACCACAAAGAAATAGTTTAATAAAATAATATAAGAATAAATACTTTGGGCTTTCGTCAATTAGTCTCAATATCTGTCTGTGAGCAGTTGTCTCCAATGATGGTTTCATTTATTGCTTTGTACACTATTTGTTCTTGTATTTATTGGTTGGTTTGTTGTTGTACTTTGAATAACAAGCAATTAAACTGATTTACAATTGTGTTTTATTGAATTTACATGACGAAGGGCAATATTGAGTTTGAAGTGATGAACAAATACAATATTTATTACAAAATTTATCGGATCAAATTGACTGAGTCTGAATAATTACTTATCAAACATGTGTATATATTATGTGAAAAAGAAAATATGTATATCACTGACAGTAATATTTGGTAATTTTTGGTTTCAAAAAATTTTCTGTCTCTACTTGGTCAATAATTTTATATCAAAACTGCACGATTATTTTTAAATTGTTTGTTGAATGCTGGCTACTTAGACTCCACGCCTGCAATCAGCAAAAATCTATCTATTAAACACAACATTTCATTTTACATACAATGCACACTTGGTGCATTCATTGATTTATTAAATGTACAAAAAAAAAACAGTAATTGACGCGGAATCCCACTTGTAAGTTGCAACGTAATCAAATTTCTGCCACACTCATGAATTATAGATAGATGTGAGGCGATCTATGCCAAATTTAATTCTATTATTTGCTACTGTACCAACTGGCTGCCGTAATGTCTCTCATCGCTATGAATTAGTGAAATAACCTTAAATCCTCGCTTTAAGTTAAATATTTTTATTTATTTTTTCGTTTCGTTTTTCTATAAACTTTTCACATGAAAAAAAGCTCTCTCTATTAAAGTAATAAAAACCATTTGGGTACGCGACTTGCAGGACCAAAGTGTTTTTTTTTTTTTATTAACGTCAATAGAGAGTGCTCATTAAGAACTCAGTTCTTGTAATTCGACCATTTACAGTAGGTTTAAGTCGCCTTTTATATGTGCTTAATATCTAAATTATTGCGAATTCAAATCCAATTCCAAATGTTTTCAATGAGAATATTCGACAATTTTTTAGTGATTATAAACAATTTATTCCGAAACCATACAAACATATATATTCATAGAGTAAATATCCTCAGAAGAAATTGTCAGCCGCAAGGCATTTTAGTTTATTAGGCCTTCAGACACTTTTCCTAAGACAGTGCCCTACAGTGGCATTTCCTTCACGAAAACTAGTTTCTAAATCATGAGTTTTTCAGATTTCCCCTGAAGGACTTAGCCATCTTTGTAATATATCCAAGTTTCCCGTCATGATTCGCCCAATCAAAATGCCCTTTTGCGTAGAAAACGAATCCATAGCAGAAGTTTTTATATGACAAATTGGTGTCATAGAGTCTCTGACGCCTCCTCATGGGTGTTGCAAACAAAATGAAGAACTTAGTGACAAACTTAGTATACTTATGTGGAGAGTAAAAAAATACCAAGTCTTTAAAATTTTCTCTTGTTAAACCGACTTGTTGATAATTTCTTAACAAGTTTTTGCTTTTCAGCTGTATTTGTGTCCACTTCTAATGGAATGTCCTAGTAAACTCTTATGAAACCAAAGGGTATTTTTGCAGATCGATTAAAAGCAAAAGTTTAACACAGCTATTCTAAAAACACCAATTAATAACAGTACTTTTCGGTAGCTGAAAAAAATTTGCACAAATTTCACATATTTTTTAAGGATAACACGAAAAAATTGGTATAAATGTCATATTAAACCATTCGAAAGTAAAAAATTCATTTGGGAATTGTAATTCATGTCAAAGAAGTAAAAATACGTACACGTATCAGGGAATAGGAATTATTTTTAATTGGATATTAAGGGTTGATCTACTCTGCGCATACATAGTGTGTATGACCGCTTGAAAGGCGGACAAAACGTGCCGGAGCATTATTGTGCAAGAGAATAACCCAGAAATATAATATTAGAGAGAAGGGCTTTAATTGTGATTAGTACAAGTGTTGGTTCGAGATAGATTGAGCAAAAAAGGAGGATAAGAGAGACAAAAGGCAAAAAAGGGTACAAGGACTTCTATATAGATGGACAGACTGTCTGACGGCTGTACGGACAAGCTGTTATCATTTGGGTGAGCAAGTTTTTGTTGTTTTTATTAAATTTATTTCTATAAAGGACCAACATTTTAATGTCTACTGTAGCTGTACATAGCATTTCTGTTTGGTTTTGTGTGTGAGGGTATCTATAATGTTTTCTCCCCTCTTATGGTGCTGAGCGCAATTGTGTGAAATTATAATCTATTTATTTAGGCCTTTGTCAAGGGGACAGACAGACATCACGTTCATTCCCTCTGTTTAGTTTTAATATCCTATGAGACCTTATGCAAATATTTTCCATGTATTTCTGTATGTATTAAAAAACGTGCTGTGTTCAGGAATGTGTAAAAATGAGTTTATTTAATTGTAAGCAGAAGTTGCGACAATTATTAAAGATGCAGAATGACAAAAAATAAATTGTTATAAAGGATTAGTACCGAACAGAAAATAACAAAAACAACCATTTGGATGATTGAACGTAATAGCAAGAATACTTTAAAAATACATTCATAGAATGCGTGGTCTTTTGCGTCATGAATTTATTGTGATTGTGACATGTGCTCCTTACATCCATCTATTTTATATTTGCCGCCTTGTGTGTCATTAAAAACCTTATCCTTCGTTCCGTTCAACATAACAGAACGTACAAAGTAGACAGAGGGAAAGAAATGTCATTATTCTCGTTATTAACAATAGCAGTCATACCAAACAGGAAATCCTTTTATTGATATTTTCACTCCTTCAATAAAAACCGAATGTGTCATAGACACAAGGTCTCATTAAGTAAGTGGCAACAATAGCAAACTGCATATTATTATTAAGCTTATAGAAGTGAAAAATGTTTCTTTAATATTAAATACTCAATATGAGAGAAGTCCCAGAGTCACACGGCTTAACACCCGGATAACGATTGTGATAAAAAAGAACCTCATGATAAACAATTGCTAATGTTAAAAGCTCAGCAAATTCCACACCCGGCAAAAATCAAAATCTAAATTCACTTAAGCATGTCCGTCTGTCCACCTGTCCGTCTATGTAAATTTGTGCGTAAGCTACAGGTTCCATTTTTTTAAATATTTCGGAAAAATTTGGCTTAATAAGGGAACTCCATTGAAAATGGATCGAGTCGGACCATTTTTAGAACCCCTCCTCAGACAACGACATTTCACAAAGTAACTTTTATGGCAATGCGCTTACAGACACAACTAAACTAAACTGATTGTAGCATAATGTAAGAATCTCAGTGGCGTAGAATATTAAATAGTCGAGCTTAACCTATTTTTTAACATTTTCATTTGTTCTTAAGCGTAATGTTGTGGGTTGCCGGGTATATAATAATGCCGTACAATAAATTATTAATATTATCCACAATATACAATTAAATCGTCGAAAGAATAAGGGAAACTTAGAAGAGATAATAGATAATTGGCATTTCAAAATGTCTTACATAACAAGGCCGCATTTTCTATTTTAAGGGACAAAACGTGAAAAAGCCAAATTGGGTTTAGTGGTGCGGGTCCTCAATACATCTTTCAGCTAGTGGGCTATCAAGCTTTTTCCTCTTAGAACCGTAAAGTACCCAAATCGGTACCTGGGCATGGTATACAAATAATTGCGCCTTGTTTTAACGAACATTTCCTTTCGACCAAAGTTATTTTCTTGTAAATTGTGGGCTGTCTGTCATTCTGCGCCGCCCATTTTCAGCATATTAATGTGTGGAAAATTTCTACTTTGTGGCTTTCCTTTGTTCGAGTGGGAGATTTTGTGGGTGTGGCAGTCAAGCGATTTGAACGCTTTAAATAGGAAAGTGTTTGCATAAACGAAAAATGTGCGAAGACGCCTTTCAGCTCAATATCTCCATTTTTGCGGCCACAAGCGATTCAACGCAAACACACTCAGAACTCATTACGATTTATTCATATATTGAAAAAATCGTATACGAAAAAAGCATCAAAATAGTCCAATCTTACCGAGTGTATCAAATGACGCATTTTATGATTTCATTTTGTGTAGTTTCCTTTCACTATTATGTTGTATTAAAGACAATTTAATTAAATTTTCTAAGAAAAACGCATTATCTGTATGTGTTATTATCTGTAAGAAAGAGATCTTTCCATATTTATGCTCAAACATTACGGGTCAGTGATGTATTATAAATTGAATTGCATATTAAGAAATAAATCAATATGGAGATAAAATCTTTTTCTAAATAATCCTTGAAAAATTACTGTATGTACATACACGACACACAAACCTTTCCACATCAGGCACATGAGCACATGTGTTTGAACGGGCAAACAAATATTGTATGCAACATAGGGATGTATGTGCCTAGAAATATTATGTATCTCTCTTTAGAAATCATCTCATCTATTTCAAGTGAATGAACCGCATATGAAATGCAGAATTGTCAGCCAGTGTTTTGC
Source organism: Ornithomya fringillina (assembly GCA_963978525.1). Lineage (NCBI taxonomy): Eukaryota > Metazoa > Arthropoda > Insecta > Diptera > Hippoboscidae > Ornithomya > Ornithomya fringillina. The sequence goes on along the minus strand of OZ021691.1, from coordinate 17,232,602 downwards.
TTGTTTGCATACATTACAAAGTTGAAGAAGATGGGCTTTGCACGGCCTAAAGGAATACGATATTCACTTGAACATGAATGCACAATGGAGCTTATGCTGTACAGCGCTGTAGTTTGTTGAAACGAAAAAGGAAATTACAACAGTGAATTTTATATAGAATATCAAGCGAAGACGACACATGTACATGTGATAAATGTGTGGGCAGAAGATGTGGATGTAGATGTGTTTTTTGTAATAAGGGAACGCGACAATTTACGAAGAGGCAACAATTAAAACAAACAATATTTTTTTCTGAAACAAATGAAATGTCTAACATTTGTTTTAGAGGTAAAGAACAAAGAGTTTAATCTGCACCAAGGATTATATAGTGAATTATTCATGTAAAGACCCCGAACATATCGTAGAGTAGCAACGTTTTTCCCCGTCTCCACATAATTAGAGAGATATACTCCGTAATTCCCTTTTTCCTTCATAAGCTAAATATATTCTTGATCAACATCAAATTCAAAGTCGATCTAGCCGACTTAATTATACGTTTGGCGACATTTCAAATGTTGGGGTATCGAGATGAAATATCCTGAAGACATGCGCAGTCCATTTAAGTAGTTTTCTATTTAAAATGGGCTAATTACATAAGCATATACATATATAGCGCATATAATCAAGAAAAGGACATTCATTCAATATTGGCTGATGATACTATTGTGCAACTATTTCTTAACATTATATTTTAATCTACCATTCTTATAAAAATTTAAATGATTTTCCTCTGATTTTTTCAGGGGAACTTGGAACTTCCTAAATAATTCAGGATGTAAAGTGAAAACATTTATTATTCAGAAGAAGGTGGCAGAGAAACTACAACGTCTGTATTACATCAAAATATGTGTCCATCATATATATACATGTCATACATGACATGTCCGGGTGTCTGTCTCTATGCTACACTCTCAATGTCGTATATTTTGACAGATTAAGATCAAATTTTGTACAGAGACTTCAGTGGGTACTGAAAATGGTCCATTTTAATATACCAAAAAATTGACCCACCCAACTGTGGGTGTGGTGGGATAACTGATCCGCCTATAATTTATGAAAAACTTGTCACGCCCATAGCTTGTGAAGGGTGTTTAACATTTGGTTCAAGTCAATTTTTTCAATTTTTTGTTCGATTTGATTATGTGCTAAGACAATCCCATGAAGTTTAAAACATGTCCCTTTTGTTCGATTATTCTTAAATTTTTAGTTAAACTGGCCATAAATGTCCGTTAATTGTTTTATATTATAAAATATAATTAGATAATAATTAGAGAAATCCGTAAATTTTTATGTAACAGGCCTTTATTCCGACTGCATTTAGAAAAACCATCCAGATTAAAACCACACCTAGAGCTAAACTAAATGTTGATAGATTTTGTTAGTCTCTTTTGTATGGATGAACAATATTTCTGGTATGGGACTATTTCATTAATTTTTAATTTATTTATTTATTTCCCTTCCATGCAACCGGTATTGTGTAATGTCTGGTTATTGTAGAACGAACGGAAGCGATTTGGTATTGAAAATATTTTGTCTGAATTAAATTTTGTCTTTTTTTAATGAGCACAAAATAAGCTCTTGTGTTAAACGCAAAATGTATACAATGTGAGCGCACATGGAGGGACAGGCGTCATTGCACACAACTGGAAATTAAACATTATTGAGGATGACAAGGCAAAAAGCACACGCGCTCAGCAAAACAGAAAAATATTAATACAGCATAAAAATGAAATTTCCTGCATTTAATTATCATGTACATTAAAAAACATTTCGTTCAATTTAAATGATCAATATCTTGAAAGAAGTAAATGAGAAAATGAATGCGTGAGTTTCAGCAACAAATTTCCTTAAAACAGGGGGAGAAGTTGAAAAGAACGCCCGAATGAAATGATTGAAATAGTTCATGCAGTGATTTACAAAATAATTGGAAATGATTCAAAATAAAGAGGGAGGTAGACAATCTATCAGTTATAATGTAATTCTTTGGATGGATTTACCGACTAGGTAACGGTTTTCCCAAATATTATCCCAAGTTCTACAGAGATTACACATAACACACCTTAACCGCAAATTACAGCAGAGATTTAAAGATTTTCTATTGAAAGTTCCACTCTTCCTAAATGCAGTGCCCCATCAATCTCAAGCATAATGTTTCACAGTATTATCCCAAGAAATATCAAAGGAAAAACTATAGGGATTTCATTTAGAGCGGCGGTGAATAAAGAATTTCGCAACTTTTCTTTTAAATAATGAAGCGAAGCATACCCGCGTGATTTTTTCAAAGACTTTCTTTCCAATAAAAACATTTCGAAAATACTGCTTAGGTATTGAAGGAATTGTCTTCTTTGCGTATCACATTTTTCCATTTAAAATTCATTTAATGCCTGATTTTGCACAAAACGATAAATTTTATTTATTTTCTATATATTTAACAAAGGCGCAGAACTGGAACTAAAGAATTCCAATAAATTCTTGTGCATTATAAAGTTAAAAAGGTTTCGCGCTCTCTTCCTAAATCCGCCTTGTAGATGTCCTGGTGTGAAAGAAAAAATCAAAGATTTATTACAACTACTACTTACCTACCCACCTAGTCGTAGCATTAACAAAATAGAAAAATTGCATAATTGTCGCATTGTCCCAAAATTGCTTCAAGTTTAGTATCCCTTAGAGATTATTAAAAAAAATATTACAAAATTTATATCGTTTATAATCCAAACATGTTGTACGAGTACATGTTTCCTGTCTTGCAGCGTGCCTAAACTTTAAAGGAATGAGCATGACATTCGGAATAAAATTTTTCACTAAATGTGGTTGACAAGAAGATTTTATAGTAGTTGTTGAATCATGTGCGATTATTATATTCCATGAAATCAGACAAATCGAATGTGTTACGGAAATATCCAATTAAAACAAAAACAAAACAACAATAAATAATGACTGTAGAGCTGTTGTTATATACTCCACACACGTTGAAGGATTCACCATTTTTTTATTCCGTTTGCAACAGGAGGGGAGGAGGAGGAGGCGGCTAACATTCTAAAAAGTAAACATTGAAATCTGTGTCAGTCTAGTTATATCCGGTCCTGTCTCTGCCTGTTGTTGGCACTTTCACTGAGATTTCCAGTCGAAATTTTGTACCGACATTTAAGTTTTTATACATATTGCTACTTAAATGGGGCTAAATCGGTTAAATGGTCACGCCTACAATATATAGTCAAAAATCCATCTATCAGCCACAAAAATTGCAATATATGTACTTAGAATTAGAGCATACATCGTTAGCGTGGTCGTAAAACAGAACCGCCCAAAATTTACAAAAAACTATTGAACACATAATATATACACTATTAGGGGGCGTATTCACAGGTACTTACCACGCCCACTACTTGTACGTAGATGTGGAGAATTTTTAAGATTAGTTCCAAGCCTTTTCTAATTGTTTTAGATCCCTTTATTTCACTCGACTTAGCGAAAATATTTTATATTCTATTGAATACTTAGTGAGTGCAAAAGTATGGAATATTCAACTAGTTCTGTTCTAAGCTTTGTCTTCAATTTCAAATACTGTCTAATGTAAATTTCATCAAAGCTTTTTAAAGACATACAATGAAAGACTAAATGTGAGATAAAAATTAAAAAATAAAAGGGTTACAACCTGAAGATTATAAGATTTGGCTCGGGGGAAATCTAAAATGCGACTTAAACGTATTAACTTACAAGTTTAATTCTGTGTCAAATGGATGTTTTTGCGAATTACAACAATGGAAAAAAATTGCAACTTTGCGGATGCACCGTCGGACGTTCGAGGCGGTTTTAGTGGGTGAAGGCCCTACACTGACCTGTGACTTTCAATGCTTTCCCCTTATAAAAAAAAACATCGATTCAGATTGTAATCCTGGTCAAAATATATTTCACAATTATGTACTTTGTGGGATTCTGACGCCACCTTCTGAATGTTGCAAACGAACAAAAAAAACTAATATACCTGCCGCTTTTTGTGAAGGATTTATAAGCTTAATAAAGCGATTATAAACCAATTAAAATTTTATCAAGCACAAGGTGCGATAAAAGAAATCTTATATTATCATATTTTCAACCTAACAAGCAACGCATCAGCTGTCACGCATAACGTTGGTAATTGAATAAATAACAAGTCATGTAGACAAAGGCGTGAAATGGGCTTAAGTTAAATATCAATCTACATATATATAAAACTGTAGGCGTGGCGATACCAGCTTGCAGTCTTTGGTAGCGCATGCATTACATATCAACTTATAAATTAGATTCTGTGGCACATGAAGTGTTCAGGGTATACGACTTACAACAGCACGGACCTGTCCAAATGGGCTGAGATGCTGATCAAGAATTTATATATTTAATATGAACTTTTGGAGTTTATGACGCCTCCCTCTGGATTTAGCAATGAGAGGAAGAACGTACAGGACTTTTAGTTAAAAGAAACCTTCACGATTACTTAAAGAAAGATTCGACATTGCTGTTATTCAATTGTTTAGTGATGAGAATAAACCAGCCAGACAAGTCATTTTGTGGTCACTATTTGGAGGAAGGGTGATTAAGTTTTGACTTAAGCTGCTGCTTGTTTTTATGAATCTAAATACGTTCAACTGAAACTAAACCACAATAAAACATAACGACAACCTGTTGTTATGATAAATTCATTTATTCCTATAGTCTCTCGTTGACAAAAATCTCATTCAACTCACACCGACACATACATACGGAGTATACAAGTTTCTGCAAAGCGTATGCACTTGGTGAGATGTAGTTAAAGTGGAACGCAAGTGTGGTTGTTATTTTTGTTGTTGTTGTTGTTGATAATGAAGAATGAAATGTAACATCAACCACCACCACTTATATCATGTGAGTGCCGGCACATACTTTGTGTGGTGTGTACGGTGTATGGGTGTTTCGGGCATAAGAGCATAATTACATTACAGAGCAATAATGTAATATAAAATAAAAATTAAATGTAAACATTGAGGACGTGCATATGGGTATGGACAGACACACAGAGAGGCAGACATGCAACTAAATGAACGGACAGACAAATGGACACAGGCATAACCATAAACTGATTGACTTGCTTTGCAATGCACCAACATTTTCACATATACACCCCGGTACGGGCAAGTGGATGAACGAGCAAGGAAAGGAAAGGCAAGGCAAAGCAAAGCAAACCAAGGCAGAACATATTATCAAATGTCGAACACATCAGGAATATGAAATACCACTCCACCAACAACAATAAGGGAATAAGCAGCCAACACTTCCAGTATGTATGTGTGCATGTGTTTATATAGGCATTAAATATAAATACAAAGTGGAAAAAAAAGAAATCATTCTCATCATCATCACAATCACATCATCACAGCACCATTACCGTCGTCGTCGACCTCGTCATCGTCACCCTCATTGACATTGCCGTCATGTTCATGACCAAACGTAACCGCATTTTCATATATTTGTATTGCATGTATATGTGTATGGTTTACACACGAAATATGAAGAAGCACTGCGGTAGTTATGCAGCGCAGCAACCAAACCCAACCAAAGCAAACCAAACCAATTGTACCTGGATACAGAGTGAGTCAACAACAATCACATACAAACACATGCAGAAACTGTTCAAAAAGGAAAATGCCAAACAATCAGCCGCTACGGCAATCACATTTACAAACAACAACAGTTATTGCTGCCAACAACGCTGATGCTGACGATAATGATAATAATAATAACAAAAACTTCAACGACACACAAAGTGATAAACCACACGAATAAGAAGGTGCACGTTTATCAAAAATTGTTAGGGCGCCCAATACACACAGCCCAACACACTTACATACAGTCAATGCTCATAAATTTACTTATGATATTGAATGTGGGACGGACACACTGACACCAGGCAAACTGAACTGAACCAAACTGGTTTAACTTATACTTACCATGCGTAAATACGGGTGCGTGTGTGTGTGTGTGTGTGAATGTATGTATAATTACGTTGAAACACTCCAGGGGAACTAATGCGTTTGAAGTCACAAACATATGACGCAGACTCCCTTCTGGTATTACGCGCACTGGTCTACATATACACACACTTCATGCAGAAGTAAAAACTTTATAATCACACATAAATACAAGTATACACACACATATGTACACTGTTTAGTAACAGTCCAATGACGTGAAAAAAGTCAGTGGCATCAAGCAACGGCCAGCGATGCTTGTCAAATAAAATTCATTTCTTGAATAAATTGTTATAAGGAGCAAAGGTCAAAAAAGTAGTCCAATCCGATTTTTATTTTTAATAGCTCACAGCCTGCCAACATTACAATATTTACCAATTCTTATAAGGAATAAAAAAACTTTATCCATAGAAAGTCCTAAAAATCGCACGATCCGGTTTAAATCTATTTCGGATTTTTGTAACTCCTGAGCGGCAAAACAAACATAAAATACTTAGTTTTCTTTTTTAAGGTACTTGAATAATAACAATAACATCAATACCATGGTTATCGTCCTAGGTTAATGGAATGCGCACGGTAGTGAATTTTAAAATTTAAGTTTTCATATTCTATCGACCTACGTTCTCCTAATTTCTTTTGCTTTAAATGTACGGGATCTGAAAATAGATACGCCCACAATATGCAAACAATTAAGTTACACGTACTTTATCAACCAATATAAGAAGGCGCACTTTTATTAAAGCCACACCCACAGGTTGTAAATGTCCGGGACATCCAAGATTAGCACATTTTACTTGTTTACATATATGAACGTTCCGGAAAAAGGTAGCTTTAAATGGGAAGGATTCTTGAATGATAACTTCTTTCTCACTCAAATTTTAAATCAGTTGCCCTCCGCACAAGCGAAAATCAAAATACTCACGCTTCTTATGCGGATGTCGTGCAAGAGTGCGGAACCAGAGTCTGCGTAAAAAAATTCTTAGACAAAATGGTTGGATCGCTAAATCGGTCACAGTTACGAACACACTTGGCCGAAAATCTATAGCGGCCACAACAACAAAATTACATAGATGAGGCGTGGGTTTGGTTGGATAACAGGTACGCCTACAATTTTTAAACAGTTGCGTTATGTGTACTAATCGATCTTCGAGCTAAAATGCGATTCATTCATTACTAACGGTGAACATATAATTTGACCCAAGCCTCTCTCCTTGTTATGTTTTTGGAAATCTGGCAGAATACGAATTCACTTTTGCCATTGACTGTTACTATTGAGTGTTATGTTCCTTTTCCCCAATCCATCTACGTACTGTGAATATTTTTGTGTATAAACTAAGTTCTTTCGATCTTGTGGTTTTCAAATGGAGCAAAGATACCTCTGCCCTCGCTCCTCTCCCCCCACTCACACTCATCACTTTGATGCTTTCAGTTGATTTAAGTTTTCAACATATTTACACATTTTCTTTTAAATGGCTTTGAAGTTGAGTTTAATGTTATTTGAAGGAGGAGGTACTTTTGCCGTGCGTGCGTGTAAATTCGTGATTTTAGTTGCATCACTTAACAGACAATTTCCTTTTTGAAGGTCTCCCCTGCTGTACGAGTGCGTTCTCTTCAAGTTTTATATGAAAATTAAACAATTTCAACATTTGTTTCGATAAGATTGCATTGTATGCCATCGTCATTATTCATTTCATGGGTGATAATTTGTTATGGTTTTGTGAAGCAAAAAAAAAAAGGACAAGGGATTTATTTATTTATTTCTACAAAAGTATTTTTCTTCACTTTGAACGGCATGACAATGAAAATGTTTCATTCAAAGTAGAAAATTTTGATATGTCTCAAGGTGACCATTTATTATTTGTTATTGTGCACGGACGTGCACAAGTTATCAATGCAAGAGATCGTGACAATTAAACCGGCAGCTGTTGTATTTCCAAATTTATTTACTCTTATTCCTCCATGCAACGCAATTGATGATGGTTATTGCGCTAAATGAAATAAATTATTCAGGTGATAAATTTATATTAAAAACAATAAAAGAAGGCACGGAATAGCTCTCTTCAAATTATTTCAGCGAGTATTTAGAGTTATTTTATGACGTTCGTGTAATTTTAACACAAAGCTGACCGTGTTTTGTGTTGTTGTGCTTTTGGTTGAAAGTTTTTAATTTAAATTTTTGTTTAATCTTTTTTTGGTACGTTTATATTTTTTCTTTTACTAATTGTTGCTGTTGTAGTAGTAATTTGTTTTCATTAAAATATAAACTTCAAAAAGTAATTAAAATTTTAAACATCATTGCCAGTGATGGCGGTGTGTGTAGGCAAAAAAGGATTTAAAACTTTCAAAACAAACTAGGCAGCAAATCGGCCGCCTGGCCGTAAGGGAGGAGGAGTCGCCTGAACCTGCAACATTCAGTGTTGGCAGCCACGTATATTTATGTATTCTTAATGGCATTAGCATTATAGGAAATACGTACTTAACTTAGCCTACAACCAGTGCTGGAGACAGAGATATAACGGGTAGTGGAAGAGCATGCAGCATAATGTATGTACAGCAAGAAAATAATTCCATGTTTCACTGCCAAAATATTGCATGTGTGTGTGTGTGTGTGTGTGTGTGTGAGCGCGTTGTAGGATGTAGTTTGTAGGCTGTTTGTAGATATAAAGCACAACAACACCAACAACAATGCTAATAAATTTAAATAAGACTTTTTGCTTCCTGCAGTTTCAATTTATTATGGCAATATTTTCTTTTGATGTTTCCTACGCAAACGCCTAAAAGGGTTTAAGTACTACCACACCACCGCATCAGTGTGCGACAGCTAAGTAAAAGATACACGCTGGGTAATATTTACAAATATCAAATATTGGCGCTTACGAAATAATTCTGCACATATGTACTGCAACCCTTTCACAATTTTTAAAAAGATTACACATCCTTAAGGAAGTGTACAAAGCACAGATTGAGTGCCCATAAATACAAGATTCACTTTTGATCCAGCGCGTGCAAGGGTTACGCCTCTCGTAAGGAATCGACTAAATCTAAATCGACTAGGTGGGAAACTTGGTTTTTCTTGCTGCACTCATTTCAATAAAATATTTATAAATTATTTGAGCTGTTCTGGTTTTTGCTAGGGACTATTTTGTCGCACCACTTTGGGAATTATACGAATTACTGTGATCCAAAAGTAAAGGAATTTTCAACTCAAATGTAGTTAATCAGCCAAAGGAACCTCATTATCGCACTTCGTTAGATCTAGGTCAACGTTTTTTCAGAAATTAAAATATATCTGAGACTCGATTTTAGTTGGTTTAGCTTTGAACGCAGACCGAGAAGATGAACTCTCGACTATTTATGCTTTTCGTTTTATTCATTTGAAAAGCGAAACAAAATTTATGTAATTTAGTATTTATTATACTCTGCACTACAAAATGGCATACGGTGCGAATTATAGCGACCGCCTCGGAACCAAAATCTTAATCGACTTAATCATGTCTGTCGGTCCATCTATGTATTTCTTATAATCAATCTACACATCACAGATTTGGTTTTTTGTTGAAGAAAATTTAATGCAGGAATATCTTTTAGAAGGAAAATCAATTTGATCGGCTTAAAAGTAGGATGCCTCCTCTTATACCGCGCCATTTTAAAATAAATCTTTTTGTGACAAAAAGCCCCATTTTTTTAGTTTTTTTAAATAAAATTTGGCAAAGAATTGTTAATTATTTTAATAGTTGACTGTGCCAAACTGCTATATGACAATGGCTCATATTTTCTAATGCATTGTGGAAGTAAGTGGTGGAGGACAGAACCAATAGTAATAATTCTACTTGAATGTATTACTTTTCCAAAGTGTGTTATGTAAGTGTATGGCGGGGAAATTCATTGAGTAACACTTTCAGCTTCTCAGCTGCAAAACTTTTATTGGACAAAGTCATGCTTACAATTTATTTTATTATAATCAGTAAAAGCTACGAAGGTGAAGTTATCCTTAATCATCAACATTCTGATACACTTGAATGCAACAAAGTCATTAATCGATACGGTTTCAAACATATACTACCACTACATGTCCCTATTGTATTTTAATAATTAATAGTTTAATAGCTTTTTTCAACGATTCCAAATATTTCACGACAATCGTGGTGATTCTTATTCTTGCGCTGTTTCCTCTTTCAATAAAAGGATTTATTTAACTTTTCATAAACTTCCATCGAGTGAAGAATATTAATAAAACTATGATGACGAATAGATATGAGGAAAAAATAATAAGAAGGAAAGAAGAAAAAGTTTTGTACTCTTCACCAGATAGAAGAATGGAAAAGTATGATGAAGTAACAAAAGAAAGAGACGAGAACTCAAATGTACGAAACTTCTAACTCTACTCTGAAACAAAATTAATTAAATATGAATGAGACTGTAATGCATTTGTGTGTGTGTGTGTATGTGCATCAGTATGCGAATTGGAATGTAAACATATGAAACATAACAATTCAGGAACAACTTTTAAATTAGTTTCATAGACAATGCACCCGGGCCGAAGGAGGAGAAGAATAGAAAACGGAAATTCTATAATTTATAGTACAGTCACACACACATGCAAAAACTTTTGTTGCAATTGTCCTGAATCTATAATAATGATGAACATATACCATGCAGTAGCGAAAGTAAGAAGTGATGAAACCATTCTAAATGGTCAACTATTGTAGAGAGCAGTTCTGCAGACGGAGACATAATATTGTAATAAAAAGTTTTATTGATTTTGTAGTAATTGCACGAAAAGAACTTGTTGGGTTAGGCAAAATCGGGGGCACCTTCAACACTTATATGCAACTTGTGGGTGGGGTGTGGCCTGCACACAATAGCGCTTTGTTTCAAGGATTACGATACTTTGTCATATAAAACTTGTTTAAAATGAGGACATTATATGGGGAGATGTCCTCAAATTGATCCAATTTAAACCATTTTCAATGCTGCAGGTCTACGACTATACGAAATACGCTCACATTTACACAGATACACAACAACGGACAGACAATCGTGGTTAAATCGTACAGATTTTGGTGGTGAATCTATCAATATACGAAAAGGTGTGTTTACCCGTTTATGAGTTATAAACATCCGCACATATATAATATGCTCTTTGTCACAAGTGGGGTGGGGTACCATTCATAAGTTGTAAACAGAATAGCAAACTTGGCATACCTCTACTATAATGTAAGGGGTATAAAAAGTTAAAAGTCAAACAGCAGACGTAGCAGACGTTTTTTTCTTGTTTTATTTTTTATACTTATAATGTATGCATCGCATAACACTGCCTCTGAATAGAAGTTTTCATAACTTTCAAAGCAATATCCTGCTGTTACTATACTTTTTGTTGCCTAATGCAGTCTCCTGCTTATGTTGGACAACAACATCAACAACTCTAACGTTTGTGTTCCGCCTAAACATTGATTTGACGATACTTTCGATTTCTTTTCTTTTTTTTTTTTATGTAAAAATGGCCTGAAAGTGACTAACGTATAATGACGTTATTCTTTTATGAGTAAGTATGTGTGTGCTGCATTGTGTAAGCCTCTTCCAACCTTTGAACTATTTGTATTGTGTTTGAATGATGTCAGCATTTACTGAAGTGCTGCTGCTACCGTTTTATGGCTTTTTTTATCGTTTATGTCATTGAAAAATCATTAACAGAGCACGTAAGCAACGAGTTGTTGTATGTGTGCATGGTGTACTACTTACCCAATATTATTTTCCCTCCTTGCCAATTGGCTTGATTTCCATGCCATACACTAATTGTGGTACATTTAAATATGTCCGTCCAGATGCTGGGTGTTTTTGTTGTCAACTTACAACTTTTGGGATATTTTGATGGAATTTGGCACAAGGATGTCTTTTAGATCAAGGACAATTACTATTGAAGTTGGACCTGATTAGAGCATTTTTAGGACTCTTCCGCTCTATTTTAAAACAAGTGTTTATGAGACAAAAATTCGGAATTCTTATTATTTTTTGACAAACATTTGCGACGACTCGTTATTCAGTTTAATAATTAACTGTGGAAAATTTGGACCTTGTCGGATCATTTTCAGATCCCCTTTGCATATTATGATATTTCAGTGATTTATATGACAATTCCTCGCTTTTACTGATCCAACTACACTAAGTACAGAATACAGGATTGGCAAAGGTTCCCCGATTTTAAAAAGTTTTGTTAAAACTGTTGCGGGACAAATTTGTATTCAGTACATTGTCTTACAGAAACTTGTACTAAAGTCGTAAAACTGAATATTCGACTTATGTACCAAACTGCAATAAGTTAGCTAAACGTACTTGAAAAATTTAATATGTGTACCATTTTGTAGGTATTTAAAGAACTTATTAAAATGGTTAAATCGATTCAGGTTTTCATTCTGAGCCTATCGGTTCAATTACGTGGGTTTGACGTAATAATAATATAATAAAAATTGTAGAAACTGAAATGGATTGGACTCCACAAAATTTTATCTAAATTTAGCATTTTGCAATGTGGGCGTGACTAGAGGACATATTACGCATCAACTTACAGGTCGAATTTCGCACCAAATCGAATCTGTGCTAACCAACCCCACTTTAACGCCTTCCACGATTACTTGGTTAGGAGTTTAGCTTCGTATAAGGCACTACACTGGTTCGATTTGATCGACTGCAATATTTTCACTTGTTTTGTTCCACATTATGCAGACCAGCACATTTTTTCCTATGAACATGAAATATTTGTACGAGAGTGTTGTTTGTCATTGGAATATTTAATGCGAACGCACAACAACACAATATATTTATTTACACACGTACATGTAAGGCTACAGAAGTGGTTGTGTTAATTACGAATTCACATTACCTATACAATTGATATGTGCAGGCAGCCGCATTAAACACTACACATAACACAAAACCGCCGGCTTTTTTATTGTGCGTCAATGGTATTCACAGTTGTATTATGTTACCAGACACTTTTCCATACCCTTATAAGTGCTGGTATACACTTTTTTATACACGCATTAATATGCTTTCAAATGCTTTTCAGCTAAAACCGACATTCAGCTCAGCCCGTATGATTATCAACGGGCGGATTCCGTTTTGCATATTACAATAAAATTAAAATTATAAAAAAAAAAAAACAAAAAAAATTACTGAATGACTGTCGGTTGAATAAAAACATTAATTTATCGTTAAAAAGCAATACGGCATACACTGCAAACACACGTACTTCTGATAAATTATTTAAAATGTACACTTGAATATTCATGTTCTGCCCGAATGCACATTTCTGATGTTTTTTTCTTTTTAAATTCAGCATTTCACCAAACCCTGTCATTACTGCATTATTACACAAGTGCGGAGGAGGGAGAATGAGAGAGTTGCTATTAAAAGTTTAGTTGCTATGAAGTTCACGCTTAAGCACAGTAATTATATAGTAGGAAAAATCGTAGTAAAAAGCAAAATTTAAATGACCTTTCGCTTCCATAAAATCCATTATTCATAAGAGTTTTCAAAAAGCAACGTAATGCCAAATTTGAAACAAACCAATAACTTAAGGAAACTAAAAATCAAATTATCCTTTATTTTCATACAAACCGTGGCCGTGAAAGGTAGATTGTTACCTGATTGCGACCCCTAACGAGGCATATTTGCACGTAAAAATCAAATCAAAAATCAATTTTTGGCGCATTTATAAGTGGACTACCTTTAAGCAAAGACGAATAGTAAGTTTGTAGCTTACTCATTATTTATGTTACTGTGACACTTGAAAAAACTACAAAGAAGATATTTTAGTGCGCGTTTGACTTTAGAACTCGACGGACGCATTACGGGACTGCTTAGCATAACGTCAAATGCTTCAATCGGTTTTTTCAAGCTTCATCAAGACTCCGGACACACGAGCGTCATCTTTTTTTACATCCAAAAAAAGAAGAAGCCCCCTCACGGTCATGTTTTACTTTACATTGAAAAAACCTGACTTTGATTTGGAAAATGTGAGCTTTAAATTGATATTAGAGTAAAATATTCACGGAGCAGTACTTTGAAGCATTGCGCCTTCTTTCGATTTAAATTTCAGTGCTAATACACTGCAGAAGATCACACGTGACGCAGTGCATTTGTTCACAACCTTTATTGAATCATTTTCTTGATATATCGGCTAATACTTCTACTAAATCCTACACGTTCTTATTATTCTGTACAAAAATCTTCATCCAAAGTGTTTATTGACCTGCAGACACTTGGTAACGAAAAGTGATGAAGACGTTTAAAACACGAAAGCGCTACTGGCCGAAGGCCTAAATACTCGTATGTTGTAATCGAACAGTGTTTGTTTAATGTACAAAATATTAAAATGTCTATACATCTCGCAGCCTTATGATGGGAAATGATCAGATTGAGGTTTTCTTTACAACAATTTCTTTGCAACGAGCTAAACGTTCTGTGAAATCTATTTCTGGATTTCTTGTACATTCTGTTATGTTTTAATTTATGTCTAATTTATGTTTTTTTTAATCAAATTTCTACGACAAAAATTTGCAAGTAAAATATTGTGCATAGCATACCCGAAAGTATAACGTAAGCTCTTTATTTGCATGTGTACTGCTGAAGTTCTTATTATACTCTGCACCACTTGCGTCAAGGGGTATATTAAGTTTGTTATATACTGCGTTTGTAACTCCTAAACCTCCACCTTTAATTATACCAATCGATTCAAAATGGGAATCTGAATCAATTAAACCACGTCCGTCTGCCCGTAAATTTCTGCACAAGTTGTAACTTTTTTGAGATATTTTGATAAAAGGGAAAACCGTATTGGAAATGGATCGAATCGGATGGGATTTTTAGAATCCTTGCCCATATAAAGTCCAAAATCGCAATTTTTAATATTTTTTGACGAATATGGGTAAAAAAAATATTTGACTGTGCCGCACTTGAACTCAATCGGATCAGTTTTAGAATCCATTTCCATATAATGAAATTTCAGGAAGTAACTTTGTGGAGATGCCCCATGTTCACTAAAACAACTCAACTAATTGTAGCATACTTTATGGAAGTAAGGGGTGTAGGGTATTAGATGCGATAATTTAAGCGACTATAACATTTTTACTTGTTTATGTCCAGCATTGTTAGCGCTAATATACTTGGTTGTACCACTGCAATGAATACAATTTTATATACGTAGGTATGTGTGCACATTGTCATATAAGTTATCTCAGGCCAAAGGGGACATTTTTGATGTCGTTTTTAGTTGTTTTTGGCTTCACCATCTCTATCTTTCTCTGTCTGTCTCTCTCTCTCTCGTCTTTCCTTTTTAAAAGTTTTTGCTGTTTGTAAATGTATGCACACGCTCTTAGCCGGTTATATGATTTAATTTAAGATCCTTGCATATCGGCCATCCAACCATTCGTCTATTTATCCGCGTACGTATTTACGTTGTTTACGTAGTTAGGTGTGTGTGCCTTAAATGGTATAGTGTTGTTCACTAAATTATAAATTATATTTACTTGTTAGATTTGACATTGTTGTTGTTGTTGTTGTTGTTTGATGTTTAGCATACTCGTTAACAAAATACACACATACGCTCTCTCTCTCTCTCTCTCGACGTGTGTTTTTATTTCTATTTTTTATTTTTCATCTACTTTACTTTATGTTGCTCCGGACGAACGATATTTATTATTCGTTGCTGTTGCTTCCGGGCTGATTACGATGATGATGATGAGTCCTATTGATATGCGCACCGTAAATGAAACGCAGCAGGAATTAGTTCATGGTTACAATATTCTTGCTCACAGAGTCACACACACACGCCCAATATAATGAAAAATTATTCGAAATGCAAAAAAATGTGTATTGTTGGGCATGTGTGTACGAGTATATGTACAGTCTTTGTTAAAAAATGTGTCCAAAGGCTATTTATTATAAGCTTGTAAATGCTTTGAAAAACCCTTTACAGTCTACATACAAAATACAGCCGCGTAAAATGTTGCATTTTCTACTTTGTTCGCGAACTTTCTGATGATGGTGAATCTTTGTGAATGGTAAGAAGTATGAAAAACTATACCGCATAATAAGCATAATAATAATGAAACAAGTTAAACCGTCCTAGCCACAATGTTTAGCTTTAAACGTGGATGTTTTTTCAGGTGCCCAGAGGTGCCCATTACTACATTATATCGAAACGAAATATGTGTGACTCAGATTTCTTGCGTCTATGTACAAAGGGCATACATTTTCATTTTGACTGGTGAATGCAATTTTTATTCTTTCTGATTTTTTTCTTTAAGGAATAAAATGCATACAAGACACATCTTCAATTCTAAGTTGATGACGGACTGCTCCCGATATATTTTAATTTTTTTTTGCATTTTCTTTGTTTTGTTTTTGATGTTGTTTGTTTCCTTTTAATTAGCTTAATTTATAGTATTAAGTATTTTAAACATTTATTTTTTAATTTTTACTTATTGTTAAGCCTTGTTTTGTTATGTTAATTATAGGTAGAATTATTATTTAAAAAAAATTAGAGCAAAGGAAATTATTGTTCAATTAGTCTGTTGTACGTACAAAAAACTTTGTCTGTAATTATCCCTCGTACTAGTGTATGACGTACCATTTGAAAAATCTACCAGGTAATCATTAGATTTTATTTTGTTAAGTGGTTTGGTTGGGCTCACAACACATCCCGCAATGCAATACAATACAGAACAATAACAACCACAGTAGAAACATATGAACAATTTTATAGAAGGGGTTTAAAAAATACAAATAAAAAAGTTCAACACCCTCTACTAATTTGCTAGCAATGTATAGCAAACTGACAAACAAAGATAAAACCAGTTAAAAAACAAATTTGACTCAGTGCAATTCTTAAATACCCTCCACACTTAAAAAGAAACTGCAGAAGTGACAGGTACCTGATTTTGTCTCTTAATACATTATATGTGTCAGCCACAAGCAAAGGAAAGCATGCGAGCCATCCGATCCAAAAATCAAGAATATGCATGTACTTGGTCTATATAATACTCCTCTGTAATGTGAAAGGCATAAAAGGGACTTTCACCCTTGAAGGAATTACAACATTAAAACTCGATCAAAAGGATGTTACAACAATCCCTAACACGGTACAGTAAAACTGAACACGAAAAGGTAACATTGTTGATGTTATGTTAAGTATAACACACAAATGCAGACAAGACCATCTTTATTAATTTCATTTCAACTTTAAACTTAGTACTGGTCCAGCGTATATCCCCCATACCAACAATGCTCAACATAACAAATGTACAGAAAATGAAATGAATAATAACGGCAGCTTCCACAAGCACGACCGCGACCAACCCACGACCATGACTACCACTCTCTGCAGCAAACTTCTATTACTCCAATAAAGTTAAAGAGAAAGAAATGAATTTCACACGTTTCAACTGAATAACAACAATAACAACAAGTAGTTTCATATAAAGTATTGTTACCTGGGTTGTAGATGGTGATAGTATGCGGATGGCTTCGAGGCCCTGGGGATAAAGTATTACATAAAGTGTGTTTGTGTGCATGTGTGTGTGTGTGTGTGTTCTATTCGTATACTCGTACGGCACGCACAGGCAAAAATTGTTAACCTACTACATGGCTGTCGCCCTGGTAAGGAGTTGGCAAGTGTATTAAATTATAATTATTTGTGCATGACACACTCACGCTTAGAAGGAAGTAAAACGAAAAAGATGTGTGTGTGTGTGTTTGTACAATGTATAGAGCGAGGGTTATAGAGATGAAAACATGTCTAATGACACATTTGCCACACGAAACAGGCGCAACAATAATACGATGATAACAGTAAAAAAAATACCAACCCGCGTTTCATTATAATACGTTTTGAAGCCTGAACAAAATGCCAAAAAACGAAAACACAGATAAAAGAAATAATAAAAGGGGTTCGTTCGTCCAAGCGGATATGGTAAATTGGAACTCTGTCCCTTTTTTGATGTTTACCCAATAATAAATAAACAAGCAGGCTAGTACGTGGAGTGGAGGAACAGAGAGTCAAAGAAATGAAACCTTTAAAGCACTAAACATCAATTAAGTACTTTTGATAGCAACACAACACATTTTAGGGAAGATTTTATTTCAGTTTGTTCATTATTTGCTGGTGCTCTTGTACTACTAGTATTTCCCCTAATGCAATATTTTTTGCTTGGTTGCTCGATTGTTGCGTTGCGTTTTGTTGTGTTGTGTTGTGGGTCTTGCCTAAAAGCATAAAAAAGTTAACAATATACAATTTAAACTTTAATGACCTACCAAGCAGACAGACAGTCAGTCAGCAGTCATGCTTACAGTTCACCAGTGGTTACAAGTAACAGGGAAAAAAGTAGCCTTTGGCTTAGGCCGAATCTTGAGTACCTTACACATCTACTGTGGCCGACTACTAAGGTATGTTCTACAATTTACTTCCAAGAGTTCGGATTCCGTACTTAGAGATTTTATAAATTATGGGCGTACCTCTTATGTGGACCATTTAGCACACCTAACCCTAAACGGTTATATTTGATTTACGCCAAATCTTGGATATTCTTCGTAAACTTATGTGGAAATGTAAAGATTTTTAGGAGGTTATTGGTTTATTCAGCTTAGTTTTACCGACTGAATGATTTGGCCGCTATTGAAGATGATTAAACAAATTATAAATGAAGTCAACTTAGTTGTAGATAGTATTACGTAGCGAATGGTTTTTTTCTACAACCATCTCAATACTGCAAACTTTAGTCAAAAAGGGTCTTACATAAAATATATGTACATGTACGTATAGAAGTTGAAGGTAGGCTGAGATCAAAACTTGATTGCTTCTCACTATCTGTTGTGATTATAAAATACATTTTAAATCAAACTAAACCAAAATCAATAGTAAACATCATGTTTTAATACAAATCATGATAAGTGTAAGTAATAAATTTATACATGATTCCCTCCTCATGTGCAGTTCCGAGTTGTTACAAATTTTGTGATAAGGTGAATAATCGGACTTAAAATAGCGATTGTGAGGTTATCTGACTTACAGTTTCCCCTTTGTTGTCTACCACAACAAAGAATGCTGCCAAGCGGTGTCTATTTGAACATAAGGTTACCTTGCAATTAATCTTTGGAAATGAATTGTTTTGCTAAAATGTAATTTGTGTATCAAATAAAATACGTAAACGGCTTTAAATTTCAAACACAGACATGGGGCAACCAAACAATAAGGGGGAGGTGGTACTCTGTACTTGTCTTACACATAAACACTAGACATTAATTTCAGTTGCCAATGTATCAAAGAGAGATTTCTCATTAAATTTGTGGTACTCTTCCTTGCCTTCATTCAAACTCATTATTGTTTTATTGGAAAGATGCTTTCATGAACGCGACCCTTAATTGTTGGTATTTAATTATTGTTTAGCATTATAGCAGTAAGTACCTTTCAGAACAAGAGGTAAACGGAAAAGAAAAATTATTAACAAGATTTAGTTCATTTAAGCGAACATGACTTAGACCATTTCAATAATTAAAGGTGCATACATAGCCAGACATAATTATATATATATATGTATGTAGGTAGTGCATGCATCTACATGTATACAAGTGTATATGCCTCATACCTATATTAATGAGACCAATTTCCTTAATTGTTAATCACAACGAGCAGCGTGTGCAGCACACATGTACTCTTCAGGCACGGATTGTTTATTTTAGATTACATGTCGTATGTGTATGTGTTTATCTATTAAAACATATGCCGTGACTGTAAATGAAGAATGGAATTGAGTTGCAAGGGGCACCAAATGTAAAAGCTTTTCGAGTTTGTAATATAATATAATTCAAGATATTATTCAAGGGTGTATATGAATACGCATTGACGAACTATTTATAAAACAATAAAACAATATTTGTTATATGAGTATGGTTTATTATATGGGATCTAAGTAGTTTTTTCTTACTTGGAAAGACAGTTCTATAAATGGTGAGGTTTAAATATATTATAAGTGCTGTAGTAGAATCACTTTCCGAAACAGATTTCATAAACCATTCATTGAGTTGATTTATTTTATAATAGTTTAACGGATTATTGATATGAACAACTTTAAACTAAAACCGAACTCTTACTACGAAGCAACTGTTGAAGCATTGTAAATAAAATAAAAAACAACTGTGTACACATCTGATTAGAAAAATGAAACATCATCTCAAAATGAGTGAGCAAAGTGGAACTGATGAAAAAGAATGAATTGGATGGATCAAAGAGCATAAGTTATAAATTTTTATTTTTATTTTTTATTATGTATTTTATATTAAACAAAATTAGAATAATTGAATTGAGAATATTTACCTAATATTAATAAAATCAAATTTAATTAAAATTGACTACTTTATTAATTAACATAATAGGGGAATTTTGATTTTCGTTGGATACAATACAATTTGTTCGTAATTCCACTTTGTTCAGTTATATTTCACAACGTTCCGCTTAGCTTTCCTACTCATACTTAAGTTCACGGATAATTATTGCACAGGAGTTATTTGGAAACAGTGATAAATTTTGTTATATATAAAGAAAAACCAATAATAGTTACTTGGGAAAAATGCATGGCCGTTTAAAAGTAAGAACGACAGAGGATGAACGTGAACGTAAGAAGAAGGAGCAAGCTTTAAAGGTGAAAGCCTATAAAAGTGCAATGCAAATAATTGCAGTTAAACGTCAGAAAGAGGAATATGATGATGAAATGATGCAAGTAACAAAACCACTTTTGTTAAGAGCTCCCGATATAGCCACCCTTTGGAATGTACGGAAAGAGTGCATTTTAGAAAAAGTGAAAAATATAAAAGCCAAAGCTGCCGAAGATACGTCAGCAAGTGAGGTTCAAGACAATAGGTTGGAAGAAGAGATACAAAAAATATTCGATGATGAATCATTATTCACCGAGCAATGCTTACCGGCTAGTACCAAAAGCTACTGTACGTGGTACCAACGTTGTTGGCTACTGGAGAATGCACCACGAGTCAATTGGAACAAAGAAATTTTACTATGTAGAAAATATCTAACATTAGATGAACGCAATTTTCACACTTGGGATTATTTACGTTATCTCGTGGAGAAGGCCGATATACCCAAAGATCAAGAATTAGACTTTAGTTTAGAAAAAATTAAAACAAACTTTAGCAATTACTCCTCTTGGCATCATAGGAGCTTGTACTTGCCCTTATTGTACCCTTATAAGGGCGAGGCACAGCCTAAACGATCCATGAGTGAGGAGAAGTTACGTGAAGAACTTGAAATGGTTTTAACAGCTGTATTTACCGATCCCAATGATAGCTCAGCTTGGTTCTATCAAAGATGGTTACTGGGACATTCTAGACCAGACATGGGTGTATGTGCATTTAGAGCGAATACAAGCAAAGCTGTGGTAGCCTTTACTAAACCTCTGCCTGAACAACATGTTACAGTTTTATTAAAAACAAATGATGATCAAACATTGGAACTGAACGATTGGAAAGCGGTCAATCAGGATAATATTGATAGTGTTTTTCGTACCACTCTTAAAACGCAAGGCAATGATCTTTTAAATTACAAACATTTGCAAATACATCTGCCTCAACATAAAAGTGATGAGTTGGTGTTGAGCATGTGTGGACAGGGTACAATATATTATTTTCACCCCTTAAAAACGTCTGGTTTATATACATCTGATGTTTTGGCAGATCTTAAAGTTCATTTAGCATCGTGTCAAAATTTGTTAGAATATGAACCTGACAGTAAATGGACTTTATTAACATCAGCTTTGCTGATGCAGGCAATTGATGCTAAAGAATATCATTCGAAATGTTTGGAATATTTAAAAAAATTGCAAACAGTTGATCAGTTAAGGGCAAATTATTATAAAGATTTGGCTTCTAAATGGACAATGGAGAATGTTTTGAACGAGTGGTCGTCGTCGAAGGACATGCCATTAAAATTGGACTTGAGCGATCTGCAAGAATTAACTACTATTACGCAACCGCAATATTTATGTATAGCCGATGAGGTGATTTTAAGCGAAAAATTGAAATCGAATTATGCGAACTTGAGCACATTCCAAAATATTTAATTAAATTAATTTAATGTATATTTTCTTGTATCGCCTGTGGTAATAGTTTTAATGTAAGCACTGCCGGCGTGGAGTTTACTTACTTTCAGGGTTTTTGATTTTTTGGTTTAAAAGCTTTAATGTTACTACAAAATATAATAATTAAATATAAACGAATATAAACGTTTTGAAGTACTATTTGTTGAGGAGGAGATTGAAATATTTTTATTTATTACTTTTAAAATGTGTGCTTATAGCTGTGTTTACAATAATAACGTGTTTGCTCTTTGCTGTACATTTCATAATGATGACATTTTAAAAATATTGTACATCTAAATATTTATTGAATAAAACGTTTATATATGTTGCTAAAACAATTTTCTAAGTTCATCTTACATGCAATTGCTTTTTTTTTTTTGTTGTTGTGGGATTGATTTGAACTCTGTAGTAAAAATGCGGAAAAACAACAATTCCTTGAAAAATTGCCCGGTTTGTATGTTTTTCTATATATTTGTTGTTGGTTTTGGTCCATTCGTAATAGACTTAAAAAATTAAAGCTTTTTTTTATTTTACTTTTGATTTCCATTCTTCTAACCCGTTTCACCATTCAGCTTGCGGGACGTAACTCTAAGGACGTAACCATTTCGGTCACTAATTTTAAATTGGTCATATTTTGTGTGTTTTTTGTTAGGTCATGGTGCAAAATAACTCGTGAGCTTTGTTCTTAAAGGTGTGCATGATTAAAAATAAATTGTATCCCAAAATAGGATTTTTTTTTAATTTTTCCCGTTTCACTTGTGTTCTGCGTGCATAATAAGTTTATGTGGGTGGATATAACTCCTGAGCGGCTCATGTGTATATCAATCGGGTTTCGGACCAAGTACTTCTGTCTGTCCCTGTAAATTTGTGTACCATTAATTAAAAAAAAAACTAAATTCGGATGAGCACGCATCTTCTACAAGTTCATAGAAATAGTGGGCGCGTCTAATACAAACTTATAATCAAATTGCAAGTAAATTATGGGCGTGTCAGTTACCCAGACAATTAAGGTAAAAATTATAATTCTTAATAGTTCTTAACATATATTAAATAAAAAGTGATGTTTGGATCGCGTCATTTTTAGAAACCACCTTTTTTACCGATTTTTCAAAATGTGACTTTTATATGAAAAAAGGGTCGTGTTTACAAGCAATTAACAAACCAATTATTACATACAGTTAGAACCGAGTGGTACTATTGATTGGTAACAACAACCGACCAATACATCTTTGATTAATTGATCAAGCCAAACTACACACCTCGTTCAAGCTCAACTGAATACAAATTGATTTAAAACTATCAATAAATGCAAGTTTTTGTCACAAAAACTTTACTTTCTGAAGCGTGAAGGTGTGTATTTCCATTTGCATTCATTTAGCACATCGTACCCATAGCACAAACACAGTCAATGGTAGATTGAATACAAAAATATGTGAAGGGACTGGCACACGGATGGGCACGGTCCTCAACAAATTCATTATGCTCTCATATCACAAGTGTAACGTTTAAGATAATTGAAAAACGAAAAATAAAAATGATATTTTAAAATTTATTATTTATTTATATATACGATATTCAAAAATTATAGTTGAGGGACAGGACAACTTTACAAAATAAAAAATTACTTTTTATGCGTAAATATATATATGTGAAGTAAAACTAAATAAATCTTTACAAAAAACATAAAAAATACAAAACACTTTGTATGCAACTCATATGCCTCCTAAGGGTAATAAAATTAAAATGAAGAACTTTTAAAAAATGGAATGCTAAATAAAACGTAAAGCCGAATATTAAAACAAAAATAAATTGATTTTCTAGCATTCGAAACGAGCGAGCGCAAGGTAATCAAATAAAGTTTTCTTTTTATAAATTCTTTTAAATTGGTTCTAGATTATGACAAAAGTAAAGTGTAAATACTGCATGAGAGTGGTGTATCATGTTATATATATTGGAAATTAAAAAAAATATTTTTTTTTATTTTTTTTTTTTTAATTTCAATAGGTATAATACACATATATGTATTAATTTCATGCTAAGTTTAAGTGTAGTAAAATTTTGTGATTAATTCATTTAACAATAATTTAAAAAAAAATATTCTGTAGCTTTCATATTTATTTAATGCTACTGTTCATTTATGTCATTATTGCTTATATAAAATCTTTGTAGGATTTCATTTCATATCTTGAATATAGTACACAGAGTGCAAGTGTTTATACTAAACGTCGGTTATTACATATATTTTTCAAGTTTTGTTTTCCTCGAGAATTGACTGAAGTGGGATGTAAAGTGTGTTGTGTGTTGTATTATAGTTGAGCCGTAAATGTGTGTGTGTTAGCTTTCTATCAATGCACAGCATCTATGTCACGTTGCGCTCGAGATATTTTTAATTTATCTTTCGGTGTGTGATCCTCACCTGATTCTAAAGCAAACATTTTCATTTTTTCCTTAAATGACAGTTTTTCGGGTACAGCTTCCGTATTTCTTTGTTGTTGTTGCTGTTGCTTTTCAGCCAAGCGCCGTTGTCGCGGATCTCTATGGAATTGATTAAAGATTGATTATTTTTCTTCTCCTTTTTTAATCTTTAAAGTAGATGGATGGAGTGGATTTTTCTTACCTGTAGACCTCTTGCGCCCCAATAACACCGGGTGTTGATTGCACGGATGTATTCCAGGCAGCTGCATCAGGTGTGGCAGGCATTGATGGCAACATTGAAATATCTAAATTCTATTCAGAAGAGAAATTTTCCATTGTATTAAATGCATCAAGTAATTGTAAATATTCCTCGAAGCATTTATGCATAACCATCTGCCGCTCCTGCACTTAATTGGATGACTTTTATAATCAATTAGTTACCTTTCGTGTACCTTTTCGCCGCCCACTTAAATGTAGACACGGCAGATGGTCATGGACAGATTCATCTTATAGGTAACACGTGTATCAAATTTTATGTATATGATGTATGTGTTAGTTAGATAAGTGTGATTGTGTAGGATCTGAAGTTTATTCAGTTGTAATCAATAGCAACTGATATTCGTAAAAATGTGTTGAGAATTTTCATCTTTAGATGTTGGCGGAAATGATGGTATGCATGCGATGTGTCATTTTAAGGCTTTAAAAACCTTTAGGTTACTATTTAATACTTACATTGGCTTCCTCACGCATATTATTCAACTCAGATTTGATTAATGTTGTATTGTTGTCCGCGGCTGGATGCTGATGTCCCTCCAACATCATTGCTGTGGACTGCAGCGGCAAGTGGCCAGTAGTGTAGTTGGTTTTGTCATCATGAAAGGAGACACGTTTGTTGTCACGCATTAAAATACTGTTAGTGGTAGAATTGCCGTTTAGGTAGTCTGTAGAAGTTGTTGCTAGTAGCTGTTGCGCGGTTGCCGCAGAATCATTGTTGTTGTTATTATGATGATGATTATTGTTTGCAAATGTGGTAGAAGTGGTCCTTTTCAACATGTCCGCCGAATTGCTTGTGGCCGTTTTTAAGAGACCAATTGACGAATTAACCGAGTTACGTAATTTTTGTTGTGACATTATTAAATAGGAGCTGTTACGTTCAGGTGGTGGTGGAGGCGTTTGTGCATTATTGTTGTCGTTCAAATTATGAGCGTGCGAGGCTGCCGTTGAGGTGATGATGGCATTGCTGTTGGTTGGAGTTATATTGGAAGTCGTAGTGGTTGTTATTGTTGTTGCTGATGTTATATTATTGTTGTTGTGTAAGCTTAAATAAGAAATGTCTCGACTCAATGTGGTGATGGG
Organism: Ornithomya fringillina; assembly: GCA_963978525.1. Taxonomy (NCBI): domain Eukaryota; kingdom Metazoa; phylum Arthropoda; class Insecta; order Diptera; family Hippoboscidae; genus Ornithomya; species Ornithomya fringillina. The sequence goes on along the minus strand of OZ021691.1, from coordinate 17,206,663 downwards.
ATGTGAATGATGTTCCATTTGCAAGTAACGATCATCAGCAAAACTGGTCGACTTTTGTGATTTGGATGGTGACGATGGTGCTAAATTTGAGCCATCGTATCGATTATTTTTTAATATAGACTTGGGTTGTATCATAGAACAGTTGCTATTACTGTTGTTGTTGTTGTTGTTGTTGCTTAAAGTACCACTAGTCGTTGTGGTGGTAACGGTGTTAACCGTGATGTTGCTTCGTACAGCCGCTGCTGCTGCTGTTGCTATTGATGTGCTTGCTTGCGTTGTTAACTCACCAACAGTTGAATTGCGTGCTGACGATAGAGGGGAAGTTTCACAGGAATTATTAGCAGCTACCATTGTATTCGAATTACTAACAGCAGCCACCTTAATATCAGTTTGTCTGAAATTTGTTACCGGTGTCTGTGCAATTGTGTTCTGCTGCTGGTTGGTGATGTGTCGATAACATTCTTGGGCATTTTCTTTCTCATACGTCGACTCACTTTCATCCTCTTGCTCCTCCATCTCTTGGGCACGTCGTTCAAAGTCTCTTTCCAGTATCAGGTTTTTCAATTGTTCATCCTGTTGCGGTGTACGTTGTGTCAGATTTGATAATTCAGAAATTGTTTGTTCACGCCATTGACGTATATGCTCACGACGCACTTCTACCTCTTTTTCACGTTCTTCTCTTTCCCACGGATTGGTGCCGGACATATTTTTGTGATGTTGCAAAGTTGCCGTGGAGAGAGGCACGTAACCACCTTTGGGTGGATCTAAGGCGCTGGCTACGTAATTCATACCCGGCGTTAATTGTTGGGCTGCCTTGTACAATGGATGAGTGGCGGTGGGTGGTAAGGGAGGCTTCTCATCTCCTAACTGTCCGCTTTGCGGATAATTGTAGGATTGTGCAGGCGGTTGGCGTTGATGTTGAGGTGGAGGTATTGGTTTGGCTGCCGGTGGAGGAAATTGCGTTTGTTGTTTGGACGGCATCGTTTGTGGTTTGGGTGGTAATGTTACAAAATTGGTCTGTTGTTGTTGTTGTTGTTGTTGATGTTGATGTTGCTGCTGCTGCATATAAGGTGAGTGGTGATGGCCACCGCCATCCAAATCGTGTCGCATCGTTCTGCGTAAGGTTTGCAGTCCTGCTGGTGAATGTTGCTGCTGTTGCTGTTGCATATAATTTTCCATTACTGCAGCATTATGGAACGGATCGCCAGGTCCCGCCAAAGTATTAACATTTTGCATACTTTGACTGACAGTCATGTGAGCATGATTGTTACCTAAATGTTGTTGTTGCTGCTGCTGTTGCTGCTGCTGTTGTTGATACACATTGTTAATGTTCGGCATTGAGGGAGCCATCATTTGTTGTATACGCAAACTTTGCTGAGCTCCCATATCTCGATTAAAATTTTGTGAACTTTTTGAGCGATTATTTAACGAAAGGGTAGAATGAGTGGCGGTTGTATTCATGTGGACTGAGTGTGGTTGTTGATGCGACGACGACGACGACGATGACGACATGTTTATGTGAGACGTTTGCAGTCCATTTAAATTTGTACTACTTGCGCTGATACTGTGCGGATGCTGTGTAAAACCGTGCGCTGGCATATTGACTGCTCCTGGTTGTTGTTGATGATGTTGTTGTAAATGATTCCCAGTATTGGCTTGATAGTATGCGGAAACTGGACGACTGGATGGCATATTACACGTGCTTGCGGTGTTCGCAGCTAACATCTGTGCATTTTGTTGTGGATGCTGCATGTTTGCTGTTGTTGCCGCTAAGCCACTTGCTTGCGATAAAATCGGATTTTGTATACTTTGTGGGGAATTTCCACTGTATGCGTTCATTACGGAATGTGATGGCATGGGGAGTCTGCAACAACAGCAACAACATGTTTTAATATAAAATCACAAATAGAATAAATAGAACCTAACTAACTAACTTTCAAGTAACAATATATATAGCAATGTACGAACCAAAAATCAAATGTTGTTCTAAAAAACTTGAAACAAATGAACTGTAAAAGTGTGTACACGTTGGCTTTGATGTGATGTGAATTGTAATACAATACGAAAGCAAAAGTTCACAAAATCGATACAAAAACAAAAGGCGAACATACCAAGTACACGACAGTATACAAATGCACTTACATTGGTCATTTCTAAGAGTTGGAATTCTTTTCTAATCGGTATAAAACCGTACAGTAACTTTTTCAATTGAAAAGTCACCCTAAACTCAATTCATTTCATTGTCATTGATATTGTACATTACGAGACAATAACAACAAAGTCATGTGCAATATTTGAAAAGGAGAAGGAGAGAAGAGAAGCAAAAAGAAATATTTTTAAGAAATTACTTTCCTCTAAAGGTCATCTACAAATATTAGCTAAATGAATTATCATAGAAAGCAATCAAAAAGCCAATTATTCAATACTTACCGCTCACTCAGTATGGGTTGCGATTGATTCTGTTGGCGATAAATACTTAAATTTTGGTAAAAACCTTGTTCACTATTAGTATTATTATTGTGGATGTTGTTGTTGTTGTTGTTGTTATGACCATTCATAGCATGCAGAGCATTATTAGCCAAACTGTGTGTACTGCGTGACTTGGAATTGGTCATGGCTGCAAACAATCAATTCATATAATTAAAAAAGAAATTAATTTTTTTTTAATTTTCATGTATTTTCATATAATTATTTATGGAACACAGTTTGTGAATTAAACTTACAAATGGCACCACCGCTACCGGTGTGGTGGTGTAAAGCGGGCACCGATTTACTATTCGCTAAATGGCTATTGGTTATAAGGGGATTACTCATGTGTTTAATGTCAGCACCCATACGTGTTAAATCGCGCTCAGACATACGTCGATTGCCTGCTTTTAAATGGTGTTTTTTCATCATGTGAATTGTTAGGTACGTGTACGTTGCCCCATAGTAGTAGTGCCGTGAGTTCAATCAAAATGAAATGTACAAGTGTATGCGGAAGTGCAAGATGTATGTGTTTGGGGAAAAAGTGAATCAAAAACGAAACCATTTTATTAATAATTTGTTGTTTTTGTTATAAATTAATTAAATTATTATAGCTTAATATTATAAAGGGTTGTAAATTAATGCGGAACATTAGTAATATATAAGACGAGTGGTGTAGTATATAAAAAGTAATATTTGCTTGAAGAACGAATAGGGGAAATAGGGGAATGGGCCGTTTGATTACATTAGATGTTTACTGAAAAAGCGGTTTATTAAAAACTAAAATATGATCTTGAATGTGTCAAAAACTGAGTCGATCTAGACATGAATGTTCGTACGTCTGTCTGCTGTCTGGTATTCTCATCATTATCTGCCACAAACATGGACCTATGAACTGGAAATTTGGTACAAACCCACATTCTCCGATCTGTCAAAAATGGGCGTTGTGGGATAACAGATAATAAAAACTATCGCGTTTTTCTCACACAAAACTCTGGAATTTAATGTTAACGGAGTAGATAAGCGAGATAAATGCAAACAGAAACATTAAAAATAATGCAAATAAATAACAAAATAAAAGCCGACAGGAAATACACGCACACACCAAATAACAAATACAAAATTAAGTTCAACCATCACCACCTTTTTTTGCAGAATTATTACGACTACAGGTTAGTTACTAAGTTAGGCTCGACCCCGTTGCCTTCATCGTCCTCCTTCTCATCGTCGCAATTATCCTCAATATCGTAGAAATTGTCACAACCACCACAACTAACAGCCGTTAACAACAACTCATTGTGATTGGTACAGTGGGGACAAGTAGATGAGCAAGCAGACATTGGTTGTTCGGCTGTTGCATCTCCCGTTGATGAAGGTGGTGGTTTTTGCTGTTGTTTATTACGTTTCAAGCTTCGTACGGTTTTATTTTTGGGACATAATTTTAAACTTCGACAACGTTGAAATAATGTTGAATTGGTGGGTGTTGTTGTTGCTGTTAGACAACATGTTGTCATTTGATTGCCAACACAAACGCACATGGGTGCAGGTGGGGAAGTGGTTGGGGAGCAATACTCATCTAAATGACAAGGTGTTTTAAAGCATATGGACCCTGCACCGACGTGCTGTGCTTTGTCCCTGCCACGATTAAAATTGGTATGTTCATGATATTTGTGATGATAATGATTTTTGAAATGATTTCGTTGTTTCGTTTCATTGGCATAAAATTGTAATGATTTTGTAGACGAAGTGTTTTGATTTAAATCCGTTTTGAAATCTTCTCCTTCCAAGCCATACAAACTCCATTCGTTCAGTTGTTTTAGGATTTGTTTTTGTTCGGTTGCTGTTAAATGTTGTTTCTTCGTGTTAGGGAATGAGGAACGTGACGGTATTTCCTTCTCAGGTGCTTTAACAGCAATGTGCGTGCAGGATTTTGTTAGGCGTACACTATCAAATAATTTACGGAAATGTTTATGAGTATTAAAAAAATCGGCCATTTCTTTAACTTTGCCCTCACCCAATGATTTGGTAAAGTTTTGAAAATGTTCATTGGTCTCTGGTGGCTGCACTCCCTGTTCACCATGATTCTCGTCATCTAAACTATGGCTTTGGCTTAAGGATCTTTTTTTGAAGGAACTTTGTTGTTGTTGTTGGTCGTTTGTCATTTTAGGAACTTGGTCATTAATGTTAACGGATTGTAATTGTTGATGTTCATAATCATCGGCTACATTATCGTCAGTAACCTCTGTCGTTATAATTGTGGGTATGATCTGTTTATGGTGATGTTGATTGGAGTGCTGGTGGAAGTGTTGATTATTGCTATGATGACTGATCGACACAGAACGCATTTGTCGTTGCTGTGGAGTATTGTTTGATTTCAAACCGTTTAAACCACCTGCCGAAGTGGATCTTAAACTATTTAATTCTCGTTTAGGTTTCTTTAGCATTTCGCGTGATTTTCTTCTTGGTTTTGTGGCCACTTGCTCCAGGGATTCCAGTGAGGAATTCGAGCTATTTGCATTACTTTGCCCCCCTGTGGTGGAACGTTGTGCGTTCAATTCTCGACGTATTTTTTGTATCAATGTTGTTGCTGCTTTCCCTTGATTCGATAAACTATGGGAAGAACGCCTCATCAGTATGTCTTGTTCCATCTGTTCCGGATTACTGCTCTGACACAGTTGACTGATTGCATTATGCGTGTAACATTTACGATTTCTTATATGTGGAGTGGAGTGGACTTCGCCGTCTAAATCAAAGCTTACCATTTTTCTTTGAAGAGTTTGCTCTGAAGAATTTATACTCATTCTACGTTGACTGCTATTCGTATTGATTATACTTTTTGTTACAGTTTCCCCATTATCTGAAACTTCCTTCTCTTCGTCATCCTCATCGTCGATAAATGGTATTTCGTCCTTGTGTATGACCGAGGCGATGCTTTCTTCGTTGAGAGGCTGATGAACTTCTGTGTAAACAAAATTCGTAAACGATTCCATTGAATTGGTTTTATTAGCACTGGATTCGGGCTCTGTTAAATCTTCGATATATATGGAAGGCGGAGGTGGTGGTATGATATTTATATTACAGGTACTATTATTTACTTTTGATTTCAATTTATTCGAAATGTTTGTATTGAAGGGGACGTGCCCTGCTGGTGCTCTCATACCAGCACCTAATGTGTTTGACAGGTTTTGCGTACTCAATGTTACTTCGTTGCTCATGTTATATAAACTAGTTGCTGAACGGGCAATGGGACGGGTATCGCGGTATCGGGGATCTATATGTAATTGCTGATAACCGAGAGCACAGAGCTCTTCCAATAACGAAGATGCACTCAAGCGTCTATGGGGTGGCGCTGATGGTGAGTGCATAAGACCGGCGTATGATTCGCGTCGAGCACGATCTAAGCTATCATCGGAAATGGAACCATAGCAACGATTATTATGGTATGAATGTCTGCGTTGTTGTTGTTGTTGTTGTTGTTGTGGAGGTAGTTCCATAAATTGTTTTATTGCTTGTTGGGTCGAGTCTATGTCTACGTTTTTTTATATTGTTGTTGTTGTTATTAGTTAATTACATTGTGGGTTAGTTTAGCATTAGATTTGTATGCAACAAGTGCGAGAGCAGCATGTTAGGGGAGAGTCAAGGTAATGTTTAATATACTTTAAAAGCGTTCTATAGTTCATATTAATTAGAAATACAAGCTTATACATAATTGTTCAAAAACTCTGCGTTACTATCGTATTATCGATTCATACATACCACGTTGTATTACTGGACTGGGTTGTTGCAGTAGAGTAGCCAACCCATGATATATGGCACCTTGTTTAGCTACCTCCAAAGTAACTATCGGTCCAGTACGTACCAAATAATCAGCCGCTCTGTGATTAGAAACAAATGAAAACCTTGTAGTAGATCTAGATCTAGATTATTACTGACTATGCTGAAACCCAAGTTACCCAAAATTATGCTTTAGTATGTATTTTTAGTAGTATCAGTAAACAAGAGTACTTGTGACATAAAAAGCAATCCTCGAAAAATCGTTATGAGGAGATGCGAACACTAAAATTTCAGACTAGTTAAATGATATCCAACAATTTTCGCTGAGAATTGAGAATTACTGAGAGATTTTTTTCTAAAGATTTTATGAGAATAAGATTTAAAACTTGGTTCATTATAGCCCGAATTCCGCTAAATTTGTTGAAAAATATTAAAAATTAAATATAAAATTATAGCCCATATTATATGCGCCCCTTTGTCAACTTATGACCTCTAAGTACCAAACTAATTAGAATCAGAGGACTGGAGGATAGACGAAGAGATGAAATTCAAAGGTGAAAGGGTGGAGAAAATGATTATAAATAGGTCGGTATAATAATCGTTTCGTTTTCTATTAAAACGTCCACACAAGTGGTGTCAATAATAAATATCTTGGTCACTAAATAATATATACTGAGTTTAATGTTTAGTACCTTTCTTGGGTAATACCAATCAAGCTTTGGCCGTCAACTCGCAACAGTTGATCACCGGCTTGTAAGCGACCATCAGCATCGGCCGCGCCCCCAGGCACCACACTCTTAATGTAAATACCCAAACGTTCTTGCCCCGCCCCCTTTGCTGCTACTATGGATAAGCCCATTCCATTGGAATTCTTATGAAGTTTAATCACCTGCATTTCAGGTTGTGGTAATTTGTTAGACATAGCGCTGGACGAACGCGCCTATTAAAGAATTTTGTTATGATTGCAAAATAATAATAAATTGTGGAGAAAATAAAGAGAAACTCACATTAAATTGATGCATGTAAACTGTCCATAAACCGACCGATGTTGGTTGAGCGGCTAAACGACACATGCCCTGCTGTTGCAAAGAATTTAAAAAATCTACCAAACCCGACGGAATACCTCGCACCACATCGCAACTGAACCCATCATCGGGCAACAGTAAAGCTAAGTGTAATTCGGGTGATTCCTCCAATCTCACTTCACGACCGTCTGCTCGTGTTAGCTCATCAGCGACCGATTCGGCCATGCGTATGGCGGTATCAATTAAATTTCGCGGTATTTTCTCTTGCTGCAATAAAGCGGCCATTTGTAAAGAATTTAAACGGAAACAGGAACAAGCCAATTGCTGAATTTCTTCTATGGACGATTTCGGAGCTTGCAAAAATTGAGCACATTGATTAATTTTGGCTAAGTGACAATCAGCCGCCAATTCTAAGCCTTGGCGCTCTGCCCACAACTCCAGCAATTGTAAACGTTCGGTCATCACTTTACCCCACTCGGTAGTGCACATATGAGAATTGGCTACAATCTAACAAAATATAAAGAAAAATAAAAAAATTAATGAAAAATTCATTCATTCAAATAACTTGAAAGATTGCAAAGAAAGAAAAGAATTTCAAACAAACAAACAAACACAAACATTTCTTTTCCTTTCGCGCTCACCGTATTGAAACATATCACATTAATGTAATGGAATAGCTGAGAGAATAGTTGGATGGTTAAAGCGGCATTGACGCGACAACGTCTCAGTAAAGCCATAGCCGAACCCAGCACAGTCAACACTAAACCAGCAGCTGAATCGTGATCAATTGTTTCGGATAAGAATTGATTGAGAGTTTGTGCGAGTTCCAAACGAAAACAGTTCACCAGATTGCGAAACGACGTTTGTACACTTTCGGCCAACACTTCTTGAGCTTGTATGGAAAATGCACTTATATGACGATCCGATTTAAGGAAATGCAAAAACTCTGAACTATTCGCCATCCAAAATGCTAAAACGCGTGGATCTGAATATTGCTCCTGGACCACATTATATATCAAATTGGCAACGTGATGTAAGAATATTGTTAATTTGTGTGCTCGTTCAGTAGGTTGCAGTTCGGGGCGATAGTGGGTAGAGGCTCGATATCTACGTGATAAAAGCAAAAATATTTTTTTATTATTTAACACATAAGTTAACAAAAGTTCTTCGTAAGAGTGATTTAATTTTTCTTTCATATCTCTATCATGGCTAAGTGGTTGCTTGGCGTTGATTACTTTCACTTTATGTAATTGAAGTGTAATTTAAAGTTTTAATTGCTAACAAATTGCTAAGCATCTAATCTCTTTTTTTTTTTTAACTTGCTTTAACTTTGTCTCTATCTAACATAAGTTTCTATGTAGTTGCAAGTCTCAAAGGCTTTCATTCGATTTGATTTTGTTTTTGTGACTACCATTCGCTGCTAGGTGTGTAAAATTCTTAAGCAAAGATTTATTTTAGGACAGTACGAGTAGAATGCCAAATTAATCGATAAATTAAGTTTTTTGATGGAAAGGAAAAATAAATGCTTATTTTTATTTGTAACCCCGGGAGTAAATCAAAAATTGTTAGAGCATAAGTTATTCAAACGAATTCTAGTGCTGTCCTGAAAGTTTTGAAAAGGTTTGAGTTAAATAATGAAATATTTTATAGCAAATTAAAAAGTTTCTTTTTACACAAACACTTTTAATTAATTTCTTGGAGGAGCCTATATAGTCTGTATGGTAGAATACTGCATGGACGTTATAGATTACCTTGAAAGGTTTATTAAGGTCAAGTAGAACCATGTAGAACCAATGATTACAATATAAAAAAGCAAATAACAGTTGTTGAATAACAGGTGACTAAGTTGACCACTGCAAAATAAAAAGCTTCTTTTAGAATAAACTTGACTTGACCCATTATGAAATGAAATTGACTGCTTCTGTACTTTTACCATTATTCCATATTACCATATTTCTGAAGTGGTTGTTATAAAATTTATTTTAAAGTGCAATCGATTATTTTTATACCCACCCAACATATGTTTTACCCGCATGGGCCCCCAAAGGTCAAACCATTTGCAATGGCTAAAAGAAACCATCGGAGACTCCACAACGTATTTTTATTGAGATTCTGCGTCCGTAAGTGTGTTCTGTGGTACTCACTCTCCTTGATTCTTAACTAGCCTAAAGTGTCGGCACTTTTCACACGCAGATTGGTACTGAGATTGGGTGAAATCGCTTAAACAACGCACCCAATGTGCAGTAAAAACTGAACAATTAGCAATTTTTTAAGTAAATCTTCCGCACTACAAATAAAGGACAGAAGATATACTGACATATATACTCCTCGGGAGGCTTTTGGTGGATATTCAAGATGCGCCCTTAGGTAAAAATATTTTGTTCCTTATTGAAATATGATTCGATTTATGAAGCCCCGCCTTGCTATTTCAAACCAACCTTACTGCTTCCAACGATTTTTTTACATTTATATAACAATAACCAAGATAAAGGTAAACAAATTTCCAAAATATTTACACATTTTTAAAGTGCAAATAAGCTCATATTTTATTTATTTTTCCTACATGAACTTATTTGCACAACCACATGAGCGCTACAAAAGTCAATTTTTCTATTCATGCATGCATTATTATTAAAGCAAATTTGCGAAAAATGTGATCAAGGCAAAAATGTAGAGCAAAAAGAAAATCGGCCTGGCGGGATAGCGCGTGTGTTAAAAAGTTAGTAAGGTACAGACTCCTTGTCAACATTTACAAAATACGAAATAATGCCATGCAATGACGTCATGCCATTCAAAGGATAAAAGTAAAATGTATTTAAATTCGTTTTTCGCTTCACAAAAGTACACACTTACCTGGCACATAAATACAATGAATAGACGGGAGCTAACTTAAAATAGGGCGTGTTGACATCCAATTCGGTGATAATATGTCTTAAAAATAAGTCCTGATGCGTTTCAGGAAATTCCAAGACGGCTGGTAAGATTGGTTCTTGACCTTGTGTGGCGTCCATTATATTTCCTGCCATTGATGTTGTTGGCAATTTCGGAGATCTGAAATGTATTTAATAAACAATAATAAAAAATTATAGAAAATATATTGAAACAATTTTAGCGCTTTTATACCCTGCACGACTTGTGGCAAACTTTTATGTGGGCGTTTGTAACTTCTAAGCGGCAAATGCTACACCCACCTTCAATTATACCGATCGATTCACAATCACAGTCTAAATCGATTTAACCATGTCCGTCCGTTTGTCCATGTAAATTTGTGCGCAAGCTACGGCTCGCATATTTTTTTAAATATTTCGATGAAATTTGGTACACGTACCTGCATTGGCTCACAGAGAAACTCTATTGAAAATAAACCGAACTCCACCCTGTAGGAGGTTCTTTTGTAATGAAAGACTTTATACAACAACAACCACAATTGTAATTTTTTTTACAAAATTTGGCGAACTATTGTTAATAGACTTAATTTTTAACGAAGTGACTCATTAAACTAAACCTGTTGTGGAGCTAAGTGGTGTAGGGTATGAAATGGTCGGGCTTGATCGACCATGCCACGTTATAAGCAAAAGTTTGTTGATTATTTTGTAAACTTTTTAGCTAACATAACACAAATATTTGGGGGTCGGTACATAAATAATGAAAGTAAGGACCAAATAAAAAATGAAAAATGATTGGAGGTGAGATGTTTCAGTTATGTGTGTATATGTGTTTTTGTAAAGTAAGCATATTATTATAAACAGATGTTGGAGAGTAGCAGCTGAAAATTTCAATTTTTAATTTCGCTTTACTTCGTAATTGTCTCTTTCTTATCTTTATTTCGTAACGGTAGCATAAAAATTACAAAAAATTACCTTTCTTGACTATTGGAACCGTTCGACTTTAAACTGGAAACAGATTTTGTCTCATTTTCTAGATTACCTTCTAGATTTTGATTATTGCCGCCCATCGAGCTGCTGCCAAACGTTGATAAGTGATTGTTACCGTCCGCTATTGTGTTTGTTGCATTGTGACCATTTGCTTTTGGTTGACCATCAATTTCTGTGTGTTCATCCAGTACTGCATGTAAATTTTGAGCTGCTAAATGTTGACTGCTGCCATTAGTACCCGACTGTTGCGGCACATTGTTTAAATCATATTCACTTTTATGAGTCTTTAAATGATTGTGTGTGTGTGTGTGTGTGCGTGTGTTGCGTTGTTATTGTTGTTAGGGGTGAAAAATAATTAATTTGACGTAAGTAACGCTAATTGTTTTTGCGTCCATGAAATGAAATCAAGCTTACCGAACTTAAAGCACCGCCACCAACGCCCTCTTCTTCAAGCCAAGAGCCAGGTGATGTTGGCGAACGACTATTTCGTCATTTGTTATTATATTTATTTTTTTTTTTGTTTGTTCAATTATAGAATTATTATTTTTTTTTTGTGTATGTGCGTGTGTATGTTATGTTTTTTTGTTTTTAGTTTCGTGAGTGCAATTAATGAAAATACAATTTTATGTAGCGACAACAACGGCAACAACATAAGAAGACATCAAATAAATGCACACAGTAAGTAAATGTGAAAAGAATTGCGATGAAAAAGTAAAAAAATATCATTTATCATTAGATTAAATATAAAAAGAAATTAAAAAAAACTAAATATTTTTTGTTTATGTATTGCGAATGTTCATAAAACATAATTGAAAATGGTCGAAGGTGATAAAATAATTACAAAAAAAAAAAACGTTACACACATAAAAGAAAATTACATAAATTTAAGGGGCAACATTTAGCAACAATAACGACAAAAAATATTTCACAAAAATTATAGTCAAAGTTATTCACCTTTCGTAGAGACACGCCGAGTCCAACTGAGACTGAGACAAAGCCAAGTTATAACGGCCGTCGGTTGGTGAATCCAGAAAGCGATAAGAAGCTACACGACCAAACATAATTACAGAACCATTCTGTAAAAAGACATAAATATCAATTTAGATTTAAAAATAATATATTATCACAACAACCTTAAGCCTAACAACCTTGTTCTACCAGCTCTTGGAAACAACTGAATAAATTGTAGTGTAATTTTTTTCAAAAAAAAAAAAAAAAAAAGGGGCGTTCTAATAGAGAGAATACATGAGGGGATAATTGTAAAGGTTTTAAATCGTGTATGATCAAATAAAAACATTAGCCCAACTGCTCAATACACTACATTACTTAAGTTGACAGCGCATATTCGATTTATTCTATTTGTGTGTTTAAACAATTTTCGAATTTTTAAATAATTTCTTTAAGAATTGTTATATAAACACCACTTCTAAGTTTCCTATGAATTATTATTAAGTTTCATTTTAAATGCTGTTTCACCATAAGAAAGTTTATTTTGAAACAAATAACAAATGTTGAATAAAAGTAAAAATTTTGTATTAACATGCTATTTAAATTAGGGCAAAAAGATCGATCGGCGAAAATTTATCCTTCAACTACAAAAAATTTACTATGAATTTGAAAGTCGCTATACATACTTATAGTTAGACTTTGACTTGTAAATTTCCGCATAATACCAAAAACATTAGCAGGTACCTGCCCCGCCCGGTACATGAGCTCGTGATTGTGTGCTTCTGCATTACAAATGCTTGTGTATATCAATAACGGTAACGATGATAATTGGTAAATATTTGCATAATAATGATTGCATAAGTTAAGGCTGAAACATATTTGTGAGCGTCATTACGTATCACAACCACATATTAACTGAAATATTATCAAAATAACACGCCCACACATTTGCAATTATGCACAAGTTATATACCACACACATTGTTTGCTAATTACAAATCCGAATTATCCCAAGTAATATTCTCTTCAAAATGTCATTCGATTTTAATGAAACTGTTGTTGTATAAATATGTTTGTAAAATGTAGAATCCATTCGGAGAATTAAGTGTATGGGATTGACAGTTATGGACAAACTGTACATGTAAAAGTGTGTAAAAGTGCATACATGTGAGAATTGTTCATGTCAACATGATTCAATTTAAAGCAAAGTGTTGGAGAGACATTAAATTTGTCATTTTAAGCATATATTTGCCTGCATGGTTAAGTGTGTGTTGTGACTTTCCAAATTGTTGTCATCATATGTTTATGTATTGCAGAATAAAATGTAAATTTTGCACTTTCTGGTAATGGAAGAGCAATAGTTTCATTTAACACGAATTGTGAATTGAGAGAAGCTCTGGGTCCGTAACTCTTCACATTTTCCGAAACAGCAAACTTTCAAAATCCATGAAGAAATATGATTGCAATATAAACACGGCTAAGTACAAGTTACGTTCGAAAGATCGCCTTAAACCCTTTCAAAATTATGGCCACATATACACGTGTGATTTAACTTACATGTAAAATAGTCGGTTGTGTTATGTGGTGGCCGTTAACAAAGGTTAAAGCATCGGTATGTAATGGAGTCACTGTACAAACACCTTCCACTAATGATATCAAACAGTGACGCGGCTGTATGGAGGGCCCAAATAATTGTAAACAATTTGTGTTGGCCGAACCCACCTAATAAGACAATTTTTATAAATATTTACCGATATTTTTATTTAAATACATCACCGTACTAACCTCTACCGGTTCGTTGTATAATTTTATTCGCCTTCCACCATCACCGCTATGTGTCACCTCTACCAGCATGGGTCCTTCACGTTCTTGCGATATATGATTGTTGCCGTTGGCCGCCCCTAAAGGTTTTTTCTTCCGCCTACGCGGCTGCGAGTCAGCTGGACGTCTTCTTACATGAAACATTATGGAGCCTTAAATAGAGTATAAAAAATGAAAATGAAAAAGATGAGAATATTACTTAATTATGAGTATATTTTAATAGAATATTAATGCTTTTTATCAAATTTTATTACTTGGCAGATTCATTTGTGTGAAGAACAAAATAGACGAGTGAAAAAAAAAACAATTTTTTCCTCTGCAGCCGTGTTTGCTATTCAAAGTACTTTTATGCACAGAAGAGAACCTCTGGTCGAACAGCTTTTATGTGCACTGATTTTAGAACACTTTGCCAAGATTTTAAAACGACTTTCTTTATACACCCTACACCAGACTAAAGACATTGCGTTCAGCTTGAATGCATAATTTGAAACACCCTAAAGAAAGATATGTGTTAAAATATGTAGATTGTGTGGTTGTTTTCGGTGTTTAACTGTTATTTATTGTGTAGACATATTTCGTCGACCTACGACTTTATGGAGTTACATAACTTGCATGAAATTTATCCTTAAATATATTTCTTCTGGCACCTCGCAACAACAACCCACGAGGAAAATGAAAAATAAAATTGAATAATATCCAATAGACGCTTAGTTACCTAACGTTTGATTTTAAAAAAATAATTATCTAATGTATCTATGTAATCTACAGTACAGGTCGGTACAGGATTGCTGTCTTCACAAGAACGTGTCCATTTAAAAAATTTGGAATCCACCCTCATTATAAATAAATCATTTTCTTATTTATTAAAGTGTGATTTTTTCATTCATTTGAAGTGCAAAATATTAAATATGGCTCGCCTTTAAGGGGTAGGTACGAAAAGCTTAAAAGCTAAGCTATCGATAGATATAACTAAAGGCTACTCTCTAACGCCTTGAAGGTTACAAGTTAAAAGTAAAATTAAAATGCTTCTTTCGTTTTGTTCTCCTAGAAGTCATTAAGTATCAAAAGTTTTTATATAATTTATTAGGTACTTGGTACCTCAGCTTACACGGAAGTAAACGTTTCGCTTCATTTGTAAATGCTCAATTTTAAGACGGCCTAAATGCTAGTATTGTTCACTGCAAAATGTCTCAATTTGTTACGATTGCTTATTGGCAATTTTTATGATAATAGTTGTGCTGCATTAATGATGTCACAGCTATAATAAATTGTAAAGAATAATCGACAACAATAACCAAATATGGCAAAATGGAGCACAGACAGCTAGGCACTGATTTCTTTAGTTCGCATTTTTAATGTAAACATTCTGGATGCGTTCAATAAACAAAGTTTTCATTTAATATCTGTGGGATTGCATCACATTATTGGTGGTGATTTTATTGTAGATTTCAAATATCCCGCAATGTTTAAAGAACCATGAAATCAGCTCCAATATTAATACATTTTTTTTAACCAGATAGATATTTAATTCGGTTAAGCGAGTCTATTGACTCTTTTTTAATTTCATGCCTAAACATTAGAGATTTTTTTAGCCAAGAAGAAAACTTGCAAGTTTGCAAAAAAAATTATAAATAGAATAATAAGTTGGCTTAGGTCAAATCTGAAATACCCTCTAAATCTATATGGGGCGTGGCATGTAACATGAATTATTTCTCAACTCACAGATCGCAGTCTCATTAAAATAGGGATCTGCGTGTAAAAACTAGAAATTTTACCTGAATATCTCAAAATTTAAGATTTAGATAGAGCCAACAACAGACAGATTTCGATGCTGATCAAAAATATACATGTGGTGCCTCCTTTTGGTTGCTGCAAGCGGAACCACAAACCAAGAACATCAACCATCTTATGTGGAGGGAATAATAAAGAACATAACGTACACATTGATTCCTTAGAAAAATGACTTATTTAGGATAACGCTTCAGTTTCCAAATGAATGTAAATAAATTTCAATTGTAAAGCAAAAACCATTCTAATGACAAAATGCAACAACAACAAGTAAAACAACTAAGTTTGGCTTTTCACACCTTCATAAGTAGTGGGCGTGGCAAGTATGTTATTACGCCCTCTAATAGTGTATGTATTACGTTTCAGCTTGCAAGTCGAGTTTTACGCTGAGTATTATTTTTTGTATATTGTGGGCGTGTCTGTTATGCGGCTACAGCTACTTTTGCCACATCGAGGGATGAGATAATTTTACTAACGTGTACCAAATTTCAACTTAATAACTCAATTTTTGTTGTGGTTGTAGGCATGACTTTTGAATGATTTTTCCAATTTTAAAAGCGTTTTGCGTTCAGAAACTAGAAGCGTCTATAGTGAATTTCAGCTAATAAATATCCCAAATTTTGCGACCTTGACAGTGCCAACAACAGACGGACATCCATGTCTAAATCGATCCAGTTGTTGGTGCTGACCAATTAAATATATAATCTGAAGGCCTACTTCTGGGCATTTCAAAAGGAATGACAAACTTAGTATTTCTCCCGCCTTATGTGGAGGATATAAATCTAATTTTAGTGACAAAGTGTGAGTTAGTGGTCTTCTGGAAATTCTTCCACTTGCATTGCTCTCTAAAGGGTAGACAAACAAAGATGCAGATAGAAAGGCTCAACTGATTTAAAGATAAAGAGACCGTTGGTGCTAAAGTTATGCGTCACGTAATCCAACCCTTGTGCTATTAAAAAATGTACCATTGGGTGTAAATATAAAGCAGCACTGCACACATACAAATGTGGGGTATTGTGTATATAAGAAACAAACAATTCATGTGTTGCTCTGTGTGTGTGTGTGTGTGTGTCTGTGTGTGTGTTTGTGAAGTGTATATAAATTGAATATTTAACACACACTGTTGTAGACAAATAAGTGTGATAAAGTGCTCTTGTGTAAAGCCATTGTCCACTATACCGCAGAGAACAAAAAAAAAATTAAAATGACCGCAAATTGAGTTTTCTGGTGTTGGTTTTTTTTATGTGCTGTTCAGGTGTAACCAACAAACGAGGCAATAAAAAGAAAGACATTAAAATCCAACAACTTTAATTATTTTCCCTCAATTCTAACTAACTTCATAACAACACACAGCCGTACATATACACTCTATAGGTAATACAGTGAAATTTCTTTTCATAAAATTTAAGGGCTCGTTGGATTTTTTTGTGAAATGTAACGTTTGCTGTAATAAAGCTGGATCGAAAGCAGTGCTCAGCTGAATACAGTGTTATTTGTGTTTGTGTATTAAACATCCACAATAATGTTTTAGAGATCCTACAAAGTTTTCATTTTCAAGGCCATTTGGATGATTTAGTTATGCTTGTCTGCTCATCTATAGTTTCTATCTTATAAACGTTCCGGATTCTAAATTTAGCAGAAGCAAAGGCACTGAAAATATTTGCACTTTAAGCATTAGCTGGGAGAATTCCTAATTTCTTCAGAAATATTTATGACCAACAACTAAATCTGATTCCACTTATCCATGTCTGCACTCTCATGGTAGCACATTTTGAGATAATCTATTGACTGAGGCATGAAAATTGACCCACGAAATTAAAATATATATGTATGATTGGTTCATACGAAAATAGGCGCAATCCACGCCCACAATTTACACAAAAAAGCCTTTTTGAACAGAATCCAAGCTTTACCTTGACACGCTCTCCTTACACTGTTAAGACGCATAATCAAGTACTTGCCACGCCTACAGTTTGTATATGTGGTGAGTATTTAAAATGTGGCTTAAGCCACAAATTTAGTTTTAGTTTTAAAGTAAGTTTCTTCTGTAACGCAAATCATTTCATTTTATTTACATCCTTTAAATTTCGGAGTTTAAAAAACCTAAACTAACTTATAATTAAATGTTGTGCATCAAATGAAATGAAATAAAATTTCAATAAAATAATTACACAATTTCAACCAACAAGAATAGTTAACAAAAGTTTTATAATACAATTTACATATATACGAGAACATATTTATTACCGTGTCATCAACTCATTCAAAAACATTTCATATCAAAAACACTTTATGTTAAATGTTAGAAAGTGAAGAGAACATTAAATTTGGCTTAGGCCACATCTTAAATACCCTCCGTTTCTACATACAAACGAGAGGCACGACAGATACATCATTACGCTGTCTAATAGTGTACGTATTACGAATCAGCTTGAACGTCGAGTTTTACGCTGAATATGTTTTTCTGTAAATTTTTGACGTTTCTATTTTCCGGCCACGCCTATTTTTGGCACATCGATGAATTCCAACTTAATCTCTGTGGCTGGTAAAAAGATTTTTATCGATTGTGGGCGTATATGTTATCCGACCGCGCCCATTTTTAGTACATCAATAAAATGTAAAAGACCCTAAAAGTATGCGTACAAAATTTTAGCTAAATACATCAAAATTACCGATAACAGACGGACACGCGGACATACATGTCTAGACCGACTCAATTTTTACCATAAATAAAAAATATATATATTTTGTAGGATCTCTGACGTCTCCTTCTGGATGTTGCAAATGGAATGACAAACTCAATATACACTCCTCTTATGTGGAGGATGTAACCAAATCTAGTCTTATACGAAAATACATCCGAACTGGAATGGAACTATTTCTCAGAAACACTCATTCACAGACTCTCATAACAACGCAAGTAAACTTAATCACTGTGAGCGCGTCCGTTAACCGATCACGCCCATTTTCACAAGTTTGTTCAGTAAATCAATGAAGAATGTTTTTCCTAGATGACAGATCCATTTGGAGTCACCTACGCCAAGTATTCTAAAAAACCCCGACACATATGGATGTTAGCAAAATGAATCCATTATATGTGGGCGTGGTTAACTTCATATTTGCAAATGTATAATTATTATCAAATATCACTCACATTGATTAATACATTGGTAAATTTTGTCAATTGTGGGCGTGGCACTTTGGCTTAATTTAAATCGGAACCTCCGCAGAGAAATTGGAAATGTTTATACTTTGAAGCTGTCAAAGGGTGTACATAATAAATTGAAAGGACTCTGACTGTATTGCTGGGAATTGCAACTTAAAGGCAAACTTGGTACATGAAAGATTCATATGAATGGTGTTGTGTATCAGTCGCTGTCACCACCTGTCACTAAAGAACGACAAATGCCAAATGTGAAGCTGCTTCGCCTTCTCTCTCTAACTTTAACTTTTCATGATAATTGGAATTACCATAAAGTACAAAATTTTGTTGCATTCATAAAATATGTATATGACACACACACACGAGGCAAAAAATAATTTTCTATTTTCACAAAAACGAGTCCGAGTGTGATGACAGCAATTAACGAACAAAATGTTTGTGTCCTTAAAATAATTTAACACACAGTGTAACGCACAGTAATTGACATGAATTGAGGGCAAACGTGTAAATTGCTGTGAAGAAGAAGAGAAACTTTTTTGACAATTATTTTATTTATTTAATTCAATCACCGCAAGTACTAAAAACTATTTGGAGGACTTGCTGTCCTTGAAAAGCGGTTTACAAAGATGCCCACTAGATCTTAAAAGTAACCTAAAGGATAATATGTACACACATACACATCTATGGAGTGCAAGAGTGTTTTACATAGAATAGTAGCAGCTTTACAACCGTTAGAGTATATAGAGAGTTATACCCTGCACTGTAATTTCACAATCCCTCAATTATGTCATGATTGATTAAATTGTGTCACATAACCCGGAGACAGTTATATAAATGATATGACATTTGATATTTATGGCACAAAGTAGCTTTGCATGTTAAATTTTTTCATTCCAAGACATTTTTCAAAAACATATCTTTGCATGGGTGAAAAAATTCTTAATAGTTCTTAAACTTTCTTAAAGAAAATTCTTACTTTTGTTAAGATTCTTGAAAAAAGGTATCGGAGACCTAATGCTGAGTAAAAATATATATGTCTGTCTGTCCGTCTAGTTGTGGAACTTATTCTTCCGCTGGCTAAAAATAAGGTAAGAGCTTCGGCCATTGGTATTACAACGCGCCTACGGTTTTATAATTTTTTTAAATTTTTTGTTTCGCCCAATACTCATAAAATATACATGATAAACATGACTCTCCGAGCCAAACATAGCTTTTTTCCTTCTTTTTGCTTAGGTAATAAAATAATCGGGCTTGACCGACCATATTCATACTTATTCAAGTTGATTCATATTCCTAACATCATCTACTAACCTGGAGTTAAACTGGGCGTGCTGGGCCTAGCGTATTATCAGGTTATCTTGGTGAATTTAAATTCCGATATAGCCCGACTTACTAAGGTATTTAAATGCTTTTGTCAGTCTATTCAAATATTGTCCCAATGAAAGGGGTTCGATTGTATATGTATACGACAGATTGCAAGCAAACACCCGCAAAGAGAGTGTAAACAATATTTTTATTATATATGTACACATATGTGACATATGTATTACATACATTTGTATGTACAATGTTTTCACAGGTCTTATTAGATCTTTACACCTGCATTAACATTTTCCACGAATTTTTCTTCAACTTTATTTTTTATAAATGCTTTTTTAACTAGATATTGTAAAAAAATGTCCGCAAAAAGGATATCGACACGCGTTCACCGCTTCACTACAAAAAATCAACTAAAGTTCTCGACGTGAAGGATTCAACAAACATGAGAAACTCAACGTACAAATAGTAGAACTGAAAAAATGAAACATAACAGACAGAATGCCAATAGAGCGGACGAAAAAAAAAAAAAGAATAAAAGTGGAAGTACATATAAGTATGTAAACGAACGCAATGAACGTAAAGCAGGCACGCAGACGGAAAGACAGACACTCGAATCATTCTATATTAAATGCTTAAATAACAAGAACATGCACTTACACCCTCTACAAATGCATGCATATGTGTGTGGACATATAATGTATGTACACCAATTGTAATAAAATATCTACATTCCGTACAAATATAGCGTAAAAAAGCTAACGTAGCATTGCACTAAACTTTATACACCCTCCATAAGATTGGTGGTGTCCTAAGTTTGTTGTAAATGAGGCCTTAAGTATATGTCTGCTTCTGAAACGCTCACCTTTGCACAAAATGAGAAGCGCACGTTTGGTACACACATTCATAATTATTGTAAGCAATTAGTTTCTTATATAAACGGACGCCCATAATTGATGAAAATCTCCCACGGCCACAAAAATTACGTTACATACATTTATGTGGGTTTTATTGCTCGATCTTATCAAAAATGGGAGTGGTCGGATAGACAGGTGCGCCTACAATTAACAAAAAATCGAATCGGAGGTGATATGAGACTCCAAAAAATAGAGCAAATGCCTAAATGCCACGCCTACTGTTTATGTATAAATGGAGAGGGTATCACGAATTTGGCCTAAGCCAATTCTTCTTCTTATTACTATCATTACGTGTATAATATATTAAGCAGATTGACAAAGAGAGAGAGAAAGAGAGAGAGAGAGTGAAAAAGTTAGAAAGAGAGAGAGAGGGATCAGAGAGTCGAGTTAAGATAAAATATAATCAGTCAGTCAACCACACAACAACGTCTCCACTTTGTTTACGAATTATTATAACAGAAAAAAGAGAATAAAAGACAGCATGAATAACGCAAACAAAAAAACGTTTTCTTATAAACAAGTGAAAGAACAAATTTGGCTTGGGCGAAATCTTAAATACCTTCTGCATTTACGTAGAAAGAGGGGCATAGCAGGTACATTATTAGGCACCCTAATCAACTTGCAAGTCGAGTTTTAAGCTTAATGTTAAATAATGGGCGGGGTCGATGAAAGGACACATCGAAGGATGAGGTAATTGCAAATATGTAAACCAATTTTATATATATTTTTGATGATTGTAGGCGTGCTAGATACTAGGAGTGTCCTGACAAAATTTCAAAAAATAAATCTGTTTTATTTTAATTCCCTGGCATTGTAAACGCGATACCGATATTATTAATAATATACTATAAATATAATAACGCAAAGCCATTGTAACGAACTTGTTATGATTCTCGACAATTGTGTTGTCAACGCCAAAGAGAAAACTGAGCAATTAATCGTCTTTTCTACAAACATTTTACTCAACTTTATATTTCACAATCCTTTATAGAGTGAATAGAGTGAATATAATGATCAGAGTTTGTATTAATGAGCTGGCTGCATTTGTATCCAGTTGTACACACGTACAAACTACAAGTGGCGATGGCAGCGTGACCGACGCCAGTACATCGTTCCTTGTGCACAACTGAACCACGACACTCACGCTAGATTACTTTAGCTTGAATGAATATATAGTATAATTAAAATACAATACAAACAACATACTCATATGGAAGGGTCTGATCTGGCTGTGTGCGTATTCTTCAATCAAACAATTAGTGCATTTGTACTTTCATTTTAATAATAAATGCATTAAGTAACACAGAGTGAGTAAGAAATCGGTTAAATATATCATTAATACATTTTGGTTACAATCTGCACCACATGGGAGATGTTTTGGGATCCTACAATATAAGTTCAGGTAAATCAGAAACAGATGGTACTGGAATCAGACCAATTTTTTAAGAGCGCACAATGTCTTCGTCAAGAATTGACTTTTGTTTGACACACTAACGTTTACTGATAATGCTGCTAAATGAATTGAGGCACAGGTTATATTTAGTTTACAATTGGATCTATGCAGTGTAGGGTATTACGTGATTGGGGGCTTGTGGTCAACTATAATAGTTTTCTCTTGATATTTCTACCGAAGAATAACAAAACAAAAAGGAAAAGAAAGAAAAAATTCTTTTAGTTTTGGTGAAAACGAGAGACTTTTCTTGCCTACGAAGGCCTTCTTTTAATCCGAAATCTTAATCGTTTTTTTCATTGCGAACATAACAGAACTCATCGTTTATTTCTAATGAGCAATAATCGCTTGAAATACTCTTAAGCTCAGTTTATAATAAAAATGAAAAAAGAATTTTGATTTGAATACAAAGTAAACCAAACCTCAAATTGCTTTATTAGCGCAAAGAAGTCAAATCTTTAAATATAACAAGCAAAAATATTATAAAAATTATCATTTTTGGTACATCGATGGAAGCCCTATTGCAAAATTTGTGAACCAAGCTTTAACGTTTTGCATTGTGGCTATGTTTGGTCCATCGATATCTCAAAATCTACCCCTGTGAGAGTTCTATCAACGGAAACAAGAACGGACATGCCTAGATGCTTAGTCTCTGTTGAGTCGTTACTAACATCCCCACAAATTTAATATACCCCCTACCAAAGGTGGTGCGCGAGAAAAGACGTCAACAAAATATCAAAAACCAAACAAAAACACAATATTGCTTTATTAGCACAAAGCAATCAGGCTCTTAAAAACATACATATGCATATAGAATAAAATCATTTTAAGGCAGGCCATCCGTAATCGTGCATCGACTTGGCCAGAAGAAAAACTTAATGCATAAGTAATAATACAACGAGTACAAGGCTAAGTGCTGCGTCCTTAAGAAAATTGTATATTCTAGGACAGGCAATGGCAACCGTTACTGATAATCTACAAGCTACGTAAAAGTGAGTTTCATTTTGATGGTTTAAACACTCGCAGGCTTACAAAATTAATAAATATCTAGATTCCTTTCTTCACCAATTACGTGCTGATATAAATCTTTTCGAAATTGTTAAATGTGACTTTAAATGATATGAAAACATGCGGGCCTTAGATTGTCGATCCCTTTTTTAGCTACGGAGAAATGAATCTTAAAATTTCTTGTACAATATTCCATTTGATAATTCTCTTTTCTTAATTTAATTTTCAAGTAAAATTCATTATAAACACGTCGCAAACGCGTCAGGGAAAAATTAAGTATGTACAGCGAAGAAGTAATGCGAGTATGGTGCACTCATAGTCCATTTTGGTGTAATGGCATTGGGAGTACATTATTTCCTAACCAATTTATATTAATGATGAAACCACGTATTAAATATTAATTTGTACGATAGGTTAAAGTTTATGACCAATTGATATAATAATTGAAAAAAGTTCATCTATAATAATGGACTGAAATAACAATTGAATGAATGAAAAAATTCGCAAGTAATAAAAAAATAAATAAAAATAAATTAGTTCTGAATTTCCGGAAACATTACTTGATAATTTTCACAATTTTCCATTTTCTCGTGATATTTATTTAAATTGATACAACAACAATTATGTACATCTATCTCTTTCATTCAACTGCAAACTATGCTTCATTCTATGTTTAGTTTGGTATCCTAAAGCTATGCCATAAAATTTTTATGCTTAGCATTATACGCACTCCTTAAAATAAGTACAAAATTCTTTAACACGTACAATAATATCGTTCAATTTTAAAATAAAGGAATAAAGAATTAATTGCGTTAAACATTTGGGAAAAAAATATTTTGCTAAAAATTTTATGTACTACTTCGCCTGCCGCACCAACCCCGACCTGAAACCATGGTCACTTTTTCAATTTGCTCCTCATCTGACTATAAATCCCGCTTGCAAAGTTTACTTAATCAAATCGTACATGAATCTATTGTACATAATATCTCATTATATTCTCCCCATTTGTAGCACCCAGAAAGACGTATTAGAGACCCTAAAAAATATACACATATATGTATAAATTAATAGTATCAAAATCTGAATCGCTTTGGCACTCTTCCGATCGTAAAGTTCGAGATATTACATCGAGATAATATATTACAGACGTTTCTGCTTTTTTGCAAGTAGATCGCTCTTTATCTAAATTAGACAAATCGCCCACAATCGCACACACTAGTTTGTATTAACATTGACCTTTTTTCATCGATGTGCTAAAAATGAGCATAATCGGCTAATAAGCACGCCCACAATTTACAAAAAACTCTTTTGTGCTGAATTCAACGTGGAAGTCCATTCCTAATATACAAACTACAACGGTAGGTTGGCAATTATGTGGTTGCGGACCTGACACGCAACCGATCCATTTCTGAACTGAAAGCAATTGATCCATTTTTTAAGAGACTAATAACTGGCGACGAAAAGCGCGTAGTTTATAAAATCACTAATCGGAAGATATGGTGGGTGATGCAAGATGAACTAAACCAGACGATATCAAAAGCAGAGATTCACCAAAAAAATATTATGCCGTCAATCTGGGGGGATTATAAAGAAATTCTACACATTGAGCTTTTATTAAACGATCTAAACTGTAAGTTCAACAACTCGCCAAACTGAAGGATGCAATTCAAGCAAAGCGGTCAGGATGTTCTTTTCTTCCATGATGATGCAAACATCTTTGGTCATTCGCCAAAAATGATTGGATCTGGGTTGGAATGTGTTGTCACATCCGCCATATTGCCCTGACCTTGCGCCTACAGACTACCATTTAATTCGTTCCATGCAGAACTCCGTAAATGGTAAAATTTTTAATGACGTAATGCAGTTTTTTGATAGGAGTGAACGTGGAAAAAAGTGGACAGTACCTAATTGAACAAAGTTATATTTTTAAGCAAAAATCCGCTATCACTTTGTTGCCAACCCAATATTTATACTGTATTCTTAATTGAACTTT
This sequence comes from Ornithomya fringillina, assembly GCA_963978525.1. Taxonomy (NCBI): domain Eukaryota; kingdom Metazoa; phylum Arthropoda; class Insecta; order Diptera; family Hippoboscidae; genus Ornithomya; species Ornithomya fringillina. The sequence continues at coordinate 17,181,118 of OZ021691.1, read as the reverse complement.
AACGGAGTGTGCTGTTAAAAACCGATTTAAAAAATTGAAATTTTCACACACATTTTTAAGAAGCTTTTTATATGATTTTTTTTATTTTATGTAATTTAATGAATACCCACCCATTGAACTGACTAAGTAAATACAATACAATATTTTAATATTTTTTTTTTTTTTATTTCATAGAATACTTTTAATGTTCAATAACTTCTAAGAATATTTCTCAAAAACCGATTAAATATAAAAACTTTATACAATAAACTACCAAAACTCTGTGAAATAGGTATAATAACCAGTAAAACGGTTACAAACGTAAACACTCTTACAAACCAAAAAAAAAAAAAACAACGAAAAATTGATGAAAACTTTCAACTTACGTCTGATGCCCCAATCCATCATTTTGTCAAAGAATTAAATGGTTTTTTTTATTACGCTATAGAGTATGTTCGGCTGTTGTTGTTATTGTTATGAAATGCTTTACGTAGCTACGGAATAATAATCACAAGGAGCACAAGGAGAATGAATAGAGATAAATAGCAACACCCGCGTTATAATAAAAATGAGTTTATGTACACAAAAAAGCAAGACACGAACATAAACACAAGGCACGCAAATTCACACGAAAAGAAAACAATATGTAGCAGCTCCACCAGCAGCAGCAGCTAAGCCAACTTAACGATGTAATGACGTTATACAGCATGAAATATTCATATAATAAAGACGGAAACACACTCACGCACACCATGCAACCACATGCGACCATTTATCTTTATATAGCAGCCGTCGCTTGTATGCACATTTCGCTTTGCATATAAAAGTGAGATGTAAAGCGTAAATATCGGAGTCTAAAGTACATCGAGTGTAGTTGTTGTTGAGGATGGGTCATTTTATTCGTTTTGTTTTGGTTTGTAGCCTCTTGCATTCATTCCAGCAAACATTTGTTTTCGTGTGTTTTGTTTTGTTTTTGTTTTATGTTTTTTTGTTATATTTTCATTACCCGCACAATATTTTTTAAAGGAATTCAATTCGACGGTGCATTGTTTGTGTTGTTGTTGTTCTTAGTGTTAACATATAAGAACTGTACGGAATGGTGGCCTGATGCCTTGTCAGGAATGCGCGTGAATAATACAAAACACAAAACAAAAAAAACAAAAACAAAAACACATTCATACGTATGATGCGTATGGCATCATTCTTAAAGAATTTTTCTTTTCCATCATTTCTCTTGAAGTTGGTTTAACAAACGCGTTCATTTTTTTGTTTATAATTTTTCAAACATTTCCATTTTTTGTTGATTAATTCTAATGAATTTAATTTTATAACTTTTTCTTAAAAATAAATTCTTTAATTATTATTACAAAATAAATCCTGTCGTCGTACCAAGTTGATAACACATATTAACGATAAATTTCACGCGAATAGGTGCCCACCACGTACTGTACGCCCCAACAATAAAACTTTACTAAAAACATAATGTTACTAAATGTGAACCAAAATACATAACCAAGAGCGAAAAATACTTATATTTAATAGAGAGTGAGAGAAATTGAGAATATCTATGCAACGAGCATAGAGTTCTTTTTCGTTATTGCTTAACCGGACATAGTACTCGGCAGGAACACTGCGTTATCGACGCACACAAAACAAAACGATTGAAAAATTTAAACACAAACACAAACACAAACATAACAAGCAATAAACATTATTAGATGACATGTATAAATAGCATAAAAATCCCCTCGATTCATACCGCGCAGCGTTGTGAATAACGTGGTGGACCGAAATTAAGCCAAATTTACGCAAAATTTTTTATATTTATATGGGATTACGTTTGGACTTGACTCAATACTTATAATTAAACAATGTAGAAAACAACCAACAAATCTTTGCGCGTCATTGTTGTGTTATAATAACGAAGTGAAAAATACAATTCAATATAAATATACTTTCATTAATCATTCACATCCTTTATCATACGTATGGGTACGTGAAATGTAAGCTCGTATATATTGTAATGTCACACTTGTACATATCATTGGCAAAGGAATAACAAAACTGTTTCACTGGTTATACGTGGAGAAAAAGGATTCTAATTATGAGGTAAGATAGTTTTTTGCACTCTGGATTATGAATGTCATTTACTTAAATCCACCCATTTGCATGTTTTTGTGCATAACAAATAAAGAAAAAATCACACGAAGGGTCTTACTTGATATGTACACGTAAACATAATAAATTACAAGAACATTAAATTTAGCTTACGCCAAATTTTAAATACCTTCCACATCTATATAGAAAAGGTGGACGTGGCAGGTTTATGATTACGCACTCTAATAGTGCAAGCATTACGTGTAAGCTTGCTTGTAGACTTTTACACAGAATTTCTAGTCCGTAGGTAAATATTTGTGTCACATATTTAGATTTTTATTGATTGTAGGAGTCTCAATTGTCCGACCACGCCCATTTTTAGCATATCGATAACTCTTAATATGCATACCAAAGTTGTAATATTTTTTGACAAAACTTTAGAAAGATTTGGACCTGATGGGACCATTTTTGAAATCTCTTCCCACATAATGACATTTTACGAAGTGACTCATATGTAGTAGGCCTGATCGTTTACTGATACAACTAAACTAATTATAGTATAATGTATAGAACTAATGGGTGTAAAGTATTGAACGGTTGAGCTCGACCGACTAAAATATTTCCACTTGTTTTAATTATAAGCAAACTTTAAATATCATTAACCTATATAAATATAGAAAACGAGAGCACGGCAAATCCTCGATTACTCTTATTGGGGTAATCAAGTAAATTTGATGCCGTAATGTCTGCGCTTAACAACTTAAAGCTTAGTAATGAGAGTATACAACCTTTGTTGTTTCGTTTGGAGCACTTAGAAAAAGTCTCGGAGATGTAATTTTATGGTCCTGGCTCTCAAACGATTTTGTTCAATGTAATTAGCGATCTGCATATAAAAACCAAAATGTCCGAATAAATTTTCAGTTGAATATGTTAATTATTGCAATCGTGAGAGTCTCAAAAATAAACTAACACGTTGATTCAGATTTAAATGTTGATCAAGAATGCACATATATTTTATACTTTATGGGAACTCTGGCACCTCTCTTTGGGTATTTCAAACGAAACATTAAATTTATTATACGCCTCAGCTAAATGAAGGGTGATGTAAGGTGTCATAGAGGTACAGTACTTTGAAGCGATAAATTAGAGAAATAACAACAAAAAGAAGTAAGAGAGAGAGAGAGAGAAAGAGAAAGAGAGTCTCTGGTACATACCAACATGAACTATAAGACGATTCAAAAAATATTTCAATCACATAATTCGTTTACCTCCTTAATGTGTAATCCTCCTAAACACCTAAACTGTAGAAATGCTCAAAAGCTTCATTGACAACTACATGCTTCTATTTAATTGCTGTGAAATTTATGATTGCGAAATTCTCGACTAACAGAGCATTTCTTAACTGAGTGTTTCTTCAAGTGGCAATCTAGGATTGTACTATGCCATGCTCTTCCATAGCATGGCGCGTTTTTATTTATAATAAAAGGATATGCGCCTTGTAGCGTTAAGCAGTACAATTTAAAGAAAAATGCAAGTAATTAAAAAAAAAAAATACATATGAGTGCACTCCTAAAATAGTAGTAATAGTAGATATAAGGAAATGAACTTCTCTATATTTGTATATACATATGTAATGTGGATAAATATATAAATGTGTGAAAATTATAAAATGTGCAAACTTACCTCTCGATGTAGGATGATTCATAAGTATTGATAAGGGGCATTCATCATCATCTAAAATATATTCCGAACCATCACTATTAACCTACAAAACACAAATAATGTACAAGTGTAAATAATAATATTTCAGAATGTTGAAAGTGTCTCGAACCTGCACTAAACAATAATGTAACGGATCGGCTTTTTCTAAACCATATTTAGTTAACATTTCCCTCACGACCGCTTGGGCACAGTCGCGTATTGACAGCAGTAACGTTTTGTAGGGCACGTCTTGACATAAACTTTCACCATAAATTTTTAATGTACCCCCAGTATCGGGACCGCCATCACGTGAGCGAAATTGTTGTAATTTCTTTTCCAGTTTTTGTTGCCTGCGTCGGCGCATAACTGCTTCGGGATTTGATATGGATCGTGTGAATGAAGTTTCCGGTAATTCTGTATATAATTTTCCGGCCACCTGATTTTCACCTTCGCCGTACGCTAGGCCCCCATTTGTACCCGAGTGCAGATGGTTCGGCCCATTCATGGAATTGGCATTAAGTTTTGCTATTTTTTCTTTTTTCTTCTGCTCTTTCTTTTCACGTTTAGATAATTTTCGCTTAAAATTGATATCATTGTGTTCGATGGGCTAGAAGTGATCGAAAAAATATACTCATCGTTACATAAGTTTTAAATTGTGTTTCAATGCAAAAGTTTCAGGTGCTTTCTGTGAATTTTTAATAATTCTTTTTATAATTTCTCCTTATTTTTTATACTTTTATACCCTACACTGTAGTGATGAAGGTGTACTAAGTACAACATCCAGAACGATTCGTTAGAGACCCTATTGATCAGCCTCAAAATCTAAGTCGATCTAGACATGTCCATGTATTTTTGTTGGATCGCTCACAGTCGTAAATTTTGTTACCTCGAGCTGCAACTCAGTACAAAAGTTTCTAGGATCATAGGTTGGAGAAAATGGGCAAACTGTCACGTCCACAATCGTCAAAATTCTCTCAACTACAAAAATGTACCCTTGTTGTTGTATTCCACATAAAATGGGGGTATACTAAATTTGTTCTTCCATTTGCAACACCCAGAAGGAGGCGTCAGTTACCCTACAAAGTATGTATATCCTTGATCAGCATCAAAAACCGAGTCGATCTAGACATATGTGTCCGCGTGTCCATCTGTTGTTGGTATTCTGACCGGCGTGAATTTTAAGATTTTGAGCTAAAATTTTTTTACAGATACTTTTAGTCTTTGCACGCAAGTCGCTTTTTAAAATGGGCAAAATCGGTTTTAGAACCACACCCACAAAAATTGGTCTATAAACTTGAAATTTATTACATATACATATGTTCCGTCCATCGATAAACCAAAAATGGGCGTGGCCTAATAACAAACACGATCTGCAAAAACATATATTCACCATAAAACTAGACTTGCAACCTGATACGTAGTATAAAAACTATTAGAGAACGCAATATACATATATTTGTACATATGTATCTGCCACGCCCACGGTTATGGATGCGAAGGTTATTTGAGATTTATTCTGAGCCAAATTTAGTTTCCTTACTTGTTTTATTTTTTTTTAAATCAAATCTGTTGTATTTCTATTAAACTTTTGCAAATGAATGAGATTGACTGATTAAGAGATTGTTAAATAAGTGATTAAACAATATTCTCGAATGGTATAAAAATACTTACCGTCGTCTTTTGATCGATGTTTTTTAATAAAAATCTCCCCTCACGATCATCAATGTGCCAATTTAATTGAACCAGTAATGGTTTTTCATCAGGATTTAAACGACGCTCTTCACCATTTGCGTGCACTTCATATAAGGCATAATTGGGTACGGACAGCATGCGCATATCTGGACGGAACTTTTCGATAAGTGTGTCTAAAGTGAAAATTATATAAATGTATATAAATGCGTTTAATATGTGTGTGTGTGCAGGATATTAATGTTAATAAAAAGCATTACCAATCACATCGGTAACAGTGGCATCAGAGGCCACACGTATACACTTGGTAGCAACCTTTTGACCTGCATCTTGAAAGTAGAAACGCATAACACCGTGAAATAATAAATTCTGCAAAAAAGAAGACAACATGCAAATAAACTCACTATTGTGTTTTATATAAATTACTACAACAACACATACCTCATCTGGTTCGGAGAGGGCAAACAAATCTAAACGATTTGCGTTCCATTGTTGTATAACAGACCGTACAGCTTCACGATCCAACATTTTCCTATCATAGGACATTCTATGCCGTTAATACTGTTAATCAATTGCTGCGAATTGTACAGCAATTCTATAATGTTGCGTTTTCCGATTCCAATCGTTTATAATACAGTGGAGGAAGTAATTGAATCTGTAAGAAATGAAATAGCGTTGACTGTCTTAATATATCGTACAAATCGTTCATTTGGGTTGGTTCCATACAAATATTTATTTCATGTTTTTTTTCCCGAAATTCTTAGTAAAAGTAAACATAATTAAAATTACTTTAATGGATGTGCGGTATTAAATGCCTTTGCTCAATTTCCGCCTTATATTGCATTAGGTTGTATAAAGCTAGGGATGCCACTACTGATGTTAGAGAATGTAGTTTCGTGGGTCTACACCCATCTATAAATGTTTCTGTACCTTACGATTTCCAGGCTGATAAATGGACGGAAGGACGTTCTTCATTATATAATACGGGCTATTCGACCCACCGAATCATGAGACCGCTTCTCGAAGAGTTCTCATGGCAACTCTAATGCTAATATTATATATAACAATTTGTCTGTATCGGGCGCGGCACAATAAATGCACGATATGAAGAGTAGTGCATTTCTTATAAAAACACACTTCATCGTGTTCAACAATATTTAAATCCACAGGAGGCGTATAGTAAAAAACTCGCATACATTTCATAACATCTGCCACATACATAACAGTTTCAATAATTTTCACTTGAAATATTAATGCATAACATGTACTAGTTAATCAAAACATTTTTCTAGTGAAATGTTTTATGGCATAATCGACTATTGTCGTGCAGAGTAAACACATTATATTGAAACAAGTGCGAAACTATTTCATAGACGCAATTTTAACGTTAGAATGCCGTACACAGAAAAGTGGAGCATTAATCGACACAGGAACTGGTGCGGTGATGTTCAAACGGGGGTAGACACGTCGTATAAAAAGTGTCTTTAAAATGTCCAAAAAGAAGTATCTGTGGATCTTGAAATTTTCCGGATTGTCATCTACTTAATCTAACAGCATGGAGGCGTTCCTAATACGAACTTTTGTACTACCAGGAAAAGTCAAGGTTAAGGCACGCGCAAGAGAATAGGAGAACGTATTAAATAAGATGAGGTAGTAGTTTAGGATAAACTACCGGTAATATGTGATCCATTTCCTGAAATGTAGTCACTCACCCAAAATAGCGATCTTACCCCTTGGACTACTTCAGGAGAAATCACTGACATTAATTCGAGTTTGGCTTCCCGAAGATTCAGATCTAGAGAGGGCTTACGGTCGATTTCAATAGAGGGCAACACTAGGGTTCTATATAAAGCTGCAATCTAACTTAAACATAACTCAAGGGATTTGGACGCTTTACCGCTGGAACCATCAAATCCCTGTAAATGTTCAGGTTTATTGTGCACCATATCCCCATATAGAGTATTTTTGACTGCCTTCTTTCGATCTCAACCACATCATATTTTTAGTTACATGAAAACATTTCCGATACAATTGCAAAGTTGCCTTTCACGACACATCAATGGTTTAAATAAGTTGTAACATAAAGGCCAATTACAATGTTCTCACTTAATTATCTAAATTATTGTATAACTTAAATTCTTAAAATTCCTCAATTAATGCAATGTATGTATGTAAGTGTTGTTTGTGGAAATGTGGGTCAGTAGTGTAGAAGAATTCAGTTATTCATCAAACAATATGAACAGCACGCAGGTGCGCTGAGAGTAATCTTTCATATAAAAACGTTTTGAATAACATCAGGTTTCGAGGACACATTAACTAGAGCTACAATACCAACTAATGAGTCAGACAAATGTGCAATGGGTTATAAATCATAATGATTGTTAATCATTTTCACGAGTAAAACTCTACTTTATGCGGTACCTACACATCTGCAACCTTAACTTAACACATGAGCGATGGTATGGAAATGAGTGCAAAACGGCCAATGACCTTATCAAGTAAATTACTTGTGGCTTTATTAAGATTTTATGCACTGCTGTTCGCAATGGTGCATTTCTATGTCACTTGTAATTTCCTTTTAATTAAAGAGTGCAACAGGTGCCACGTACACATGCTACGCCGAGTTGTTGCCTTTTTGTCTATATCTCTGGCTTTAATATAATCATAAACAATTGCGTACAAAGGAATTTGTTTTCTATTAGCGGAAATCACTAATCAGTACGAAACTTTCACTTCGCTTACCTACTCATTTCGTTTCTTTCCTTCTTTTATCAGTTGTTGCACTAAACTTCAAAACAAATGCGTCCATAAAACAGCCACACAAATAAGTGATAAATAAAATGTTTTCTTGCAAATTATGAAACTATTGTTTACAAACTTGTTTTTCGTTTTAACGTAGATGGTAAAAATATAGAATAGGCCATTACAGGCACCGTAAGATAACGATAACGAATTCGAAAAAATAACTCATTAAGTCAATGAGACATTTCGGACGGCGTGCCGTATATGGAAGAAAAATTTCAATTTTCTTACATCACACAATCGCACTGTTTGGAGAAGTCATTAATACTCAATTACTTTGAGACTGATTGTCGCAAAACTGAATAGACGGTGCATGGCAGACTTCATAATTACAATATTACAATGCACCAACTTAGTGGTTGGTCGGTATCCAGCAATTTTTTTCGTTTTTTTTTTTTAGTCTGTTCACCATAGAGAGTGTGTGTAAAATGGATGGATGGCATGTTTGTTTGTGTTTGAGACTGCATTACATGTCTAATACACTTAATGCTGTTTTTATTGCCCGTTTTTTAAAAAACAGAAAGGTGAAATTTTTAATTGCTTCATGTTGTAATTTTTGTCATATTTGGCAGGCAGACAGGACCACGACTAATAAAAAAAATACTTTTTACTATTGAGTGATTGTGATTCCATTCGTAACTGGTGTCATGTTCGGTCAGTTTTAAAAATATGTTTGAAGTGCGTCTGTCCGTTGCTCAATTTGAGACATGAAATCGAATATATGTAATATTTAAGCATTGGTTAATTATTTTTAAGGATCGATCAGAAGACAACTTATATAGGAGAAGGTGAGCACCTTGCCGATCTTACTCTCCATAAATGGAATTTATTTGTTCTCAACATCCATCGCAAACATTAAAAGCAGCGATCTTTCCTCTTGTCTAACAATGCCCACCTTGACTTGACACCTTCAAAATAAATAAAATTAATTTTACAAAAAAAAAAAAAATATACACAAATGTTAGTTAATCGATGCAGAATTTTGCTTTGCTTCTATAACCTCTACACAGAGCTAAAAATATAAGCTATCGATGGAGCATAATGTCCATTAAAAATGAGTAATTAAAGTATGTTGAGAAAAGTCCAAAAGTTTCTCTCCACTTACCTCTTGTTTAGGCTCACTTTCACAAGAGGGTCTAAAATGCTTTCGCTTGGTTAGCGATTTATCACACAAGAAATATGTCCAGGACTTTTTTCAAGCCTTCAAACCGTTATTGTCATAACTAATTAGTTTGCGGTCATTGCAACCTCATTCGAAATTTAATTAGTGGACAATTTCCGTTAGAATTCCGTTTTCAGAATGCGTACACAACGTTGTTGAACGCGTTTCTCTAGGTGCGTTATTGAAATCTTTTTTTAATTTTTAATCCAATTTGTGTAATGGAACACCTTTGACATCAATAAAACGACATTCGCATAAACAACAGCGACAACAACGAATATTGTAATTGAGACACCAGCACATAACGATTTTTCTGTTGTTTTTGTATGGTTTACCAAATTGCTGTGTTTTTTCACGTAAGCTGCAAACAAAATTGGAGACTACGTTGTTCACAGAAAATGAAAACCGCGTCCAGTGTGTCAGCTATCCAGTGGAGTATCGCAAAAATTCAAAACCATTTTACACCAAAAATTTCATTTCAACCTTAACGAGAATGTTGAAAATTGTTTCACTGAAATTTGAATTTAACCTTAAGTGTGAAAACTTCTTTAAATCTTCGTTCGGCTTGAGCAAACGTAATAAGTTCAGCCAACTAATATGCATCACAGTCAATAATTGTCAAGCAACAAACTTTGTTATGTTCACGTACGAAATAAATTTTGTAACGTTTGTCAACATTAGGATTAGTGGAGGAAAGAAACCTATTTACTTTTGTTTATTTGAATAAAACCCTAACCAGCGCACTCAGGGCATATACTTGGCAATCAGCAGAGCGTAACCGTGAGTTGTGCGTACCTTCCCATTTCAAAGTTATGTTACTGTACCGTCATATATGTATGTGTACGCACATACACACTTGCATTTAGTTGAAAGTTAAACATTTGAGAAAATATCTGAAGGGTGAACAATTTATTTTCTTACATAGAAAACGTTAGCAACTGTTCATGTCTTACGGAATAAAAACTATAACGTTTGTGCAAAATTCCCTTACATTTCAGTTACTTTGACTTCCTTGAAGAAATGTTCTGCACCGTAAATATAAATAAATTTACACAGCGTAGTTCCGTCATGTTGTTAATAGGGCACACACCCTCCCATTTTTCGTTTACTATGACGTTATGTAAGAGAAGGGAAAAAGCGAAATATTTGCTACCTTTTTAAGAAGAGAGAGTTGGAATTTTTCAAAAGTTTACAGAAGCCTTAATTAATGTTGTGAATGATGTTTGAGAAACGCAATCTAAATAAATGTTTTTGCGGGTTCAAAAGTCTTATTCTATAAATGCCCTAAAATTGTATTTATTAGGATTTCTAGTATATAGGTTCAGTAACCAGTTCAAAAGTAATGCTTTTTCCTACTCGCCAATATATATGATATATATATTAAATCGTTGGATCTAAGCATCATTCGAAGTTATGAGAGAATGAAAGAATGAGAAACCACACGCTCAGCAGCTTTAATTTTTTACTAGGATTCACCTCACCTGGCTAAGATCGGTTCACCACACAGGTCAGGCAGTGTGGCCAGCAGTAGTTTCCAAGATTGTTTCTGATAATCGCTTATTTTTAACAGTTTCTTCCCAAAAGTATACTAAAGTAGGCTTCAACTGATAGGCTATAATATAATGTTATAAATGTGCACAATGTAGTAGACTGCAAGAACAAAAGCCGAAATGATTTCATGCATCAAATATTGGTTGGAAACGTCGGAAAATACTAACATATTTTCGTTTGTCATTTTTCAAACTTATTTTCTAATATTGTCTACTGATTAAACGTTACTGCAGTAACGTTTAACCAGTTTTCTTTTGGTCATAAATAGTATTTGTCGCTGCTTTCATATGTAATTCCTGTTGTGTCTAACTGTTGAACGTGCTTTAAATATTGGCAGCATTTTAGCTGATTTTCTATTAAAACGATTGAATAACTTTTTTTTACAAAACTTCCTTTACAAGCAAACGCATTGAAATGTTTCACATTAGATGGGAGGTAATAGATAACAAGGGGTATATACGCATACCAGGCACGCCCACAATCCACAAAATTTAGCTCTAAAGTTGAAATTTTTTACAAATATCGATGTGCCAAAAATTGGCACAGGCGCAATCGTATATCAGATACGCCCACAATTTACGAAAACTGTACTCAGTGTTAAACTCGACTTGCAAGCTGACATGGATCATACCCACTATTAGAGAGCAAAAGCATATAAGTGTCACGCCCACCGTTAGAATGCAGATGCGGAGGGTATTTAAGATGCGGCCTAAACTAAATTTAGTTTTCTTTCTTGTTTTTTCTAAAAGGAAAACAAAAACTATGCATGTGACTCGCGTCACATACAATCAAGATTAGTCAACATCAATATAAATATTAAACAAACAACAAACTACACAGAGTACACCGCTGAACATTTGTAAAGTTAAGTAGCAAGTGTTACTTAGCAAATTATGCGACAGTCACAACTTGCACAGCCACACCCAATTTCTAGTTACTTAACTGCAAATTGAATGCAAACTTGAGCGTTTCATTATGTGAAAATATGCGTTTCTTCGTTTCCATTAAGCACATAACATATTATTATGCGCACATATTCGCTCAATTTTTTGTTTTTTGTTTGCCTGAACTTCTTCATTAATTCCTTTATTTCTTGAATTGTATGTACGAAGGCAGTAGTACCATTGGCCCCGGGTTGTTATAATTAATTGAATGCAACATTCCAATGCATTTGCGTAATTTAGTTTTGCAATTAAGAAAAAGAAAGTTCATGTTTATGGATTGCAGAGATGCAGTTTTCAGACTGACAAACCCATCCATAAAATATTTGAAATTACTTGAAGTAGAACCGCTTATCACACAAACTCACTTGTTGAACATAACGCATTTGAATAATTCGAACGCATCTAAACTTTTTTCTTATTCTTCGCGGTATGTAGTGAATTTGATTACAAAACATTGACAATTACGGCTTTCCTGCTTGGAAAGTACATTTAAGAAAGCTCCTGAACATGATCCGATCCGATACAAATTTGATTTAAACAATTTGTAGACTTTAAAATCTGTCTCCTGCAATTTTCGTTACTACTGGATTGACTGATTGATTGGTTTCATTGTGTTTTCCAGTTCTAACGGTATACTTAACACTTGATTCCATAAAAAGAAACCATATAACAATTTCGTAAATGATCTTGTATTCAATAATAAACACATTTTCATTCCAGTGAATAGTTCGAAGGAATCTCCTTTTAAGAGATGTGCGCCATTCGTTCAATTTGCACCAAGTGCTTTGAATTTTGACAAAGGCACTTAGCAACCAAATGAGATCTAATTTAAGGTCATTTGAACAGACGAACCGGCAACAGTGGCTGATCATCTATATTTATTAGGTTTAGGTTTTTTTTTACTTCATCACATTCAACTTATTCAAGTGGGTACGTGAGAAGGCAAAGCACAACCAGCACTTTCCCCTCAATGTGGTGTTAATGTACAATAGAAACAACAACAACACATTTGCATATAACAAAAATCAGATACTTTATGTCACAGTTTGTTACCAACTGTGTGCTGGCTGTATCTGCTCCCTTTTGCTCAATTCATAAATTTGCATTTTTTACTTGTATTTAGTGCTTGTTTGTACACTTATTGTTGTTATTGTTCTACACATTTATACATTTTCCTTAACATACATATTCATGAAGTTGTGCAGCTTATAAATAGCATTGCATTTAACATATTTTATATGTCTGTCCATCCCTACAATGCGGTCATCTCATTTGGGTGGTTTTCTCTCCTTCTTCTTCTCTTAATTGCTTGCCGTGCAATCGTACAAGCGAACGAATCTTGCTATTGTTGTTTAGATACCCAATTTAAATAATTTAACTCTGTAACTAAATGACTATGTGACGCGTAAGTGCAAACATAACAGACAGACAGACAAACAACAAACAACAAACATTTCATAATGCATCCATCCCTTATAAATACAACACGTTTTGCCCTTAATCTCTGTTGACATCTGTTTCGCACTTTATTTCGCGCAGATTAAAGAAAAAAAATTACGCGTAGAGTTTAGGGTTTTTTAATTTGCAGTTTTAGTCGCAAGAAAAGCCCTCTACTCCGCACTTCAGTTGTAGTGCGCATGTTATCAGCAGGGAAATTATTCCGGGTTAAGTTCCGAGTTAAGTGCGCAATTCAAAGGAAAGAACAAGCGCTGCACAAATTTATTAAGTCATAAATTATAATCATGGATTAGGATGATTTAGATTAAAGCATTCTCATGTTTCCAAAAATTGAAATATCGATCCCAAACTTGCCAAAGAGGTTGAAAATCTCAATGCGCAAATCAAAATCCGATCAGAAATGAAAAATAAGTGGCAAAATGAAAAGCTATTTTCGAATGGAAGATCTTGATCAATTTGAACATTCTTTTTAAAAACACACTATTTGTTCAGGTAGAAGCCTCCCAGACATATTAAGTTTAACAAACAGCACGTAGGTCGGTAGAAAATTATCGCAAGGTAGGCACTAAACTGAAATTTATATAAAATGTAAACTGTAGGCGTTTATTATCCGAACCCGTACATTTTTTAAAGACAACGATTGACAGCGCAAATATAAATCTGTAGAGTAATACTCAACTTTAGAACTTAATTTTTGTAGTCGTGAGAGATTTTCTTCAATTGTGGACTTGGCCCGTAACCAATTTATTATATGGATTATAAATTTCAGCTCAATTTTTCAATTTTTGTTTAAAAATTTCAAATCAAAACTTTTGACGCACATACGAAAAAGAGGATGCATCGTTCAATCAACTCTAATTTTGATACTAATCAGGAAATTTAAATCTTCCTGACTTTTTCGCCACATTCCAACTTGAAAAAATTAAAAAGCGGTTTGCCGGCAGCTCCTAATATAACCTCCTTAGGGGATTTTAGTGTATCAAAGTTCGGAATTGAAGTTTGTCCTAAAACATCTTCAACATATAATATATATTCCTTATTAGCGTAAAATTTTTAGTTGATTAAGCCATATCTGTCTGTACGTCTACTGTAAACATTCTCTCTGTTGCAAAAATTCAGATAACGATTTCAAATTTGGCGGAAATATTAAACATTGAAGATGTTGCACCCAGGTTGATATGAAAAATGAAAACTGGATCCCCTCATCCTACACGCACCTACACCTCTACTTAAACGAAGGGCCCCGCCCTGAAACGGAGTACCGGCATAGGTGCTTCGTCCAAGGATCACGAATGCTAAGATCCATATTATATAAGATACCTGGACAGGATCCAGGTATCACTAAAATGTCGTAGCAAATAAAGTAAAACGGGACACCAGCCCGTGGGTAATCTGAATCCCTTAATCTGGAAGACCCCTAGGGGTCGACAGTCCTACCAAAGACCAAGTTTGGTACCGCAGGGTACTGGAGCCCCAAGAACCCGAGGATCTTGCCAGTACGTACTTTCGGGTAGGCCCCCTTGTGGAAGCTTCGCGGGGGCTGTAAAATCGCTGGTAGTGCATGGTCGAAAACCCTGTCACCAAGGGGTGAACTTTACATAGCCTATGATGTAAGTTCTAAAGTTGGGACCCCCTTCGGAAGGGGGGGGGGGGGGGGGCGCTGGGGACGCTCAATAACCCTAAACAAACGTCTAATAAGTCTACACGATAGGTGTAGACGTTAAACAATAACTTACTGTACTTAAACGAAAACTGAAGAAATATCCGATTTTTGGTATTTCTCTAAAACTACTACAGAAAGAATAAATTTTGCAGACAGGTTTCTTATCCTCCTTCCAGAAAATGAGGAGGATCAGGTAATGTAAAAAGAGAGAATATATTATAAAAGGGTTTCAAAAATTTTAACTTTAGCAAAAAAAAAACAAACTGTACTGATATAGATTCTATCCGCGGTACATGAAAAAGTTCTAGAAAAAGTACCAACAACCAAAAAACAAATCACTTATATCGACGAACTAAAATTATTTTATGTGTATTATTTGACCCAATGGCCTAATTTTGTATTTAATACATATTTACTTAAACGAATATTGATTAAATTCATAAATTATTGCGCAGTTATGGACAAACGGTAATATTAAGTGATAAAAACTTGATTGAAAAAATCAATCATACTTGTTGAAGTTCCACTTAAGTACATGCATACATGAGTATAGTTCGCGAGGCGGCCATATCTTAAACTTTACGCAATAATTGAATTGATGATGAAGTTAAAGCACGCAACCAACCACTTCAACAACGCTTATGCTTTTTGTATTAAAAAAAAAAACAACAACAAAAGGGCTGTTATGAAAAAATAATAAAACGCATATGTAATCATATCTTCAACCAACAGTATTACAAGATAAGATAACAAGCGAACAATAAATGACTTCAAGTGTAAATATTTATCATTTGTGATGACACAAAGAACCCCAACACCACCCTAGATGATAACAAAAGTTTACCCAACAGGTGGTTGATGTTGCTACAGCAGCAAGTGGCGGTTGTGGTGGTGAATATTTAAAAGGAAATATTTCATCATATTAAGTATTGCATTAAATAATAAAGGTTTCTAATTTCTGTTTTCTTTTTAAGATTTTTGTGCATTTTTTGTTTTGCTTAAACAATCAATTTTACAACCGTTCTGTACACTTACGTGTATTAGTTGCATTTTTATAATTATTTTAAATAGGTTTTCCTTTCATTTTGTATTACGAAACGATCAACACAAGTGCAATTATATCATAAAACTATTTTCGTTCGCTAGCGGCGGTTGCTTAGATGTGTAATACACAGTACTTGATACTTTTGCAGGGATACACAAGCATGCTTGCGTAAACTCATCGCACAGAAGCATGTAATTAGAAGCGCCTCTTATTTATGCAATTACCACCTAAGTCGGTCATTTTTTGCAACTCTATACTGGCAAACTTGTAAGCTGAAAAACTTTCTTGTGGTCACGCAGAAATTGTAGTCTTCAATAATAGCGAGCGGGCTGAAGAGATTAAGTTTAGACATTTACTTAATTTAATGACCGATGCGACTACTACGCATACTACCTACCAAAATCTCCTTCATAGCCTAGATACCTTGGGTAGTCGACTTGGCCAAGTGGCAAATGACATTTGGGAGGTAAACTGCTCTTTTAGATTTAAATTAGGTTAGTTGAGCACCAAGTGTGGAATAACAAAACTAACATAATAATATTATTGTTGTTATTAAATGTGTCCTCTCCCGGGATTGCAAATATTATTTCATTTCTTCATTGCAACTGCAACAACAACGCGTCAGCATCAATAATAACATTCATCCGTTATCACTGTGCAACCAAAAAAATTGCTTATTTTAGCAAAGGCCAAATCTTAAATACCCTGCACTTATGTACAAACAGTGAGTGAGTGGCAAATAATTGGTGCGGATCGTAATTTAAAATGGAAAAAATCGGTCAAGAGCCACGCCCACAATCGACAAAAATATATTCATCTGCCACAAAAATTGACCTATTATGTTCCCATCTAGAATCTGTATATATAATTATAGCCCATCTATCGATATGGTCGGATAAAAGACACGCTTACAATTTACAAAATATCAAAGCTAAATTAAGTCTTCATCTCAGCTCAAAGAAAATGTTATTACGTTTGTGCAAAAATGCAGCATAATACCTCAATAACGACCGCGAATGAAATTGCCTCGAACCTGCACTAAAATAAGTGTTGTCAAATTGAATTCTATCCAGGAGGGATAAAGTCAGCACTTGCATGTGCTTTACGAGTCTCCTCCTCCTTCTACGCATTACAAATGGATTAATCAATCTATTACACATATTTATATAAAAAGGGATTAAATGTTAGAAGGATCACTTAACCCTTGCTTCGCATTAATAGAAAGAACACGAATTCAAAGCAAATGGCCGCAGCTGCGTTGCGCAATTAACAAAACTAAACAACAACTATTGCAAAAAGTATTTTTAATGGGATCGCACATACAGAGTAAACGAATTTTCATTAGAAAACAAGAAACACAAACATGGAAAGAGTTGCACCTCAACTGGGAGCATATTTGAAGTGATGCTGACAACTCAAGTTGAAATTTTTCATGGCTTTTGACACCATAAACATCAATTACATTTGCTTGATAGAACAGATAGATATTCAATATTATGTAAAATGAAAACCGGTTTTATAAAAACAAAACAAAATTGACATTGAAAAAAAAGTGATTTTATTAATTATTTGTATTATAATTATATTGGCGTTGTGGAATTGTGCAGCAGCTTCATTTCATATATGCCTACATCAAGGGTCGGCAACTTTTTTAGTAGCTGGGCATACATCTGAAATGTAAGAGACTCTCAGTTGAAAGACGATTTTTGCATATGTATGAAAATAATTCTTTAATACAATGAAAACAATAATATATACATTAACACATCGTAAATTTGCGACAAACAGACACATTGCTTCTAGTACATAAAAATTTAATACAAAGTTTGACATTGGAAATTTACAGTTAACATAGTGCAATTCGGTACATACGATAATGAGCTGATTTTTATAATAAAAGTTACTAACCCCTGCATAAACTTAGTATACCCTTTACCCTAAGCAGTGTAGGGTATAATGAATATTGTTTCTTTATTCTGCCATCAGAGCGTAAATTCATTTGAAAGGAATTTCTGGCATGTATCGCCTCTCTGTATTACTTTAG
The DNA here is from genome assembly GCA_963978525.1 of Ornithomya fringillina. Taxonomy (NCBI): domain Eukaryota; kingdom Metazoa; phylum Arthropoda; class Insecta; order Diptera; family Hippoboscidae; genus Ornithomya; species Ornithomya fringillina. The sequence continues at coordinate 17,162,983 of OZ021691.1, read as the reverse complement.
TTATAACTTTGCTCGATGCAAAGTCTTTATTATTCCATATGTGAGCGTTTATTGTATTGTTTTAAGATAGTGCCTTCTCTTACTCACTCTTTGTCTCTGACAGAAATGAAGGTGCGCTGAAGTCGTATTAATGATTATTTACATGCATGACTAATAACTTAATTATTTTTTCTATAAAAATCACCCAAACGATTAGATTGCTTTTATTTGTGCGGTTTCGTGAGATTTTAATTGTTTATATATTTGCTTACGTGTTTGAGGGTTTTCTACTGAAGGCGCGCTTTATAGTTGCATATTAGAGCTCACTTTTACAATGCGAGTATAATGACTTAATCAGTTTGAAACTTTTTTCATAAAATTTACATGGAAATAAAGTCTCGGATATCGTATGATTTGGTAGCTCAAATTCCCAAAAATAATATTTTTATATGGAAAGAAATGTGAAATGAGACGCACAGGGTCTCCCTCTCTTTCTCTCTCTCCCTTTATATGTTACACATTGCGAGCTAGAACCGCGTTGGTGCCAGTTACTATAACATGAACGTAAATGCAGTCTATGTTGAAAGGAATGTGCGTGATCGGCATTTCAATTAAAAGTATCAACTGATCCGAATGAGTTATCTATTGTAACAAAATTCTATATTTTTTTATTTGAATCCATCAAAAAGCATTTTCACTGTAACGTTCTAAAAATACTTTGTAAGAATAATGTATTTTAAATACTTTCCACAAGTCGGATCCTATAAATTGGGGGCGTGTCTGTTATTCGTTACATGTCCTTGCATATATAAAATCGAGCCACACCCTAATGGGGCGAGTATTCTAACTTTTTATATCCTCCACCTTAGTGAGGGCATATTAAGTTTGTTCTTCCGTTTATAACACCGATAAGGAGACGTCAGAGACCCTACAAAGTATATATATATACGCGCCCACAATTGACAAGAACCTTTATATCTGCCACAAAAGTTTACGTATGAACTTAAAATTTGCTACGAGTATTAAGAGTTATCCCAACTACCGATATGTTAAAAGTAGGCATGGTCGTAAACCAGACACGCCCACAATTTACAAAAAAAGTTGACTTGTAACCTGATACGTAATACATACACTTTTAGAGGGCGCAATATTTGCCACGCCCACCGTTGCGGATGTGTAGGGGATGTAAGATTTGGTCTAAGCTAAATTTAGTTTTCTTACTTGTTAAACATGAATCTGTATCAGGCTCATGGACGGACGTACACACCATATTGCTTAAACATACAATGCTGATTAAAACTACTTATACTTTCTAGCATTTGTGACACGTCTTTCTAGGTATTATAAGCATAAGCCCCCATTAAGCCAGAGCGGTGGGTCACAAATGTAAGTGTGAGTGTCTATTGTATGGAAAAAAATGAACACATCGTAGCGTTGTTTGCATTTCTAACGAGTTTTCTCCCTCAAATTTTATATTTTAAGGTTTTGTGGGTGAATAATAATAGTAACAACGGTAACAATCAATCCACAAAAAATAGACGCGGTGTAGGAAAGAGTTGGCAAGAGAGGGCGTAAGGTAGAGAGGGGCCCTAATAATGCAATGTACAATATACAATGTTGACGGGATGTGGTTTCCTTTTTCTTTGTTTAGTTTACTCTTCTTTCACTTGCATGCGTTGCTTACCTACTATTCATACGTTCGTAGTACGTGGAATAATATGTTAGAGGGTGCGTCGTAGACATTAAATGCTGAGAGTAATTCCTTACATTGGTTTAACGTACAATTCATGCACATGTGCTTGCATACATATAAAATTGATTACTCTTGTTGTTGGTGTTTTACTTTTTTTTTTTTTGTTATACGTTGGTTTCAAATTCTTGTTTACCTTTTAATTTATTTTTATTTCGTTTTTTTTCTTTTGCTTTTGTAATGTAAGCCCAAAGCAAGAATATATTCACAGGTAACAATAGCAACAACATACAACTATCATGCCTATATGGCCACATGCATGTACGAGTATGTGCATATTGTCTTAATGGTGAGTAAGTGAGCGGTTCACCTTCATTCTTATCTCCGTTTCGTATCGTTGTTGTGTTGTTATTGCTTTGTGTATTCTTCTTCATGAACATGAACATGAACATAATGAAGGCGCGCACTTCGTTACTTTATGCGGATACTCATCTGAAATTCTCAGTTCTCTTTGCCAAACATACCTGTTTTACTATTTGCAGTGCATTGTTGTTAGTAGTGTGCTAACTTCCAATTCCAGTTTTGGAAGGTGTTATTATATGTTCTTACTTCTTTTCTTCAAAAGTTGTTTTATTTTCATATCTTTTTTATATTGTGTTGGTGCTAGTGTTTGTGTGTGTTTTGGAAGATCGGAATTTAGTTTTTCCTGGTTGTAATGTCCGTACGAGTATGTATATAAATTTATTATCGCATTGCTTCTTTTTGAACCATTCGACATACTCTCATTCTGTCTCTATGTACTTATATTGTTTTGTATTTTTGTACCTTAAGCGTCTTTCATATTTCTGCTATATTAACGGCCTATTTATGAAAATATTTTTTTGAAGCTTATGTGGCTGTGTGGATTGGTTGTTATGGATAAGGTGAATAGGATTTTTGTTTATTTTTCTTTTTATACCCTCCACCTTAGGGAAGAGGATATATTCATTTTGGTCATCCATTTACAACACATCGAAGGAAGCCTAGGAGACCCCACAAACCATATATATTCTTAAATCTTCTTCTAAATATAAGTGCTAACGGTTTTCAACTCTGTGTCAAAAATGGGCGTCATTGAATAACGCAAACGCCTATAATTAAAAAAAAAACTATATGCGTGAGTACATGAAATAGTCATACACATAAATATGGCAATAGGAACTTATTTTTTAGAGGATTATAAAAGGTGGAGAGTATTTAAACTTCGGTCTTAACCGAACTTCTCTATCTTGTTCTTCCTATTTTGCATTTTAACCGAAACCACATCTCACCACGTCTCCCTCATTTCAATGCATTCACCTTCAACAAAAGGCATTTTATTTATTCTTTTTCCTGCTTTCAGCACTAAACAGTCAATCTCTTTTTGCGCATTCTTCTTCTTGTTCTTCTTATTGTTTTTGTTATGTTCTACATGTGCATGCATACGTATAAATTATTATTATATTTCCTTCAGCATATAACCGTTACTTTGTGTATATTTTGCTCTGCCACCAGGTTGTCTTATTGAAGTTGTCGCCTTTTCTGTTTCTCGCTTTTTTAAGGTATACGGTCAATGCACTCTCAAACACTGCATGTTTAGTTAATATTTTTGTATAAAAACTATTGTTTATGTTTAATGTATAAATAAGTTTTTGGTAGTATTTTGGTTTAACGTAAGCTAACCAAAGCCAAAACAAGTAAGAAAACTAAATTTGGCTTAGGCCAAATCTTAAATACCCTTTGTATCCATAACTCTGGGCGCGGCATATATACACCTATCCCTCGTTTTACACGGTAGATACGTTAGTGACAAAACCGTGTACGTACAACTAAAAGGTATAATAGCGCTCCTGCCACGCCCACAATTTTTATTTAGATATTGAGGGTATTTAAAATTTGGTGCAAGCCAAGTGAAGAAATTTCTCTGAAAAATCTTTTGGGGAGGGGTAGTTCTAAATCCCGATCCACCAGATCTATTCCAAAACGAAATATTTTTTTTAAGAGTAGTTTATATATACTCAGTTCAACCAAGCACTGTAAGGTACAATAAGTCTCTTTATATTATTTATTTTTAAGTAATGTTTTATCAGATTATCGGAAACTGTAACACCAGCTCAGGAAAGCACTTTTAATACGTGTAAAGCGACAGGTGCTTGGCAATAGATTCTAATTAAACTGAAACCGTTTTCTTTTCATTTTCGACCAGCTTTTTTCCAATTGCTTAAACGACCCTTTCTCTCTACGACTATTCTAATGAAAAACAAATCACAGCTTGTAAGTGGAACATTGTTTGAACACCAGCCCATATAACAATCTGTATTTAAGTTTGCTGTACTTGTATTTAATAGAATGGCAAAAATAACACCAAACCGTATTATTTACCTTATTAGTTACATTGCCATACAAACGTTCATATCCACATTCGTATGTATTGGTTACAAAGTTAAGATATCTGGTCTCATATGCATATGCGGCAAGGCTTGTAAGCGTAAGTGTATCCAATTGTAAAAGTATTTTTCCTTTGTTAACAATATTTCGCACTTGTTTTTTCTTCTCTTCATTTGCTTTCCTTTGCCACAACAAATCACGTTAGCAGAGCACAACGCAGCACAAAATGTTGCTGCTTGTTAATTTAATTAACCCCAAATGGATTTTTTGCTGTTAGATAAAAATTTTCTTTTTATTATTATTATTTGGTGTTGTTGTTATCGTTGTTTTCACCTTTTTCAAGACAGGCTTTATAATACATATATCTCGCTCTAACAACACCTTTCTCAATTTATATAAACATTGATTTGCTTTGCCCTTCACACGCGCGCTTCTATAAGACAGAACATAATCAACTGCTTCGCGTGCGCAGCGACGCAATACCTTTACTTATAATTTGGGGTATAAAACAAAAAATCACTGTACACATACAATATTTTTCATTTTTCATTTTTCATTCCTCTTTATTCCATTTATTTACTTCAACGTAACGTATTTCTATTAATTTAGCAAAATTTCATTTGCGACTAAGGAAAATATTTCTCATGTATTTTTTTATCTTTTTTCTTTTCTAGTTTTCTCAATTAGTAGTCACACTAACAATAACTATATATACATTCATATATAATCTAAAAACAACCGCTTTCAACGTCACATTCACCTGAAAATCGTTTCTCTACTAAATTCACTGGAATATAATAAACTCTACAACGAATTTAACTGAATTTGGTGAGAAATACTAGAAGTGACTCTCTTGCTAATGCTCAGTGCTTGGCAAAAGTGGTAACTGGTGTGTGTTGAATATCTAAAAATTGTTGTTGTAAATTGATCGTGTCACAAACAGCATTGCCAAATGATAAATGTTATTGCGAGAGTTAACAAAAGGGAATGTGTTGGAAAATTAACTAGAAGAAGAACGATATTAATTCTTTGCTACAATGTAAGGTTTTTAAGACAATATTTTTAAATTTAACATTACAAAGGAATTATTGAAAAATATGATAAAGTTTTGAATTATGTGATTTGTCACAAGACTCTGGATTATTGCAAACATTCTGAAGAAGATTTTATTTGGTTAAAATTTCGGCTTGACAAGGAGCTAAGGTGTGTCTTACTAAAACAATCAAATATAAAAGCTCGTCAAGTACAAAACAATTAAATAAATTTGGTAGAATACCACAAGCTAAGCAGCTTCATTCAAGATGTAATGTGGCGGCCGCCCGTATTCTTTAAAATCCAATCAATATGTGCGTGCATCATATGAAAGGGCTCGACGAGTAGATTTTAAATAATAAAACGACCTCTCATATGGCGGTAACCAGAAGTTATCGAATTTCTTTATTGGTTTCCCAACCATTGTCCCACCATTTTAAAATTACTCGTATAGCTCTTCTTCTAAATACAACCGTAACGGTATACCTAAAATTATAAAATTGATTGTAACGGGACGACCTCTCCAAGATGATATGTATAGGTATCAAAGGAAAGTAATTCATGAGAAGAATGCGATGATGGAACAACTGTCCCTATGTGTACAAATAAGTATCAAATAAGAGGGCTTGAAGAACAGAATAGCATGATATATGAGTTGTCATTTAAATCGAGTAACGCGAATGATTCTTTAAACAAAAACTTAAAAAAATTTAATCACCTGCTTGATTATATTTTGACTTCAAAGTCAATCACAACAGAACCGTTCTTCATGTTTACATAAGTAAATAACATGTTAAGGCAGCGATTCTCAAACATTTTGAGCTGCGGCGCGCACAAAAGACATAATAATTTACACGGAATGCCAGTGGTTCAGTAATGACTAATTGTGTATATGAGCCAAGTGATGATGCCAAAGATATGCCCTTTGAGTTGGCTCACTGAATGTCAGGGCTCCGCGGAGCACAATTAGAAAAACGGTGTATTCATATATATAACATTTTTAACCAGGGGTCGGTTGATGGGATTCGATATCGAGTTAGCTTTCGTATAAAATATAATTACGATAGGTTTCGAGTAAAAGAAAATTCTTTGGAATTGTATAGAATTAATTTCCTGGTAACATGTTTTGAGAGGCCTTCTAAAAGCTATTCCAAGGTTATCTATAAATCCACAGTTTTATTAAATTTATCTATGAAAATAAGCCTTTTGTTAGATAACAAAACAAAAGAATCTTTCACTGTGTGATGTTTTTTTTATGTACTCCGTTTTCTTCTTTTATGTTTGTTTAAGAAATTGAATGTTTTTTTTTCTTTGTTTGAGTGTATATACTAATGTTTACTTATCATATCCAATAATGTTATGTCCTCCACATAATATGGGTGGTTTACTAAGTTTTCTGTGCCGTTTGCAACACTCAGAAGGAGGCGTTAGAAATCTCACGCAGACATATATCCTCAGCATCAAAATCTGAGTTGAGCTTAAATAATTTCGAATTTTTGGAATTTGTACAAACACATTAGTCGTTCAATCGGCCTTGTCCACGTTAGAGAAACGACGAAATTAAACCACAATGTTAAAAATGACGTGCCAAAAATGGGCGTGGTAGTATAACATTAAATATAGAACAAGTGACCGCTACTGTCATTCGACCCAGCCCTTTCCTGGCATATCGGTGCGTGGGATAACGATAGATATGCATACCAAATTTCAAGTTCATAGGTAAAATTTTGTGCCAGTTGCGTAGATGTTTGCTGATTGTGGGCACGTCTGTTATCCGATCACGCTCATTTCGGCACATCGATGGATGAGATAATTATAATAATGTGTAAAAAACTTTATGGGTCGTTTTTTGTGTTAGATATGTAATCTTTTGTTGATGGTGAGCGTAGATCTTGATCGATTTTGTCCATTTTAAATAGCGTTCTGAGTGCAAAAAGTTAATTTAATCGGTACAAATTTCAGCTCAATATCTCAAAATGTAAGCTCGTGAGAATGCCAACAACAGACAGACATACGGACGTACATGTCTAAATTGACTTAGTTTTTGATGCTGTTCAAAAACTCCTTTTGTGTGTTGCATACGGAATGACAAGCTTAATATACCCCCCATATTATGTTAAGGGTATAATTATAGATTCAAATAATTTTATGGTAATAGTATTTCTTTTAAATCAACTATTTTTGTGAAAATAAACTCTCAACTGCGTTTCTCTGAATGTGACAACACTCACACAAGCGTTACCGTAAGAAAAAGCCCTCAAATCGGAAATATCATCGTCAGGCCGGGAAAACGAATAAATGATATTCGCATGTAGATTTTTATAAGGTTAACAGACACTTTACTTGTGCAACAGTTTTCATTAGGTTAACAACTTCCCCGGTAAGCGGTAACGTGAAGAAAAAGCTTTCGGTGAGAAAAAGCCACTTAAACACACAGTGAGAGAGTTTGTACTCGTACCGTTATTTCTACTTGTTAAAACGTTAGCAGTTAAAATAATGGTTTTATAACGTTTGCCCAGTCTGGCAAAGATAACTAAAAAAGTGAGTGTTTTTTTTTTTTTATATATTAAAAATGTACAAAAACATTTTAAGATTTAAAAAAATGAAACAAGTGATTGTTGTTAATATTATGAATTTAAAACTTTCTATAATTGTGTGTATCAATGACCTAGATTCCACAGAAGAACAACTTTGTGCAACAGTTGAAATGTGAGAAAATAAAATTATTTGAAAATATTTTATTAAAAAAATAATTACGCATTTTTAAGTGATAATTTAATATTTATTTCACAACTCACATTAAAATGTTATGCTTATAAAAAAATGTGTCTCAGTCCAGTTTCTCTTTAAAGAAAAAAAAAAAAAAAAAATACATATGGAAACAATTTATATCTCAACTAGAATTAAAGTTGTTGCTAATAATTAATGGTTGGATTTTTAATTACCTCATAGTACATTATTATGTGTTTTATAATTCTGCGCTTAACTTATACTAAAACAATTAAATCAATTACGAAAGAGAAACAATTACAACAATTTAAATGAAATAGAACAAGCAAAAAAAAGTATATTTGGCGGAAGCCAAATCGGAGGAATATATATCTCAATGTATCTTCTGTACTTTTTTAGTAATACGGAAAAGTTACATAAAAAGTCGCTCCTCTTAAAAAATTTATTTATTTTTTCACAACAATAAAAACAATTTGTTACAGCTTGAATGACGCGACACGACAGACAATGATTGAGATTAACACATAATTACTAAGGAATATTGCTACTACATTTTATAATAATACCCTCCACCTCAATGGTGAGGGTATATTGGGCTTGTTCTTTCGTTTGCACCACCTAGAAGGATGCATCGGAGACCCCACAAAATATATATATTCTTGATCAGCATCACAAACTGAGGTGATTTAGACATATACGTACGTGTGTCCGTGTGTCCGTCTGTGGTTGGTACTTTTAATTTTTGTATGCAGATTGCTTTGGACAAAATCGGTCAAATGTCACGCCCACAATCGACAAAAACCTATTTATGTGGCACAAAATATTACCTACACCTTGAAATTTTGTATACCTATCCACAGTTATTCCATCCATCGATGTACCAAAAATTAGCGCGATCGGATTAAAGGCACGCCCACAATCGACAAAAATCTATATATCTGCCAGAAAAAATTTCCTTTGACCTTCAAATTTAGTGCACATATTTATGCTTATCCCATGCACCGATACGCTAAAATTGGGCATGGTCAGATAACGAACACGTTCACGGTTATGGATGGGGAAGGCATTTAAGATTTAGTTTTCTTACTTGTTTTATACTACGACGTGTACTAGATTTGTAGCAATATTTATAATTTTCAAATCACTTGAGAGAATTCAAAAAAAGTTTCTTTGTACTACCTCCTGATCCTAAATCCACATTTATTCCTTTCCATCTTAAATTTTTTTGACGTCGAAAAGAGGTCTAAATCCCATTTTCAAATGTCCTTAGCATTAAAATTAGAGCTGAGGAGGAAAAATTTCAGATTCAACTTCCCAAACATACCTAAAATCTAATTCTAAAATATCAAGATGCTCTTAGAATATCTCTGGACAGAACCCCTTACTCTAGAGAATTTGAAAAAAAATTTCGCATGTAAAAAAATAGTTTTATGAAATTATTAAAAATTACGCTTAATATCAGAATTTTTAACTACATTTAGTTCAGACCACGTTTAAATTGTACCGTTTGGGAATAAATTGCCTTATGTGGCAATATTGTTAAACATATCCTTCCATGCCTTCTGTGTGCCGTTGCTACTGTCTGCTTATGAAACTCATTCGATATTTTCAGACATTGATTGGACTTTTCTCTTTACATTGGAGGCAATCTGTCAATTCGACCACACAAATGTACCTTCGGGGTTGAAATCAACACGCACACATACACACTTGCATTCATAATTTACAGAATTCGACTTGGAAGTAAAAATTAAATAAATGAAACAAAGTACCCAACATATGCATTCCATCCGCTATCTATACTACATGAAGCAGACTTTGTTACTTGGACTAAATAATGTTGTAGTAGCGTTTTCGAGATTGTTAACCGGTAATTGTAAATGTTATTTGTACTCCTCGCATATAAACCTAAATGAACATTGCTGTTGCTGTTGCTGTAAAAATATAATTGAATTGAATCAACAATACATGGTTACAACCCCATGTAACATCACGAAGCTTGTGTTGGTGACTTTATTTACTTTGTTGATAAACACAAAACTTGTTGAACAATTTTCCCTTAGATTTCCTATCACAATAACAAAATTATTTCCTAAATATAAGACATTCGTTTGTTAAGTCATTAACACAAATTTTTGGTCGACTTTTTAATACGATATCTAATAGTTAGTGTTCTAGTAATTAGTTTTCCCGGAAAAAGTGTTTTTCAACACATCTAAATAATAATTGTAATGTTTTACTTAATTCAATGGAACCAATGGGACTCATCGTGCAAATGGAGAAAGGTTGTGAAAATGGGAAACGGAATGATCAAATAATGAGAACAAAGTGCCAACACTACCAAATCAAATTACACTTCCTAACTATCAGTTTTTACAACATGTGCGTGGGTTTTCGCACCATCGTTCAGATATATTAAAAAATATAGCAAATTATCAACAAAGAGATGGTGTAGCCATCAAATTTGCTTAGTCCACAAAACACTTCAACACTTCCTGTGATGAATGAGTAGAAGTGACGTGAAGGTTAGCCCAGTTTTCGAAGGTGGCACAAATGCTGCCTGTAATCGTGATATATGTGTATTGTATTGTACGTTCGCTTTGCCTTTACATAGCGAGCGACATACGCTGTTCCTCTATGCACAGTGTTTATGTATAATTTTGTTGTAGGGTGTTAATTTTTAATGGCACGATTTTTCGTCTGTTTGTTTTTTATTTTCTCTTTTATAATTTATAGCGGGGGAATGCGTCGTATATATTTAAAATCAACATTAAATTAAAATGAAAACATGTATGTCAAATTTTTTATTGGATCGTACATGGTTCAGTGACTGGGTTGTATAAATAAAATTTAGAATGCGTGAACCATGCTTAAATCATAACCGCTATGGGTGAAATTTCATTAAAACATACATTTTTTCTTTGGTTTCAAATCATCGATTCAAACCTACAAAAGTTTCATTTCATAAGAAATTTTTATTCCGTTTGCGACTCGCATTGTTCACGACTACAAAAGCTGAAAAATTTAAAGTCTAGTTCACACATACACTTACACATACTTTGTTACTCTATTTATCGATGTGTTGAAAATGGGCAAACCCAAAAGTGTTACAAAAAAAACCTTATTTGGGTCATAATTCGACCTCTGAGAAACCATTTCACATTATACGTACAAGCGTTAAGAAAGGACGCATCTATGTGAGCTGCACAAATGGATCCAACAATAATTCTAAGCCATTTATGCCTCCTTAGACCCTGCACCACTTGTTTTTGATTATGACTTTCCTCTGCCCGTGGCAAACGGAATAACAAACTAAGTGAGGAGAAAAGGAAAATAATTACACTTCGCTGTTTAGGTTGGTGAAATCAAAAGTCAAGCCTTCGTAGTTTGATTACCTACACACAAGTGCAGTATTTATCATCAGAGTAAACATTAAATTATTCTTTAACAAAAATCAAATTCAATAAAAGTATTTGGATATGGATCCTCTCTCTTTATCTGAAAATAAAAATTGCTGTACTTTTAAGTATTAATAAATATTTTATAAGCAAATATGTGCTCAATATATACAAGTGCACGCGGAGAAGTAAATAAACAAAAGTTTCACTTTGTTTACTTAAATATTTAGATGTCTTTGAGTTAATTTTATCATGTAAATAGGAACACAATGGTTTTAAGCTTGTTTTATACGATGCTAATAAATAAATGTACGCATGCACACATGTATGTACGCGTAGGTAAATAAATAAATTGAAACACTCTGTATATTATACATTCATGAACTGAACTGAACTGAACTGAACTGAACTTAAACTCCAATCAAGGATGATGATAAACGTAACAGTAACCTCGTTTTTTTTTTTTTTTTTTTTTGGGAACTGATTGCACATTCAATTTAGATGAAGAATAAGACAGAGAGACAGAGAGAGAGAGAAGGAAAAATGTCCATTAGCTTTTAATAAATTGATTATTGATTTTCTTTGTTTTCCTCTGCTCATCCTACACGCACACACCGGCATATGCACACACCGCGTTCTCAACATCTTTCACACTTGAAGCTTTTTATCGCCACGTAACATGGTTTTAATGTCAATATAAATGTGTTCTCTTCTACCCAAAGGCAAAAAGAAAGCAATTTTCCAGCACAACTGCATTAGCATGAATTCAAATGATCCCAAACAACAACAACAACAACAGCAACATCAATATAAAAAGTTGTTGCAATTATCACAATACCATAAACGTCGCCACAACACGCCCACCATACCAAAAATGCAACAACAACAATCTCAACTACGTTTCAATTTGCAACTATTGCGTTTCCTATGGTTGCTGGTGTGCTTTGCAGGTCACTGTCAAGCGTTGGAGTATAGTGCGAAATTGCGCAATTGTTATGATAAAACGTCACCACCAGGACAACACAATATTAGCAGCGGTTGGGCACCTATATCATCCTCAAGGGATTTGAAAGCAATCATCAATAATAATATAAATAATTATAACAATAAAAATAACAACAACAACAACAACAACAACAACAACATAACTTTACAAACCAACCAATTAAATGGAAAAATTAGTGACAATTTGGACAAACAATCAAACTTGAGTGGAGTGTCACAGATAGATTCAGGTGCTGCGATGGGTTGGAAATGTTGTTGTTGGAATGCTACGCATAAGGTGAGCTCGACTTGGTTATTTATTTTTTTCGCAGTACGCTTGTCTGTCTCACATTATATCAAATTCATAAAACTTTCGCCAACCGAAGGAATAGCACTCATATTTCTACAGCTGGTGCCTAAATTGGGCGTTTTATATTTAGGTTGTAATATGTAACCATAAACGTCCGTCAGTCCTGCATCTCAACGTGATCGTACTTAAGGATTCATTAGAGACTACCCGCCTGCCTACAATAATAAATTCATATTCATCGTCATGTGTTACATAACAAAAAAAACCGCAACACTTTTTCCATCCTTCTGTCCTACACTACACAGAATCATGTCATTGCCTACTAACTTGTGTCAGTCAGTTCCTCATCGCAGTGCATTTGTGTGCTGCATTACTGATACGATACATATCTCGATTCTAATTTGCAAAATTGAACCGTAAAACTAGCATTCATTCAAATTCATTCTATTATCTGTCGCATGTATCGCAAAGGCTGAAGTTGAATGCAGTTGTGAGGGTGAGGCATTAACCCGCGTACCTCAAACGCTTAGTGTTGCAATGCAACGATTAACAATTGCTTCGGCTGGACTACCACGTTTACGTCGTACAGGATTAAATGTTTACGCTACGTCATTGTTGGATGTGTAAGTACTGTTATAACCCAGATGACCCTGAACTATTCTTGTATAACTAACGTGTACACAATAACTGCTTTTTAGAGTGTTGACTGATTTAAAACAATTGGAGACTATAGAGGATGGAGCGTTCGCCAATTTAAAACAATTGCGCACCATGTAAGTAAGAATGTAAGCAATATGTATCTTCTCAATACGTAAAATACGTGAAATTCTTTTCCATTTACTACGTTTTCAGCTATATATCGCATGCACCCAAACTAAAGCATTTGTCCAAGGAAGTATTTCGAAATATTTCAAAGACAATCAAATTCATGTGAGTACAAACAATAATATATTAATTATCTCAAGTTTTTGTACCCACCATCACAATGATTATGGGGGTATATTGGTTTCGTTCAACTGCTTGTAAGTACCAGAATAAGGCGAGCCACACCCCCAAAAGTATACATATTCTCGTTCGAAATCAAATTTTGAGTCTATTTAGCCCTTAAGTCCGCCCGTGTAAAGTTCTACGCATTTTTCATGAAACTCTCACGGCAGCACAAAATTGAGATATATATCCTATTTAGAATTGGCAAAACCGGTTCATGGACTGGCCCACAATTTTAGAAAGTTAGGCGTAATATAATTATTTTAGGTTTTCACCCTAACTATATGATGATATTGTTCATAAAACTGTGCAAAATCGTTTTTAAAGGATTTGTATTTGTGGATGTGTTTTTGAATAATACGCGCCCACCCAAACGGACGCGCCCCATCAACAATCTGATTCTCGTTTAAAACAAATAAAAATGTTACTTCACCATCTAGCTCCACAAATTATGCTACAATTACAATAGTTTATCACAGTTATACGCGAGGCATTGCTGCAAAGTATCTTCGTGAAATAAAATTACATGTTATGGGTTTCTAAAAATTGTCCTATCCGGTCCAAATTTAGCACAGCCAACTATGAAGCTATTTAACTTTTCTTCACCAAACTTTGACAAACAATATTAAGAATTGCGATTTTTTGCCATAAACCTTCCATTACAAAAGGACTTTATGTGAGTAGAAGTTCTAAAAATGGTTCGATTCGGTCCGTTTTCAATAAGATTCCTTTCTAAGCCAAGGCCCGCACTTGTATAAATTTAATATACCTTTTGGCACGGCTGGTGCAGGGTATAATGAAATTTGAAAATCATATGAACGAATTAGTTCAGATGGTCATGTCTGTCTGCGATGTATTTATTGCGAATTATTTGAGTGAAAAATTCAAACTATTTCAAAGTGTTTGAATGGAAAAAATACTAAAATTGCCACGCCCAAAAATTGATATTTATCCAAATAAATTTGTTTCATTTTTTCCTTGTTTGGATAAATAACAATATGGAGTTCCACTTTGTAAGTGAGTACGTCTAATGCATCCCTTCTTAGTTGTTGTGTTTTTAAAACTCTTTCAGACGCATAATCAATAGCGGTCTAATCAGAGTACCTGATTTAATACATCTTCAACCCACAAATATTTTACAAATGGTGTAAGTAGACAATTTGGTCTTAAATTAAAAAATATATTCACATTAAATTTGCTCTATTATGTTCCAGAGATCTCGATAACAATCATATTACTCGAATTGATGCGAAATCAATAAATATTAAGACTGAACAATTGTAAGTTTAAGCAATAACTACTTTTTACTCAAAAGGAATAAGAAAACTAAATTTGGCTTAAGCCAAATCTTAAATACCCTCCACATGTACATAAGCCTGGACGTGGCAGGTATATAGTCATGTTCTCTAATTGTGTATGTATGTATATGCAAGTCGAGTTTTATGCTGAGTGTGGTTTTTTATAAATTGTAGGCGTGTATAACGCGCCCATTTTGGGAACGCCGACACGGGTATGGGACAATTGTGCAATTGCATTTTTAATAGTGATCTGAGTGCCAAAATTAAAATGTTTCAGCTCATTATCTAAAGATTTATGACTGTGCGAATGACTACAACAGACAGACAAACTGACATACTATATCGAGTCAGATCAAAAATATATATACTTTGTAGGGTCTCTGAAGCTTTTTTCTGGGTGTTGCAAACAGAATGACAAACTTAATGAGTCCTTCATCTTATGTGAAGGTAATAAAAAGCAAGCATATCTTAAACGCCTTCTATATTTATATTCAAACTGTGTGGTTGGCAGATTTACGATAGTGTCCTTTAATAGTGCATATATTATTTACGAACCAACAAGTTGGGTTCTAACCCAAAAATTCTTTTTTCTAACTTGTGGGCGTATATGTTAACCAATCGCGTTCGTTTTGGGAAAATCGATGGAAACACTAATGAAGAACTATAATGTTGATAAGTGGATACATACAACATCTCAAAATTTACGACCTTTACCAACCAAAAATAGCCACACGGAGGGACAAATATTGAAAACAGAATCTTCCCATTGTAAAATGTTGATTGACAAAAATTTTAGCTTCAAAAATATAACTTTTTTACTTGTACTCAATAAAACCTGCGATTAATCATTCTTTTTTTTTTTGTAGAATTTTAGCTAATAATGACATAAGTTATATTGACGATTCGGCATTTTATGGATCACAAGTGGCCACTCTGTAAGTTTAAGTTACGGCATTCACATTCTTTTCTCATACCACGCATTCTTTCAGCACACTTAAGGGCAATCGTGAATTACAAGAGATGCATTCCAATGCTTTCAACGGCGTGAGTATTCAAGAGTTGTAAGTATATAACGGGGTCGTATGATACATATATACACGAGGAGCTATATATGGAAAATTAGAGAGATAGAGAGAGAGAGAGAGAGAGAAAGAGTTATACAACTTTTTATTTAATATACTGTTGTTGTTATTGTTGTTGTTATTATTATTGCTGTTATTCAACAGAGATTTGTCTAGTACCTCGCTAATACATTTACCTTCAGTAGGTTTGGAAGATGTTGAGGTATTGCACATAGAAGACACACAAACATTGAAGACCATACCATCCATATACTACTTTAAGGTGAATCAAATGCATATCATGCAAAAACCAAGTGCATATTAGAGCTGATTAAATCTCCTCTCATTCAGAATTTACAAAAAGCATACCTGACACATTCATTTCATTGTTGTGCATTCAAATTTCCCTCCCGTCACGATCCCCAAAGGCATGCCGAGCGCTTAAAAGAAATCCAGCAGTGGCAACTACAGTGCGGAGCCAATGAGAACGTTCGGCATAAGCAGAAACCTGACAGAACTTGGGACGTGATTTATAGGTATGAGAAGGAGCACTTCTAAAATGTAAAGCACGTTTAAAATGTAAATTTTATCGTTATTTGCAGTCGTTTGATGCGTTCGGAATTTCCCTTAAATGAAGAGGAGTTTCTTGTGGCTGGGGACAGCGGAAATGCATTGGAGCATTCCAAAGGAAATAATTATTTAATCGATTCAATCAATACGGAAATTGGTTACTTTCACGATCCTATCGACACGGAAGAAGGACAATTAGATGAATATTGTGGTAATTTTACTTACAGGTAAAATTCACTTTATAACTATATAGCCGAGAGTTTCACATAACCTTGGAAATATTAGAAAACTCGATGTGGAATGTTATCCCATACCAAATGCGTTAAATCCCTGCGAAGATGTTATGGGATATCGCTGGTTACGGATTGCCGTGTGGATAGTTGTGGCTTTATCGGTGATCGGCAACGTGGCCGTGTTGGTGGTGATTCTATCAATAAGGTAATGAAAGGAAAAAACAATTGAAAATTATATATTATTACCGCACCAGTCGACTCGGAGTCCGGTAACAGCTACGCCCACAGTCTATAATAAACCTTTTGTTGAGAAAAATCCGATATGTCCTCTTAAACATAAGATTTACAAACACTGTTAAAGGGCGTAATCAAGTGCCTGTCGCGCCCATAGTTGCACAGACACGTAAGATTTTGAACTGTTTCATTACAGATCAGAGGTGGCCGCCGTCTCACGTTTTTTGATTGCCCATTTAGCTTTCGCTGATTTATGTTTGGGTCTCTACCTACTATTAATCGCCTCCATAGATGCCTATTCAATGGGAAAGTATTTTGACTTTGCCTATGATTGGCAGTACGGTTAGTATGGATTATTAAAGCGCACAATCTAAAGTCAATTGTAATGGTCGTACTTTACTCTGTAGGAGCTGGTTGTAAAGTGGCTGGGTTTTTAACAGTTTTCGCGAGTCATTTATCAGTGTACACATTAACGGTTATTACAATAGAACGCTGGATGGCTATAACGCATGCTTTGTATCTGAATTATCGTATTAAATTGAAGCAGGCCGCTTATGTAATGATGTGCGGTTGCTTGTACTCCGTTGCCATGTCTACTCTACCTCTGTTGGGTATTAGCAATTATTCGTCAACCAGGTATGCATTAAAGAACTTGCAGCAATAAAGAGACACAATGTGACACTTGTTTCAGTATATGTCTGCCCATGGAGGATGGTGATCTGTACGATACGATCTATTTGGTGGCTATAATGGCTCTGAACGGTATGGCATTTTTCATCATAGTCTTATGTTATGCTCAAATTTACATGTCTCTGGGCAAGGAAACCCGTCACGCTCATGGTGCATCTATCGGTGAAATGACGGTAGCCAAAAAGATGGCTTTGCTGGTATTGGATAAAACGTTTTATTCTCCTCTGCTTTTCTTCTTTTATTATTATGTTTTTTTTAAAACTTTTTTTAAGGTTTTTACAAATTTCGCCTGTTGGGCTCCGATAGCATTCTTTGGTTTAACAGCTTTGGCCGGTTATCCTTTAATAAATGTCACCAAGTCGAAAATATTGTTGGTCTTCTTCTACCCGCTAAACTCTTGTGCTGATCCGTATTTGTATGCGTTGCTTACTCAACAATATCGTCAAGATCTGTACACCTTGCTGGGAAAGTGAGTTAATGGGTAATTTTGTAAAAGAGAAGCTTTTCATAAACACGCACACATTTCACTCACTGTGTAGGTTTGGTTTGTGCAAAGACCGGGCAACGAAATATAAAAACAGTATATCCTTCGGAGCGCCCTCTACACAACGCCATAGTACGCTAAGTCAAAAAGCTCAACAAACACTGATAACGGAAACTCAATTCATGTTGAAAAGTCGGGAAGATTTTGTGTAAACTTAAGTGCATTCAAGTATGTTTCAAATTTGTTTTATGATTAGAATTTCTTTGAATTTTAATTTAAGGACAAATAATTTTACGGACACTTTATACAATACATATATTTACACACTGTATATACCTAGATAATAAAGAAATGTTTTTATTAAAGGATGAAAAATATTGCGGTAACTTTTTACGGAGTTGTGACCACTTTATTGCAAAGCTTTGCAGCTTTCTGTTGACTTTTCAGTTGGTTTGGGAATGTTTTACTCCAAAGCTTAAAGTTTCGTCTTTTTTATGCCCTCTACCTTAATAATGAGGGTGTACTGAGTTTGTTCTTCCGTTTGCAACACTCATAAGGAGACTTCAGAAACCCTACGAAATATTTATTCTTGATCAGAATCAAAAACTGAGTCGATCTAGTTATGTATGTCCGCATGTCCGTATATCTCTCTGTTTTTAGTATTTTCATTGTCGTAAATTTTGAGATATTGAGCTGATATTTTGTACAGACACTTGCAGTTTTTTCACGCAGATGGGGAAAAATTGGTCAAGAGCCACGTCCAAATTTTATTTATCTGTCTAAAAATTTGAGCTATTGAGTTGAAATTTGGTTCACAAACTTACAATCATCGCTTTCATCGATATGAAGTCAAGTGTTTGACGTGTGTTCCTGCCGTGGAGGCTTAATCACACGGCATCTCAAGCCGAAGCTCAGATGCAGGGGAGAGATATGCGCCTCCCAACGCCCCGTTAGGTACCGATCTAGGAGTCATACTGTAAGGTTATGAGCTCCACTCCTCGGTGGGGAGGTTACACCTACTCTCACCCCGTAAGGGGAAAACCACAACCACCACGATGCTCCCACAAGGGGGCCTTCCCATAATGCTAGCAGGAACAAGTTCCTAGGGCTCTAGCATCCCGTGGTACCAGCAATAGGTTCCTGGGTCGAACCGCGTATTCCACTAGGAGGAATACTACCAGTGTAAGACCTTACATCTCCGGACCATGTGGTCACCAATACGCTTTCATCGATATGTATGTTGTGTGTTTATCGTCCAATACCCATCGTTGAGACATAGAGTGGACGTTTATAAGGGAATTGAGCGTCCCTGGCGCCCCCCCCGAAGGAGGTCCCAACTTTAGAACTTACATCATAGGCTATGAAGAGTTCACCCCTTGGTGACCAGGGTTTTAAACCATGCACTACCAGCGAATTTACAGCCCCCGCGATGCTCCCACAAGGGGGCCTACCCAAAAGTACGTACTGGCAAGAACCTTAGTTCTTGGGGCTCCAGTACCCCGCAGTACCAAACTTAGTCTTTGGTAGGACTGTCGATCATTTGATCTCCCAACTTCGGACAGCCTATTGCCCATGGGTTGGTGCCCCATTTATGTTATGTTTGCTAAAAGGTAGTTATGATCCCTGGAAATTATCCAGGGGATCTTTATATAATTTGCTTTTTGCAATATTACTGTTGCCCCGTGATCCTTGGACGAAGCACCTATGCCGGTACTCCGTTTCAGGGCGGGGCCCGCTTTCATCGATATGAAAAAAGTGGGAGTGGTCAGAAAAAGACGCGCCCATAATTCGCCTCTCGACACTATTAAGCGGCGTAATCATTTACTTACCACGGCCACTGTTGATATCTAGATGTGGATATTGTTACTTATTACTAAAAAATGTTTCACTTTTATTGGCTGAACTCTTACACATAAATGGTGAGTTTGCGAAATTAGAATTAACGCAAATACTTTATGGTTTTTCATCTGCAGTTTATAACATTTATGTTTATGTATCATAATAATTCAAAGTGGTGTTCTTATCGCTTTAGTTTCATACTTATTTACTTGGGTGTCTCGTGTTAAATAATGAGCAGATATGAGTATTTATTAAAATAGTAGATTAACTAAGCAAACGCAATTATTCAAATGGATTAAGAATGAATATTAAAATGATTGCATTTGATACCATTTAGAATTTATGCATTAATGCAATAATAACTTTGAAAAGTTGTAAAAAGCAAGTGGAAATTCCAGAGCATTCCAGCCCATCCCCACCTTAGGTAGAGTACACTCCTGCCTTTCACTTGATTACCGCTTTTACTCATTACTGCACTTTCTCATTATAATTAATAGTTCTCTTGTAGCATTTCGATTGGAAATCGCATGGCGACCATAGATATAAAATAACCATCTGAATGTTTTTTCTCTTTTGCAACATTTTTATTGCACGTACAATGCATTCATATATTATAGTGCTGATAACTAATAAAATGGTGCACTCCACAGAGAAGGCGGAAAGCAAATCCCAAAAGGTTAACTAAGGCGTATGAGGATTATTTATATGTTTCCAAGTGAAGCAACTAACATGCGTCCAGAACATTTACTATCAATCAAAATGTAGTAGATATATACGTGGTGCTTGAACAATATATATAATAAAAGTGGGAAGCAAGGCTGCCTACATCACTCACATCATGCCCACGCTTATTAAAATGAACGTCAGTTGTTTAGGAGCTAATTTCATGTGAAATCCCTCCAAACGTAAATTAAACTTTTATTCAATTTTTTGCAAAATAATCATCTTGCACTGCACTGCACATATATACTGATGTATTAAATTTGTAAGACTCTTAGGCAACATCTAGCATCCGCGTATAAGTAAGAAACTTGGTAAAAACACTATTTAGATACGCCAATGTAAGCCAATGTAAGACAAAAATTCTATTTTGATAACATAACAACGGTTGAAAGAAATATTAAAGAAGAGTAGGATAAAGTGTTGATGTTATTAACATGGGCAAAATGGCACTTTGAAACGTACGAGCATAATAATCGAAAATGAGATGAGTTGAAATCAATTTAAATAATCGAGAGCCATTTCTGTTGCTTGCATTGCCTGTTTAATATATTTCATAGCATCCAAGTAAAATTATACTTTTATACCTAAAATTGTTTTATTGATATATTTTGTATAATAAAAGTGCACAAATAAGGATAATGCACGACAGGATTAGTTCGTTTCAATTCCTCTGTTGAAGTTAAACCCATTTTGTAGTTTAGAAGACGTTGAACTTCTAAATTGCGCTTCTCAATTCAATTTAGAAGAAACAAGTAAGAAAAGTTAATTTGACTTCGACCAAATTATCATCTTAAATCCACATCCGCAACAGTGAGCGTGGAAAATTTATATATGTAGAGCGCCCTCTAAAAGTGCATGTATTGCGTATTTAATGAAGCATATATTTTTGAAATTCACATTTATTTCATATAAGTGTTTCAAATATGTGATTTTTTGAATAAAATTTCTTCAAATTTTGCAAGTGAGGGACAATGATCGACAATGCGCATCGAATGTCGTAACAATTAAATGAAATTTTCTTTTTTAAATATTTTTCATTTTCAGTTGCTTTTCAGAGCATTACCACATCAAATTAATGATATTTAACACTAAATAATGTTTAAATGAGAAACTGATCCGGCGTTTAAACTGCGTTACGAAAAACCTAGTTTAGCTGAAGTTTAAACTTCTAGTGAGAAACTGGTCTTTAGACAGTTTCAATAGCAACATATTTTTCGATAAGAAAATAAATAGAAAACAATACCGAAAGTACATAGCATGGAAAACTCCCAATTGTCAGCTACTTACACGTAAATGTGTAAACATTGTGCAGTAGTATGCAGGTTGGTTTTTGTAAAACTGTTGGCGGTATTGGCATTGCACAGACCATGTGATAATAGTGTAACAAAACTAACAAGCACACACACATATACGTACATACATACAAACAAACGAATGCTTGTTATAACAAATGCACAAATAAATTATTAGAAAACCACCTCGAGAGATCAAGTGAGCTTTTCGAAACTATGCAGCAGGTTTATTTTTTTCAATGTATACCACACGGAGTGAGATATTGCGTATATGTATATGTACGTAAGTATTGGTATGGTAAAGAAAAACGAAAAATAAAAAAATAATAAACAATAGTTGATAACGAGACGCACATAATTTATAACTCTCTGTTTAGTATTGGTTGTATTGGGAGTATTGGCAGAATACAATTGTTCCATTTCAGCTAGTTGCGAACAAAGCGAAAACAAACAACGAACCAACTACCACCGTGGAATGATATATGTGTGGAACAAGTACACGATATATTCATTTCAATTTAAATCCATTTAAAGTAAACCTTAAGCTCCATGTGATGCGCAAAGGCACCAATAAAGGTTTAGTTCCAATTACTCTCTTAAGCATACGTTGATTACATTAGGGCATGGTATGTACATATATCTGAAACATATTGCAAGTATTACGCTTAACTATTTGAAATCATAAGAGGCCTCCTCATTGATGACGTAATTTTGAAAAACTTAGTAAAAAGTCTGTGTGTCAGGTTTACTATTGCGCACTTTTTCGTAAACATCAAAGTATGTGTCTCAAAAAATTCAATTTCCTGCAATGAAGGGACAGGATTTTGTCTATTGTAAATAGATAACCAGCTGAATATAATATAAAGGTTCTTGGTAGGGGTTAAGTTTTAAGATACTTAAAAGAGATTTAACAGAAAATAAATAAAAAGTTACTGTCTAGGATTTAATCTCTCTAATAAATATTGAATAAGTAAGAAGCCTGGCTAGTTATGTTTTCTTTGTGTCCTAAGACTTATTTTGATAACTTTAACAATGGACGCACCTGCGATTGAAGAAAGCTAAATGAATTAAAAGCCTGAAGCCTGTGATTCACTTGCAAATCCAAACTCATTTAGCAAAAAAATTACTAAATTATCTCACATCCTTACATACTAACATCAGTACATATACATAAATATAATCCCAAGTCATAAATGCACGTCAGTAAATAGAAAAAGTGAAATAGTCAATTACCCTAATAAAATAAGAAACAAGTGAAAGGTTTATATTAGGCGTATACCAAATCTAGGAGACCTTCCATCACTGCCCAATATCATACCGCCTTAGGTCACACACAAGTACGCATTGCTTCTATTGATTACACATTTTAAAAACAAATCATCTTCTTCTTAATCTAATTGCCCTATGTCCTTAGTCGGTTCCCTACACCACTTAGCTCCACAAATTATGCAACGATTAGTTTAGTAGTGTCAGTAAACTAGAGATTTTGCCATAATGTCCATTCGTGAAATATCATTATGTGGAAAGTGGTCCAATCATGTTCAAATTTAGAACATTTTTTTATTATTTAGCTTATTAACTATTTTTTACCAATTTATTGCGATTTTTTGCCATATAAATATTTTAAAAGGACCTTATGTGGGTGTTGTGAGGTTTTAAAAATGGTCCGATTCGGTGCATTTTCAATAGGGTTATCTCTGATACAATGGATGTCGTTGTGGCAAATTTAATCGAAATATTTTAAAAAATTCGACGTGTACCTTACGTACAAATTTACACGGACAGACAAACAGATAAAGGGATATGATCAAATCGATTCAGATTTTGAATGCGAATCGTTTGAAATTTGCAGTTTAGGGGTTACAAGCATCGGCACAAAGTGCACCACAATTTTTACACAGACACACACGGCTAAATCGACTCAGAATTCAATGCTGAGCAAAAATATATAAACATTCGGGTACTTAGAAATCTTTGGACAAAACCAATATACCCCCATAATCATTGTGATGGTGGATAAAAAATGTATGAACTTAAGTTGGAAGAGACAATTTTATTACACTAAATATGTACGATATGTATATATTTTCCACACCTACATATGTGTGCAAATAATAAAATTTTCCTGTAATAAAATTAGCGGCTTACTAAGTTGATGATAATATTCAGTTCATTACAAGCTCGCTAACAGCACAAACGTGAAATGCGCACCAAATGAAGTTAAACTATATTAATTAAATTGAATAAAATTCAGCGAAGATGTGAAAGAAATTTTATTTAAAAAACTAAGAAAACTTTGTAAAAAGTTCAAAATAAAGGAAAATTATGGATTTTAATAAAAACCCAAGTAATTACCACTACGTACGTACGTAGATATTTAGTTTTTAAATAAAACATTTCATAGCATATTTTTTGGTGCTCAATAATGAAAATAATATGTTGGATTTATAACGGTACAATATTGAGAATATGTTGCGTAGAAAAGTTAAATTTTACTTAAAAAAAAACTATTACTCACCGTTTTAATGGATGTCTTCTTATAAGTACAGATGATTATCTTTCGCTCTCTCTCCACCCTTTTTTTGAAACATGGAATTGAATTAATTTAATTAATTTATCATTTATGGCGAGTTTTTACATAAAATTTTACTGCTGACTCATGCACGAAATTACTAAAAATATTAACACTTGCCACCACCTGTTAACAGTGTTAGCCAGAAGTGTACATACAATCATTTTCCTTAAAGTATTCTCTTTTTAGAATTTCCACCTGTTCCCCTGTAAATATAGTGAGAGAGATTATTACACGAAAGCGTTACAATCTGTTCAAAGCTCACCGCTTACTCAAAGGTATCTATGAAAGAAAAGAATTGAAAAAATCGGCAGTAGTAAGTGTTGCTTTCAAAAGATCGAAATTCCTTAAAATTTATAAAAAATTATATAAATTTGTTTTAATCACGTTTCACGTTCAGTTGATTTCTTTGAACTGTTGTGAGAGCGGAAGAATTATAAATAATTTAAAAAATTATTTCTAGTAAAAATAAAACAACAATTTTATTTCCATACAAATCATCACAAATACAGTGATCGGCAAACTCTGAAAAACAATCGATTACGCTACAAATTAAACAAATTAAACAAATTAAACAAAACAAACAAACAAAAGGTGTTGAATTCAATTGTTTGCCTTATACACGGCTCATTGTGTATAATTCAATAATTTAATCTTACAAAAAACAACAACAACAAAATTTAGAAAGAAAAACATAATCTACGGTACAACAAACAATGATGCAAATTCAAAACAAAACAAATCATAAAATACTATGAAATCATAGAAATTTATAAAAATCATAAACTTTTATTGGACCATCAATGTGTTTAACATCTTATTATAAAAACTATGAGATGGGTGGGTGGGTGTGATGTAATATATTTATAATCTTGTTGTTTTTTTCAATTTTTTCGTTTTAAATGTAAACTTTATGTTTTTAAAAAATATTGTACAAATCTGATTTAGTGCGTTTACAACTCAGATCGATCATAATTATTAAATTGCGCACCACTTGAGACAAAGGTTACATTAAGTTTTGCGTCAATTTCAATTCGCTCGTTTTTGCATCACTTTCTAAATCGATTCTGATTTAACCGCTTGTCCGTTTGTCCTGTGCGGTATATTTTAAATACATTATAAAAGATGTTTAGTGCTAGGACATGTATTGGTTCCTGAACCACTGAACTCAAGCTAATCGATTAATAAAAGTCCGTGGCAAAGGCTCGTGCCCGTCAATTCACGAATAAACTAACAAACGAATTCCACACAACCATTCATTAAACCAATTAACTATTCTTCACTAAATTTGACCAGAAAATATTAAGATTTGCGAATTTTTGCAATTATGTGGAGTGGTGCTCGAAATGGTTCAAATCGGTCGATTTTCGAAAGTCTTCTTCCTTGACTGAAATAATTTTTCGGAAACAAATTTTGCGACCCTTAGCATCTACACAAATATACATAGACCGATATCAGACAGACAGACGGACATGGTTAAATCGATGTGATTATTCTTAATTGATCGGTATACTTAAAAAAATTATAAACATACAAAAACTTAATATATCCTGCATAACACAAGCATTCGTTACAATGAAAAACTCATAAAAATGTCAAGTGCTTAATAAGTAACACATCTTATGTCATTAGAATATGAAAGGATTAAAGAAAAATACGTATAATTCTTGCAAAGCATAAACCTTTGATGTGAACCAAGTTCGTTTTTAACTTTTATCACTTCACTACAGCATGTTGAAAATGCTTAAATACTTAAATGTTGAAGTGATGACAACATAAGTGTTTGAAAATGAAAAGCATTCGTGCGTGGCAGCAACAACAGCAAATATAACAACAATAACAACAATCCCCAAATGAAGTTTTAGGAATAAATGAAACAATAGCTGTCAAATCATTGTACAGCATGACATATATTAACACAACCATTATAGCAGCAACAACAACAGCTACAACAGCTATCGCTAAAACCACAATGGCCACTTATGACTTGAACCCATACTTGAATCATAAGAATGCAACACACTCTACAATAAGATCATCGGCGTTGTCATCAACATCATCATGGTTAGCAGCAGCAGTAGCACCATTAGCAGCAACAACAAACACAACAATGCAATCATTATGGCCCTTGTTTGTATCAAGTATTGTGGATGACAGTAGTTTCCCATATATGGCAAATATTACCGATAATCACACTGTAACGGCAGCATTAATATCAAAAACAACAACAACAACAGCAATAAAAATGACAACAGAAACAGCAACAGCAACAACAATATTGACCACTATTAAGGCCACTACCACAAATGACACATTTAACTATACGAACTATGCCAAACCAGTAACAATAACAACAATGCCAAAAACCTCCATCCCAACTCAAACAGCGATAACATCGTCATCAACAATAGCATCAGCATCGCTGTCATCATTATCGATAGATGCGTATTTAATGGCAATGTCGTGGTCAGAATTAGTTGTTGTTGCTATTTTTATTATGCTCATATTAGTAACAGTGATGGGCAACACTCTGGTAATTTTATCGATTTTAACTACACGTCGTTTACGTACCGTTACAAATTGTTTTGTTTTAAATTTGGCCATTACCGACTGGTTGGTGGGTACATGTGTTATGCCACCCGCTGTTATTTTGTATATTGAAGGTAAGCTGATAAATACTTTCTAATCCAATATAAAAATATACCATCTGCCCAACATGACATTCATTCAAGGTAAAGGCTCTTGATGTCCTTGAGGTATTTCAATGTGACTAATGTGGGGAGGTCGGCATGTGAAATAGGTCATGTAGAGAGGGGTTCTAAAAATAGTTCAATGTCAAAAAATGCAAATTGCGGACACTGTTAGATATTTGGATTTGGATTCTGCTCGGTATACGTAGAGGCGGGCTTAGCATTTACCGTTTGAAAATTGCCAATGTCCACACACATACAATAAATCCTTGCAGCACATTGCGTCAAAGGATACCATATAAATATCACTCATACGACGCAAAGTTCAAACTTGTTGTTGTGTTATGATTTTATAATTCAAACTTCAGCTTAGGGTTCAAAATACGTAAATAAAATTTTATTTTTAATCAGCAATTCCGTCCATTATATTTACCTTCTCTCTTTTCCTTTCATTTCTTATAAATTTTTTAGAAACGCTTAAAATTTTATAATTTGTGCATATTTGTCGTGCTAATATAAAAACAAATAAATGTTTTATTATAGTGGATTACAACGTAGTATTCTAATGGAAACCTTACTTTATGTGATTAGATCGACTTCTATGTAATTTCTTCATTCGAAAATTTAACAATGAAAGCGGAACCGTCTCAATTTCTTTTATTATTTCAGCAAAGAGTAAATTTTATTTTCTTGCTAAAATAGATTTTTTTAATTTCTTTTATTGTTCTCCTTGGTCGTTTTTTTATGGTGAAGGTGATTGGCATTTTGGCTGGATACTATGTGATATTTGGATTTCACTTGATGTTCTCCTCTGCACCGCATCCATTCTCAGTTTGTGTGCCATTAGTTTGGATAGGTAAGTGGCAAAAACAGCAAACAACAAAAGCGAAGAATTAAAAAGGATTAAATTGTTATTTTTCTTCTTGGTTCATTCTAGATATTTAGCTGTTACACGACCTTTAACTTATTCGAAGAATAAGCGCACCAAACGTTTGGCATTTATTATGATATTTATTGTATGGATAACAGCTTTATTGATAACTTGT
This sequence comes from Ornithomya fringillina, assembly GCA_963978525.1. Classification (NCBI taxonomy): domain Eukaryota; kingdom Metazoa; phylum Arthropoda; class Insecta; order Diptera; family Hippoboscidae; genus Ornithomya; species Ornithomya fringillina. Next base: position 17,134,735 of record OZ021691.1, on the reverse strand, counting down.
CCCCCTTATTTGGGCTGGTAAGTAGTAAACTATTGTTCTTATCTAAACGAGGCTTCACCTAAAATTTGGGGTTTACGTTGTTGTTTGTATAAATGGTAATTTTCACATTTTTGTTTGTCTCCTCAAACATTCAGCCTTGCATAGAATATTTTCATTTATAAAACTGATTGGAAAATGGAACGAAGGGTGGTTCAGGGCCGTATGTTTTATATTTTCCTGACTTAGTGAACTATCGATATTAAATCGTTTCAGATTTCGAACGAAAAGTTTTAAAAGCTCTTTGCTATTGCGCGAATACAGCGCATAAGTAAATAAGCAAGTATTATGAACAACAACAATAAATTAGTCACAAGCATGACGACGATAAAAATGTAAAAACTAACAAAAATCACTTAGAAGTTTTAAAAGCAACAGCAGCACAAATGTGCTGAAATTTACGGCAAATGTTGTTTCAACATATTTTTACAATTTATTACATCTTACCCAAACTATGCAAACTATACAAGTGCGAAGCATGTTGAAAACTAAACTTAGCTTTGGCTACATCTTGAATACCCTTCACATGCATTTGCAAAATGTGAGCTGATTGGGATGTTCAATAAAGCACGTATTACGCATAAACTTACGAGTTGAACTCTTACGTTTACAGCTGATGGAAACGTTTTATGTTGATTGTAAATACGGCTCTTGACCGATTTTGCCCATTTTGAATAGCAACCTAACGAGATGGACTAAGGAAGACAGTTTGTATCGAATCTCAGCTCGAGATCTCAATTTTTATAATCGTGAGAGTTTCAATGATTTAGATACTGATCAAAAATGTTGATATTATGCATTCTCTAAAGTCTTTTTCTAGTTGTTGCAAACAGAATGACAATCTTAATTGAAAAACAAAAAGCAACTGAAAGCAAAACAAAACGCTTGCGCTTGCTTCCCAGTTTCCTTGCTTATATAAATAAATGAGTAAACAAATATTTGTGTGAAAAAACTTTAGTTGCTTAAATTAACTGCAATAAAAATAACAATAATAACTCTCTGCTAATGTACATTGTAGGTACGAACCGGATCGTCATAAAGCGGATGGGTATGTAGAGTGTCGCTACAATCAAAACAAAGGTTATGTGGTGTTCTCGGCAATGGGTTCATTTTTTATACCATTAACGGTGATGCTTTATGTTTATTTGAAAATTGGTTATGTGCTGAACTCTCGCCGCCAGTGCATTGTTAGAGATGCTGTAAGTTTCTCATGTTTAAACATGTACACATGTTTACACTTTCTCTTTTCCCTTTTTCTCTTTCTCTCTTCCTCTCTAACACAATCTTACCATTTTTTCTCTTGTAATGATAGTTGCTTTTAGTTCCTTACGGTGTTAATGTTGTTGTATGGTGTATATGTTTTTGTGTTTGTGTGTGTGTTATATATGCATGTGCATTTTTTGTTTGTAATAAATAATATTTTGCGTATTGTTAAGCAGGATGACGGAAGAGAAGCGCAATAAGAGGATTTTATAGAAACAAATAAGATTTTTTTTATCACACTTAATGGCGACCTGCGTGCAAAAAACTTAAAGTACTTGTACATAATACATACATACATACCAAGAATACATTTACAAGAGACGGACACACGAACATTCATGTCTAGATCGACTCAGTTTTTGATGTAGGGTCTCTGAAAAAAAAAATGTATAAAATAAAATTTTAATAAAAAAAAAAAAAAAAAACAAATTATTTCTTATATCTGTAAAATCTAATTTTAATCGTTTACTTGAGCCAATTAGACTTAATTTCAATAGAACGCGGTTTTTTTGCAAATAGTTCATAAGATGTCAGTACATCCCACAATTTTAGGTTCTTCAATATGAATTTTATTTCAAATATAGAATGCGATATATGATATACATATATATATAACACTATATGGGATCTTAAAAGCATTATCTAGTTATTTACTTTTGCTAATTACCATTAAATTTAATTTAGCAAGGGTTTTCTGTGGACTGTTTGTAAATTGTCTGTACGTCCATTACATGTAGAGATTTTGTTTTTTAATTTTCATATAACATGTGATCTCTAAAAGTTGTTTATATGTTCGCTTATTCGAACAACATATACAAAATCCAGCCACGGATTCTCTTAATACAATTTCTGTAAAGTATTTTATGTACACACCTCAGTTTTCAAACCTAATTCTGAATATTAAACTGATTATAAAAAACAATTTTTGGTTAATTATGTATTAAGTGTCTGTACGTCCACTAATCATACTAATTTTAGTAATGGCAGTGAGCAAATTACATAAAAATATGTAAAAATAAGTCTCTTTCCAAATGTTTACAAACAAATTAACCAACTCAATTTACTGTTTTTGTAGGTAATGAATAGTAGGTTTTAAAAAATGCATTTCCTTGCAAAGTTTTTACATGCTGCGGTATTATTAGCTAGTGTCAGAGTAACGCACATTACTTTACATCATCAGCATCATTATAGTATACATTACGTGGCATTGATATAAATAGAAGATGACAAGTGATTTGTTATTTTTATATAAGTATGCGCATAAAGTCTCTATTTACTGTTTGGTGAGTTAGTTTAATTGTAATTGTAATCTCACCATATTAACCAACCATTTACTTTCTATTGAAAGATTTCGGATGGACGGACGGATGTAAATACATTTATATTTAAATGAACACGAAAACGAATATAAAAAATCTACAACTGTTTGTAGTCGTTAGTGTAGTACATATTATTGATCTAATAAGTCCTTTGAGTGACATTAAATCTTGATTCCTACATGATGAAATCCATTGTCCATGTACTTAGTGTTCTATTGAATCATTTATATAATTATGCATTGTAATCTTTAGCCAAAGAGACGAAAGAATAGGTAATTTAACTAATAAAAGCTCTCTTGGGTAACAATGACTTCAGTATAATTTCTCCAAATTTAAACTTATTTGACAATAGTGTTGCAACTGACACAAAGGATTTTCTACAACAAAACTACAAATGATTAATGGGAATGTGTGATGTTTTTACAAATACATTGGATGTGTATAGCGAGCGGGGCTCCTTCCTTACTGCTTATCTTAACACTCTGATAATTCTGTTTCGCTTTTTTCCGACTAACCTCTAATTACAATACCTTTCCTTTGTTCAACGTAACAATGCTATAATCAATAATTTCATTCAAATTCAAGTTTAAATTTTATTTTATTTTTTGCTTAAAGGATTCTGAACGGTTGGCTAACCATGACATTGAAGTTGAACAGTATTTGTCCGACTCTGAACATTGCCCACAAAAATTTGCCACATTACTACAACGCCGCAGTTTGGATAGCATAGGATCGGTGCACACCATAAACGTAGATAGCAGCAAGTTGAACAAATGCCATAAAAAACATAGAAACTACACTTTGCCGCACAATTTAAAACTGAAAGATTCGCTCCATGACTTGGTGAAAATATCACGTTTCGCATCAACAACACCAACCAATCATTCATGTAAGAAGCCAAAAAATGATCATTACATTGAAGCCTGTAATATGTCACCGCATGGTAAGAGATTTTCTTTAACGGATATATGTACAACAAGGCTCCATGGTGGTGGTGCCATACCCGATAACAATAAAAATAGAAATGGTGCGGCCGGGAGTGGTGCATTTTCAGAAACATGCCTGGCGCGAATTATGATAGGAGAAGAATCGCAATGTGAAGGTCATGCAGTAAAAATAAATAAAAAAGGTAGTCATCAGCAACAACAACAACAACATGTTCTTCACAACCACCACCAACACCACCATCACCAACAACACCCGCGAATGCCAATGCGTGTGTCCACAACCAAACGAGAAACGAAAACAGCTAAAACTTTAACCATTGTCATGGGCGGCTTCATAATTTGTTGGTTGCCGTTTTTCATCTACTATCTGCTTATGCCATTTGTGCCACCGCCAGCCATTGTCGAAGGCTTAATGTCCACGCTAACGTGGGTGGGCTGGGTGAATTGTGCCATTAATCCCTTCATCTATGCTTTTTATAATGCCGACTTTCGCATAGCATTTTGGCGTCTGACTTGTCGATGTTTGTGTAATAAAAAACCAAAACAAATACTACAACGGCATCAACAGCAACAGCAACAGCATATAATGCTAACAAATCATCTAAACATGTTTAAAAGCTAAAGGGCAAACAGTTGGAAAAAGACGAATAAAAAAGGACTCTTTACAAATTGAGCAGCAAGCTTACTTGCATCTGTCTTATACTGTACTTATCTAAGGCCCGTGCTACTCTCTCAGTGCTTCACTGTTAAATCAAATTTGGTTTTTGTTAAAGAGATTGGAAAACTTTTGTGCAACATAACATGATTTGATGATGCAGCTCTAAAGAAAGGACCTTCATACGGCAGAAACAGAAAAGTCATTTATAACACCTATATCACACGCACGCACACAAACACACAAACTATCTGTAAACCTAAAAGTATTATGCTTACAATTGCATTTCTTTCCTCTTTCTGTTTTTCTGGTTCTTTTTGATATTTGGTATTGTAACAAGTCCTTTTATATTACATTATAACACTTTCAGTACAAATTGAAATTTCAAAACAAATAATTGAAGTATTTTCGAAATATTTTCTACTGTACTCAGCATAACACGGAACTAAACTAAAAATGAAAGCCTCTGCAGCATTTTCGTATCTTCCTTATGGAGAAATAAATTGTTTAATTAATAAAGTTTTTCATTTTAATGAAAAATAAATTTCTAATTGTGTTGGAATGGCAACATTCTTGCAAAGTGAGTTCGGTAGAAGTTTAATGGGCAAACAACATTACAATACTTTTCGCATTATTCTGTGGCAGGTTACATTCTTCTGCTATTCAGATTTTCAAAACAGTCACTTTGAGGTGACGTCTGTAAGGGTCAAGTATTGATTGTGTTTACAAACTTGAAATTCTACAAGTTAATGTCTTTATGTTTTAGTTTTAAAGCTTTGACGATTCTTGTAATGACTCTGAATCGGCTTTGAATAGACTTAAATTTTATTATAAGTATTGATTCAGAATAAGTTTCTGGAAAAAATTTCGTAAGGCTGTCTGTGGGCACAACCGAAGGAAGTTAACTTCCGTAAAACTGCCTCAAACCTGATGACTTCTTTATAAAAGAACAAGTGAAAGTGTTATAGTTGATCAAGGCCTTCTTTTTATACCTTACACCATTTACCTCTTTAAATTATGCTACAATTAGTTTAGTTGTGCCATAAAAGTATCTTCGTGATATATCATTATATTGGGAAGGGGTTCTAATTGAAGCCCAATCGGATGTAAATTTGGCACAGCCAATTACGAAGCTAATGAATAAAAAAGTATTAAGAATTACCATATAAAGACTTTTAAAAATGGGTTCTAAAAAAGTCCTATTCGGTCCATTTTCAATACGGTTTCTTTCTGAGCCAAGACAAGTCCTTGGATAAAATTTCGTAAAAATATCTCAAAAATACGAAACACATATGTACATGGACAGAGAGACAGGCAGGCGGACGTGTTTAAACCGATTCATATTTTAATTCTGAATTGATCGGTAACATTAAAGGTGGGATAGGCATTTCCGTTTATGTATTACAAATATCCGAACAAACTTAATATATCCTGTGCTGCAGGTAGTGCAAAGTATATCACAAAATTCTTTATAATTGGATACAAAGTATTGAAAATTGATGTAATTTTTAAGAGGATGATACCCATAAAGATATCGTGACGAAATGTAATATCTTCTATTTTTATCCCTACGACACAATATGCTTTGGATTAACGTAGATATCAACCTGAGATATAAAGAATTTTATATAGTTATACTTTACCGAATTAAACTTGACTACTTTTTTTCTTACACGGTTTTGATATGTTCATGTAATATTTATGTAATGATTTATGGGTTAAGGCAAAGGATCGCCATGTTATAATTTGTTTTTATGTTATGCTAAGGTTTATATTGGATTATTTAGAATACCCACATTTGCTTAGAAAGCAAAGTCCACTAGCATAGAATGCTATGAGTGGGTGAGTATCCTTTTTATTAGTTTATTTTTATAGATACTTACATTTGCTCCATTAGAGCAAAATCCAGTAGCAATTATTTGCTGTGTCTGGGTAAGTAACTATTTATATGATTTTATATAGATCAATCAATGTTCAACTACCGTTAAGATTATTTTCTTGATTGATAACTAATTGTACATTTTGTTCATCTTATATACTAATTTTACTTATGAGTGTGACCTACTTAATTACTTACTTGCTTACTTAGCTATAAATTGTAAAAAAGAAAATAATGCTTAGCTATAAAAATACTGAACTAAAAAAATACGCTTATTACACTTAACATATATAATGCTTACAATGCTAAATATTTATTACATTATGTAGTACAGTGCGTTATATTAAAATTGTATAGTACACTACAGTTTTTTCTCTACCGTTAGTTACTGTCAAACGTACGGTGTAGACAAATTAGTTTTCCTTAAAAAAAAAAAAGATCATTTTTTAGTTGGAAGACATAAATGAAAGACGAAAAAGATGGAAGTATACTAAATTTGTCACCCTACAAGGTATGTACATTCAAAAACTGAGTCGATATAGACATGTATGTCCGCGTGTCCGTTTGAGATAATGAGATGAGATTTAGTTTCTACACGTCACACCAGAAGCCACATCCACAATCGATAAAAATTTATTAATTTTCCATAAAAATTAAGTCACTTATGTATAATTATCCCATCTATCGATGTGGGCATGGTTCGAGAGCAAGCAAAAAAACAACAAAAAACCGTATTCAAAATTGGACGTGTAAATTAATAAGGAATTCATAAATTATTAGAGGGCATAATCATATATCTTAAACGCCCACTATTTCGGTGTAGATGTGGAGAGTATTTAATATTTGGCCAAATTTACGTTTCTTATTATAGAAAAGTGAAATTAGCACTCTACTTGTCCAATTAGCAGCCCTTTTAAAAGATATAATAAAACAAGTAAGAAACCTAATTTGGCTTAGGCCAAATCTTAAATACCTTAAACATCTATAATAGTGGGCCCCCTAATAGTGTATGTATTACATATTAGCTTTCTGGTTTTAGTGGGCGTGAATCATAAGACCTGCAGACGTGAATTTGGTAGAGATTATTCCTATATATCCAGATACCTTGGTATTAAAAATGGGTCAAATCCGAACCTCGGGCGATCCTACAATTTTACAATGTGTATGTTTTTTATTTTCCGTTGTTTATGTCCAGAACAAACATGTGAAAATGGGCGTGATCGATGTACGTACACGCAGTATTACATTTTATTTGCGTTGTAAGAAATGTGTTGCATTAATTCCTAACTAATTGGAAGAGATTAATGATGATGGATATCCTCGATTTGGCATACGCCTAATATAGTTCCGTTTTTCTTGTTTTTTAAACTTTATCTATTATGGATATTATGAAACTTAGTTACTAAAGACACATTTATTTTTACACATTTTCTCTTAGAAATTGCTTTTTAGAACTTTTTTCTTTCTTCTGCCTACAAACCTTTCAAAATTTACCGGGAATGTAAAAGAGTGACACTTTTGCAAATATTTTTCGCAAAAAAGTTTCCATTATTTACCGTTTCGCCAACTTGAGTTAAGCGCAACGGGAAATCCTTAAACGAAGTTTACTAAATATTGTGCTTTGCCTTAAATTTTCATTAGCTGTAAACTTTTCTTTAACACAATATCATTATAGCCTCCACATAAGATGGGATGGGAAATTTACGCTCTCGGCGTACATTTTGAGAAATTGAGCAAAAATTTTTTACAGACACATTTAGTATTTCTACGCAAATCGCTATTCAAAATGGGAAAGCCGGTTAGAAGGCACGCCCACAATAAACAAAAATATATTTATGTGCTACAAAAATTGCGTTATTAAGTCGAAATTTGGTACATATATTATACATATAATTAGCCTATCCATTAATTTGTCGAAAATGGTCGTGGTCGAACAACAACGGCGCCCATAATTTTGAAAAAACCATACCTCACGTAAAACTAGACTTGCAAGCTCATACGTAATATATGCACTATTACAGGGCGTAATCAAATACCTGCCACGCCCACTACAAAAGATACGGATGGTATTTAGGATTTGGCCTAAGCCAAATTTAGTTTTCTTACTTTTTTTATTAACTGTATTCTTGATAAAGCAAACAAAACAATTTGAAATTGTTAACTGCCAGTAAATACTTCTACACTGAAATACTTGAAGTGAAATGCAAGAGTGAAGACGAAAATGAAAATTGCGCAATTTTTTATTTAAGCAGGTACGCTGCATCCTTTAACATTCATTCTTTTTTAAACCCATTCAGTTATTTTGTTTAGATAAACCTTACCATTTATTATGGTTAAAAAGGTGTGCATAGAAAATTTTATTTTTCAAGAGTAGTTATAGGCAGCTAAATATGTCTAATTATAACAAACTTAACGTAAGTTCCACGTTACGCTACTACGTATAATTAACGTGTTCTTATCTCTAGTGCCCGGAGTTACAACATCAGCTAATTAAAGTTTATCATTGAGAGAGAAAAGAATGTGAAAATGAGATACAACAATTGTCAATTTTCCAACAATCAGATGTAGATTGAGTAAAAGAGGAAAAAACTGTTTAAAAGCAACTAAAAATGCACAGAAATTATGTAGTGAACGAATGGGACTAATTAAAAAAGTCAATTAAACTTTTAGTAAATTTTATAATGTATTAATTAAGAGTTATCTAAAAAAAATTCTTGTAACTCCAAATCGCTAGAGCGTGAGTTCGACTAATCTTTATTGCCTTAAGGTTTGGTGTTCAATAGTAATAGGAGAAACCCCATTAAAGGAAATTTTATAGGTTGCTTTAAAGTCTGCGTAGTGCAAATAGTAAGGTATAGAGCCTCCGTAAAAATGAGTATTAAAATCATATTTTCTCTGGAAGGAGGAAGGTATGATCAGCGCGGCATGCCAAAATTTGAAAAATTACTGGAAAATTTTAATATTTTTACATAATTACATGTTATATGTTAAAATGAACTTAAGCTACTTGCAAAATAACCCATTAAGATAATTTGTAGTTATTAACAGTGGGCATGGTATTATTTAAAATAGTAACAATAGTACGCTCTTAAGTTATGTTAATTTATGTTGTTATGTAAGTCACTCCTATATAGACGGGGGTTGTAAAGCGACTTTTAATTTGCGCATCGTTAAATCGATTCAAAAAGTGGTTCTGAAGCGATCGGTATAATTGAAGATAGGTGTGGCAATTTCTGTTAAACAAACTTAATATACCGTCTACCACATAAGGTGTAGGCTCCACAATCATTTTGATGGAATATGACTGTTGAAATAACTTAATTTAGTCAATCAATTCATTAATACATTCTGTTATTATTTATAGTGGGTGTGGCAATAATTGAAGTAGGGACAAATAATACAAAACTACGTATTCAGCTTTTTCATACGAGACTAAGATAAAACAGTTGCGCTCTTCCAAATTTACAACATGGAGAAGTGTATCACTAGGACTTTAAGTCCATCCACATAGTGACATTTGTCATTTTGCCATTTGATAGGGACCCGAACCGTGATCATTAAAATCCCGCATTTGAAACCGCCCATCCAACGGCAAGTGTTCAGCAATAGAATTTGACGCCAATTATAATTACTGCGTGAATTTCAATTTACTGCATTTATGTACAAGATATTTATGGGAGTGTTCTACTGCGATTCGCTGGTTAATTAAACATTTTAAAAGACTACACATTTAAATGTATCCATACTTTAATAAAGCTAATCAAAATAATTGCTCCCTGCAGGCTGAAACCATAGCAATGGCAAAAAAAAAAAACAATGGCAATAAATAAACAAAGGAAAATGTTTAAACAAAATATTGTAAATGAAAATTAATGAAACGTATTGTAATAAAAATGATTTGTAAATAAAAGGGAACGACATTCCAAAAGGTCTATAAATTGCTTTTAATTGCCTGTATAAGATATTACAATAAATTATTTACTTAGTAATTTTAAATGAACGCTTTTAAACTCAATTTGTGCAACATTTTTGTTGACGCAACTTAAATTTTTAAATTCATTTACACAAATAATTTAACCGCGAATCTGTTTATTTTTGCGGGCTTCATAATGAAGTGATAATATCGCAAACGTGCAAATCTATTTATTTATAATAATAATCTCTAAAACAACGTTCTTACATATAAAAAATAATTGGATTGGAGATATTTTATAGATTAGTCGACCATTACATTACATGCGATACTAGAATAAAACATATTACCACCATTTATCAAATGTAAATGGATGAAACGTATGCTTAAGCTTGCAGTTTAAAAATCTAAAATTGTTTTTTGTTCACCAGTCGGGGGTATACTCAATTAATCGAAACGTTTCCACTATTCAGAAAGACGCATCAGAGCTCTTACACAGAATATCATATACGTGTTCTTCAACACCATAAAACTTTGAACCGATTTAGATATGTGACTTCCCTGGTCGAAAAAATTACAAACTCAGTAAACCACCATTTCATGTGGAGGGTAAAATAAGTAAAAGACTTGGAAGCACCTGTCAGCTGAGCACGTGCATCAATTTGTAGAAAATTTAATCAATTACATTATTTACGGGTATATGTATGGCTGCCAACCGTAAAGGTTCCAACAACTCAACAACTTCGATTTTAACAGTTACTTTCCCAATAAAGGAATAGAATTATAGTAATAATCCACAAACCAACATCAAGAACACTTTAATGATGAAGTATTTTTTATTATAAAATGAAAAAAAAACCAGTAGAAAAGGGGAAATTTAAAAACAAAATTGTCAGAAAGCCTTGCATTGTCATAAAAATTTTGTAATGTTTGTAACTTTTTATTCCAACATTTGTGTGTATGTATGTCATTTGTTTTTGTTCAACAAATTTTTACCTTTCCCCGTGTCGACTCGCGACACAATTCACAATTCAAAGCCCTGTAGTCAGTACCTGGGTGGTATATAAGTAAACATAGAACTAAACAAAGCGAAAAATACTTTTAGCGTATTAGTGCTGGTACCCGGTGATTTGGGAATAGAAGCATCACTTTCTGTAACTCTGTGCTTTGCCTCCTTCTAATACCATGAATGACTCTTTCCAGGATATTAAACGGTACACATACAAGACTCCATGAACAGAATAGAATGCATAGTCCAGTTAACAGAGTGTCGTAAACATGAACCTCATTCATTAAATGACTGTTATTTGCAATGCTTCAGTGATTTTGTTTTAATGAAGAAGACCCAAATAAAAAACTGGGTTTTAAAATAATTGTAAAACAAAATATGCTTCTCTTGCTTATGAATTTCATAATATACGACTCTATGTATTCTAGTTTGTAGTTGGTTTACTTTTTTATTTATTTATGAGTTTTTGTTTTGTCTGAAACGTTTTTTGTGCTGAGGAAATGGCCAAATCTAAAATTTTTAAATAATAACAAACTGTGTACATTACAAGTAAAGTAAAGTAAAGTAAAGTAAAGTAAAGTAAAGTAAAGTAAAGTAAAGTAAAGTAAAGTAAAGTAAAGTAAAGTAAAGTAAAGTAAAGTAAAGTAAAGTAAAGTAAAGTAAAGTAAAGTAAAGTAAAGTAAAGTAAAGTAAAGTAAAGCCTCCCTATGTTACTCATTACTTTAGAAAACAATAGTTATTCTGTTCCAAAAATTATGCTGATTGATGGCATATGTGCCATCCTACACATATTTAAAGAGAAATATTCTCCTAAATACTAATCACGCTAATAAACAATATTTGGGGTTAAAAATCATTATGAATTATGAGGTTTATTGAGAACAACTTTAATATAATTCATGGGCGAAGGCGTTTTAGTTAAGGCGGTACATAAAACCTAACCTTAAGCTGATTTAAACATACGATTAACACGTTTTGTGCCAATAGAGAAAGAGATTATAACCGGATTCATATATTTCACGTCTGAATTTATTTCATTTCCATACTTACTCCTCTCCGTGTTATACTCCATAACACTCACTTATGATGCTTACAATGCAATGGAATGTTACACAAAGTTTTGTCGATATTTAATGCATTTATTTGTATTATAAGTCAATAACGCTTATCCTTATCACATCTCAATAGAGTCTTTCATATAACAGAAAAAAATTTAATCATCAATTTTCGTTAGGTACACAAATAAATATGAAAAATATTGTGCGTTGGATAATGTTAACAAATGGAAAATAAATATTGAGAACTATTTGTGGATTTACGGATTTCCCTTTAGATTGCATTTTATATAAAATATTTTCAAGTTGCAAAAAATCATCATCAATTTAAATACACATACTACTCAGCACGAATCCTCGCAAACGTAATGTTGAATTGTTTGAAACTAAGCTTAATTGTACAGTGAATGATTGAGACTGTGTTGTGTGTTATTTATGTACATTGTTGTATAATTTTTTTGAACAAATTATTCAAACTTCTGACACTTATACGTTCATTCATCAAATTCGTTTTATTTAAATCGTTAACCTAGCACATAATCCTTGAAATTGTTAAGGAAGCCATTCGAAAAATTCTCCATTTGCGTGTTTAGTTATCTTAAGGTGTCTATTTTAGTTTGTTTACTTTTATCATATCTTTGCATGCGTTGTTGAATAAGTTTGGAAAATTGTTTACATAAATGTTGGCTTAGTTGGTATAGTTTACATGACAAGAGTTTGCTCTGTTGTTTGTTTTTATATTTTGGCATTACTCTGTATTTTATTAGTATTCAAACTACAGATCACAGTTACTTGAGAAATGCTTGAAAAGCATAAAATTCCTTCTAATCTAATGACTGAAGAGTGAAATATTAATAAACCAAATAATGTATTCAAATATGTCTTCATTGCTTTTGAAGTATAATCTCTAACAATATATTATATAATACAATAATAATATTATAACTATGTCTATATATGATTTGTTTGTAAAATGCTCTTTAATCTAAATGTTATGGTGTAATAATTACGAAGTAGGTTCTACACAATAACATACAATTGGCTTAGTTCGCATGTCCTTAGATTGGATTACAATATTAAAACTTTAAATAAGTTTCTGTTCGTATTCTCAAAGTTACTTAAAAATATTATTCCTCCTCTTTTCCTTGCAACAATAATCGCGTATACTCTTATAATTATCTACAATGCGAAAGGAATACAGATTTATGGTATAGACGAAAAGGGTCTGACTTATTTGGAATACAAGTCTGTGTATGACTTTCTACAGTTAACTATTAATTATCTTTCTATGTGGTTATGATAAAACAGTACATTTGCGTTTTAGATCTTAAATCGTCAGTCAAAATAAGAATAGACCTCTCTGAACCCTTCAATACCTAACAAACTCTCATTCAGAGTGACAACCTTTCATTCACCTTCTTCAATATAATAATGGACAAGGTTATGCGGTTAACATTAGAGGCACAATATTTAGCAAACGAGCTTACGCTGACGATATCGATAATATTGGCATTATTGATGTTACCCCAGTATTTTCAAGTAAGGTGAGGGAATTGACAATCGGTGAATCAGAACAAACAGAAGAATGTAGGGTTTCACGGCTCCTCGAATCTCTTGCATATTGTGACCGATATAACATCGCGGCGCCAATATTCCAATAACGTGACCATAGGCTTAGAACGGATAATTATGATTGCCCACAGCTGTTAAGTAAGCAATTTAACAGCATAGTCCTATTTCGGTCTAGAACTCCTACACTCTATAAAACCCTCTACATCCCTATACTTCTTTATGTCATTATTGCTATTATATATAGATGAATGAGAGAATAGTTTTCCGTTTGACTGCTCTAATCATTCCTTATTCAAAACTGTGTATGGGCCATCATTCATTTAAGTAAGTATCTATAAAATGTGTAGTGCTTTGGGCTGAACTGTGATACCTTCACAGTTTCTGTTCATAAATATAGTATACGAGTATGTTAGTTTCTTACGTGATTAGAGACATTTTATGCTTTCATAAGTAACTTCCATTTTTTACGTATCAAATATTTAAATTAGAAAGCTAGACAATATTTTCATTAGCATCCTTAAGAGATAAAGTAAAGAAAACTAAATCTTGTTCAGGCCAAATTCTGAATTCCCACCCCACTACATAATGTGGGCGTGTCAGGTATCAGATTATGCTCTTTAAGAGCATCAACAAAAAGGATTCCGTGCAAAAAAATATTTTTGTAAATCGTTGGCATATTTGTTATCCCAGCCCTCCCAAATGTGGACCGATTCAATTTTTATTAAATCTTGTTCATGACCCAGGCGTGTTGTTGTTCTTATAATAAACGTACCTACAATATAATTTATTTTTTGGCATGGCAGTAATAATATTTTTTCCCAACTAGAGAATTTTTATTCAATTACTTTGATAAAGTTTCCATCAATAAAATTCGCAATTAGTACAACAAGGACAGGCACACCCTTTAAGATAATTTGATGCATTATTTTTAACATATCTGCAGTCCAATTTCCTCCAATCATTCACCTTTAGAATCAAAACAAAACCAAAGCACCAAAAACAACAAATTTTATTTATTTTTTTTTAATCAAAAATTACTTGACTGCAATCGATACATACACATATGGAATTAGTCAAGTTGTAGAACGATTTTGTCCATTGATGAAGAATTAATGTTTGAGGCCGTGAATGTGCCAGAGCAAAAACCAAAAAATGTACACAGAAGGGCTAAATCGACCAGGATTCTGATGCCCAACAAGAACGTATATGCTTTTGGAGGTGTGGCCACTTACAAACACTTGAACAAAACCAATGTGGCCGCCTAAAGGATCATTATGATGGTGGGTATAAAGAGAGTCTATCATTTTAGTATAACACCTGTGCGGAGTATAGCGGGCAGCGCCGCCAGATTTCACATTTCATCATATCAAATGAAGCATATGCTTGCTTGCGGTATGCATGTACAATATGCAACTGTTCTGTTACCATAGGGAGGGAGAGAATGTCATGCTAATATTGTATATACGTACCCGTACATGTTATATGATTCGTTGTTGTTTCGTATACACACACATGCACATATCATAAATAGACTACTGTTACTGTATATTAGGTATAAATCTAAATATAATGCTTCCTTATAAATCCCTCACACAACGCCACGCTCGCTTGTCTTGTACAAATAACTATTGCATATCATATGTAGACGATAGATGTGTGTAATTAGCTTGTGTGAAATGTGTTGGCAAGGAACAACGATGCGTACACGTAATCTGTTGTCAAATCACTACATACAATAATAACAATGGCATTGCATGAGAGGCAACAACATGGATTTGGAAAATATATACAATGTTGAGTTTTACGCAAAGGGAATTATCTAGTACCTCAATTACATTAAATTCTCGGTAAATTCTGTAATTTTTGCATTAACACGATTTTCTTTCATTTCAAATCATTCAGCTTTTTATCAAAATCTAATCATTCCACCACGACGCCCCACTCCAAGTTGCACGCAACTTTGCTTCCATCTAAGGAAAAAAACTTAGTCGTACAGTTGTGCATTTAGTTGCCGACTTTCTTTGAACTATCGCCTGATGGACATGGTATTGGAAGGAAATGCTGATTTGGGATTCGAATCGTCAAGACAACGTTTACAGGTTAAACGCCAAAAGGCGGCTCTAAAGTCTACGCTGTAGAAGGCGTAAATGAACGGATTAATGGCACTATTGAACCAACCCAACCATGTTAAGCCTTTAGATAGATTGCCACTGGCCTGATGCTCCTTCAGAAATGGCGTTATTAGGTAGTTAATGAAAAATGGCAGCCAGCAGGCAATAAAGCCGCCCACCACAATACTTAACGTTTGAGTGGTTTTATTCTCTTTCTTCAACGAGGATATACGACTCGCAAGAGACCTGCCATGGGGATAACGTTGATGAATATGATGATGATGATGATGGTGTTGATGGACCGTTGTTGTAGTTTGAGTGCGTTGTGTTGGTTGGCGTGATAGGGCGGTGATAGTGATGTTGTCACTTTCTTGTTGGGTAGTGTCTGCTGCACTTAACGATAGTTGTTGCGGCTGCTGCTGCATTTGTTGTTTATGCTGATAACGCATACTCAACGATCTCATATATGTGCTGGTTGGTTGAGTTGTCATCTGTGGTTGTTGCTGCTGCTGCTGCTGTAAAATTGTGGTGGAAAATGACTGAACCTTTTCCTCTACATTATTTTGTAAAGTCCGTCCAGAAGTGTTTGGTTGAATATTGACTACAGTTGTTAAACCACCGCCAGTTGTAGTATATTTCAAAGAAGCTTGCCGCCTTAATTCATCACCATTATCACCATTTTTACTTGGTAAGGGTGCCTGTGACGGTACCGTGGTTGCTTGCAAAGACTTGTCACTGCCTCCCGTATTGTCTTCATTGGAATTTATAACAGCTTCGGTTATATCTTTAGCTAAAGTTTGATTAGATAGAGTGCGAGATTTCTTTTGTGATGAACTGAATTCCAATTCGGATAAATCATGTTCCCCCTCGTTGTCCCCATCGGCAGATAGGTGACGTTTACATTTCTATGGGAATGAAATATAACAAAAACAAAAACAACAATAAAGATTTTATAAGTTTTTTTTTTTTTATGGGAAATTCTTAACGAAAGAAAGAAAAAATGTAACAAACAATAAATTATTGTGTTGACAAACAATTTACCAATGGCCAGATGGGAATTTTTCAGTAATGTAAGTAAAAAAATGTCGTGAGATAAGGACGACCATTTAGTATCGTACACTGGCCTAATTTGTTTATCAGTTGTATCAAAAACTTATATCCCCTGATATGAAAATTTTAAGAGATGATTTTTTGATACTGCGTTTGCCATTCCGTTGTTCAATATTAAAATCTGTATCTCAAAATAGGGTGTTAGGCATACAGGCATTATTAGATGTAATCCATTAGCAATAGAATTTATCTTTGGATTAAATTATGTCAAGTTTCACCAAAACGTAACAAAAACCTCCCCCTCCTGGAGGTTGAGAGACAAGTATACAAATTAACAAGAGGATGGTTTTAAAGTGATTCTGAATCGGTTCAAATGAAAGCCTTCCTTCAATATCTCAAGTGTTACAAAAGTCCGCATAGGCTTAATAACGTCTAAATCCAAACCATGCCAAAACGTTATGCTCTTGCTTGTCAACACATGCTCTGTTGATATTAAATATTAATGCATAAGCACACATATACATATAATGCACAATATACTGTTGCAACAGCTACAACATTAAGTCTTAGCAGCTATTGAAAAATCACGAAAATATTTATAGAGGGAGAGATTTTTTTTATTATAAAAAACTCTGGTAGCTATACCAAGACGGTCTCTGCGAATTGCATTTATCGTGACAAACACACACACACACATTTATTTACAGTGACTTTTTTTTATACCCTCTACATACCAAGTTTGTTCTTTCTTTCGCAACACCCAGAAGGAGGCGTCAGAGACCCCACAAAGTATATATAATCTTGATCAAAAATTGTCTGTCTGTACTGTATTGTAGAAAGCGTATGTAAGATTTGGCCTGAGCCTTAAACTTAGTTTTCTTACTTGTTTAATTTGTATTTGTGTTTCTCTGTCCCACCTGCCTTCTCTCTTACCTTATTATGTACGCTAATATCGGTCATGTTATCATGACGGGAAGCCACGACACAGGATATCCGGGCATAAACATATATCATTACCGCCATTGGTATAAAGAACGAACCCATTGCTGAGAATATCACATAACCTTCGTTCTGATTGTAGCGGCACTCGTTTAAATCTCTGCGGCCCGGTTCATACCTGTAAATGGATATACAGCATAAGGGAAGAAGAAGAAAATGATTAACATTAAAATTTCATCATTTTTCTCTTGCACATTTTTCACATACTCGTACACATATAAAGAGGACAAAAAAAAACTCTAAAAATATAAGCAATTTGGCATCTGCCGAATCTATCTGTGGCTTTATAGAAATGGGAGAACACCCTAATTAACATTATCAAAATAAATGGCTATTTAAGTAGCCTACCAGTTGACCAGCTACGCCCATTTTCACAAATTGGTTTTCGATTCAAAACGACCTACACATCAGATTCTGTCTAAAGTAAGGTATTTGTATATTGTAGGCGTGTCCGTCACCCGACCGTGTCCATTTTTGGTTAAGTAATAGGTGCCCTAATCATATATGTGCGCACCGAACTGCAACTTCATAGATTCATTTTTGTGGCTGTGATATTTTTGTCAATTGTGGGCGTGGCACTTGACCGGAGACGCAGGCATACATGTCTACATTGACTTAGTTTTGATGCTGTATATACTTTGTAGGGGCTCTGATGCCTCCTCGTGCGCATTACTAACTAAACAGCAAACTTAGAATATTCGCCATCTTATGTGGGGGGTATAATTTTAAACAAGGACACCAGTGAAAGCACATAAAACTTTATCGTTGACATTTTAATAGAAGTTAAGTTTCCATAAAAACTGTACATATGTGTACAAAGAAATTTATTTTGTTAAGTTATGATTGTAAATAATTTATAATGTTAGAGAAAATTTTGTAACGGTAGGGAAAATTTTAGTTAAAGAGTAGAGTATAGGAACATAGAGGTTTGTGGTAGGTAAGAGAGCTTCCCCATGCTGTATTTATGTATCAGTTACTCCGAAAGTTTACAAGAAACGCTTTGGGGTGAGTGATTGCGTTTATTCTGAGGACTCATATGTGGTTTCTCAAAAGTCTACCTGTTCATCTCTATGTGCTGTTTATACCCATATCACCAAATGTTCGTATTCCCGTGGATAAATGTTTATCACTTTGTCAGTCCGTCTGTCTGTGTCTGTATTTCTGTTAGCTAACTTTTTATTTGCCTCTCTATCCATTGCCTGCCTCCCCGTTTTCACCTATTTTTCCATCTAAGTGTGTGTCTAAATTTACGTTTACTTGTCTGCATTGTAGATTTAATAACAATAAATCTGCACATGTAAAAACAAGCCTCAGGTGAGGAACAAAAGAGAAGGAATTGTTTTTCTGAAACATAAGATGTGGTAAAAATGTACATTTCGTACTGAAATGTAAACAAACAGCGTGGCAGCCATCAGTGAACTTACCATCCCAACATTGGCGGACAAGTGATGGCCAGAGCTAATAGCCAAACAATTAAAATCATTACCAAAGCTAAACGTTTGGAGCGACGTCTGCGTGAATACGTTAAAGGTTGCGTTACAGCTAAATATCTGCAAGAAAATAAATGAATGAAAATAGAAGGAAGAGGTAACAAAAAAGTTTATGAATATTATGATAATGTTGCACTTACCTGTCTATACTTATGGCGCATAAGCTCAAAATGGATGCTGTACATAAAAGCACATCCAAAGAAATCCAAATGTCACACAACACCCAACCCAACTGCCAGGACCCTAATAAATGTAAAAATTAACAATTTTGAATTTTGAATTTGATTTCTTCTTCTTCTTCTTCTTCTTTAAAAACATTTCAATGGAAATTGGCTTCAACGTTAATCTCGCTTTTTATGCAAACTTCAACATTGTGACATTGTGTACTTGTGTTTGAGTTCCATTTGCATTATATGCGTTCAGTACAAAAACACTTTTATTTCCTCCCAACCACTGGCAAGCAGTAGCTGCACATTCCCAATGCTTCTATGTACAATTTCTTTTTTTCAATTTTTTGTAATTCTCTTTAAGTTATTTACAATGTACAACATTTCCATTCAATCCATTTGTAAAGCATTTGACAAATTTCACGTTTTGCAGTCATTTAAAAATCAATGGAACTCAACACAAGTCATTACCACACTTCAGTAGAAGTGTTGATTTTGATAAATAGTTCTTTAATTCATATTAAGTCAGATGCAGTAGCAAGATTTTTTGGCTCCAAGATGAGTACAAAAACAACGTTGCATTAAATTATTGATTCCCTTCAAAATGTGTGCAAAAATTTACGCTTGTCATTTAAATAATTTGTGTAATACATGAAATAATTGAGAAGAGAAATATCCAAACACAATGTACAAGAAACAAGAAACGGCAGATACAGAAATAATGCAAAAATATGCAAAAAATAATAATAAGTGAATGGACAATAATCAAAATACAAACTGGTAAAAAGCTAAAGGTTCAGATTTATGTCCATTTGGTGCGTGACTTTAGCTGACTTTGCCTCAGAAACTATAAGTGTATGTACAAAATTTCAGCTCAATATCTCAAAATTCACGACGCACCGACATACGGACGGACATATCTAGATTGACTGAGATTTGGTGAGGGTCTATGGCGCCTCCTTCTGAATGTTGCAAATAAAATTAAAACTTATGTGGAGGACTTAAAATATTTATATGCCAAGCAGGGCAAACGACAGCCATGTTGGACCCTAACAAATCACTTCAGGACTAGTGAACCCCGATGCAGATTTTGCACAGTAGGCAATATGAATTTTAGTTAAATACTCGTACATAAAATCCTATATGTGACTTGGGCCAACTACAACATATTGAAATATGTATGAAAGAGATGTAACATGTGCGGCACAAGTATATGCTCCTTAAAAGCGAATACTAAGAGTTGGCCAATTATGAAGTACAATAGAAAGAGAGAATGAAGATGAAAGGACGGCTAAGGCAGTTTGTGCCTTTTATACTCCTACTTATAATAAATACAAATACAGACTACGTTACTTTTCTTCCATTGATTGAAATGAAGGAAAAAATTATGACAATAACCTCAACAACGTATCAGCATGAGGTCAGGTCAGAATCTGTATCAGAGATGATATATATATTACAACCAATCATTCTGTTGTTAACAAAATGGTTCCAATTATATCCGAATATCACAAATACCACACTCACCGATTAAATGTACAGCTACGGCCGGCGGCATTACGAATATACCCACTAACAGATCAGCCACCGCTAAACTCATTACGAAACAATTGGTAACAGTTTTAAGACGTCGCGTCGTTATTACAGCCAATATGACCAATGTGTTGCCGATAATTGTGATCACAATGAATATACAAAAGACAGCAATCAAGCAGAAACCCTGCCACGATAATATCGAATCGTATAAATGGGCAGACGAATCGTTATTGTGCGTAACATTAAGATTAATAATCGTCGTATTGTTGTTGTTATTGTTGTTGCTATTGTTGTGGTGGTTTGTGTCATTCAATAATGAATGAAAAGTGTCCCCTGAAATGTTGTTGCCATTGCTGTTATTGCTGGTGCTGCTGCTGGTGATGGTGGAGTATTGAAAAGTATTTTGTTGTTGTATGTATGTTGTATCACTCAACCCTTTATATACAAACGATAAATCAGTAGAATCTATCGTTTGTATTGTTTTTATAGTTGCTGTTGTTTTTGTTTTTATTGTACTTGCACCTGCAGCCACCCTTGTATTCGTTCCTATACTCAGCAGCACCGACCACATGTACTTTGTAGGCTTCGTTGTTATACCAGCACCCTTCACTTGTTTTTGTGTTTTAGTGTTCTGTCGACTTTTTGTGGCAAACCCACGATCGATTCTTTCCTTTCGTATTAGAGTCGATTTTTTTTGCTGCACTCCATCACATATGGCAGCCATGGCGTTTGTGGTGACATTTTTAATGATCGCTATGTTACAATCGTTCTTATTATTGTTTACAATTTTTCACCTCCTGTCATATATACAATATAATAATATTTTATTTTTTTAATAACACAACTAAAGTAATTGTAGAATAATTTGTGGAGTTAAGTGGTGTAGGGTATTAAATGGTCGGGCTCGACCGATTATGAAATGTTTACTTGTTGTAAACAGTCATTAATCGTCAGTAGTAATTATTGTGGTTTTGTTCAATTTATTACGATAAGATGCAAAATTTTGATCGCATCACTTGTAAAACATATAGCGCTTAACTAGAAACACATACACATTCTGCAAAACAACATATGATCCCTTGACATAACTAATTATCGAAAATTTGTGTATAACCACCGAAGCAATTAGAGGAGAATTCCTCAACACTGGTTTTTGCTTCTTTGGTTAATGTGGTGCTACAAGTTGCACAAGTGCTGTGTTTCACTTTCTCCCTCTCACTATGTGAGTGTATGGCCGGGAAAAATATGTTATTCAAGTAAATAAATTAAACATAATTTTGTCTTCTTCAAGACATATTTGGTCAAATACCTATAAAGTCGACGATCTATTTAGTCCGTCTAGCCATGTAAATTTGTGCGTACAAGCTACAGGTCGCATTTTTAGAGATATTTTGATGAAATTTAGTACATGGACATGTATTGAACCCATTTTTATAACCTCTCCCTATATAAGGTCCTGTTGTAAGGTTGGTATAAGAGGTCTTTGAGCGACAAATTCTTAAAATTTTTTCACAATATTTGGTAAAGAATAGTTAGTTAGCTTAATATTTCACAGTGCCCACTTTTGATCCGATCCGACCATTTTTAAAACCCCTCATCCTATAACGTTTTATTATAAAAAATATTGGTCCCTAACAAAAATGCGCAAATCTTTACATTTTTTTGCCAAAACTTGGTGAAGAATAGTATAAAATAGTATAGTATAAAAAGTATAATTTTCGATTTTATAAATAAAAAAAACTCTAAAAATTTTTATACATGAAATACACACGTAATATTTTGATAAAGTAACATGTGGGTTCTGTGCTCTTACAAATTGACAACATGTTGGTCCATCCGTCAAGTTTAATTTTAAATGATTTGCTTACAAGAGCAAACTTTTCAACTTATAGAAAAACCACCTCAAAATATTTACCAATGTAAAACAATAACAGAGTTTCACCCAGCCACGACATCCCATCATCTGTCACAATCTGTTAAAGGAATCTTAAAAAAGATGATTTATTTTAAAAATCCATATATTGTACCATTCGCATATATGCTGGAAAATATTTTTGTGCAATCAGATACATACATACATACACAATATGTCTAACAACAGTCTCAATAGTTCAATCGAAATACAAAATGATACAGGGTGTGTTATATATTAATTATATTACAACAAAACTGTGTGCACAGATTTGCGTGTAAAATATGTATACAGAGAATTTTTTAAATTTTGATTTAAATATTGAAGCGTTCGGAGAGAACTTTTAATATTTATTGAAATCCATAAAAATCGCATTGAAAGGGTTCAGAAAATACTCAGTAAACATGCACTTAAGTTGTAAAATTGGGTTGGAGATCCAAAATCTTTCAAACCGTCCAGAATATTTGAATTACATTATTGCACCCTACACGGCATGTGTTAAGTTTGTACGGATGTTTGTAACTCATAAACGGCACATACCACACCCACCTTCAATTATACCGATCGGGTCAGAATCAAAATATGAATCTATTTAACTGAGTCCGCCTATCGATCTGTACATGTAAATTTGTGTAGCTACAGTTTTTAAGATATTTCGAGGAAATTTGTAAAGAATCTTGATTAAAAATGGTTTAAATTGGGAAATTTTTGGGACGCCTTCCACTATAACGTCTTCTTTAAAACAAATAAACTTTTGTGATAAATGAAGGCCATTATACGTAATCGCCCAATGGCGGACGTAACTGTCAGCAAATGCAGCTTTATAGCTCTAATTTTTTTAACCGTGAGATATTTTTTTAATTGTGTATGCGGTCATTAACCGATTTCACGACCAAATTAAGAATTGATTGAGTTTTGGGATTAAGTTTCAACCCAATACGTCAATTTCAACATCGTGAACTTCAAGAAATGATGGACATGCGGACATCGACTTGGATTTTGATGATTGTTAATTTTTTGTTTTAAATTAAGAGAAAATTTAACTGTTTTATACATATTTACATAAAAGCAATGTAAAGGAAGTTGAAAAGTTGAAGGTATTGTAAAATCCATTTGTACGGAACATTGGAACATTGCTTTCCGGTTGGGAAATTAAATTGCTCATTTTTTCATGCAACTGCAAGTCATGCTACAAAGTGGTGTCTCCCTCCCACTCTGTTCACTTTGTAGGTTGTTTTAATTTCATTAGCTTATCATGTAAAACAGTCAACACGTTTTTATTGTGGCTGCCGCCGACAACAGTGCCTCGCAACGTGGGCCATACTTGTCCGCAACATACGCATATACACGAATGGGCATAGCGATGCTGAAGCTGTTAAAGAGAATTCCGTTATCACACAAAAAGGAATACTTATCATTAAATACGAAATGTTCTCCCTCTTGTTTATCTCATTCATTAATATACTCATTCCGTGAGCTGGATGCACTGTAAACACATGCGAACAGCTGTACGATGTTAAGGCAAATCAATGCACTCGTATGTGCATGTGCTGCAGTTCAGAAACACTAATAATTTAAAATTTATTTGGGGCGAGGCAAAACACACACACACAACAACAGGAATAATGAAAATAATAAATACAAAAGAGTCCCAAGTTGCGTGGCTTGTTCGCTGAATGGCTTCATGTTTATATTTCTTACCGATTTTGATTCATTTAATTGTGCATTTATCATATGGTTTGCTGCTGGTCATACACACTCTCAAGCTCGGGAGAAACGAACAGTTTACTTATTCCATACAACAAACGCTTAGCCAACCAATGAATGCATTTGTGCATGTCCTTAACTAAACCGCTTACAATTATAGGATAACAAATGCCATAACGGGAGCTATTTAAAAACAAGTAAAAACAGACGCACGGACGAACACATATAGATCGTTTCAGAAGCTTATCAATTACATGCATTTTTAGTAGATGAAGGAGACATCAGTGTGCTTCCAATTATAATGGAATTGAGTATAAAAGGATGTTTAATCTCATAAACAAGAACACTTAAGTTCAGCGTTTTACCACTTACTCTGCACAACAGTCCGGATACAGCTGAATGGGCACTTGGAACAAGACGGCTTAACTTTTCGTATATTTGGCATATTATATTCTCAGGCTGATGCTTTCAAGAATTTTGGTGTTTCTTTTTGTTGCGTTTTATTTTATGGCATATTTGTAGGTACTCAAGTATGCAAGAATTGAAAAATGCTTTCAAGAGAAAATAGTGCTACGTTAAGCACATAAATATGAAATGATAGCACCAACACCTGTTATGCTGTGTTGCTGCTGGTGCCAAAGAAGGCGGACAGCTGCTTTATAATAAATGGAAGGCAGCCTTCCATAATAATGCGATAAATTTATTGAAATTCGTAAGTATGTATTTACAAGGGGCTCCTTGCTTACAAATTCTAGAACAGTTTAAGACTTTTATGGTTTTACATAATTTACGTTATTAACATATTTCGATTTCTACTTGAGGGCGCTATTCTATAAAATGCAGGAGCACTGCATTCTTAGTTAAAGTTTGAATGTATCAGAACACGTTTAATAAATATTTGCTTGGATAAGCTGCAATAAATTTTCCGTTTTGCATAAATCACATTATATGTATGAATTTGTAGTTGCTCTCCCATAAATGCAGGCACAACGAAGGAAAATACTCTTATATCGGATTTGGGTTCTTCAGCAATAATCAAAGAGACGCAAATAGAAAATATCTTGATCAGTCAATCAATTGGCGACAATTTAAGACCTAAGTGCCGTGGCGAGCAAACTTGGATAACCATTCCATTTGGATATCACAAGAAAGGTATTGTAAGATTTGACAGATTTAAACTATTGAAAAAGATCCTATAAGGCACGGAACCGAAAGGAAGTCAAAGAAACACTTGGTGAAGGCGCACAAAAGACCGAATCGCGTGGCGTTTTTTTACAATAGGCACACGGGTTGTAATCGGCCAGTTATGATGATGAAATAACACCTTCGATGTTCCATTAAAAAATATTGAGAATCAGCGCTTTTAACCCAAAAAGGGAAGGACTTCCAAAAATATTCAGAACTGGTTCAAATATAGACTGTCACCAACTCTTGTTTAATTAGAATAAAAATATTAAAAAATTGTGAATTTCCAGACGTACAAGAAGTAACTTCTGGAAATGGATTAAAATTAATAATAATTTCATTCATACATACATTTAATAACGAAACTCTCCAACATCCTTGGACTTGCTTGGTTTAGAAGTTTAACATCTGCATGCATATGTGGATACAGTTTAGGACAAGTAAACATTTTTATATTATTTTTAATGATGTGAATTTAATTGGTTGTGGAGATTTACCCAATCTTCCAGTGTTTTCTAATTTTATATGCTTTACTCGAAATAGGAAGTATTATATTAAGTTTGTTCTTCTGTTTGAAACACCTAGAAGGTGAAATTAGAAACTTCAAGATATAAATATTCCTAATCTGCTTGAAAGTCTGAATCGATTTAGTCCGTACGTCTGTGTATCTGATAACTGCCACTCACACAATTAACGAAAATTTACCCGTTAGCCACAACAATTTTGTTTAAAGTTGAAATTTTGTGCACAATTCCAACGAAATACCCAAAAATTATTTGGGTTAGAGTCCGTCTTGTTTAAGCTAAATGTAATTTCTTTTCTCATTTATTTTTGCATTAGAGTCATTTATGGTTTGGTTTTAGTTTGAAAATGAGATTAGTCTATAATAAAAGGTGGAGCATTTATGGAGCAGAAAATAGTTAACAATAAAAGACAACTATACAACAACAGATGCAATTCACTTCAGCAGCCGCACATACTACATAGTGTCCGGGTTGGCGAAACAATATCTACAAACATTTAATTGTAGTTTCGCTTCATTTTGAACTGTAAATTCCTTTTCTTTTCTTTTTTTGTGTATAGGCTACATATATATATACAATCTTTTATTTTGCCTCAATTCGTATCAAGCTTGTAAATAAACACGATAACACCCTCCATAACACTTAACCCGATTTACTGGTGGGCAGTTCTAGTTTCGAATAATGAATGATGAACAATGTAAAAATAATATTTGTAAATTAATCTTAAATATAACATGAAATGTTGTTTTTGGTGTATTTTTAAAGACAACTTCATTGGACACATAGAAAATCGAAATTAGTTTAATAAAAACTTCCTTCAGAAAATCGTTTATTAATCCTAAAGTATTGAACAATAATGCTTAATGGAAACACTTTCTAACACTAGAAGAGACAATTTTTTACTCATTTTATACCCTGCACATAAGAGGGCGGTTATACTAAGTTTGTTCTTCCGTTTGCAACACCTAGAAGGAGGCGTCAGAGATCCTATAAAGTATACATATATTCTTGATCAGCATCCAAAACTGAGTCGATCTAGACATGCACGTCCGTGTGTCTGTCTGTTGTTGGCATTCTCACGGGCGTAAATTTTGAGATGAGATTTTATTTATTTTATTTTAGTTTAGTTTAAATCGTTATTTAAAATAGGAAAAATCGGTCAAGAGTCAAAATCGAAAAAAATATATTTATCTGCTTAAAAAAAACTAAGTTGAAATTTAGTTCACAAACTTACAATCATCGTTATCAACGATGTGCCAAAAATGGGCACGGTCGATTAAAAGACACGCCTACAATTTACATAAAACCGTACCCCGCATTAAAGGGCGTAATCATATACATATCTACCACGCCAACCATTGTAGATATGAAGGGTATTTAAGATTCGGCCTAAGCCAAATTTAGTAAATAAACTAAAATATTTATCCATCCGTCCTTCTAAAATTTAGCAATTTTAACATAGTTTTCACCCTTAATAAACGAATATTTTAAAGTTCTATCACAATAAGTTTGGCATGTAATAAATATGTGCCAAAATTTCATTTAATCTTTAAAGATTCAAGCATTATTTAATATAAAGCTATTATTTTAATAAAATATACCTTTGTGAATACTATAAAAAGTAACACACTTTCCAACAACCCTTGTTTATGCTTCATTAATTATTAGTTTAAATGGTAAAGAAAAACGGATGTACGGACATCAGTCAAAGCCACATTTTTGAGAAAAATCAAAACAGGAGAGTACTTAAAACTCAATTGAAGCAAACTAGACTTTTTAGTGACCATCCTACATGCACTGTAAATTATATACAAGCAACCTAACCAAGAAATTTAACGTTTTACAAACATTGCATTTAGTTTATGTATCAGATTGTGCGGAGCAAGTACTTGGTTCACTAGAGGAGGCGTTATAATTACAAACAAGCAGGAAGAGATTTATGTGCTGCAAAGCTTGTTTAAATTTGTGGCCGACTTATTTATTTTCTACTTTGAAGAAAGTAAAATTTCCATTTCCCCGCTCTACTGTTTCGGTGGTTTTTATGGTTTTGGTTTTTTATATAAAAAAAAAAAAACATCTATACACACATAGCGCGCTGCAATATCCCATGCATCTATAGAAAAGGAATTGGTAATAAATGGACGATACTATGGTGTTCTCAAGGGCCGTATACTGCAATGGTAACAAAAAGCTGTAAAAAGGCTAACAATGCAAATACACACTCTGAATAAAAATTAACATAAAACAAGCTTGCCACGGACAAAACAATACTAGCACCAGAAGAGAGTATAAAATATAATAAATTGGAGAGGAAAACCCCTTCCAACAGTCAAAGCAGCAAAGAACAACAGGAAGTGACCAAAAGTGAAATAAAATATGGGCCACACGATGTACGAGTTCGTATGTATCATCGAGTTCAAGTAGATATTTATAATTTGCTGAAACCCTTCTAAACTTAAAGAGCAATCTCAAGACACACCCGCAAACCATTTGCATACACGTGGAGTACTGCTGCGGGTTATGTAGAGAATCTTCAACATTTAACGGATTTCGTGCACAAAACCCTCTACTAAGCACAACATGCCTCCACTTAATTACAACACTTTACTCTGCTGCTTTTAAGTTTCCATTTCTAAAATTACTTTAATTTCTTTGTTTAGCATCTCTTTGAAATTTATTTCCACTCATAGTTTGTTGTTTTTTTTCCTTTTTGGTGTGTGCAAGTTTCGTCAAATGACCGGATAATTACATCATGAACCGTAGAAATGATTGCACTCATGCGAATATATGCAGCAGTCTGTTGCCGTAGCTTGGTGTGTGCATGCATTGTGGAAGAAATTAAATATGTTTAAAAAGAAGGGAAAATGCATTTTCGGATTCTCATATCTTCGTTGCATTTGTTCTTCTTTTAATTATAGTCTTTGTGGGTTTTCGTTTTATATGTTAAAAGCGGACATTTTATTATGTTTTATAATTAAAAACCATAAAAGCGAAAGTAAACCGAGACAATTACCACAGAAAGGATTCATTGCGATAAAATCCATTTGGTTACATACGTACTGCATGCCATAAATATTTGGTGCGGCAATTACCAATTGCCTGATACACTACTTTTAGCCGAAGGGCACATGGTCAGGCTATAAAGAGAGCGCTTTCGTTCTTTTCATTTTCATTTTCCAGATTTGCTCTGCTTCTCCCACATAGTCTTATATTATTACACTTAAACTATTTCCTGGATAGAACCCAAAGCGATAGTCAATGCTTTCTTCTGGTTTCAATTCCCACCGAACATTTTTTATTATTACTTTTAATGAACACAATTTGATGATGTACATACAATTTATTGAATACTATAACTTTCATACATTTGAGAGCAGTGAAGAACAGAAATGATTAAAAAAATTATTATCTGGTATTGTATTTATGATTGCACTTGTACTTACAGGTGTGTGCTTAGACCAAAATTTAAATACATTCCACATCTATTTACAAATTGTGGGCGTCAGTCACAAGTTACAAAAAAGCAGAATTTGGCTTGGACCAAAACTTAAATACCCCAATAAACTTAAAGCTACATTTTAGTGAAGGATAAATAGATTTTTATCGATTGTCTGTCTGCAGAAACTTGTAGTGTTTATACAAGCCGTATATATTAAAATCTAAGATTATATAGAGACAAATAACCGACGGCCACAAGGACCCATAGTTCTAGATCGACCGAGATGTTGATTCTTTTAAAAAATATATGTAGGATTTGCAGTGTCTCTAGCGACTCTTACTGGATTTTATAAACAAGGCAATAGAGTTAAACTTCCATCTTATGTGGAGGTTATAAAAAAAGTGTTTGTAATAACAAAAAGTTTTTTTACAGAGGATGGACAAAATTATATGAACACCATACATCTTGTTGAATGTTGGCAACTCTGCTTCCGTGTATTATTAAATATTATTAAGGCACATTCTGCTGCTTACTGCTTGGGATGCTTCCAAACTGTAATTAAAATATTTTTCTTTTTACCTTGGCATACACCATTAGAAGGTATATACACCATACGCAAGAGTGTTACTTGGAGTGAGGTTCAGCAATAAATAATCTCAACTGTTAGCTATTCTACTTAAGTGTACTTATAAGAGACCCTAAAAAGCGTCAAAATCATATAAAGAGACTACAGTGTACATACATATACACATGGTAAGGTAAGCCTTTTACAATTTATTTTATTATTGCAACGTGGACGAATATATGCACTGTATATATAAAACCTTGTTCAACGAGAAACTCAATGTTTTTTGTGTATGCATTATTAGAAACTGAAATTATGTACCTGCCACGCCCACTATTTGTATGTAGATAAGGAGTGTACCTAAGACTTGGCGTAAGCTAAATTTAGTTTTTACTTGCTTTCCTTGCATTATTGGAATTTTTAGTTATATTTTTATGTAAGATTGTGCCCCAGGTGAATATTTATTAAGGTTCAATTATTGATTATATTATGAAGTTATTCAACACTCCACTTTGTAGGTTATTTTTTACGTCATTTTTCATTTTCAAAACTTGTACAATAACGCCATCGAAGTAGGGAAAACTTTAAACAAATGTTCCTTGAAATGTGACTTTCAAACTGCGTTTGTAGTATTCCTCGTAGTAATTAGATTGAGCTTCTCTATACCTTCCTAATTAACAAACTTACTTCCTATTTAAATAAACCGCACATCAAAAGAATTGTCTCTTATACACCTGCCGATGCATGCTCTCCCTCTAATTGAATCATTTAAATGAATTAAGAAATTAAAAAATTAGAAATTCTCATGTAAAAAACAACGTCAATACTATTTACATACAATGACGCCTTCAGGTCTTTAGAGCTTTGTTTATTTTCCGTACAATATTTCGTGCCGCCAACAACATGTGGCTTTCATCTTGGCAGTGTTTCCTCGGCCTAATATTTTTCTTTAGACAAGTTTCATATTCTAAAACATTTTATGGCAAATTAAATGTTTGATAAACGAAAAAATAATATCGTTAAACAGTAAAAAAAGCTACTTTTGGCTAAGACCCAATCTTGTATGCCCTTCATCGATGCACCAAGGTATACATATCATATATGTCAATATATGTATCTTCTGTACATTATAAGTAGTACGGAAAACTTGGTTAAAAAATTGTTCCTTTTTCAATTTGAACTCTGCATGAACCCTACGAACATTTTTGCTAATAGATGTCTCACGCCTTTTGCTATCAATAGATTGTTGGCGTAGCATATACGGACCGACAGGCATTCCTATATCGACTCAGTTTTTAATGCTGACCCAGAATATGTATGCTGATCAGTATACTTTGTGGGGTCACTGACCCCACCTTCTGAGCGTTGCAAACGTTTTAACAAAGTGACGTGTGTTGGTAGATATAAAAGTGGAAAACTTTGTCTATATTCCAAAGATGTTGAAAGAAAATGTGAACTTGTAGAAAGTTTGTATATTAGTAAAACGTTTAGAAGTAAATTGTGCATTAAAATATCCTCACACAAGCAATTAAACCAAACCAATTAAAATAAATGGAAATTAACCTTAATGCACAATATGCACATAACTATCTTGAAGGAGCTTTTCATAAATTATACACCCTTACACATACAACAATCCCGTCCAAGCTTAATATATTCAAGAAAGAAGGAGACAAGGCAGAGGAATAAAACGTATCTCTGGTTATATAATATAATGTGTGCACACAAAATAGTATTCATATTGTCCATATGAATGAATTTGAATTTGTTGAAGATGAAATTTTAATTCAGTCTATCCGTCCTTCCCTCACACGTGAAATCTTACCATTACCAAATTACCTTGGAACCATGAAAGTTCGACTTTACTGTCGCTACAAATTCATGTCTAAATAACTTTGAAGAAAAGTAAGTTAAAAAGAATTTTTCACTACATAGGGTTTTTGTAAATTTTGGGCGTGAATATTATCCCTCCAGGTCCATTTTGGCAAATCGAAGAATGCCTTGTACAAAATTTGAAGTTTACGAACCAATTATAAAAATTGTGAGTAATTTTTGTCGATTGTGGGCACGCCTTTCAACCGATTTAAATAGTAATCTGCGTACAGTATACAGAAATGTTTGTTTCAAATTTCATCTTAATAGCTCAACATTTACGGCAGTGGGCTTTCCAAAAACACTTGGACATACAGACTGGCTAGTTTGGATTGTGTCAGTTTATGATATTGATTAAGAATATACATATATGCTATATAATATACAATAACTTAATGATAATCTACTCACTAGAGGAGAGAATAAAAAGACAGACTCTTTGAAGATAAATCCTTTAAGCTTACGCACGGTAGCGGTCTGGGCCCCATTGATAGAAATTAAGCTCGACTAGTATGCTAAAGTAATATCAAGTATATAGTACAACACTCTGATTTGAATTAAAGAAAAGGAATTTTCACTTTATTTAGTTTAAATTCAATTCTTTTTTAGTTTAAAACGTTTTTAATACTTTAGGTATATTACAACATAATATATAAATGAATGCTTTCATTCATGGTACAAAAAAGAGGCATCAACACATGGAAAAATATTTGCATAAAAATTACATAAAAACTGTCAATGTTTTGATTTGTTTATCAGAAGAGAACCGTCTCACCCAGCATTTCAATAGAAATGTTTCGATTTTATTTTAAGATACATTGACACGTGATTGTATAGAAATATATAAAATGTACGAGAATTTTTTAATATTTGTTATTTCTATTGGAATGAATGTAAAACTACTTCTAACTACATATTTTCTTTTCAACTTAAAACGTACTGTCAATGCAACGTATGATATGAATAAAA
Organism: Ornithomya fringillina; assembly: GCA_963978525.1. NCBI lineage: Eukaryota > Metazoa > Arthropoda > Insecta > Diptera > Hippoboscidae > Ornithomya > Ornithomya fringillina. The sequence goes on along the minus strand of OZ021691.1, from coordinate 17,101,561 downwards.
TACATTTTGTTGAAAAGGATTATGAGGGGATGGGATGAGGGGATGATTTGAAATGGGGATTTATTTAATACTCTCCATCAATCCTATTATTCAGATGCAGGGTCCACGTAAATTGTGATAGAATCTCAAGATTAAGGGAGAGAGACATTTTTGAGATTTTGTGAATCAATGTTTCTTTAATAATGGAATGCGTCTTTTACAAAATGGAGTTATATTAGGCGTGCGCTGAATCTAAGATATCCATCATTAACCGCTTCCAAATAGTTAAATATAATATTTCTTAATGTAAATTCATATAAATATAAATAGGTAATAAAAAATTGGTTTGAAAAATATTGTGTGCTGCAGTTGTAGAGTGAGGAAATTGAAAACGGGTTCAGTTCCTGTCGTAGTTTCTTGATGTTTGATTTTTATTAATATTTGAAAGGTCATACATAACACGTTTATAATTTTCAGGCGCAATCAGATACCTGCCACGTCCACAATTTCAACTTAGATACGGAGAGTATTTAAAATTCGACCCAAACCAAGTTTAGCTTTTTCTTTACTTCTGTTTAAATCATTTAAATACATTTAACATTTCTGCCGCCAACATTAACGCAAGCTGTCACCCTCTATGTACCACACAATTACACACAATTACTACAGAAGTTTTTGTGTGTTTAATTAAAATTATATTTAAAGCAAACTTCTTTTCTATATATTTACTGGTACAGCATGTAAAGACCACTGAGTGTTGTGTGCATGTACGCAAAGCGTTTGTGTCGCTTTGTCACTTACTTGTTTGTCGGTTAATTATGCACACAAAGACTAATGTGATATAGCCACCACAACACTAAATTAACGCCGAAAGTTGGTTCTTTGGAGAAAATTTCAACAAAGACACAATAAATGTGCTGCAGGATGAAAAGAGAAAATTAGGAAAAGCGTGACTTTAGCTTCAACAATAAATACGAGTTAAATTGTTTTTAAAAAATTACTCATTCACGGATTTAGTGAAGAAAAAAGTGAATTATTTAAAAAAAAAAGTTTGTTTCAAAATATGTTTTTTCCATTCATTATTAACACAAGCATAGTTTTCATCAATATTAATCACTTTCTATTGTTTGTATTTCTTCACATATTTATGTATGACCTATTTTTTTATATAATTGATTTTTGATCATTTCGATTTTCTTCCTAAATTTCGCATTAATTTATTTATTTATTGCACAATTCTCTTATCTCATAAATTCAGTGGAACAACATGAATTCGTTTAATTTTGTTCCCAATCGCTGCTTAGCACATCCGTTAACTGTAAGAGTTCTCGATCAACTGTTTGTAAATATTTCTGGCGTCTCAGTTGTTGCAATATTTTGCCTTTTGGCGGAACAAACCGCACATTGGACGACTGCTTCACTGAAAGTACAACAATGTGTAAACTTTTCATAACTCGTGTTATTATTTTTGTTTTTATATGATAAGAATGAATTGTGGATGTTATGTTTTGTAAATAAAAACATGCGCTCTTCAGTTAAATTCCACTTGAAGGTTTTTTCAAATTAAATGAAATAAATATAAATTTCGAGCAAACATATTTAATTTCTGCACGCAGATCGCAATTTAAATTGAACGAAATCGATTGAAATCGATAATAAGCCAAATAAGTCAAATATATCTATAAAGTTAAAATTTTATTTACTTATATATAATTACCCGATCCATCGATTTGCCATTTATAGATCAGCTACAAAAAATAACCCATTAAAGTGAAATTTATAGTTAGTCCACCCATCGATATACTAAAAATCGATTGAACAAAAAACTTTATTTTATGTGGAATTTCAGCTCATATCGACTCAGTTTTTGATTCTGGCAGTGTATGGTTCCAGGTATTCAGTCACGGAAATCTTGCAATTAATTTTTGATAGTAAAACATTTTTAGTGAATTAGAATCAAAATCTTTATGAAATTTTTAAACCTTTTTCGCAATATTTTTCTACGCCTTTTTAATTTTTAATACCAAACAATATCTTCTTCTCTTTCTTTATTACCATAGAATGGCTCCAAATTAATATTTTCCTATGGTTATCAAAATGATGATTACAACGAAATGTCGCCTGACTGACTGAGATAAGTTAGGTAAGGATATAAATTGACTTCGGATATTATGTAAAGGCGCAAGGCAATAAATCCAATGGCGGGCCTCCAGCTGGACATGCCTCGTCTATGATTTGCTCAAAAATGTTTCGTTATACTTTAATAGCACTCATACGTCGTGTATGCCAGTGTAAGTAAAAGTCATTTAACAATATGAAGCCAAGTATACTTTAATTGCTTGTCGCTGTTAAGATTTTCGCTTACACTTTCTTTGCAAACTATTTGCTCAACATAATTAAAATATTTGAAGGTGCATTTCTTTATTTGCAGGTAAGTAAACACTTGTTGTTACATCCAACCAATGAGTTTGTGTTTCTTAATATGAGGCTTGCATGTACGATATCTAGCATTTATACATAGTCATGTTGCACATCTGATGTAAACACTTAGCAAAGCTCTTCAAAGATTATGAAAAGGCTAATGCTACTTCGTAAATGTTAAACTTATTACAAAAGTAGTCAATATATTATAGTCGGTCAAGCCCGCCATCAAATACCCTACACAACTTAAAATATTATTCAAATTAATTTATTTTTTTGAAAACTTAAAAATTTTATTTTCTATACCTACTTGAATTTTCAAAAATATCAAAATTCAGATTTAATTTCTGAATCGATCGGTATAATTGAAGGTGTGTGTGGCATTTGCCGTTAAGGAGTCAGGACAAAGTTAATGTACCCTTTACCACAGGGTGGGGTAGGGTATAAATACGAAAAAACAAATTTTATAAATAATTTACAGCAATGAAGAGCTTCGTACAACACTTGCATCATATACAAGAATTTAAAAAAATACATTTGGTTTGGATCAAAACTTAAATATCTTTCATATGTGCATACAAACGGTGCATGATTTTGCCCACTAATAGTGTGTGTATTGCATATTAACTACAAGTCCAGTTGTACACTGAATGCGGCTTTCTTGTACATTGTAGGTGTGTCCGTTATTCCATAACGTCTACGATGGATGGGTTATTATAAAAATGATTAAAATATTTCAATTGCATAGCTCTTCTTCTGTCGATGGTAGATTTTCAACAACGATCTGCCTGCAAAAACTAAAATTGCCTGACAAAATTTCAGTTGAATTTCTCAAAATTTGCTACCGTGAGAGTGTCAACAACATTCTTAATAATTACTTTTTTGACAATTTAATAATCTCATTAATTTGCAGGGCTTCCGCTGTATTACAACGCGGTCTTTCGCCTCACCATATCATAAATCTTACATGCAAGAACAAGAGCAACAGAAATACTTTAGCATTTGTTGCTGATTAATATCATGTTCGTGTATGTTGAAGCAAATATTATGACGTGTTTATTCGAAGTTATGCGTTCACTTAGTATATGAGTCCTTGTCATTGAGATGCGTAATTTATGAAAATGCACTCTCTCGCAAAATATTTCATTAATTTGCATTTACTTTATTTTCGCATTTGAATAATTGTTGAGTACGATTTTTTTAAAGAAGATGCAAAAAAAAAAAAAACAAATATCATAAAATATTTATTTTGTTTGAAATGTAATAAATATGAAGCAGGATGAAAAAGTCTTCATGACTGCAGTCAGGGCAACTGTTACAATTACAACTTTTCTTATAATATTTTAGGTGCAAGAGCGCCAACTTTGAAAAACTCTGAAAAACTTTTCTTCAGCGCAGTGCTCTCTCTTACTTCATTTCAATTCATCTAGCAAAGAAAGAATAGAACAGCTTTCCTTTTCATACTAAACAAATGATGTTACTTATCATGCATACAGCGGCTCTGTGTGGGTTTTAAATGCAGAACACTTTCATGCATTCAACACAAAACTTAATTACTCTGCACGAATAAAAGTTTTTTTATTTTTTTATTTTTTTCAATACAAACATTAACATGCTTTATGTACGAAACTTAAAATTCAATCTTCGTTGTATCCCTTTGGCTCTTGTAGAGAAGAAAGTAATTGTACAAGATATTGTATGAGAACATATACATACATACAAATAGTTAGATTGACGAGTGTGTGAGTGCAAGTGTTTAATGAAATTGTTGTAAAAAAAAATTTGAAAACATATGTTGAGTTGCTGTTGTTGTAATACTTGCGCATATTGGTGCATTAAGTAAAACATTCCGCTTAGCCATAACCAGGCTTCAGGGACCTCTTATATATATGTTGGATTGAAACTAAATCTAAAAAACGTGTACATATATAATGGATAAAATTGTGAAAGTCCAACGATACTAAGTTTTTATAGACTAATAACCGATGATATAGCACCAAAGGTGTTCAAAGTGAAGCCTGTGACAATACTTTTCTTTATACGCTCCTTAGAGAATGGGGTTATACTAAGCTTGCCATTCCACTCTACAAAGTATATGCATACATATATTCTTAATCAGCACCAAAAAGTGAGTCAATCTAGATATTCATGTCCTTGAGTCCGTCTAACACTTTTATTTTTTGTACTCAGATTGGTATTTAAAATGGTCAAAATCGATCAAGAACCACGCCCACAATCGACAAATATATATTTATTTGCCACAAAGCTATGAAGTTGATGTTTGGTATTCCTATTTATAGTTATCCTATCTATCGATGTGCAAAAACTGGGCGTGATCGGTTAACAGAAACACCAACCATTTGCAAAAAACCATACTCGGCGTAAAACTCAACTCATGGGTTGATTCGTAATACATACACAATTAGATGGACCTGCCACGCTCACCGAGGGTATTTAAGATTTAGGTTAAGCCAACCTTAGTCTTTTTACTAGTTTTTTTATTTAACGGAAAATTATACAAAGCAAAACCTAGATACAGTGCAATACGTAAATGCTTGAATTGAATAACATTTCAGTGTACTTACAAAAGTTTTAACTTAATTGATTTACAATCACTGATTCACGTGATCCAAGAATAAAAAACACTTCGTATTAAATCCACTGGAATTATTTAAATATTTATAGCCTTGGGTGTACTAAGTTTGTAACTGCTAAACGTCAGGTTTCGCACTCACCTTCAACTATACCGATCCATTCAGAATCGAAAACTTAATCAATTTAACCTTGTCTATCTATTTAAAGCTGTATAGGCTACTACTTAAATTTGACGAAAGCGATCGAGTGCCACGGCCACAAAAATGTATTTATTAGCCACAAAAGTTTACCTACGAACTTGAAATTAAGTGCTTCCGATCTGACAAAAATACATAAGGAGAGGTCAAGGAAACGCCTAAAATTAACTTTATGATGCAAAATCCTACATGTAAATTAATACCGATTGCATAGAACGTTAAATAACGTGGTCAGGTACTTGCCATGTCCACCGGTTGGCAGGGTATTTAAGGTTTGGCCCAAGCCAAAATTGTTTTATGTATGTATATCTTGAAAAATGTAAAGAGAGTAGTGATTGGTGGTGGACGACAATTTATAAATTCTATTATATCCTGCGAATATAATGCCTGTCGTTTAGAGATATAACTACATTAATTTCATCAAGTAGAGTGTTGAAGGGTCCAGCTTGACCAACCATGACATTTTCATTATAATCATTTCGAATTTCGGTGTATGTATTATATAAATTATAGTTCAAGTGTTACCGGCAGCTGTTGTAAATTATTTAGCTAAACCGTATAATTAAACACTTAATTGCATACAGAATCGATTTTTGCGGGAGAGTACTTTGTAGTAACATTGGACACCAAAATTATTTAGGTCATAATTAGCGCAACATGTTATCAGAGGTTTTTACATATACCGTGAGCGCATATTAGAAACATAAAACCATAAAGCACACCTAACCGTTTTGGGTGCACGCACGAACTACCTGTATGTAGTTTCCCCTACTCCACAATCTAATATTGGTTAATAGTAACAAATCATTGCCAATTTAAAATGCAAATTTTATCTGAAAAAAATCAAAAATCCCAAATTTGGCTGTTAAGAGGGAGCACGTACCTGCATTTTATAAATAGCTAACTTAGACGTACTATAAATTAGGGTGGGCCGAAAAAGCACGTTTTCGTTTTATAAGTTGTTTATATATATATATATATGTGTTCATGCAATGAAGCACATAATGAAGGGAAAAAATTTATTATTTTAGTAAAATGTTTGTTGGAAAAAGAAAGGATGGTGTGTACATAGATATTAGATAAAATGTAATCAAACCAAACCAAACCAAACCAAAATGTATACACCACAACAGCACACAACAGCACAGGCCCTGTTCAATAATATATATTCATATACCACATGTCTATGTGCTTAGTATCACGTACACATAATTGGATTTTTCATACTAGAACAACTCTAAGCCACAAACTGCCATCCGCGACAAACGCCGCAGACACTTGCCAGCAAACTGGAAACAAATAGTTGGCATATGTGTACAAATGAGTTTAATAATTATCGATCATTTATTATTCTGTATTATTAGCTATTATATGAAATTTATTGTTACATAAATTGTTGTTGCTTTGTATCTTATAAAGGTAAAATTCCCACGCTGCACTCACCAGCAGTGCTCTGCAAGTGTTGTCCTCTTAACTTGCTTACGACATTAGCCCACTTTTAAAATGATTTATTTTCTTTATTTACTTTCTGCTGCTTTGTCTTCTTCTGCTTCCTTTCCTTTTCTGGTGAGTTCTTTGTAAACGCCTTAGTAAAGTTTTACTTTTCTTTCGCAATTGTGGTCTTCCGCTTGTAGCAAGTTTTCTACTTTATATGCGGGTGCGGGTGCGAGTGCATGCATGTATAAATATGTATTCGTTTTGAACAATCGTTGCTTTGTATTGCACAATAAGTATATTGTAAGGAGTTAAGCGGCTTAACATTGTGGCTGTTCAGCGACGCAGCATTGTGTGCAACAACGCTTTTCACGTACGATGGCAAATACTGAAGCACAAGAAACATGTTGAAAAGTTTTTATAATCTACACATAATAATGGGGGTATGCAAAGTTTGTTGTTCTCTTTGCTCTCTGAATCAATGTAGCCACGCCTTTCTATTGCTGCTGTAAACTATGGTTTTTAATCTCAATTTACATTTTTAAGGCAGTGCTTGTCTAAAGTAATCATAATAAGACAAGTGACACGCCCAAAATTGATTGAAATTGAATCATGAAGATGACATTTTGCATTCATGAATAGAAGTAGGTTATTTATTGAAATAGGAGTGGTCTTGTGAGGCCACGCCCACAACAGCTCATTGAGTTCAGAATGGAGATTTCGTGTCTCAAAAATTTTACTTTTTAGTAAAAACCAGGCGCCACACCCACAGTTTACGTCTAAAATTTCTATATAGCTATAATTACTAAACAAATTTTCCATTTAGATATGTTGATGTTAAAATTTTAAAGTGTGCCAGCATATACGACTCTAATATCAAAAGCAATTGATTGTAAATATGCGTATATGGCGAGGCAATGACATTAACTTTTTGTGTTAAACACAAAATTTTCAGTGTTCAAGGAAATTTTTATAATAACACACAAAAAAGTTTATATCTGACTTAATCCGTTCTACGCGTTCGTTGAGTTATATCGGTAAACACGAGTCATTGTCACATTAAAATCTCTTCGTGAAATATCGTTGTACCAAAATTTTTTCAACAAATATTAAGAATTGCAAATTTTCGTCATATAAAGGTTTCTTTTAAAATAAATTGTTGTGTGGTGGAGAGGTCCTAAAAATAGGTTGATCAAGTGCATTTTGAATGCGATTCCGCCCATTTGTTGACATCGATAAAAAAGCTTAGTAACTCACAATTAATGTGACAGGCAGGTTGATGTTTGTCTATAGTGACAAAGTTTTATACGAATTGTGATTATGTGCCAATTGCGTTCGATGCCAAAACATTTTCCCACATGAGGTGACAATTTTCGCAAAGTGAAGAAATTAAAAATGATTTTCCATTTTTTCTAAACGATGTTATAAGTTGCCAAAAGAACATTTCATTATGATGAATTTTTCTTGACATTTGTCCAAAGTTATGATAAGTTCTCCTCCCTTGTTTCTGGGGTCTTAAGCTTTTGGCAATAATGGAAAATCTCGTTATAGGCACAAGTACATCGGGCCTAGAAAGAAAGGAATGCCGCAAAATATGAAGGAGAGTGAAATGAGTAGCAACCACATGGCACTGGCATAAATGGAGCTATACATTGAACACGCATGCAAACAAACGTAAAACTCGTTTTTGTTGTCATAGGAATAAAGACAAAATCCACTCACACTCATATACATTCATATTCATTAATACTCAATATATTTGCAATCATCTGACTGTTGTCCTTATCCTTTGCAGATGCAATATGTGCATTCAAAAATTGTTGGTTGTTGGAATCCTTTGGCATTTCTCCGCAATATTGAACTACTTTGTTTTTCTCTCTTCAGTGACGTTGTGATCGTTTAATATATTATTACATATGGCAGTGCAAAGTGTCCGTTTACACAGGCAGTGTAATCTTACATCCAGTTAAGTGTAGTTTGTCATCGTCTTTATTATCATTAATGTGGTGTGATGGTGATATGGTGTGTTATTATTGCTTTTATTGTTGTTGTTATCGTTGCTGTTAGTCATTATCATGCTGTTCAATTGCATATTTTACATTTCAAAGACGTTCACATATTCAGATGTTCGTTTATATTGGCAGTATTGGCAGTATTGGTAGAGAGTGGCAATAAACCACACATTGAGGAGAATTGCTTTTCGACTTTTTTTTTAGTTGTTGACAGTTCCATTTCTGTTTTCAGCTTTTATTCTGGCACGACTACGGCATTTCCACCACTAAGTAAATGATTTCATCTGGAGTGCACATCATCTGTTAATTAAGTGATAAAGTTAAGAATTTACGGCATTTTTTCTTGTCGAAAATAATTTGCATATTTGCTATTTTTAGTACACTACGTATACCATACTAAGCATAGTGCTTTACAACAATAGAAATTCATCTGTTGTTACTTGTTTAATTTGTTAACAAAATTGATTTCCATTTACCGTAAGTATCTGCATAAGCGTATTCATAAATTTGTTTTTGAATACAAAACTTTATCATTTAATTTGCACTCTACCACTCCTTCCTGTTCTTTGGCCTCTTCCTAGGAATAAGTTAAAAACAGTTTTTTTTTTGCACTTTGCTACATCTGCAGGTTTAGCATATCTCTGTTAATTTCATAATTTACTAATTGTTTCAGCATTTCCGTTTATTCATTTACAACAATTTTGAGATGCAGGAAACATTTTACTTGTGCCTGGATGAAGTAAGTTTTTGGATATGATTCCAGTTGATATGAACTTTTTCTGTTACAAGGTAGCATTCCGAGTTGTTTACAATATATTGTAGAGATTTTATTATATTTACAGAACAAAGTTTTAAATCTTCTTTTAAAGTTTAGTGATGATTTATGTTTCATTTTATTCTGCAGTTTAATTTATTTTTATCACAGTCACACCCACAAGTTTGTGTAGACTTTTACTTCTAAGTTGAAGCGTAGAAAAGAAGATGCAGTTGTAGACATGCCGCGCCCACAAATAACGCGAAAATTATCGCGAAATATTCAAAGTTTGACCTAAGCTGTTTTATACCATTCATATCGCATCTACGCCCACAAAAAATGATCTACGAAGTTGAAATTTAATGCACGGATGTGTCAAAAATGGCCGTAGTCGCACAACAGTAACGCCAACTATTTCTAAAAAGTAAACTTTTCTCACCCTCACTATATGTATAGAGTACTTAAGATGTGGCCAAATGGATTTGTTCCCTTCTTTATATTCTGTACGCTTCAGTATTATTTTATTAACACTCATACGCCCTGCTGTACTTTATAGTTTATTTTATAACTAAATATAAATCATTTGAACTTCATAAAAGTTCATAAGAGTTCTTAAAAACATATGCTCCTTACTCTAATGGTTTCAATTTCGTTCTATTTTATCTAATGGAATATAAGAAAATAATCATTTTGTTGATTTATGTGGCAAATACTTGAGTGGGCTGCAGCTTTCACTTAAGTACATTCGTGTATTTCCCGGCAATGATATGCAAAATTTTTAATATGTTTTGTGTAGTAAGACTACTTCAGTTTAACTCATAACATATATACACATGATCATAAATGTGTGCATATAAACTTAATAACTGAAAAGGATTCGAAATGAAAGTGTATGGAACCTCTTCTGGAATGACACATTTGTGCATATTTCGTCATTTAACTTTTGCTACGTTAAATTTATTATTTCCCTGTATGGGTTTTTCGTTTATTCTGCGTAATAAAGCTAACCAATTATTCTCAATTTGCGTAAACAATATATCTTTCAAATATTATACGTCTCTAGGTGTGAGTGCGAGTGTTTGCTTAGATGAATAAAGTTGTTGCTTTCATCCTAGGACAATGTACTTGAGTACACTATAAGACACGTTCGTACATATATTCAGCAGATAGTGAATGAATTTCAGTTTCTGAGTGTTGAGCTTAATGCACTTGTGTGTGGTATTTAATTTTAATTAACTCCACTTTTCTAAATCTCCTTAACAAAGAATGTTAAATTGTGCTTAAGCCAAACGAAACATGCATAAATAAAGTGAAACTCATACAGTATATACTGAGAAAACTGAAAACTTGGCAGACAGTTATGAAGGACGATTAAAAAAAAGCTACAACTAAGGCCACATATCAGGTACCCCGCTCATGTTTCATACATTATGAGGGTGGACGTGCCTTTTTTTGACGACTGTTTAAATATACATTCACCTGAGAAGTAGGTATTTTATGGTATGGTAGGTATGTCTCTGTCAATCAACCTCTTAACCTTTTCTTCATAGGGTTGAGCTTCAGTGGGTGTAAAAATTGTTGTCAAAATTATACTTGAATGAACCATTAGGCAACCTAAACAGAAATTCACATTATTAGTCAAACAAATTCTTACCTTGACTTTACTCCTAAATGGAAAATATGTTGAACAAGCAGGAGAGTAAATCATACAATAAGTGCTGACTAGTGTTACGATTATGTTAATGAAACAAATTCTCTACAAACGAAATTCAAGCAATTTTTTTCTAATTTACATAATAATCAGACATACTTGTACATACCATTGAAACGTTTCTTCCATTTCCATCAAATATACATACATTTATAATCCTTGATAGAAATAAAATCCTAATTTAGATAAACTTTTACAAAAATTACCTTGAATGTAATTATTGACGTTCGATAATAGCAAAAAGTTTTCCCTCATATAGTTACCTATATATATATATATATAGTTACCTTTACCATGATAATGGCAACACTGTACGTTTTTTCCTAAAAAAAAGTTGTCAAAGAGATGCTTTTGAGTTAAACTCGAATACGAAGTCGTAATAGTTTTATCGCCTTAGTGCATACAATGGATTTGAATCCCATCTCGAATATATATTGACCTTTGACCTTTCTTTAGGCATAAACATGTACTTCCTGCCGGCGGCTGCCCGGCGGGTGGGTATAAAAAGTTTTTTACTTTATTTATTCATATATTAAATAAAATAAGCTCCAAGATGAATTTAGTCCATACAATTATGCACTTGAGCACTATAGCGTATATCTATTTTAAGCCTTAAAAGAGATACTTTTCCTAAAAAATAATAATGCAATAAAGATGAATAGCAAAAAGAAAAACAATAAAAAACAACAACAAAATAAATTATCAGAATTTTATCAATACTGACAGAGAAGTCCCGCGTCGTACAAGTAATAAAAATCATTAAAATTCGATAACAAGACACTTAAAGGGTGAAAAACACATATTGGTTCGCCTTTGTGACAACTTAATCTAAACAAAATATTATTCAATTTATTAAGTAATACAGGCGAACTAACTTTACCATGAAAAAGTTTAGGATCTTTGAGGGTCCCACCCCAATCCACGCTGTGGTTTGATCTTCAAAAATATTTTTGGACAGATTGGATAAAATCAATGCAAACATTATAATTAGGCGGCTAAACAACTGCAGTATATTGCAGAAGAAGCCAAACTAATGAAATATAAAACGTCCTGAAAAATAAAACATTTTCCAACAAGTGGTTACCAATCAAGGGGCCTGTGTATGCACCTTGAAAATTTTTTTCTAAGTTCATTAAGCTTGCACCACTGGAATAATTCAGAAAGGCCATCTTGTAATAGCATACTACCATTCCGAAGTCCGAAGATTAAAAAATTTAACATCATCAGCAAACATTAAAATGTTTGAATTATTATTGCAAGAAGGAAGACAATTATTAAACAAAATAAGCCCAAATGATTGCGTGGAGACACATCAGAAATAACTTTAAATTTACGCGAAATATTTTTCTGGTTTCCTCTTTTACAAAAGTTGAGGTGTATTAGTTTTCTTTTTAATCTGATACAGTGGTTAAAGTCCTATATGTGTGAGCGTTCTTAACGTTGTTTTTGTACCGAAAATGCGCAAAATCCATTGCAAGTTAATTCAAGCAAATTAGTAGTCGTACACCTTGGGACGACATTATTAGCCTAAAAAACGGTTGGAATCTACTTCTTCTATAATATATATATATATAATATATAATACAGACAGGCTTATGGAGCGCTATAATGTAAAAAAAAGCAAAGCATTAAATACTTCAGATTCAGTAAACAGAATTTGCGGAACGATGTTCAAGGAGTTTAATAATCACATGCAACCATGTTGTTATTGTAACGATTTATAAAAAAAAATTAGGAAAACATTGGATCGAACGACTCGATATTATTGAAATACATAGTATAAGGAATCCAGTAACTTTTCGTTTAGTATTAAAAAATTTGAAAAACGTTTTTGTATCAACAAGCAGCGTACTTTTCAATTTGCGCACATAGGCTTCACACCTTTTCTCATAGAATAATTTATAAAATTAGCAAAAGCCCAGTACGGTTATACCGCTTAAAGAGCCTTTCTATTTCTGATCGATATCAGCTCGTCAGAAAACCGGACGAATGGCGGATTAATCCAAAAAACTTTCCTCTTGTTTATATTACAATAATTACGAATAGCAAGTTTCGGTTTCGGTATAACCCCAAATGTATCTTCTGATTATGTTTTTCTATTTTTTTAGTTGGTTCCGTACAGTAATTACCGTTTTTTCTAATGCAATAAAAACTTATTTTGTACATCTAAACCGCAACACATTGTTACTGTGCATACATACATAACTCCTAATGTAAAAATAATGTAATGCAAGAAAACTTTAATGGGTTTAATTACAATTAAGGTATACCAAGCTTATAAAATATTTAACAACACTCCCTTGTAGGAATCTTTCTAGTTAGTAGAAGTAATGGAAATAATATTCTTTCCATTAAAAGCCTTTTGATCCGTCTTTTTAGTGTCATTTGAAAATTGGCGCAAAAGGAACCCGAAACTTCACATTCCTAATAAAACGAAAATTTTTTACGATTCCGGCCTAGCAACCTTTTTTTTGTAATTTGAAAAACATTTTGGAGTGAGAATAGGGCATAGTGTGTTATAAAAAATTATAATAATAAAATTGAACAAAAATTAATAATTTTTCTAAAATTTCTAGAAGTTTTTAAGCGGTTTTTACTTAAAAATTGTGAGACTCACTCCACCCAAAATACGCCAAATTTGTTTAAATGATTATAGCAATAAAGAGGCATAGGTAACATCTAATCTAATGGAATGAACAGCAATCCTCTTGGAGGATGACGGTACCTTGCCATAGATATTAAAAGAGAGAAAGAAACATCTAATTACTTTCAGTTTTATACCCACTGTCATAATTGTATGAGGGTATATTGTTTTTGTTCAAACATTTGTAAATACCAGTTCGTGCGAGTTTGTACACTTTTTTGTTGGAACTCACATCACCATAAAAATGTATATATCGGGCTAAGATTTTCTTTACATATTCATTATCAATTTCAAGAGCACCGCATTGAAAATGTATAAAATCGGAACATGGATTGATCCAAAACGGTAACAAGTTCCATTTCTTTATTTATATTATTTGGCGTAGGTGACTCTATATAGAGATCAGAAATTTAAAATGAGCATTTCTCCCTTATGTGCGGAACAAATTGTCAAAATGGGCGTGATCGGTTAACGTACGCACACGGTGATTATGTTTTATTTGCTTTTTACTAAGTTTGTCATTCCCTAATTAACTACCAAGAGGAGACGTCAAAGATCCCACAAACTATGTAAGGTATGATATTAATCGAAATTTAAATCTTAGGCGACGTAACGGTGTCCATATGTGCGAAAATGTTGTTGAAATGCCCACGATCGCATAAACCGAAATTTGTAAAACAGCTAAGTTTCGCTAAGGCCAAATCTTAAATACCCTCCACATCTACTTACAAAGGGTATGGTGGCACGTGTCTGTTACCCAACCATTCCCCTTTTTAGCATAAATGAGCTAATTACAAATATAGGTATGCACCAAATTTCATCATCGTAGCTCAATTCTTATGGCAAATAAATAGATTCTTGAATTGTAGGAGTGGCTCATGGCCGATTTTACTCAATTTAAAGAGCGTTCTGTATGCAAACACTAGAAGTCTCAATATCTTAAAATTTACGGCCATGAGAATTCGAAAAACAGACAGATCCAGGGACATACAAGTCTAAGTCGACTCAGTTTTTGATGCGGTTCAAAAATATATAAACAATACAGGGTCTTTGACGCCTCCTTCTTGAAGAAGTAAAACGAAAAAACTCAATACCCTTAATAGAAGGTCAAATAATTTAAACCTAATATAAAACTTTCGTTAAAAAAAGCTCTCTAAACCTCTTCACTCAGCAATGCTTGTAAAGTATAAGCATATTGGTAAAAAGTATTTGTCTATTATCTATTGTCAAAATGTTCTGAAATAAAACACCATAGATTTTCTGTTTTTTCACATAATTCATGTAATATTTATTTCTTAATATTAACGCATCTCCAAAACGCAACTCCAGTGGCTTGTATAACTTATGAAGTGAGATGTAAATTTCACAATAAAACTATATCAGTGGATTATTGTAGTTAAAAATTTGATATTTTTTAATATATTTCTTTAGTTCCGAAACAATACCAACACAATAATTACAATGTATTACTATGCATGCGATAACTCATGAATTCATTATTTATTAAATATATTATATAAAAATACATAAACATACATACAAAGAAGTGAGAAAAATCTATCTTTACTTCATCGAATTTGGAAACTTTAATAAATTTTTTGTATATAAAAAAATCAATTAAAAAATTTATTAACAATATTTCTTGAAGCCTTGATTAATTTCATTATTTGGGTGCCTGGTTGGTTGATAATACATAGCAAGGCGATAGCTGACTGGTTTGGGCTACACTACAGTCCGCTATAATAATAATAATAACAACAATATTCTTTTGTGCAAAGCTGATGCCGGCGGACGTACTGACTTGCTTGTTTGTATGCTCAAAATTTTCACAAAAAATGTACGTTTCCCCCTTTGTATACCCACCACATAAATATATAATACCTCTATACTAATTTTGTCATTCTTTTTGTTTCACCTAGAAGGAGGCGCCACACAAAGTAAATATATTCTTGATTAGCATCGAAAACTGAGTCGATCTAGGTACGTATGTCCGTGTGTCTGTCTGTTGTTGGCATTCTCACAGGCGTTTTACGTTTAGTTTTTACACGCAGATCGCTACTTAAAATTGGCAAAATCGATTAATATCCACGTCTATAATCGACAATAATCTATTTTTCTGTCACAAAAATTAAGCTATGACCTTGAAATTGGCATGCATATTGGCAATTAAACTATCCATCGATGTGAAAAAATATGCGTTGTCTGATAGCAGACACGCCCACAATTCACATAAAATATACATACTCAACGTAAAACTAGATTTGCACGCTGATACGTAATGCATACACTGTTAGAGAGCGTAATATTTGTACCATTGCTGCACATGTGGAACATACTTAAGATTTGGCCAAAGCCAAATTTAGTTTTCTTAGTTGTTAATTTTATAGTTTAGAAAGGAAAGATTAAAAGTAAACCGTTCATCATAATCTTAAATTTAAATTAGTGCCGTAAAGGAACAGATTCAATCGTTATATTAATATTTCATGAAATAATTTTATTTGTTCATACGCAACAATTATAACTATTATATCAATGTTTAGTTTATTAACCGTTTTAATTTTTCCTAATTTAATAATAATTAATAATTAATAATTATGCATGAGTTTAAAATGTTATTGTATTGTTATTGTTAATTATTGTTTCAATGTATGCATATAAAAAATGTCGTGTATATTATAAATAATACTCCTATGAGTATATACTGTGAGTAATATGTGTGCTTTAAAATGCCAACTTAATCTTAGAGCGATCACCGCTCATACTTCATATGAATTATGTTCTCGATCAGCATTGATTCAATCCCACATCAACTTAGTTTTCTATTCATTCGTATACTTATGAATTCATAATATGAGATATTGAGCCGCTTTAAAAAACGTGAGTACTTCGGCTAATATGATTTAAAGAAATCTTAACCGCGGTGGGCATACTAGACTTCAGAGATATAGTGAAAATAATGATTACATCTGATGTTATATATTATTTACAAAACATAAAATGTTATACAAATTAATTGAATGCAATGAATGAGTTGTTGTTGAAGGTTCACAAAAATGAATTTTTATAAGACCGCAACGATTACATTTTTATGTATTCACATTAGTGTACATGTTTCTATTCAATGGTTTTAGTATTAAGTTTTATTAAAAAAGATATTTTATTGTATAGAAATGTTGCGTTAAAGGCTTTTGCATAATTAGAGGCGTTTAGTTTTGACACATGGTAAGGCTTCTTATTTACACGTTTTTTAGACCTATTTAATTAAATATTTCATACCTACCCCATTATCATGAAAAATAAACTGAGTTTGTATTTTCATACTCAACTACCAGAAGAATTCTTCAGGTACCCCACGAAATGTGTACATTCTTAATTACCACCAAATCGTAGCGTCTGTTGTTTCACGCTCGCAGAAATTTACTTGGCACAGACAAACTTAGTTTGTATAGACAGTTCTCGCTCGGTGCAAACGTTGATCTTGGGCACACACATTGACACGGTCAGGATCAAGTGTCAGTTATCAAAAAAACCCTTTGGTGTAGAATTCGATAAATATAAATAGTTAAAAGAAAGTGCAAATGTGTACAGTTTACATACTCGTATATGTAGATGGGGAGGGTATTCCCAATTCGACTTAAGCCGAATTTAGCTTTTTGCTTCTTAAATTTAATTAAATGTTTAAGATGTTCTTCTAATGTTCAAACGCAATCATGGCGTATAACAGCTACGTTGCATTGGGAGGAAGAAGGAGTGGTTTATTAAAACTCTTCCTCTCTCTCTCCCTGTGCATAAGTTTCTTTATGTGCCTGGGTTTGTTGTGTTCATTATAGCTTTGTTTGCATTTAAATGTAATTTTGTAACTCTCTATAAGATACATAAATAAATGTGAAAAGCTAGTGTTAACTGATGTTTCATCATTTTACGAGTTAAGTACCATATGTGCACCAACATGAATGCGTACATTTGTATAAGAAAAATAATATTTAAAATGTAAAATTTACTTAAATGTCATTTCAAATTTTCTTTCTTCCCCTTTTTGTGCAGTGAACGAAAATTAATCAACATTGTAGCGGAAAAGAACAATTTTGAAATAAGATTTCATTGATATGTTTCCTTTGGATAAGTACAAAATGTGGTCTTAGGTTTAAAATAATTTATAAAATATAATTTAGACAGCCAACATTTTCATACACTCTTGAGCAATAGTAGTAGTGGTAGTGTTCGGAAGACACATGAAACCAAACAAATTCGGTGGGGTTGTCAGGGTATAACAAATTTTCTAGAATTTGTCACTAAGAACAACTTACAACATGAAACCGTAACCTTAAATCATATATTAATATAAAAAATGTTTCGTCAAGTAATAAGATGCACATATTTAATAAGCCTCAAAATTTCAAACATTTAACCCATTGACGGCCTTTTAGCATAAATACCTTAAGATTATAAAAAGATTGTACACTTAGGACTGAAACTATGACACGATTATTATTAAACACATAGCTTTTGATAAATTGTTAATGTTGGGCGAGTAATAAATCTTAACATTATTGTAATTGTACGGTTCGTAACAACTAAAATACATTCATCTGAACTCTTAATAATCATTTTATTTGTAAATTTTATTTTTATTTATGATTTGTTTTGCTTTTTGTTTTTGTATTGAAAATCATTACGAATTAAATCGTAAATTGTAAATTACATTACATACATTATAGTGCAATTAATACAAAATGAGGCATGCTAAGGTAATGTTTTTACATCGAATGGGAATCATTTTTATATGAAATTTGTCTAAATAATATAAATAAAAAAACATAGGGAAACATATAATAGGCAGATCAATCATGCATGTCTGTCTGTTTGAACATCTTGAGCAGCTTCACAGTCTATGCGTCTAAGTATCTACATAGTTACTATAAAAACTTTCAAGATTCCGAAATTTAAGTTATGCAACAAAACGAAAACCCTGTGAATTGGTGGATGGGTTCCTCACAATGGATTATATTTCAATTGCGGTTAAAAATCATGTTTATAATGGTAAGAAATCTTTACCGAATCATAAAATATTATTAAGAGGAAGTTACAAAAAACCTTTTTGGTGTGGAATTTTTCCGTTGCAACAAATATTTTTCCAATTATTAAAGGAGTTCAATATTATGTACATACTACACTACAAGTTTGACCCGTTTGGTCTGCATAGAACCCTAAAAACTCTGTCTGTACGTCTGTAGCTTACAAAACATAACAAGGGGACTTGTTGTTGTTATTCAACTCTTTAATTTGATCTTAAAATTTCGAAAACATCATTATGGAGAGAACATTAAATCTGATCCAAATAAAAACACGTAAAAATTTAAGCTGAGAACTTTTTATACATATTT
Organism: Ornithomya fringillina; assembly: GCA_963978525.1. Lineage (NCBI taxonomy): Eukaryota > Metazoa > Arthropoda > Insecta > Diptera > Hippoboscidae > Ornithomya > Ornithomya fringillina. Next base: position 17,082,430 of record OZ021691.1, on the reverse strand, counting down.
GTGGCAAAGTGCATATTAAGTGTTTGAAGACGGCAAATGCCACAACCACCTCTAAATATGTATTCCGATAGATGTAGAGACATTTTCTAACTCGATTTAAACATGTCCACCAATCTGTTGTTTTTTGTGCAAGCTACAGATCTCTTCTTACATATGACAATGCTTCGCCCTTAGTGTTTATAATTACAACATTACTTGGGGAGTATACCGACTATAACATTTTCATTTGTTTTTTGCTCAAAATTATGATAATTTAAAAAAAAAAAGTGACTTGAAAATTAACTATTAATTGTTAAGTAGCTGTTTGGTTATTTCTTTATCATAAGATCAAAGTAAAAGCTTTTATGCTAAAAGTATACAATTTTAATTTATTTTCTAATATATTTCCAACTTTAGTCTAATGTAAACTTTATTACAATAAGGCGAGCACAATAATATACATGAATAAACAGACAGACAGACAGACAAATGCGTTTACATTTTAGAACGTTTCAGAAACTAATTCTAAACATACTTAAATGTATTACTTTTAATTTGATTTGACATTTTTTTTTTTTTGGGATTCAACTAGGAAATAATTACATTATGTTAAGTTGAAATTGATAAAGTAAGAACACTCGTATTTCTATTTACAAACTCTTGTACTACACATGCATACGTATTCAAATGAAAAAAAATAATCAAAAGACTTACAGGCTTGAATCCCACATACAACACATAATATGTAATTGGTTAGATTATAAAGGAATAGGAACTAAACCTTACCTACCTACAAAAATATTAGCGTGCACATAACATATACTTTAACGTTTAATCTTATTACTAGAAAATTATATTCTATTTAATGATGTAGACCCAATTGCAAGGTAGGGAAATATGATAAAAATTTGTTTTTGTAAAGTTCTTCACAGTTTCCTTTTGTTTTGCACACAAGGGAACTGTTAAAGGTTTTGGCACATAAGTACATACATACAAAACATAGAAATGTTTCAGACAGTCATATATATACACTGTTTTATTCTTGCTTGTATAATCTAGGTTTGAATCAAGAAATGCAACTTTAATTATCTTGTGTAAATGTGTTATTTGTAAATAGTTAAATGAAGCTAGATTTGTGCTTAACGTTCTTTCATTAAATTTTTTTAACATTATTATCATTGTAATTAATTTTGGTTAATAATACCAATAAATTCTACTATTGCGAAACGTTTTACAATTACTGTAAATTCTTCAATAAATTTTTAATATTATTGTTAATAGTTTGGGATGAACTGCTGAAATCGCTGGTCAGTCTTACCATTTGTTTAACTGAAATTCATTTTCTTCCCTTTATACAATTCAATGAATTTCATTTCCTTAATTATTATTTTTCCAACGCTTAAGTAAGACGCGCCAGCGATTTTTATGTCTTTTGCTTCAAATTTGCCAAATTAATAAATGGTTTGTACTGTCTTCGCGGCCAGCTATTTCACTTAGTGAATTGGCACCAGAGTTGCGAAAATCTTCATAACCATCACCACCAGATATTATTAAAATGTTACTAGTTTTAGTTTCCGGTTTCGCTTTTGGCGATTTAGCACCACTTGCGGTGGTTTCATTAGATGTTAATGTTGAGTTTTCTCTGCTGTTGGCCATGCTTATATTACTTGAAGTATTCAAATTATTACCACTAGTACTAGGATTAACTGTTGTCTCCACGTATGTTAGGAAGCGTACATGACCTGTATGACCGTGCGGTATACCCGTGGGTACAATATTGGCATTTGCTTTTTCGCAACCTTTAGCAGGTATTGTTAATAAAACACCAGCACTGGTGCCGATCCATATTAGATCATGACAGGACAGTAGTGATGTTACCCTTAGGCAAGCAGCTTTATGTTGCCGTATTATCTCATCGCAATTGGACAACATTTTATTAACGGCTGGTGCTAAATTCACTTCTGTTATTAACTGATGTCTGCATATATATAAAACGTGTTAAAACATTAGTTGAACGCACTTGGGCATTTAGTTTTTTACTTACGAAGCGGAATGAAAACATTTAATGAAAGCAGAATTTTGAATCGATATCCACACATGATTATTTGAAACGGCCATGTTTGTTATCGGTTTGGATTCCGATGAAATTTGTATTTGATTAATTACCTGAAAATCAATTAAAATGTGTAAAAACTAAAACAATGCCACAAATGCCAAGTTGCTAAATCTACACATGCATCGTTATTAACATGATTTTTTCCACTTACAGTTAATGTCTCAACATTCACTACTTTGATAACACCCTGTATCGAACACCACAGATTTCCGTTGACATTTAATAATTTGGTAACGGGATTCGTAACGGTACCTATAGATAGACAGTGTGATGCAGTAGTGTTCCAAACGCCACCATCACGCATATATATACAAATATCGCCATTTGCTAATGACACAAAGACGCGGTTTTCCAGGTACCTAAATTCAATCAAAATATCGTTAAAAATAAAAAATGATATTGCTTGTGTTAGTTTATGCAACAGACGTACAAAATTGAATAAACGGCAGAATTGTGCTCGATTTTAATGCGATTCTTTTTAATCCTAATATTATCGGTGCTATTGTACACGTGGATATAACCATCTTCTGTACCAATCCACATGGTTGATTGATTGCCGTCGCTTTCGTCAGGATTCGAATCCTACAATAGAGCACAATAGTAGAAAAAGAGAGATCGTTTTCATACATAAAAGTTACGATATTACTTGATGACCATGAAAGAGAGTACCGCTGCTACCCACAATGGCTGTTGATGCTGTCGACGTCGAACCTACAGTATGTGTTGACAGTGCCGGACTAGCAGAACGATCTGTTGCAAAGGGACTGACTGTGTTCGTAATTGAGTTTTGTGCCGCTAATAAGGCGGCTGCCGCCGCAGCCGCTGCATCGGCCTCTTCATCACTAGAACTTAAATTCAATTCTATCTGTCCCTCATTATTGTTAATATTCGTTTGTGAATTATTGTTATGCATGTTTGTGCTGCTACTGCTACTACCACCACCACCACCACCTTTATTGTTGCGCCTCTTTTCGGGTGTGCCCAATGTGGAGGAAGGTGAATAATTTGGTGAAATACTTTTGCGATAATCAAGCAATTGTTGCGTGTAACTGTTGGGTGGTAAGGAGCTACGATGTTGTTGAGTTTTTGAGAAATATTGTTGTTGTTGCAATTGATCTTCGCTAGATTGAGAATTTTTTAATGTGGTTGTCATAGCCCCCAAAGTACTGCTGCTATTACTGCTATTGACGCTGCTGTAAGCTGGCACCGAAGCCACACAGAGAATGCGAGCATTACACACTCCATTGCAACTGGTAACATTCGGTTCAGGATATAAAGACATAATGCATACTTGGCCCACATAACCATCGCTGTTGCAAACCCAAACGTCGTGTTTTTCGCTAAGCGTAGCTGCAGCACAAGTGAATTGCAAGCCAGCTCGGGTCTTACGTATTGGTATAGAGGTTAAAAATTGAGGTATCGGGTGACGTTCCAAAGTAGCCGCTACACAGTACAAACTTTGTGAATCATTAGACGAATATTGTGGAAGTAACCAGACTTACCTAATTTTTGTTTAGCCTCGTTGAACGTTTCTTCCCATTGAGTACGTTTCTCAGCCTTACTAAAAACTATCGTCAATTTTTGCATGCCATTGCTGGAATGAAAGAAGATAATTTTTCCAGAATCTTCTCTTCGATTTTTTTCACCCAACTTACACTGAATTAACTGCCAGTTCGAGCATATTCAACTGGGCATCGTTAGTTTGCTTCTCGGACAATTGTCTTTGTACGTCACGAAGTAATTCACGTATGACATCTTCTAAATATTGATGAGGATACCTCAGAGAGGCTGTGATATCAGCAATTTGTTGCAGTTTGTTGCAATCGTCCGCTAGATTCTCAATTTCATGCATGATACGCTTCAGGTTCTCATCTTTAGCTTAAACAAATAAATTTACTATTAGTTATTATAAGAAAGCAAAATCAAACGCGAATTATTAAATAAAGTTCGAAATTCATGTTTCCTCCGTACTTAGGGGGAAAAGTGCTTCTTACTTTTAACGATTTCCAAATTGTCCAAAGAAATTTTTGTTAGAAATTTATATTTATTTGTATCCAAGGTGGAAGCGACGGTGCCAGGACAAGTGCTCCTAAAATATGTTTCATGGAAATATAAAGTTTATCACATGAAAATTTGCCCTTAACACCTACGTATTTGGTTTCCTTATAGTACCACTGCGCTTCTTAATACTGGTTAGGACCAACAAATCATTGAATAGAAAGAAGCCACGCTCCTTTCTGGCACCTTGCCCAGAGGGCATTGTTACCAAGTCGAATAATAAAAATTGACGATCTGGTGCTATCAGTTCCGTAATTCCCTCAATAACACCTTCCAATTCTCGCAAGGTAGCCTCCCGTTGACCATTTTCTAATATTTCCCGCTCTTTACAATTGATATGTACTAAAATGTCATGCACCAACTTAAGGGCATCCTGCAGATGCTTTTGATCCGGATGATCTTGATCGGTGTGTTTAATAAGTCTTTGAAAAAGCATTTCGTAACTGAAAATATTGACAAACGTACGTTTTAATAATTTAAACAAATATTACTAAAAATCAATTTACTTGGGAAACTTTTGTACAGGTTTGATGAGCAAATTATCCAAAGTTAATTTGCCTTTATGTTCACGAGCTGTAGCCTCTAAAAATTTGGCAAATGAAGGTCTCTGTTGTTTTGCCGTGCGTATGGCATTCTTTGCGCGATTGCAATTATTTACAAATGATGTATACACTTCCAAAACTTCCAATTTAGAAAACTACTCCAACAAATGCAATAAGAAAATATATTCCAAGTCAACATTATTTCATTTAAAGTAACATCTTTATCCTACCGTATCCATGAAGGCATCTCCTACTTTTCGAGTGTTATCCCAATTATCTAACCGGTTACGTAAATCAATTAGGAATTTCTCGTGAATCTCCAGAATGTCGGGTACCATAAAGAAAATTTCATCAACAGTTCGTGCCTCAATCATACCAGCATGTTCTGGCATTTTTAAGACTCTTAAATATTTGCTTACCACCGTTTGTAATGAGTCCACATATGATTGTTCATTGCGAAAAATCTCTTGAACAATATGAGTACGAGTATCCTGCGGAGATATTAAATCATTAGCGGCGCAAAGTAGACAAATTAAAATTAAATTGAATTAAGCCAGTAAGAAAATTAAATTTGGCTTAACCCTAATCTTAAATACCATCCACATTTACAATAGTGGAAATGGCAAGTATAGGTCGAGTTTTTCGTGAAACATGGTTTTTTGTATATTTGGGTGCGACCACGCCTATTTTTGGCACATCGATTGGTACCGAATCTTAAGTCTATAGGCCATTTTTTGTGACAAATTTATAGACACAATATATGCAGATTGTGGGTGTGGTTCTTGGTCGATTTTGACCATTCTAAATAACAATCTGCTTGCAGAAACTAAAAGACAATGTACACAATTTCAGAATGATGAGTGAGAATGCCAACAACAACGCAAACACACGGACGTGCATGTCTAGATCGACTCAGTTTTTAATGCTGAAGAATATATATACTTTGTAGAATCTCTGACGCCTTCTTCTGGGTGTTGCAAACGAAAGAATTAACTTAGTAAATCCCCCATTTTATATGGAGGGTATAAAAACACTAAAAGTAGTAGACGGTTACTTTACAACATCTTTTAAATTTTATTATATATGTAGTACATCTTAAAATCGAAGTAGTGTGGTATTTTATTATGTAAAGTCTCAGAGGCGACTTAAAGAACATAAAATTTTTCTTTTCGCCTATTAGGCCAAGTCCGTGTGAACTCTTTATCAGTAGATTAGATTGAGAAAGTTACCATACTTCGCGTGGATTTTATGCCCATCCGCTAAAAGGGGAGGAAGCTTTATTTTTCATTCATTTCTCCATCGAAAATGTTTTTTAATGCAAAGGGAATGAATATGAATACGTAAAGCGAACCTCGTATTACTACCCAGAACTAATGAAAAGTTTATTCATTAGTATCATATTTATGTCAAAAGGTTATGATAGTAAAATTTTTTATTGGTGTCTTCATTACTTTATTACTTACTCCCTCATAACAATCCACATTCCATTTATTAACTGTCTCCAATTGTACGCGCCGTTCCGAATCATCTTCCGAATCTGAATAAGTGATTGAAGCCATTTTTTTTAAACGATCACACTTTTCACTTGGATAGACACCACATCTGTTAAATTTATTCGCCACCGTATTAATAGCTTGTGTTGCTATAACGGTCATAGTTTGTGAAACACTAACTACTGCGCTATTAGTACAACTATTTGTTGCCACAATTGTGGTGGTTTGTTGCAAATCATGTAAATTTAGACGTAAATTATCGCGACTATGTGTCATATTTTGTTGTTGCTTTCCTTCTTCTTTATTGTTCTTGTTCTTAACTTTTCATAACTGTGTACTATTTATACAAACACTCTTGGCGAAAACAAATATATTCGTACATGTATGAATATAAAAAAGGATTTAGTAACACTCTCCTTTAGATGGGAAATGGAGGAATTATTAAGTAACGGCATTTATTTTAAAGTTTCGATTTCACAGCATTGTAGTTCGAATGAATAGTTGGGTAAAAATTGTCATGAAATCCTACATTTTTTTACCAAATATTACGTAAACGAACATGTATCTGTGCATATATTGTGCGTAGGAAATGAATTAATTTTTTTGCACTTTTGCAATGCTTTGCACCTTAATGATGTAGATATATTAGTTTTATTATTTCGTTGTTAACGACGAAAGCGTATTTGTTCGAGCTAATATTGATACTCCCACGGCGCTAGTACAACCTCTGCATTAATATTTGAAACTTTAATTTTAAGAATTATTACTTTACTATTTAAAAGGTGCATTTAGTAACATTTAAAGCTCTCCTATAAGTGTTTTAAACGTAAGCACTCCTCTGTACTTTCACACTATAGTTTAAAACCTCACGCAATGTACTAAATGACTAATGATTTGTATAAGATTTTAACTAAAAAGCCTTTGTACAGAGTCCTAAATTTGGTTTAAACTGAAGTGTTTCGGAAGAGAGAAACCCACTCACTTTAGCTGCTAATAAAATATCCATTGCTTGGTTGTAACTGAACGTTATTAAAAGTGAACTTTTTTGCGCTTACCAAACACGCATTGCTGGTGCGCAATACCCACTATTATGGACTTACTGTCTGGTTCCCCCAATGCAAATGCTAGCTGGACTGGATTATGCACCAGTTGGCATAAATAAAAAGGCGTTAATTTTTTTCTTCTTTTGTATCATTTTTTCTCTTATAAAACATTTTTGCATACTTTTCATTTTATTATTTTGCATAACCTCATTTCAAGTGTTCATTAAAGAACTATTTAAAAAAAGCATTTACCAAGAGCCGTAGTGCGTTTAACATGTTGTACTTGTATATACAAGGAAGAGATCAATAACCTTGACATTCAGCTTAGTTAGATTCCCGTAGTTGGTATACATGAGATATGTCACGTAAAGCATGTACGTACTTGAAGTATTTAGTGCAGAATGTTCGTTTATAGTATATAAGAACAAATGTATATAGCGTACAATATATATATACATATATATACATAATAAATGAATGTCAAGAAAGTATAGGTATAATAATAAAATAGTATCAAACATAATAACAATAACAACAACAATCTGTTACATATTACTTTTTCTTGTGATATGTGATGTACGTAAAATCAAAAGTTCACCCATGATGAGGATGCCCAGTACTACCCATCACATAAAACGTACACACACATTTCCAATTAATAGCAGTTAAATACACAGTCGACAAGCGCACAACCCACTTGTTGATATTTATACGATAACAAAACTCTATGTGCATGTATTGTACATCATATTATGTGAGTGTATTGTACGGTACTTAGATGAATACAAATTGCAAGTTTGTTTGTTTGTTATATTGGAGTATACATGCACATACAATTATTTAAATATGAATAGATGAACTTTTGATTTACACAACCTAGTTGGCATCTACCTGTGTTTTTACTTATTGTTTATAAAAGTGCATGAAAGTGAATGAAATTGGTGCAAGTCCATTTGTGTAACGCCCCAATTTGACTATTTCCAAAGCCTTCATAAATTTTCCAATTTAGAGGTTTTTGTAAGAATGGACTTGCATCACTTTCAATCATAATAACTCATATGATGCACAGAATATGTCGTTTTGTAAACTTGGGGAAGAAGAAAGATGAAAAGCTTTACATTAGAAATGTAGGGTTCGAATTGAGCCAATTAGGCTGCATAAATATTTTTTAGCAACTTTCGTTGAATCATGAGGAAGGATATATAAATTATGTAAAAAGTCCACAAAATATATCTTGTTATGGAAATTGTTGTTTTATTGTTCCGTTCAGATAATAGATTTTTTCTATTCTGGTAAAATAGTACTTCATCCTAGTAATTATTATACGCCGAAGTATTGTTCATACGCGTTGAATTTTATGTAATAAAACGATATCTTCTTCAATACGTAGATCAGTGTCGGGCAACCGGTGCGCCGCGGCGCGCTGGGGCGCCGCGAACATTTTTGTAAAATATTTAAAATCGTTAGAGTTATCGAACTTTTGGTCGAATTAAAAGATAATGTTTAAAAAATATTTTATATGTGAACAAATAATGCTTAGCTTGCATTATGGGCACGAAAAACAATCGCACTATTCACATTAATAATAAAAATTTAATATTTAAAAACAATAAAATGTGTTGCTTGTTTAATTTTTCTTAATAGTATCTATTTTTGTATTGCAATAACCTACGAATAAATTTATAGCGAGTCCACAGGTGCGCCGCGAAAAAAAAGTTTTAAGTTTAGTGCGCCGCAGCATGAAAAAGGTTGCCTGACACTGACGTAGATAAACCATAAACTAACACCTTAAGGTGGGTGCTCATTAAGCTAAATTGTACCCACCCAAGTCAGTAACAAAGAGTATAGAGTAAAGTGGATCCAAATAAGTTTGTCTGTGCGCCTATCTGTGACCCAGAAAATTGAGATATCAATATGGAAAGTTTCAATACGCCGATTAAAGTTGAAAACAAGTAAAAATTTTATAGTCATTTACGCCCGACCATTCAATATCCTACGCCACTTAGCTCCTTAAATTATGCTACAATTAGTTAAGTTGTGACATTGCCATATAAGTCACTTCGAGAAATACCATTACATGGAAATCAGCTCCAAAAATTGATCAAGTTTGTCAAAATGTATCAAAAATTTCGATTTTTTGCCATATAAGAACTTATTTGAATTAAAAACATTATGTGGGGGGGGGGGGTTCTGAAATTGGTCCAAGTCTCTGAGACAAGATACGCCTTTCTATCAAATTTTATCGAATTTTCTTAAAAACTGTAGGCTTTTGATGAGTACAAAACTATATTGACACTGGATATCGTTTTATTGAAGCAATATTTGGTGGACTTGAATCAAAACATAGAGCCTATCCAACATGTTGCTTGCACACGCCCCTTAAGTTAATTTTGCTCATTTCAAATACCAAACTTTTGACATTGATGAAGATAATGTTTACAAAATGTAAACGTGTATCTGATTTTTGATTTTGCGACGTCATGGCTCGCCCCGTTCTAGTAATTATAAACGTTTGAACAAAACCAATATACTCCCATATCAATATAATGATGGTTATATTAAAGGGGCGTTTGCGTATAGCGAATTAGTGCGAAAACCACTGAATAGTTTGAGTTCAAAATTGCGGAATACTTTTTTGAAATATGTCCTTCGTTTCTGGTATAGTTTTAAAAGCGTATCTCCGCCCACTTGTTGGAACGTCAATATTTGTATATGGTACTTAATAACACATTTTCAAGGGCAAAAGTGCAAAAGTGAGAAATAACTGTAAAAGAATTTCGATGTATCCAATTTATATTAATGTAGCGAAACTCTGACTGGAATTCTATTGTAGTTAAATTGTATTTCAAAAAACAAAAACAAAAACAACAACATATGTAGTTTTATGAATAATTCATTGAGGAACGAAAAACCTCAAATTGATTTGAAAGTCAAAGAACAAACTAAAAACCACAACTAAACCTAACTGCAAAAATTAACACAAACAGTATGAGTACAAATGTTGTACAGCATTGTAGAGTAACAAGGACACTCTTGCACTAATTTAAGCCAGTCTTCAATAGAAAACTGTTTAATACATATCGCACTAAAGGCTTCACTTTTCGCTTTCACATAAAATTGTGCACGTTGGTATACTTTATATACATATACGCCTCTTAATATACGCAGGAGCAATGTGGTACATGTGTGTTGATATAGAATATATAGAAATTGAAAAATCCAAGTGAACGTGTTCTTTATTAAAGCCATAGAAAATTTTCCATTTTCACTTCTTCGTAAATGAGTACCAAAGGTACACAAAAAATTTTCATATTCTCTTACATGGGGGTCAACGTGGTGGAATACAAAAATAACAGAGCAGAAAAAATAACAATATACTGCACCCTACTGCCAAGTAAAAGAAAAACTATAGAACAAGGATTTAGAGTTCCAGAATGTTTTAGTTTGCCAAGCAACTTGTAACCGCACAAGAAACATATTAAAGTTTTTTCAACACTTTTTCTTCTTTTTCGCTCTATCGCAAAACGTTTTAAAAATTCTTCTTCACAAGTTTTTGGAATTCATTTCCTTGATTTTAAGTTTCTTGCAAATTTTTTGTTTTTTATACACACATCCTCAATTTTCTTTTAATTAATTTTTATTTTTTTATTTTTTTTTTTTTGCAACATTATTCTATTCATCATTTACATTCAATGAACTTTTTCCTTAAGTAAAGAAAAAATCTTTGGTTCAAATGAAGTGCAAGGAACGATTCCCCACCTTCTGCTGGTGTTTTGCATTATTTTGCGTAGAACACTCTATTATTAATTACCGCCGTTTACCTAAAATTGTATTGCAGTCAATTTCTCTACTTGGCCATCACTTTCACTCGTTTATACGATTTATTGATTTTTTTTCACTTCAAATGCATTTGTTCACAGTTCTTATTAAAAAAAAAAAACTGTGTATGTATAAATTTTAATACTAATTGTTATATTTTTATAACAAAAAGTTCAATGAAATCGTCCTTTGAATAAAATGCAGCGACTGTTATGTAATTTGTTTCCAAAAAACATAAAAACAAAATAAATGAAATAATGATGAAAAAATTCTTGTAATTGCTCTTTTCTTTATATATATTATAGAAATTTGTTCTATCGTCCGAAACACTTTTCAGCAAGTAGTTGAACTTGACAGCTGTATCACTAGTAAAAATGTTCAATGTTGTAAATATGTGAGATACGTGCGGTGAGAGAGTTCCAGTTGTTGAAAACTTTGGTGGGCTATTGTTGATACTGGATTTTAAACCTACGTGCACGTGTTTATAGAGCAAGTGAGTGAGGCAGAGAGAGCTACTTGGAGCTGGACTCTTATATACATATATTGATACACTGGGATGGTCAACTGGTCATAATCATAGGTACCTACTATATGGTTATTTAATGTTTATAACACTACTTTAAGAGCAATCACTACTTTTTTATATTGCCTATCAAATAAGTTAGTTCTGCTGTATTTTATACCCTGCACCACTTGTGACAAATGTTTCAAGTTTATGCGGAATGTTTCTAACTTCCAATCGGCAAATTCCACACTCAACTTCAATTATATTGATCGATTATTATATTATTGATTGATTGATTTAATCATGGCCGTCTGTGTGGCTACATAAATTTATGCGCCAGTTACAGATTGCTTTGAAATGAAATTGGGTACAAGGACGCGCTTTGGTTAAAGAGTAACCCGATTTTCAATCCTGTTTTCTTTCAATGAGTGCTTATCGACTCCATATAGCTTAAAATCATATTCTCCACAAACAATATCTCAACAAGATACAAAAGTTCGGTTAAGACCGAAGCTTAAATACCCTCCACCTTTTGTAATTCTCTAAAAAATAAGCTCCTATTGCCATATTTATGTATATGACTAATTCATGTACTTACGCAAATACTGTTTTTTTTAATTATAGGCGTTTGTGTTATTCAATCACGCCTATTTTTGGCACAGTGTTGGATAACGGTACTACTTATATTTACACCAAATTTCAACTTGATAGGCATAGTATTGTGCGATATATAATTTTTTAAAGATACAATTTTTTCGAGGTATGATGAGATTTTCGTTTATTGTGGGCGTGTCTCTTTACCGATTTTTCCCAATTTCAATACGGAACAGCGAAATTGAACTAAGAATACGTATGCAAAGTTTCAATTTGATATCTCAAAAATTACGACCGTGAGAGTGCCAACAACAGACGGACACACGGACACACGGACGGACATGTCTCAAACGATTTCTCTTTTCATGCTGATTAAGAATATATATGGTTTGTGGGGTCTCCGACGCTTCCTTCGATGTGTTGTAAACGGATGATCAAAATGAATGTACCCTCTTCCCTATGGTGGAGGGTATAAAAAGTGACAGTGTTGACTGAAACTCTTTACCAACCCGGCTATCGAAGTCATCTGTATAAGAGTTGGGTAGAATTTAATTTCTCGCGTCTGCGCGCGATATATATAAGCGCTCTTTATATCCTCCCCATAAGATTGGTTGTACACTAAGTTTATCATTTCATTTGCAACAGGCAGAAGGGGGCGGCAAAGACTCTAAAGGGTACATATATATTCTTGGTCGATGAAATTTTATACATGCAGTACTGGTTTCTACGCAGATCTCTACTTAAATTGGGCAAAATCTATTATTTGCCACGAAAACTGCGCTTTGGAGTTGAAATTTGGTACGGATGTTTATAACCAGCTAAAAATGGGCGAAGTCGAATAACAGGCGTGCCCTCAATTTCCAAAAAACGGTACTAAACGTAAAACTGGACTCACAAGCTGATGCGTAATACATGTTATATTATAAGAGATAATCATGTACCCGGCACGCCCACTATTTGTATGTAGATGTGATGGTTAGACCAATTCTTTCTTCGTATTCTATTTTGTGTTTTTCATTGTTTTCTTCCATTTTATTTCTCTGTGGTTTATCGAAACTTCTTCTTCTTAATTTTCTTTTGTTTTATTTTTTTTTTTTTTTCAGAGAGAAAGCATGAGTTTCTTTTCTATGTTCTGCTGTTTCTTTTCACCCAAGTTGTTTTTTTTTTTTTAATTTTCGGAATTTCGAGCATTCGACAAGTGGTGTATTACACGCCAAAAGCGTGTGCTGGTTGCACATACACTTACAAGTGTTGTACTCATGTGAGTGTACAATGGTGCACATGTGTCCTATTTACGGGTACATCTGTAAATTATTTACGTTCGATAGCACGTGTTGCATTTTATACGAAAATCCTTAACAGGTGAGTGTGTTTCACAAAGTATAATTAGATTAATTATATGCATGTGGTGAAGTGAACCCTTTTAGTTGAAATATTCAAAATTTTAACTTAAAGATTTTAAGTTTTTAATTGTTTGTTACATGGAGAAGTTGAGAATTTGTTCTAGATGGGGAATACATATATATATCGTAGCTATACTGTTATCAAATTTATTTTTTTTAATAACAGTTTAAATACTATTGAACACATACTTAGAAGGGAAAGTAAACTTATTCACAATACATTTTATATTTGGTTTAGGCCATAAACGCACGTAATGGAAATAGTAAAGAAAATAAGCTTTTCCACAATACTATAAATGGTGTTATCCATAATAGAAAGCACAATGAACAAAACACGCTGACATCTCTCAAAATGTCTCTCCTTCTGTAAAAAATTATATAACTCACACTATTTAAATTACTCGCATTTGAATAGAGGTAAAAAACGATATAAATCGCATCTTTGCAGGCTGTTTAAGTTGTAAACATATATATACTTGTATGTATGCATGTGCAAATGAAGGATTATTTAATGAGACACGTTTCAGTAGCGTAATTTATTATTCCTTTATTTGTTGTTGTTGTTGTTGAATGTTGTTCTACTTGATGGATGGAAGAAATAATTTTCTACGTATGCTTGTTACAACTATATTCAAAAAATCCATTCAGAACAATTTTCCATTTGAAATAATTTAATGAATAAAATTTTATTTTTTAAATCTTTACAAAAATTTTCTCTAATATATTAACACACTGTACTAGTTGTTGTAAATCGACTTGGACTCATTTTCTGAATCGATTTAATCAAGAAATGGATGGAATTTTGTTCAAAAATATGTTTTCGTTAAAGAGCAAGTAAGTAGTGTAAGATATTAAGACGTCGAGCTTGACTCCTTGACTTGGTATTAGTTTTGTTGTTGTTATCGTGTATACAACGTGTAAACAAAAAACTCTTGCGTAAAAAAACAAATGATGTGATTAAAGGAAAGACCTGTTGCTTGTTATATTTTCTTAAATGCGCGCGCACGTACTCGCCAATAAGTCACCCAGGGCCATGACGATAATTACTGATACACATATCAATATTGATTTAAAAAGTGAGCTGCCTATTGCGCTCTACCTTCACGCAAAAACAAACACAAACACAAGCACGCACACACATACGCAAACAACATGCATTTACGTACACGTACACATATACTTATTATCGGATACGTAAAAACACGTCCGCGTAAACGTACACGTACATATGTGTGCATTTGCGTAATATTGTTATAAATAGAGAGGAAAAGCATTAAACATTCCAAATCGCGCCCATAAAAAACACACACATCCTCACACGTACAAAGAGGTACCGTTTTCATTATTGTTGCCATTGCAATCGCACACAACAAAAAAACGTAAGAAAATGAATGAATTGTAAATAGAACGTAAACATAAACAAAGAGAACAAAACAAAACTTACCGCAAGCATTTGATGGCGTTGCTCGGAAAGTAATTTTTCACTGGATCCTTTTAACAATTCCGCCAATAATTGAGGCGTGGGCAGAATGTTTGTCCCAGAGGTCTTATGATGGGGTAAATTCTCTGTAGTAGTCGACATATTAATTTTGTTGTTGCTATTATTGTTTTGATGATTATTAGTAATGACGGTCGTGACATCCAGGCTACGTTTCGGTTGATGCAAATGTTGAGGCTTCTCTCCACCACTCATCGACTGGCTACGTTTATTATGATTGCTTTTAAGTACGGCCGTTTCAGAGCAGGCTCTCTTCTTTGTATTTTCACGTGTTAAAATATCAACATCCGGTCGGCCTACGGTGTAAGATGAAGGGGCCGAGGCGATAACATTCTCCTCCCGAATGCATGAATTATCATGCGAGCGCGCGTAACGTTTCTGTTTGGATTTGATGTCATCGGCTTTGCACGCAATATTATTCGCATTTTCAAGATGTGAGGGTGTTGAAGCGGCTCGTATATGTGAAGGCACTGGCAGATATGTATTCGTTTTACGTACACGCATGGAATTCGAATAATGTGGTGAAGTGCGACTGCAGTTACCACCACCACCAAGACCACCAGCACTACTACAATTACCAATAACTCCTACATTTTGGCTCAACAGTTCATCCCGTTGACAACTCGGCTGTTGTTGCCTGCAAAAATTTTTAGAAAATGTTATTAACTAATGCCTCCTTATAGATCGTTTTACTCTCCATTTGTCATTTCTATGCAACGCTAATAATCAGAAACCGAAAGCAGTATATAAAGTATATATATTTTTAAACGGTAATATCGTAAATTTTGAACCGATCCGTTGCTATGTCTGTTCTTATCGTCGAAAATTTTAAAATATATCTAACAGTAATTTTTCTAAAAATATTTTTAATTTTTTTTTCGAAATCCGGTTAAGCGCCAAAATTCTTATATTTATAAATAGCCCAACTATCGATTTGCAAAAAATGGGTGCGATTGAATAACTTACAATTTAGGAAAAAACTTTTTGCAATATAAGCTAACTTGTGAGTTGATATCTAATATATTCATTATTTAACGGGTTAATTAGGTACCTATCGCTATAGATATGGAGGGTATTTAAAACTTGGCGTAAGTTATACAAACTCACCCTTCATTTTCTTTCAAGTCCTCTAAAATTTCTCCAAAATGCATTTTATTCGAAGGTTTTTTCATTTCAGCCTCTAACATTTGACCATAGGGACCGCGTAATGGTCTTTTCGAAAATCGTTTACAATCGTAATCACTAAAAGCTGGACTGTTGCGATCACGCGATGAAGGCGGCGTCCGATCACTTTCATTATCTGAAATTGAATCCGTACGCAAAAACGTATACGTTTTATTCGTTGCCAGTGGAGAATCATCTTTCTCTTCGGAACTCTGACAATTCAAATTGTGTAATAGAGCATTTTTTGTCCAAACTGGTGGATTCTTACATTCCGATTCTGGTGTATTTATCTCAAAAGAATATAAAGATGTCGGTGAACGTATATCATCGAGAAAAGGACTATTTGATTGGGCAAGACCATCGTCATCTCGTTTCGATTTTATATCGTGTATATTACTCCCTTCGATATTCAAGGCCAACGTTTTATCTGTTTCGGATGGAAGGGGCTCTTGCCAATTCTCAATGTAAATACCTTTACGACGTCTAGACATGTCTGCCTTGCGACGCTCATCAGAACTGTGTCGTGCGGTAATAAAGTCTAAGGAAGGTCGTTTCTCTAAACCGATTTCCATATCATCATGACTATAACGTTTCTTCACTTCATCACTATCCACAGACTCATGTCGTCCATTTCTCAATAATGCCTTAGATTGCTCCAAGTTTTGTTGTTGGCGTAATATTACACCATCTTCAATATCTTCTGAAGAACGACTTACTGCAATAGTAGGTATAACTTCAGATCGAGTATCTTGGTCGGTGGCTTTTTCTGGCTCTTGACACTGTTCCATAATTACCATAGGTTGTATTGTTTCCGGTAAGATACCAAATTCTTCAGATGATACTTCTACCCATTCGGATGGAGGATTTTCTAGGCCCCATACTTGAGCAGCACATTCAAATACAGGCAACGGTATTAGACAGGTGGTAGCAGTTTGTATAAAATTATCTGGTGGTGATTCCATAGGTAAATGTTCTTCCATCAAGGTGGCCACATTTGGTTTCACTAATTCACTGAACGAGTTCTCTTCGTCTTTTAAAACTTTACCGCCTATATCAGGGATGATATCCTTTGAAACATTGGATTGTATTGTAGCAAGAGTAGCAGGCTCCTCTTTATTGTCATCAATTATAAAATCATTGTCAGATTGTATGGTATCTGATAGGGATTCCATTTTTGCATGCGATGCCACCATAGTAGTACTAATAATGACTTCAGATTTTTCAGGTACTTCTTCTATTGAATCAACTGTAAATACTTCTTCCTCAGGTATTATATGGGGTGACTCCATTACATCTTCTAAACTACGATCTTGGCCAAAACATAAATTAATACTAAGTTTAGGCCGATTATCTTTCAATGGTATATAGACTCGATCGAATTCTTTTTTTCCCACTTCCAATTCTAATTTAGGTTCTGGCTCCTTTATGGCCGCTAATTTATCATCTTTATCATTGATTTTTTTACGCGGCCAAGTAAAATTCTCTACTACACTACCGATTATAGAGTTTGTAGAGGTTGCACTATTATCGATAGCTTTTTCCCGACGCAAACGATCACGTAGAGCAGTTAAAGCAGATTTTTTATATTTACCCGAATTGTAATCAACTTGAGAGAAAGAAGCCGAACGAAAAGGTATTCCCTTCTGGGCATACGAACCGATTATTGTGCGTGCTTCAGGTTTGTGCAGTTTGAAAGTAGGTGATGTACTGAAAACGGAAGGCTTTGTACGCAATGCTTTGCCCGCCAATGGTGGCTTTAGTAGTGACGATGGGGGTGGAGGCGGTGGAGGAGGTGGGGGTGGCGGCGAAAAAGAAGTAGGAGAAGATTTTAATTGTGTGTGTTTTATTTGAAATATCTCTGCATGAGCTTTTACAGTGGAAGGTAAAGAATTATTGTTGTCGTTGTCATTTCGGTATACTGTTTCCTTGGTAAATGTCGGTTGATGATCATTATCATCATCATCGTCTTGATCCATCATGGGCAATGAATCTGTCGTTTGCGTTGACATTAATGTCAAAGGTACTGTCGTTGATGATAGAGGTGTTAATGACATAGATTTGGAGCAATACTCTTCAACATTTATTGTTGGCGTATCGGATTTATCAAAACTACTTGAGGCCGATTGTAAACCATGACGTTGCCGTCTAGGTGGAGGTATGGGTGGAGGTGTCGTTGAAGATCGGTTACCAATTCTCAATAATTCTGTTAATTCCTTTAGTTTTTCTGATTTTTCTGATGATTTGCAATTCCGCGGCGATAATAACGATTTAGTACAACCGCCATCAGGCGACTGAGTTGCCGAAATGCTGTTTGTATTTTTGTTTGGTGATGATTTGCGGCCGAAACCTAAACGTTGAAAACGATCCAAAGTGTTTCGTCGCTTCTCCATGGTGATCTGGAAAATCGAAATACAACGCATTAGCTTATTTTATAAAATAAAGCAAATATTTTTCTTTAGATATACGCAACCACTGAAAGTGTTCATTGCGTTAATAAATCTTTCAATTTAATGGGATTTTTTCAGTTTCTCTTCGATTATATGTTGCTACTGTACACTACAGACATATATTTGGAGAACAAGTTCTTTCATGAAAAAGTGTGCGTTGTTTATATACACATATCATGGTATTTACCCCCTCTGTCCGTACAAAATCAAAACATTATAATATGAGGTTTTTGCATTCAATTGGAAATTTTGTACAAGTATAAACAACAACAATTGTATGTACATACATGTGATATATAAAGCGTAACAAGGAATTTCAGATTTCGATTAATCTAATGAAGAAACCACCCACCTTATGGAGGACGTAGGGAATAAAGAACATTTTACAAAAACCATAATTGTGTGCTCCAAAATATTAACCCGTACAATATAAAATTCAATACGCCAACATTATGACTCACGATTTCATTAAAAATGTGATTGACTTTCAGAAATTTAATTGCTTAATAAACAGGCATGAAAAAAATAAAATAGATTCTTTTCCCAAGTAGGATTTCAAAAAATTATTTTCAATTGAGACCATTCCTTGTCTACCCCATGTGGTTTTGTCGAATGTCGTCATAATCAAAATAACAAAAAACTTTAGTGTATAGGTAAAAATATAAAAATTCATGGACAGATGGACGGGGATAAAATTCTATAGAAAATAACTTTGAATAGAACGTGAAATTAATTCAAGTCGTTTACACTTTACGAATATTCTCACCCACAGAATTTAATGTGTACCGCAACTATTACGCGCAAACAACAACACATGTCGAAAATGAATTTCACGCAATTGCACATGTCAACGTGCGTTAAGAGCAACATAAAAGAAAAGAAAACAGAAAAAGGAAAATCACGAGTATTTTACCACAAAAACGAAAACTATTCTGACGTTTTATAGAACACATTTTTTCACAAACGCGAGCAGACCAAAATATATATAGTTTGGTTCGAACGTCATGAACACACTATTGTACTATTTAGTTCTGTACACGTGCTCTTCCTCTACAAAGTCTTCAATTTAAGTTTACAATAAACCACACAAATCGCTAAAACTGAAAGTTTGCAAGCGTTTGACATATTTAATGTATCTACATAAAATCAACATAATAATAGAGTTCATCGATGGCTGTATAAACCGAATTTACAAACAATTGAGTGTGTGTGCGTATCCTACATTGTATACTTTTTGACGAAAATTATACCCGAGTAAATAATAAAATATTCATTGTTGCGTTGATTCTAATGTCCATCATTCCCTTTGTTTGCTACACTAATGATCATTACGATGACTCAATGTTTATGTATTTTTTGCCAACAAAAGCCGAAATATTAAATAAATAAAATATTTACATACATTTACGAGTACTAAGAAACTAATAGATAAATATTACACAAATTCTATTTCTATTATGTATTCTATAATTCAACCATGCAACGTACGAATTTTTAATTGGTCCTCCAGAGAAATCTGCACCGATAGGGAGAATTTAATTTAAAACAACCAGTTTTCACTGCTTCATGAATTCTCACGTATGACCTGCCGCATTAGAAGCCATAATATTGATGCCTTCTATTAATGATTTTTTATTTGTTTACCCATCACTCATACGTATTTAATTTATCAAAACATTTTTAACGACCACATTAATACTGCAGGGAATGTGGAATAACTGCCGAATCGTATCTGTGCTCTCTATCAATCGGTCAAACCGGGGTTAACAATGAGATATAAGCTTACGATACGTACAACTCAGTCAATATATATACCCTACACCTCTTGTGACAAAGGGTATATTACGTTTGTGCGGATGTTTGTAACTCCCAAATGGGATCATCGATCAATTCAGAATCAAAATCTTAATCGATTGAATCATGTCCGTTTTTTGAGATTTTTCGATGAAATTTGGTACAAGGACATGTATTGGCACAAAGAGGTACCCTATTTAAACCGAATCAGACATGTCTGTTTACAAGCCACGCCCACACATCGATGGATGATATAATTACAAATATGTATACTAAATTTCAGTAGTGGGAAATGAGTAGATTTTTGTCGATCGTGGGCATGGCCTTTGATCGAAATAACTATTTGTGCAGAAACTAAAAGTGTGTAAACAAAACTTCAGCTCAATATCTAAAAATTTACGGCCGTATATGGGTAGACCGATTCAGATGTTGATGCTTAGTTCACCCCCGTCTTATATTGAAGATATAAAAATGATGTACATATGTTCCTATATGGTGTACTGCACTTATCGATTTTTAACATATACAGTTACATATTATTTGTTTTATATAGTACACATTTTTTTTTTTTTGCGTATGTAAATATTTTTCTTTAAAAAATTATTATGTGTGATGATTTATAGAAAAGTTTTACGTCAATAGACGTCTGTTTTTGTTTATAGATGAGAGTGAATTTTTAATGCCTAAATAAAAGAACAGTTTATATAATAAAATGGTAGGTAGGTGGTATAATATTATATTTAAATCTGGCGGCATTAAAGTATAAATGTCATCCGAAATGCAATATATTTTGTTTATTTTGTACTGTTTGCGAAATTGTATCGCATAACAACCAAATATCACCCATTGCTTAAAGGTAATAGTCATTTTGTTTGTGTGATTTATGATCTAATTGAACCGGTTTTGCGACTTTTACCTGAAATGTAAAATAAAAATCTCGGTTATGGTTTCAACAAAGCGGTAGGACCTGTGAAACATCTACATAATGTTTTTTTGGCTTTATTACGTGGACGATTTTCTCGACTTGTAATTTCGAGATTCGGCAACAGATAAATTAATTGAATACTTTTTAATGGGAGAGATGCTACGAGGTGCACTTCTGCATTGGAAAGACATTTGACTTATCAAATACTAATCAAATGTTTAAAACAAAATTACTCTGTTCATATATGTCTTTCACTTTAGCTTGGTTTCAAAATCTATTAGAACAACTACTAAATAATTTTACACTTACCTCTTTATCGTAAAGATCACTTTCTGCATGAATTATATTGCTTGAAAGCGCTGGATATATAATGCTGGGTATATAACTAAAGGATTGTATACCAGATATACGTTTCACCTTTAAAGGTCTTTTTAGTAAACTATTCCCTGGTGTATTGGAGTTCGAGGATTGCGATGAGGGTGATGAAGGAGAACAATCGTTATCAAAGTGAAATATAGTCGTTTGATCGCTACAATTCGATTGTATTTCGTCCGAACACTTGTGCGATGATGATGTTTGAGATGCTATAGTTTCTGAACTGAGCCATATAGGACTTGAGCTGGCTCCATATTGTTGGAATAAAGGTGAAGATACTGACTTGTATTTGGGTAATAAAAGAGAACGTTTAGGCGTCGGCGGTGAGGTGGGCGAATTCAAGGGTGGTGTTAAGCTGGATGTCGGTGTTATCGCAGAAAATCCATACTGACCAATAAAACTGCTATTAACTCTCTGATTAATTGTATTTAAAGTCTTTAATACAATTCCACTCTCACTTTTTGCCGTTCTACAATGATCACTTAAAACCTTCTTATGTTCATCTGCTTGGGATGAAAGGTCACTTGTAATAAGAATACTATTTTTACTTGTATTTCCATTCGTTGAGATCGATTGTGTTAAAGTTTCTACTTCAACCTTTCCTTCAGATTCTTGTAAATCTTCTTCAGTCTCTTCAGTCAATTCTCTATCTATATTGTAGGCGTGAACGAAATTATATTTGCGTAGCGGAGTTGAGTTTAGCTTGACTAAGACTCCATTACTGCAAGATATATTTTTTGCTGTACGCGCTTCTAAAGTGGATAACTTGTGATTTGAAATAGTGAGAGGTAATTGAGAGAAATGACTCGATTTTAAACGACCGTGACTATCGTAACGTAGAGTACGTTGTTGTTGCGGATGGTGTCTGTCCGAATCACTAAATTTTTGGTATATCGAACGTAGGGGTGATATCGATAAACCGGATGTTGACGAGGTAGGCGAATGAGTATTCCGGTCTTCACTTAGAGAATGCACTTTAACATCATAGTTATTATTGTTACTAGTATTAGGATTTTTGTTAATTATAAAATGACTTGTAGTTTCACTTAATTTATTGTCACTTGCTATAATATCATTAGAATTTATATCTGGTAATGATTGTGCCGGGTGAGTATTATTAATTTCACGAGTTAATGATGGTGTTTTTACATTTCCGAAACAATTCACTAGTTCACAATATTCGTTCGGAGTTGGGGAACGTTCCGTTTGACCGTTTATACCGCGCAATAGCGACAATTCACGCGTTAATGTTTGGGATTGAAGTGTGTTTTGAGTTTCAAATTTTTGTAATTTTCTATAAAAATTTTGAGGATCGTAGCAATGTGTTGCGATGTCGGGAGCAGGTGGTTTTGGCGGTACAGCTGGCGGTGGTAAATAATTCTTAGCACCTTTTGAAGAATTACGGATAAAAGTGCGGCGGGCAAATGTATTTACATCAAAATCACTGCCATAATTACGAGGCAACGATGTTGACAATAGGCTCTCATTGCTTGCATGTGATTCGGTGGCGACGGTGGTGGCAGTGGTTACTAAACTGATTAATTTATTGTTGGTGTTGCTGTGATTTCCATTGTTTGTATTGGTCACAGGTATATTAATGGCCTTTGAATAAAACTCTGACAAATTGTTAATGTATTGTGGTTGATGAACACGTTGATCGCTGTGTGATCTATTTACTGTATAGCAACAAATTGTTGGTGAAATTGCTCTATGAATGGCAGCTGTCGTCGTTGCTGTATGACAGGTTGCGGCCACCTCTGCTGATGATCGATTACTGTTATTTTTGTTTTTGTTTTTGTTATTATTATTATTATTTTTATCGCTTAGTTTATTATCTGAAAAATTCTTTTTATTCGCCTGTTTAGAATGGTGGCTAACAGCCGGCGTACTTTCTACAGAACAGTCCCCGTTAATGAACGAATGCGATTGAGAAATGGTGTCGTACGCGTGTACATTTCGTAATGATGTTAGGTGACGTTTTCTTTGACGATCAATACCAATGCTAGACTCTACAGATGCATCTTCTTCGTCCGAAACAAAACGATACGACGACAATTCCGAGACTGAATCATTGTCGCAGTGTGCCATACCGTTCAAGTTATTTGTGCCGCCGCCATTATATGACCGTTGGCGATTCTTATTATACTTTCTCAGCTCTTCTTGGACGCTCATAGTACTTCTTACACTGCTCAAAGTTTCACAACATTGTTCACATGAGAGCAAATGATACGATCGTCTGATGTTGTGTGCATGTTGTTCGTTCATTTTTGATTTTGTCTCCGACATGCCCCTGTCTGGCCAATGGTCATCAACAACAATCGAAAGTTTCTGTTTTTGTCCCCTTACATTGCCAGTGTCATACTTATTATTTACATATTTGCTGCAATTATAATCCGTTAACAATTGTTCAGACTTTTGCGATAGAGAGTTCTTTCTCTTGTCATGATTGACCAGTGCCTGCCTCATTTTTAATCCCTTATCACAATTGTCATTGCGAGGTTCTAGCCAGATGGCAGATAATGAACTGTCTACCCCTCTATACAAACAATTATCGCAACTCAACGACATGGATGGAACATTAGCATTTACTTGTTTAGCATTCCTCCCGCGCGTACTATTTAATTTATGATATGGCGAACAAATATTGCTCTTGCGTAAATATCTTAAATTTGGTGTAGATGGTAGAGAAATGGAAGTTTTCCCTCCAACATATCCCACTTTCAATAGTGGCGACGATGATGATGATGTTGCTGTTACTGCGGCTGTTGTATGTGCCGTCGTCAGCACAGTTGCTTTCGTTTTATATTTAGCTGCTGTCCAACCATTGACATCAGCCACACAACGTTATTCACATAGACGGCCATAATAATGTTGATAATAATGATGATGTTTATATGTGAAGCGTAATATTTCATGTTATGAATGTTTCGATTTTGTTGGAGAGAGCCAAAACACGCGAATATTGTGGAAGAAGGAAAAGTATTTGCATTAGTTTCTCTCAATTACACATTGGAGTAAGGAAATTTAAAAATAACTTTTCTTGTGAAAACACTTTATGATAAAAGCTTTTTAAAAAACTTGTGGCTACAAAAAAAAGGCACAATGAAAGCTGTGCTTTCATTTGGTTCAGATAATTTAATGATTTAGATAAATAAAAGATAAGTTAAGATAATTATGATTAAAGGTAATACAAATATATGAAACAATTTGGAAAATTTTGATACTCTTCTTTAGCAACTCGGTTTTTTCTATACATTTTAAATCAATCAATCAATTATGGGGATTGAAATATTTTAATTACAATGATGATATTTTTAACAAAACACGCAGAAACTATCTTGCTTAAGCAACGCTTAAAAATGATTTCAGCATCAGCATTACTCACCTGTTAAGTCGTATCCTTGTTGCAGTTCCTCTTCTTCTGCACTGTAACAATCTACAGATTGCTTTTCACATTCTGTATAATAACAGATTGAGCTGTTTGAACATTTACATGAAAAGCATGATGAGCAATAACAGCTGCGTTGATTTGTACTGTTGGTGCAAGTATTGGCACTTAACGTCACCTTTGATTGTTTACTATAAACAGAAACATAAAACCATGATAAAATTGATTATTTTATTTTATTGAATACGTTTATAAGGACAGGTTTAATATTATTAAAAATTAGGCTTCTGGTTTAACGGCTTAAAGGAAAGGTAAGTTGAAAGAAATTATTGTGGGTAAGCATTTGATTCACGCTTAAAACTATGCCTATGATATATTTTTAATCCAGCTAAAACTATGCTGCTTTCCACTCTAATACTAAACAAAGGACTTCCAACTGATATTAAAAAAATACTTTCGCTTTTTTCAATCTAATTACTGCGCCTTCTTCTTTGTTACATATATAATTTATGTACAAAATTGTGCAAGTGCTTGGAACCCCTAAACGGATTGATTTTAAGACACATCCTTCTCTCAACGTTCACTCTTAAACCCTCCAATTTAGTGCAATGCCTAGAAGGAAGCTTCGGAGATTTTACAAATTCTTGATCAGCCTCAAAATCTGAGTTTAACTAGACATGCCTTGTGTATGTTAATGGAACGCTCAACTTAATTATCGAGCTGAAATTTATACAAATATTTCTACCATAAGTAGAGAACCTACGCAGATTCCACACAAGCCAATAAAATATATCTATAAAGGTGAAATTTGGTGCACTTGTAATATTTTTAATTAGGGCGTCCTTCCCAGAATTTACAACAAAAACTCTATTTGACGCAGAATTGTACTTATTAGTTGATATATATTAAATAAATAGGTGCATGCCACGCCCACTATTCCTATATATATATAACTTATTTTCAAATTTTACACAAAATTCCGCTTAATTGCGAACTTGTGAATAAGCGAAACATATTAAGCTTCTATTCCAACTCGTTTATAAGCTTTTCCTTTACCGTATTCATCTTGACAATGGAAATGTGTGTTTACATTTAGAGTTGTATCTGGTAAATATGTAGATCTTTAGCAATCTTTTAATAGCGCAATAAACCGATAAATGTGATGCTTTTATGAATTAACGATGGATAAAAAACATGTGTAATAGTATACATATATGTATATTCATTTATAGTAATATAATGCATGCGCTTGAGTTCAAGACGTAAACATGAAAAAAAAGTTGGTTGTTTTGGTTTTGGTTTTAGATTTGTTGTTGTTTCGGTGGGGTTTAGCTTAGTTTGGTTTGGTTTGGTTTAGTTCACCTGTTCCATTTTTCGTTGCTGATATTGTTGTTATTATTGTTGTATTTTATTGGTAATTTGCTGTTATAATTTGTGGTTATGTTTGTGGTTGTGGCTTGTGTTGTTGATAACGGCGGCGTTGACGGCAATTTATTGATATCGTCATAATGTTTAACATTTGCTTCAGGCATATCTTCTTCGTGTTCTTCGCCTTCTTCTTCTTCTCTTATTTTCACAGTTTACTTGGAATCCGTACGTCTGTCTGTCTGCTTGCCAGCCGGTCTACTATTTACATATTAAATATTCATACAATTCAAATAGATGGCTGCGATTAGAAAGATTTTATTTATAGTGTTAATTAAGTGATAAATAAATGTAATGGAAAGAGAGAGAGCATGACTGCGTTTAAAAAAAATTTAACCTAATTAATTAAAATATGATGTAATATGCAAAACAAATCGGGTCTTATAATAAACCATAAAAAACGCCATAAACCCAGTGATATTTAGGTGAACTTCTCATAAAGCGTTTGTCTACCTTAACGGTAATAACGATGGTAGCGCAAAAACCTCTGTTTATTGTATTATCCGTCTGTTTCTTAATCGATTTGAAGTGAATGCCTCCAAAGAGGCCAAACTTGAAGCAATCAATTATTAAGCTAATTAACTAACTATTCTTTCTAAAGAAGGGCCTTTCCGATCCATTTGCAATAATAATCGTTCTTGGCTCAAAAAAAAACCTCGGTGTCAAATTTCATTAAAAAGTTGATTACAAGAAATATCGTACATTTTTAGCAAACGGACATACTTGAATCGATTCAGATTTTAAATCTCATCCGATCATCCGTTCAAATATATAGGAGATGTACAAAATAAAATGAACACCTGACATATACACAACATTTATTTTTAATTAATAAGGTGTTGGGCAACCGCCGTATTGTTTTTGTCTCATTGTCCCGTGTCACAAAATGTACTAAATTCCATCGTGTTCATATTATTTCGTTCATCCCCTGTCCATTAACTCAAGGAAACATTTTGTGCAATAGATTTTTGGCTATTTTGTGCCCCTAGACCTTATAGGGCTCCCCACAATCACCTGTTAAACCCGCCACTGGGTGTAGCTTATAATAATTGTGCCCTATGAACTTATTTAATAATATTTAGAACAACTCTCTGTTTGTTGAAATGTTTATAAAATTGTCTTAAATCCCCTTAAAACTGTTAGAGATTGAAAAACCAACATTCAGGCTGATGTGCTGTATCACGTCTCCAGCAACAGAACATTGCAAAAACCTAAAAAATATTTTATCATAATACTTCTTATCAAATTATAGTTTTATATGCTCTATATATTTACAAAGATTTGCGTACATTTTATATGCCAAAAATGCCAAGAATGTGAGAAATTTTTATAATATTTAAACAATACGAACGCGTTCAATGTGTCAGCGTTGTGCTGCTTCTAAAACTAAATAAAAAAAACTAATGCAAAAAAATCTGTAAATATATACACGCACACACACGCACAATAAATCGCTTAGTAAACACATTTTTATCTACGCACAGACGTACGTACGCCTCCGTTATTATTCAACAGAAATTAAAATTTTGTTCCAATTTTAAAGCAGACTTCTTCAATTATCACGTTCTATGGATGAAACACTTTCTTTTGTTTACTTCCAGCTATGAAATGTTGGTTTGGTTGAAAGGAAAATCATTTCACACCTAGCGCGTTCGCCACTTCCCAATATTCATTTAATAGACTTGAAGACTTGAACAAATCTTATTACATATATACGAGTACACACATAACAAATTAGCAGATATTATTTGAAAAGATAAATAACTGTGTGCTCGCAATACGTACAGAGGCGGTAGGAAGATGATTAACAAATTAGAAGGGAAATTTATAAAAAGTTTGCTTAATTGAAATATTCTCCTCTTCTGCCAACTACACACACACATATAGACATAGACAGAAGTTTAAAAAAAGTGTGTTACTTCGCACAGGCCCGAACACAATAAGACAGTGAAAAGAACGCCTCCCAGCTAATCTATCATTTTCTTATATGGAGCTATTTTTATTCTCTTCTCTTTATTAAACAATTTTATCAAGTGACTGCAACTTAGCACTTAATGTTTACAAATTCATGAACAGATAGGGCCGAGATGTAAAAAAAACTCTAAAAGGATTACAAAAGCACAAGTTGTAGACAAGTGTGCTTTTAAATAAAAGAAATCTTTCAGTATAATATGAAAAGAAAATTGAAAAAGAAGAACAAAAACACCAAACATAACGTTTTATAAAAATAATACCACCCGTCAACAACAGCAGAGGTATTAAGCCAATTTATGTTTAGCCAGACATTTAGCCAACTAAAGCTAAAGCAGCCAACCAACCAGCTATTCATCCATCCACGCATTCATTCCGCCTTTCATTTAAAGTTTCAATTTCAATTTACAGTGTTTTTTCTATTTTACAACAAATAACAAAAACAACAACGATTACAAACCAACAACAACACCAACTACTACTACCAGAACAGCGTCAGCGACAAAATATCATCCCATGGATATTATAAGGGAATATATACCAACAACGTATGCTTACAAGTATTGCCATTAAAGGTGAATTAAAAGCAAGTGCTAAATATCGGTGGGTTTAAAACATGCTATACCCTATCATTATATTATTCCACTTTCAGTTTTTTCAACACAATTCTTTAGAGACATTTCTAGAAACCAAGTTGAATGTAAACCAAATTTGAAATTTCAATAATTTAACTTTTGTTATTTGTTGTTTCGTTTTAATGAGGAATTCGTCCTAAATGAGGATTGTGGATTATACATGTAAGTTCCTTACAGTTCCCTTCTGCTAACTTATTAATAGATACTGTCCTCAATCAATTTTTGAGTTTTTGAGTGCCCCAATATTCTGTGCAACATCCAATATTTTTGTTTTTTTACTTTTATATATATATTATACAAAGAAGAAGAAGAATATAAATCATACTACTTTTTATTAGGAAGCAATAATTTTGTATAA
Organism: Ornithomya fringillina; assembly: GCA_963978525.1. Lineage (NCBI taxonomy): Eukaryota > Metazoa > Arthropoda > Insecta > Diptera > Hippoboscidae > Ornithomya > Ornithomya fringillina. The sequence continues at coordinate 17,052,898 of OZ021691.1, read as the reverse complement.
GTCTCGGTATCGATTGAAATTTCTGAATTTTATCCAACGCGCATTGAAATATTGCATTGCATTCAATTGATGTAGAAAATGATTCCTAGTAATTTTATACAATATAATAAAAAGTGAATCGATCTACAGTTACAAACAACTGCACAAACTTAATGTACTTCACACCACAAGTGATCTAGGGTATAAAAAAAGGAAAATGCAAGCAATTCAATAAACGCAACGACTGTGGCAAATAATAAACGCAGGCCATACACACCATGCCCATTATTCAGCATTAACATCAATAACAACAACAATCACAACGGGAATATAAGAAATCAAGTGAAAAGCCATAAACAGACTACAACAACAATAACAACAAGTTGAATAGAATATTTGTGGATGGGTGTGTGTGTGTTCCATGTTGCGTTTACGGTATTGGTTGGCATATGCCATAAACGGGAAGGTGTTGCTAGCGCACTAAAAATGCCCAGGAGATTAATCATAAATAGTAATTTTGTGTTTGAAGGTTTGCATTGCTCTGCATATTTCTTTTTTGTTTTCTTTCTTTTCTTTTCTTCTCTTACGTTTCTGTTTTCACTTTATAGTGAAATAAGGAAAACTTTTGATATTATAAGCTATTGAGTTTAAATGGATTAGAGGATATTTTTAGAAGAAAAGGAAGGAAATTTTTATGCCCGGTCGTACTACAAATAAACAAATTGTTCACCTTTGCGAACGTTCAGTTACAGCCTATCATAAGCTTTTGTACAGCCCGTATAATTATCATGCACTTGAGTCCTCCAGTATTAGAAATCTTCAGATCATCAAGCACTCGGTCTCTCCATTTTTCGGTATGAACAACATACTGATTGAAGTATTTTCTTCTATATACGACGAAAAATTATATAGTTCTTATCTCGAACTCTTTTCATGGTTTTGTGTAAAGATCCTACTCTGGCACCATATAGAAATAAAAGAATTATAAGGAGTAGGTTTGGCGATTGAGAGAAAAAACTTCTATGGTTGAACCAAAGTAGAAGATGACATTTATTGATTAACATCTGTCGAACCATTCTCGAATTTTATGGTAAAATTTTTAAATGTCTGTGAGATATCAACACAATGCGACAGACGACCTTAAATTCCAAAAAAAGCAAAAAACTTTTTTATTTGACTCTTCAGCTGGATTTGAACCCGCGTCTTACAGAAAACAGACTTTACTAAAATAAAGGTTCAACAAAGTCAGCTGCTGAAGGGATTCAAATTAATTAAAATTTAACGCTCATGGGAATTGTAAGTCCAACTTTTATTCCTAGTAGTCCCCTCCAATTTTCAGATATACAAAAATTAACAAGATTTTTTCAAAATATTCAGAAGGAATATTAATTATGATTAAGAGAAATTTGGTCCCTGTTGAAAAATCGAAGCCTTCCTTCAAATAAAGGCGTCTTTCCCGACCAAATTACTTATGTTTGTAACAACATTACATAACGGTAAAAAATTTTAACGAATTCGGAAAGGATTTGTTTAAAAAAAGTGTTGTTCCCCCAAACTTTAAGCATCAAAGATTCCACCCACAATACAATATTAACCAGAGCGTAATTGTAGCATACACAGCATTCGTTGCAGCTCCACTTAAACTGCACAATTTGGTTATCATAAAACTCTGGCTTGTCAGTTTTAAGACAGGCAGTCAGTCAAAAAAGAGCCCCAAAAAATTTATGTAAAATACATAAAATGTGTATTGGTTGCGGCTTCACTTCCTTTCACTCATGTTCTATAATGGGTAGGCACGCAAAGCGCCTATACTATGTGCAACTTTTGAACAACATTCATTTGAATATGCATTTAGATTTCAAGCCGCCATCAAACAAAATGAGGTATTACTGTAGGAAACGGCAACAAAAATGGAGGCGTTACTAAATTCTCGAGTTGAAATATCAGCAGCAAGTAGTAAAAATGTATAACAGAATGAGAAGAAAGGGAACCTACTTGTTAAGAGAGACAAACACAAAAAGTTAGGTACGTGCACAGGCCGCAATATTGTAATAAACCTAGGAACTTGAACGATACGTTTTGTTTTCTTTTTTGGGTTATAGGAAATAAATGGCAGTTTAATAGTTGACTTCTGAAGATAACAACAACAACAACAATAACAATAATAAAAGCAAAATAAATGGAACTAATCCTCAACGTTAACAATAAATATCCTTATACATCCGTCCGTACGTGTACAACATGCAACGCTGAGTGATGATGCTACATTTAATTATTAACCCATCCTTTGGTTAAGTTTGCTGTTGATGATGGTGGTGTTCATTTCATTTCTACTGTAACGTGTTGATGGCTATTCAACAAGTCACCCATCCATCCATCTACCCATCCATCCATTTATTCATCCATCCGACCATCTATCCAGCTGTTACGTTTATGAAAACTGACATGGAAATGTTCACATCATGTCATAAAGTTTTTGTATTATAATTTAATGATTTTTGTCTGTTACAAGCCGCTGTTTCTTTTGAATTTGCTTACCTGCCTGCTTACTCTTTCTTCACATCCACAGTTCTATTCTTATACCACACATAATTGATTAAGGATGGGAAAAATTGAATAAATATCTTATGCGTGTATATACAACACAAGTTCATGTATTACATCTTTATGTAGGGTTACCTGCAGTACTCTTCATTTGGCCATTTCAAGATTCAAACCAATCTTAGTTAAGCCCAGATAACCATTAAGTGCAGAAGAACAAATTAAGCAAATTTTGCTTAGACCAAATCTTAAAAACCCACGAACAGTGGGTGTGGCCGATATGTACATGATTTCGCCCTCTAATAATGAATGTGTTACGGATTAGCTTGCAGGTCGAGTTATACGCTGAATACAGTTTTTTGTCAATTTTGGGCATGTCTATTGTGCGTCCACGACCATTTTTGGCACATCGATGGATGGGATAATTATGTCAAATTTCCATTTCATAGTTAAATGTTTGTGACAGATAAATATATTTTTATTAATTGTGGGCATGGCTCTTAACCGATTTTGCCTAATTGAAATAGCGTTTTGCGTCCAGAAGTTTTAGGACAGTTAGAATGTCATAAATAGACATACGCCGCCATATGGACATCTCTAGGTCAGTTTTTGATCCTGATCAGAAACATATATACTTTGTGGTGCCTCTGACGCCTCCCCTTGGTGTTTCAAATAGAAGAACATTACCCATCTTATGGGGAGGGTATAAGACGTAGCTAAATAGACTTAACCGTGAAGGTGACATTAGGATTTTGGGAATGTTGTTGCAATTTTTCAACATAAAATCATTCTCTATAATATTGTTACAGGTTGATGCTTCTTTCATTATTAGTAAACTGGAACATGCTTATTATCTACATCTTCATAAACGAGTAAAAAAACAGTCCTTCTTGCAATCCATTACATAATTTAATATTCAAACCCATTTTCATCTATTCGAACTTCACAATGTCGCCAATTTTCAATAGCATATGATGTGATTAAGGGTTCACAAAGTTCAGTTGGGATATTAAAAAAATATTCAATTCTACAAATTTCCTTTACCATAAAAATAACTCATCGTTCGTTACCACAAACCGATATATTTATTTATTCCAGAACCCAATACGTAGATGCTAAGAGACTTGACGGTTCACCGTAACTTTTTTAATAGTTTGTTTCTCCAGCACAGTTCGAACCTTTCTCTCTTCTAACGAGACTCATATTCTTAACGAATTCGAATACCATGATCTGATTATGTAATAGATGAATTACGGTGTAATACCGTATCATAATAATTATCTTAGTTTAACAAGAGTTTGTAACGAGATTTTTCATCATTATGCCGAGGCTGAAGCTGTCCAACTAGGGACATTTATTTGTTATGAATCGCTCTCATCAATTCACAATACAATATTTATTACTTTCATACTTCCAATGTTAAGATGCTGGCTGGGACGGTTTATTTTATTCTATCGAACCGCACCTGCTATTTTACACCGAATTTACAGGCTTTACGCCTTGTATCCGAGCCTGATATTTTACTCCGACGGATACAGGCTTTACGCCGTGCATTCTCACTCTACACCCGACATATGTAGATTAGAAATGAAAACGTGTTAGCACTCTTTACCCGATGTGATGTGTACTGTTCGACAATGAGAGAAGGAAGAAATCGGAATCCCGACAATATATAGTATTGAAATCGCGTCCCACTATACTTTGGAATGAATGAAACGATGTCGTGGCGGTGCATACTATCCAAATCTCTTAATCATACAAACCATACACGAATATTTATAACTAAACTTATATAAACTTATAATTCTATGTATAATATAACTTATGGTAAACTAAGAATAGTTGGGGGAGAAACGAGGCGCGACTTTCTTCGTCACAAATTTATGTCGATAAAAATCCCATCAATTTCAGCTGTTTCTAGTGTAGTGAGTGTTTGTTATTATTAAATATTTCCACGTTCAATACTTTCTTAACTGGAACAACATTCTCTTAAGCCTTTAAATCCGTAATAAATTTTAAGTTTATTTTTTCTGTGATATCATAAATTATATAAATGTTATGAGGAAAATTTATATGAAAAATTTTTCCGGCTTTTTTAATGCATTGTAGAAAAATGACATTAAAATGTCTCAAAGTGTTATTAATTTTACAGATTAAATAGCCCAGAGAAATAGAAAGAGATCTGGATATTCATCTGCTATCCAAATACAAACAACAACAACAACAACAACGACGACTACAATGATATCGTAATAAGAAAGAAATAGCCACCAAAACTTTTATTATACTTTCGCATAAGTTACACTTGGGGTATATAGTGCAGACTGCATGAACGAGTGTGAAATGCTGCTATTATAATGAAAACTTATACAACATATGTGTATGAATTACAAATGCAATTCCCTATGAATGTTCGTTCGTACTTCTTTGGGTATGATGATATATGCGTGACACCCGATATTAAAACCATTTGTTGTTAACTTTTACTACAGCCGCACAAGTAGCAACATGATAGTTGAATATGGTACTAAACAAAATTAACACCAATGACAACAACACCAAAGCAACAGTAACAACGACAACAAAAGCAACAATTCCATTATTTTTAAAACGAAGTAAAATATAAGAAATTTTTAAAATTCAATGTATTTTTTTTTTTTAACAAAAACGTTTTGTTCCATCTCGTCAAGGAATGCGCAGAAACTAAGAATTAAGTGTAGAAATTATAAAAATATCTTATAAAAAATAAAAGTCTAGTTCGGATAAATCCCTAATATCCCTCACTTCATCCTTTATATGTACACAAATTTGGCAAGCAAGTACGCCCTTAAATAGAATTTATACAACATGACATATCAAGGCGCACTTTACAACAAATAATTTTTTAGACGTTGATAAGTTTGTGCGGATGTTTGAAACTCTAACGGCAAATGTCACATCCGCCTTCAATTAAACCAATCGAATCAGAACCAAAATTTGAATCTCTTTAACTATATCCGTGTGTACTTATTCAACCTACAGGTGACACCCCACTTACAACTCAATCCAAAATTCATGTACTTGCCACCTTCATTGCTTCATTGCTGATTAGATGTGGAGTGTATTTAAGATTTATCCTAAGCCAGATTAAGCTTTCTCGCTTGTTTATAATAACTTTCTCACTTTAACGGTTTTATGTAATATATATTGTATTCTTAGCCATTTTCCATTTTGTGTGTTCATCATAAAGAAAATGTTTCATTTGTACACCCTTCGCATAAGATCCTACCCTACAAAATATATATAATCTTGATAAGCATCAAAAACTGTATCGATCTAGACAAAACACGGACTTACTTGTCACGTGTTTCTGCCCGTTCTAGTTTCTGCGCGCAGTTTGCTATTTAAAATGGGCAAAATCAGTGAAGAGCAACGCCCACACACGGCTACCACAATGGAATTATTCAATTAATATTTGATACACATTTATAGTTATCTCCATCATCTTTGTATTGAAAAGAGGGCGTGGTCATCCGCAATTTATAGAAAATCGTACAACTCGTAACACTCGACTTGTAAGTTGATGCATAATATGAACATTAGGGGGCGTAGTCATGTGCATGTCACGCCCACTGTTTATATGTAGATGCGGAGGATATTTAAGATTCGGCCTAAGCCATATTTAGTTTTCTTACTTGTTTTTTTTTTTACCATTAATAATTGCGCCATATATGTGACATATGTCATTGTTATAACTTTACACGCTTTATATGTTGAGGTAATTTAAGAAATAAGCAGCGTTGTTGTGTACATCACAGAAATAAATCTTGGCTTGTTTTGTTGCATTAGGCCATTCATACAATCAGAGCATGTCACCCGGCTAGGGTAAAAAATATTCCAACATTAGCACTTTTTTTCAAAGATAACAGCATTAACAACAGTTCAACTGATGATTGGAATAGTTAAACGAAAACCTTACGTTTTACTTCGCTCACAGCAGACGAAACAAATAAAATTTTTGTGTTAAATAAAAAAATTCTTATCGTAACATATAATAGTGTTGCATTTGTAAACTTCTTGAAAACAAGAGGGCAGTCCATTACAAATATCAAAACTGAACTGATTATGGACAGATTGGTGAGAACTTGTAATTGTTCAATACAGAGGCGAAAATATACAGTGAACAAAAATATGTAAACCTTTCGGAAAAAGTTTAAGTTGGGGTGTCAGTGAACTCTTTTAATCACACTAGTGACTTTCTATATTTACGTCTATAATCACGGACCACAAACAGTAATTAGTACGAGAGATTACATCTCTGACTCTGACTCTGTTTTTGTGATTGTAGTTACATGTTGGAGAGCATTCGATCAGTATCTCCGATATTATATGTAATATATTACACAACAGCCTTTTATGTCATAAGCTGGAATAATGTAGCCCTCTTTGATTCTACTGCACTGTGACGATCTCTCTGCTATTTGCTCTATTTTATGTTTTTATTAATACGCATAGTTCTTAGCAACTTTTGAGAAAAACATTTAACCTAATTTATTACTTAACAGACAATGTTATAAACGCGAGTTACTGCCATATAATTTTCTTCGTGAAATATCATTGTATGGAAAGAGTGTCCGATCGGATCCAATTTTCGCCACGGCCAAATTTTAAGCCAAATAACTATTCTTTACCCATTTTTTTGAAAACTATTGAGAATTGCGCTTTTTTGCTTTATAAAGACTTCCATTATAATAGGACCTTATATGGCGAGGAGTTTAAAAAATGGTCCGATTCGTTCCATTTTTAATCGATTTCTTTCTTGCCACAATGCATGTTCTTGTACATCATTGAAATAACTCAAAAAATGCTATCTGTACCTAGCGCACAAATTTACATGGACAGACTGACGGACAACGGACATAATTAAATTGATTTAGATTCTGATTCTGAATCGATCGTTATAATTAAAAGTGGGTGTGTGCGTTTGCCATTTAGGAGCATAAACTTAATATACAACAGTTCTTACCACACGTGGTAGAGGTTCAAAAGTGCACTTTATTCGCCAATCTTTCCTATAATTGAAACATATTTCAAAACCTTGACTTGAAGCATGATGTACTTTTAAAGATTTCTAATTTAAGCATACGTGGAATACATTTAACTGGGCAATAATAAAATTAAGAGAGCATGTGCCGATTAAAATACTAAGAGGCCGCTGAAACAAGTAACACTAACAATAATAGAAATATTGTAATAATAATAACAACACCCCACAATAAAATATCTATGAAAATATTATAAAAAATAAAACAAACTACACGAGAAACCGTAAGCAAATTATGTGTAACGGTGCAGACAGATAAACAGTAGTCGTAGGCTCGCAACATAACAAACAAAATAAAATTGCGGTGGTGTGTGGTGTGTGGGAGGAGGTGCGCATATACTGCTACCACCACCTCCGCTACCACCTAAATGGGAAATACAAGCATAAGCGTACATACAGACGCGCTCTTACATATATAGATAGGTGGTATAATGGTTAAATAAAGTATAAAATTGCCAGAAACCAATTTATTTTTTTCACAAAGAGTTATCTACTGCTACTACCACCACTACCAGCACCACTGCCACTGCCAACATCTGGAAGCTGGTGCCTTATCTTCGGTTGTTTCAGTCATAAGCATGTAGCGGTAGTTATAAGTATTGTTATTGGTATTCTTGCTACTGCTCTTATTGCTGCTGCTGGTATTATGTTATATTGCTGTTGCCGTTTTGGTCGCATTATCTTAAACTTCACATGAAATCAAATATCACAGTTCAAGTGCATTTTACTTGTTGTGCTCTCATAGCACCGTGCAACAATATCTATTATATGATGTTGTAATATTTAGTACCTATTCTCTCCCTCCTTGCTGCCCCCCTCGCTAACCCTATTACAAATCTAGCGTATTTTCAGTAAAATACATATACTGCGAATCTCATCGCTCATCTGCTAAGAGCTAAACTAACTAAACCACAATACAATACACAAAATTTGTAAGGAGCACTCCATAAAGGCCCCATCCGCAATACAATAGTTTTGAGTAATTTTATATGATTAGAAATATTTTTCGTAAGGTAAGGCACTAGTTAAGCCCTTATTGTATGCCATGTATGTGCACGCTTATTTAATTTAAGGCTAACCGCAAGGTGATGCAATAGGAAGTAAATTTTGTGATAGAAAACATTCTAAAAGTCAATATAAATTCTCACATATAATTGAATTACAAGAACTTTACAGTAGCCAAAAATAACCCATGCAAGCGGTCTAACACAAGTGCTTTTAAATTGAAATGTCATGCAAAGTTTCTACCTTTGTTAGTTAAGCGTGCACAATGTCTAGAAGCTTTCTCTTAAGCACCAATTTTTCAACAAAAAAAAAACATTAATCTTAGTAAACATTTTGGCTTATGTTACACCATAATTAATCAAAACGATACAGTTATTGTCGAATGAAATAAAACAATTGGTGTAGACCAGCTAAATGAAGATGTTCCTTTCACAACCACACTTGAGACGATGGCTTAAAACTAGATTCCCTAACGTAGTGTTTTCCAAAATGAATTCAAATTCAAGTAAGAAAACGAGATTTGGCTTGGGCCAAATCATAAATACCCTTCACATCGACATCGGTGGATGTGGCAAATATATATATATTGGGGTCTCTAATTGGGTATATACTATGTAGCGTGTAGCGTGCAAATCTAGTTTTATGGTGAATGTGGTTTTTTGTAAATTATGGGCGTGTCTGTAATCCGACAGCGTACATCGCGCAAATTCAAGTTCATAGGTCAATTTTTGTGGCTGACATAAAGATTTTCGTTGATTGTGGGCGTGGCTCCTAACTGATTTTGCTCATTTTAAGTAATGATCTGCGTGCAAAACTAAAAGTGCCTGTACCAAATTTCAAGTCAATATCTCAAAATTTGCACATGCACTATTGGACAACCATGTCTAAATCGATTCAGTTTTTGATGCTGATCAAGAATATATATAATCTTAAGAGTAATATCGCCATGTTATATAGATCTAACATTCAGAAATTGTCACAGCGCAAGGTTGGATAAAGTATTTAAAATGAAACCAATAAAGCGAACGTCAAAATGAACCAGTCACTCTTCAGATTGTCAGGTTTTCCACATTTTTTACACCTGTTACGTATTTTACACATTATTTTCTTGTTTTGTCCTATGCCTAGCTTATTCCTATAAATTCTTAAGACCGTATCAGAAGAACAATCTATATATGGATGGATTAAAAAAAAAAGATGGCCTAGCGATACATTTCTAACCACTTCACTAAAGGAAATACGTTCGTTTATAATTTCCAAAAAAAATGCAAAAACCAAGTTACTTTCCTTATAAATCGGACAACTATTGATTAATGCTTTATCATTATCATTACACTTATATCGAAAGCGGTATAATATACGATATTATTTATATAGAGAGTTTCAAAATAAATACAATACATAAGAAGGTTTTCAATGTTCGATACATTGCCTATCATTAATACAGATTTGTGCCACCTTAAAATATCCGTAATATATATATGTGTTCAGTAATTATTTGCTTAAAAGCCAAATACTGCCAAATAGATGCACCACACAGCCAACGTCCATGCCTCGTCCAACTAACTTGTGCAGAAATATCATTTCTACCTATACAGTGTACAACGACACATACAAGAATCATCTGTATAAGTGCATAAAGATAAACAACACGAAGAAGACCAAGAATTCAATTTCTTGTATTACCGCCGCACTATCAACCGTTTGGCGCAAACGTCTCAATTCGCTAAACAGAAAGCAACAAGAAAAAAACTGTTTGCTCCATTTAGATTAGATCGTTAGCAAATTCTACATACACGTCGCACCATAATAAAGTGTGTGCTAAGCTAAAAGCTAATGTTGAATGGGTTATTTTTTATTTTTTCTTTGTGTGCCTTTGTGTGCGTTGTATTATGCTGCTGCCTGTCACTGCAGAACATTGCAATAAACAACACATTTGTGCATGCATAAATTTTTGCCATTTCTTCTCACAAGCACAATCCGAAGGTATGCACACAGAAACGACTCTACATACATTGTACATAAGGTGTACGTAATAAATACATACTTATGTGAATTGGCAAGTTTTTTTGTATTTAACGAAAATTGCGGCTAATTTGACGCGTTTCTATTCATAAATTTCTAGTATGAAGAATTTTCGGTCATTTAGTTATATGCACACATTTATTTATTTATCTGTAGCATATTAGTTATAAGTGGATATACATGAGTATGAATGTTGGCAATGAAGTCAGTAGATCTGTGAAACCAACCAAAGTATTGCAGACGTCCCCATTTTACATCACGTTGAATTATAGAGATAGAAACAGCTGTGCTCATATAAATACATACAATACCATTTAAAACAAATACATTACCAGTCAATCGAAACGGACCACTTGAACCTCTAAGTCATTTGATCCTGCCAAACTTTTTAACAATACGACAACAACAAACACAAGTCGTACTCCATTCTCAATAAAGCAAATTCATATGTGGGGGGAGCTTTTAAGAATTATGATCCCATCTGGTCCAAATTTAGGGCACTTCAAACAAAAGATATGTATCGATGTGTGTTAAAAAATTCTTACGAATTATTATTTTATATATCTCTATTCACTTCAAAGGAAGCCGCAAAACTGTGCAAAACTTTTTACGAAACACTAAAATGCAAGGACGGACCGACATATTTGAATCGATTCGGAAAATGTGTCAGAATCAATTGATATAATAACCTGCGCAAACCCGTACCATAAATTAAATTCTTCCATATTTAACCTACAGAATCATATACAAGAATATAACTAATGGCAACAGCAATAATAGTAATAGTAATAATAATAATAATAACAACAACAATAATAATAATGTGATTAAAACAACATACAATTATATTGAAAAGGAAAATGTTGGTCGCAAAAGAAGAAGAAGGCGATGAAGACGAAGAAGAAGAAGAGGCAGAAATGTGTATAAAATCTAATCGAAATATTTATCTTTATTGCAAGCATGTCATGTTTAATTGCCAACTTTTTTGTTTTATTTCTATTTGTTGCTGCAGCCGGCACTCATACGTACACGTACACTCATGAAGTTGTATGCATGCAAAAATAGGAAATATCACAAACCGCCGAACAGCAACAACCCAACAACAAGTCCACAGCAACTTTAACATTTTACTAATACAATACATAAACCATGCTACGATACTGTTTAGAGATAGAGACGGAGGCAGAGGAAAACATAGCGTTTGCAGCAACGAAAGCGATTACATACCCACTTTTTTTTTTTTTTCTTTCATTCCGTAAAGCAAGCAATTTTAGCTGCAATTTGGCCAAATTTAACCGACATTTAGATGGACGGGATACAACCACAATATTTTAACAGTTCATTTTTCTTTTGCTTGTCATATTAAAATTAAATGTTTGTTTATTGTATTGTGGTTTGTTATCGTTGTTTTTGTTGTTGTTGCAACATGAACATGTATGGTATCTTTGTACACTTGGAGAAAGAAAGTTATTAGAATTTGGCTGTGAATAATATGTATATGAAATAATTGCTCCATTAGGCGAATTAATTACACACGAATTCACCTTTATAATGGAAATTATTGGCAACGTTACTGCTGCTTCTACTTATATATTTATTGCTCTGCATTTAATTCATTAATAAATAATAACAAGCGGAAATGATTACCCTTTGAATGGCAAAAATTGTACCGCATTGAAAAGCAAAACGAAGCGAACCACATCTTATTCAGATAGGGCAGAATTGTGGACAATGGTAAAAATGATCCGCGTCTTTCACTTTCTCTTCGCAAGTTGGGCACGGTGGCATACAATTGGGTAATTCCACCTTTGCCTCTGTGGATGCTTCCCATCGACTTTGCCACCATGTTAAACATATTTGCGTTCTTCCTTCTTTATCAACTTTTTTGTTTGAGAATTAGTGGATTTTCTTATCGACCCATATACAACACTTTTCCATTCTGAATCCATAGATTGTTCGTAAAGAACTGATCCTTTGAATAGAGCTCATTTTTTTCTTCATCCGTTTGTTTTTCAGGCACAGGGTCCATACTGGACACGCACACAGCAGCCCTAAGCAAAGGACGCTCGCTAGAAGAACCCTTTTTGCTTGTTCTGCATCTTTGATTGCAGCCTGATCCCTTTTTCACATGCATAAAGCACACGGTTTTAAAAGCTCAGCCTGTTATCAATCATTAGTATCAGATATTTTTTTAGCGTTTTACTATTGTACAATATTTCCTTACTCGGTGCAGTTTGACTAAGGATAGAAGACGATTGCGTATTATATTCTCCAGAATCTTGCCGATGGTGTCCAACAGCGATGTATGTTCATTAAGAAATATGATTGCGTGTATCCCTGCTCAGGCTTACTTTTGGGTATTTAGACTAAACTGTGTCGTTCATCCGTTCAGACATTTTCGAGCGTTTTTGAGCATATTCATTCAGGTCACTGGTGCCTTGCTATCTCCAACTTTGCTGCATACTTCATTTCTAATAGGAGGAATTTCTTTTCCATGTGGATGTATAATTACCTCTAGTTGTGCTGGTCTGTTTGGGAAAAAAATACTCATGATATCCCTCAATATTCAAGGGTGCGTGGCTGAATCATTTGGACTCAATGGTTTATAACAAAACATGTATGCAGCAACACGATCCTTCTGGCATTGCTTCTGAAGAAATTACTTCATTTCAGTTTTCTTTTCTATTGAATCATCATTACGGGATTTCCCGATGAAATGCTATAACTTCCATCCACACCTGCGACCACCAAGTACAATGTTCATTTGAGTAGTAAGTTTTACACGCTAGAATCCTAAACGTATTAAGAAAATATTGAGGAGAATTAACGCTTTTAAAAGGTGACCCCACGACTCTAAACACTATTAAGTTAATTTCCACTTAATACTGTTACCGACAAGCATTTTATAACAATATCGTTTTGAAATGTAATTTTGATCTCCTACATAATAGCAATTCAAATAATTTCACTATTTATAAAACTTTCAGTGAAAGTGCGGCAAGAAAATGATTAACAATCAATAATCAATAATGAATATTGGTGAACATTAAAATGATAAATGCAGATATTAGTAAAATTTTTATCAAAATCGTATTAAAGTGACGGTAGTAGAGCTACGCTGGCTGCAAAGAAAAACCAGCAGCAGCAATTGTTTTCAAATGGTACACGACAAATATCTAACTAAACGTCCGACGCTGTATATACCCAGAGGTATATACAGCATGTGTGCGTCTATATAGAGTGACTTTCTTTGCATACACATTTTATTATTAATTTGATAATTATTATGAAAAATTATTACGTTTTTTTTTTTAATAAACACAAACGTCGATTGAAAAGCATTTATATTTACTTGTTAATCAGTGGCACCCCAGGTGGCAACACTTCCCTCTCTTATATTATATTATGTACGTTTAAAGCAAGAAGCAAAACTTGTGTTTGGTTTAAACCTTACGTGAGATGGAGTCCGTGGGTGTGGCATGTAAAAAATTGGGCTCTCTTGCAAAAACTTTGAAAATATTTTATGTCAAAGTCGAATTTTACACCAAAAAGATTTCTAGGAAAATTGTGGGCATGTCTTTATTTGATACCATCTAATAAAATACATAAATATGAACGAATTTTTAACTTTGGCAGTCTATTTTCGTGAAATGTTAATTGTGGGAGTGGTTGTCAGGAAATTTTAAATAGCTTTTCTTTTAATATTTAATTTTTTTCGACTGCTTCAACGCGTACAACAGAATTGCAGACATACAGCTCAGGATTTAATGCCAAAGAAGAATATAAATATATGTATTCCTTAAGAGATTGTAAATGAATGGACAAACTTAATATACCTTCCTTCAAATACATATAAAGAGATATATAAAAAACCCCGCTTAATGGTAAAGCTTTGAAAAATGCAACAATAAAGATAATTAATACCGTGTAATCCCTGAACTAAATAGCAGAATAAAGGCCCATTGATTGCATCAAACAGAGTAAAGGAAAGCGGGATGGGAAAGTTTATTGTTAGACAAAGTGTTAACTTTGCTGCTGGCGGGGGATAATAAGAGAGAAATTCATGTATAACAGTAGTTTGCCATATACCAACTGCACAATGAAGCACAACATGTGTAATTAATAATTTTATATTTTTCATTACGATATTATTATTAGTGCACGTATCCCGCAGCAAACAAGACTCCTTCAAACAAAAACCTACAATATTTCATACATCATAAGGTTTATGAGTACGCTTTATGGTGAGATGATGAAGGCGCGGAAACGGTAAATACATACGTGTTTCATATAATGTGTATAGCATTTCACTTTCATTTTCGACGGGCGTGATACTTACTTGCACACAAGATCGTATGGTATGTAGTAAGTAAAAGTAATGCTGTTGCCAACCCCAACGACAGCTCAACAATATTATTGCGAGATGAACATAAACAACGAGATAAATTTACATTTGACCGTGTGTGTGTTTGTGATATCATTTACGAAGGAGCACACTATCTTACTGGAAGGGAATTCACCGGAAAAACACACAAAAACTCTGACAAAATCAGGTCAAACATATACGATCATCATCATCATTTCCTTCGACGCTTTAACTTTAACTTGGTATGTAATTGAACTTTAACCAATTGTATATAATCAATGGTGAAGGAGAGAAGAAACTCATTTGTAAAAGCGATAACCGCGATGCCAAATTGCACTCACTTTCATTCATTCAACTCAACTCATTTATTCACACACTTCTTTGTTCTTTTTGGTCACTCGATCATATTACAATATTTGGGCCGATGCTAGTGGCAGTTCCATTCGTATCAATAACACATAAAAGTAAAAGCCATCATTATAAATCAAATTAAGTAGAAGACGAAGACAAATGTAATCTTCCTGCACCAAATTCACTTTAACTGTTTATTCTTCTTATACGCAACCAATCTCAAGATTGAACTCTTTGCTCTTTGCTTACTTTTCATTTCATTGAAATTCGTTTTAATAACAATAAAATAATAAATGAAGTGACTGTGTCTGTACGACTGCGGTGTGCAGTGGTGTGGTCTGTTCATCGATGTGTGTTACATTTTAAAGTGTTGTTGGGGTCATCTGGAAATTAAATCTCGCCGGCAATCATATTATTTATGCATGTCAATGCATTTTATTTTAATTTTATTGTCCTGTTGTTGTCGCTGTTTTTTACTTTTTTCTTTTAATTTATACGATATTAAATGGCATTCATTATACACTGTATTAAATAACATAACCTACGGATGTAGAGTATTATTTATTGAATACATACCTACATACATATATGAAAAATTTATGTGAGTATTAAAGGGTGAAAAAGAGTGAAAGGCAACTCGAATGCATAACACTTAAGTTACATTAGGTGATATTAGCATAGCGTAGCAACGTGTATCAACGTAGCGTAACTTGGCTTAACGTTTGCTCATCTAGCGTATCTCAGCTCAGAACCCATCAAGAACAGCATCGCATGGCATAGTTTAGCTTAACATGGCACAACTTCTGTTAACATATCACGACACACGTACTTTAATGGAGCTTAAGGGTATATTTTTAACTTAATACCCAAAATACTATACATGCGCTCCAATACAAGTAAATAATGCACAATCCTTTTGTGCAATTTTTTATAATTTTTCACTAAATTTGGAACGAATGTATCTTTTGGGTTAGAACCTCACTTTTGAGACCCACCCCGCATAAGGCTCCTTTCAACTAAATATAAAGTCTTTATATGAAAACATTCACATATTGTTATAGTTTCTTAATTCTATAAAAATTAATCGAAAACAAGTATGATAACTAAATTTGGCTTCAAACAAATCTTAGATCCGCACATCTATATATAAGCACCCGTTAACTCTGCGAAAAACGTAAACATGGGATTTTGTACCAAACAATCAATTTTTTCGTACATTGTGAGAGTGCCAGTACTAATTATCTAGTACTAATTATCACGCAGAAAATAGAAGTGTCTGTATGAAATTTCAGCTCAATATCTCAAAATTTACAACCACGATAGTGCCATGATGGGGGACCATTTTTCGGACCCTTTTTCTACACAAGATCTTTTTGGGACAAAACCCCTTTAAGTGAGGTTTCCTCTATTCTATATTAAATTTAAAAAATAGATTGACTCATTGTTGTGTATAGTGTTATATGGACGAGCAAAACGTTGCTGCTTATTTTTAAATCGAAAAATTTTTCTAATGCCAGCATTCGTAAATACCCCCCACACACTTTTATAAACATGCATACTTTCATGAATAATTTGCTTCTCAATCTAATCCCATCTAATAACGTCTAATGCTATTTAATATCTTTTAAAACCGACAGACAGCCGTCATACTTATGTTCAATGTTAATGTTTTGTAAAATCTGAGATTTGCTTTTTTTTTTACACTTTTCTATAAAATATCATTGTATATAGTTATTGTTGTTGTAAAAATTTCTTTGACTCTTAAATAGCCTCTTAATTTTACTTATGACGATGATAATAATTGAGTAAAAAATGTTGGTAGTAGTACTAATGTAACAGTTACACGAACGTTTGGGCGTGTGTGTGTGTGTGTGTTAAACATCAAATTTAACATGCAACATTACATGCCTATAATTTGTTTTTGCACAGCAGGACGTTTTCACTCTATAAGCCATCAGAAAAGAGGTCTTAAATGGTCACATTAATGCCACAAATGGCCAACCAGCCGCCACTTTGATATGTACCAAATAAAATAAACCAAACACATAAACAAAAACCAACTAACAAACAATCAAACACAAAACCAACAAATATTTACTTACACAAACACACACAAACACACACACACACAGTCTACAATCCTACTCGGCTTTGCATGCATACTTATTTTGCACTCATATTGTTTTCTATTACTCTTTCATATGTGTGTGTATACACATCTGAATACATATTGTTAACTTGATGTTGGTTTATTACATGCATTGTATTGCTGTGTATAGGTTAATCTAAGTAATATTTAAATATATTGTTAAAGCAATAAAGCATACAACCAACATAATATTGTATTTTAATGTATGGTTTGTATTTACATTCAATCAAATAACAATAAATATTTTTTTTTATTAATGGATTGCTTTGCTTTGAAAGTGTGGGCTATACTTACCCTCGCATGCCAACAATTTTTCTACAGTTTGTCTGTTATTGTTGCATTAATAATAAACCGATTACACTATTTTTCGATTTCTTTGCCCGGATAATTATTTAAAAAAAGCCTTTTCAGGTAACTTTCCTACAATCATTTATGATCGAAGGTTTCTGGTACGAATAGGTGGAACGTTACATTGGTATTACATTTGTGTGTCTGTTTTTATAAACAAATTTACCAAAATTTCGTTTGGCATGTGAAATATGAAACCCTTTCCCTTTCCTTCTATAAATTCTTCCCAACGAAACTGCACCCTCCAGTGCTGCACTATGTCCATGTTTTATTTAACAATATTGTTGAACTTTAAACTTTTTACTCTTACTCTTTATTTTGTGTTGGTAATAATTGTTAAATTTGCTATTGTTATTGTGTTACTGTTATCTACAGTTATTGTTTTTATGTTTTTATATACATTAAACCAACCCCGTATGTCATGATCGGTTAAATTAAGAGGACTGAGAGCAGATGGAGGGAGATAAAAATAAACACAAAGCAAGTGAATATCTTACAGCTAATCAAGTACGATCATGTTGTTCTCTACACCACTTACATTTGATTATACTCATGCTATATTTTATACTGTACTCTGCGTATGCGTTTTTGACAACTCAAACTGACGATCACAAAAATTGATTAACAGCCACACCCTTAGTTGACAAAAACCGATTCTTTCAGTCATAAAATTGTATAATGCAATACACAAGTTTTATGTGTACGTACTCCATCTAAGGAGTGCACGTCATCTACGGAGGCGAATTACAAAAACGTCCAACATTTAGAAATATTCTTTTATTTACCTTTTGATATAACCATTGAGATAAAGTGCAACACATACTTAAATGGCTTTTATACCGTATTTAGCAAACCTACTTTGCAGTACCCAGTACCCAGAAGGTGGCACCAGAAACTCCTTCCTTCGTGCGTGTATCCTCTGTAAACAGGAGATATTGTCAAGAAGTTTTCAAAAGAAGTGGGGTAAATCGGTTCAGAGCCGCGCCCACCATCAATAATATACATCATCAGCCACAAAGGAAGAACATGAATTTCAAATTGGATACACATATTTATAATATATGCATTCGTCGATATGCCAAATATAGGTGGAGTACTTTTTTTTAATTAATTTTTAATTCTCTTAAGGAAATAAAAGCTCTTAAAATTGGTCCAATTCGATCCGAATTTAGTGCACACAATTGTTATTCTAAATAAGCTAATTATTTAAGAAGGGAACCAAGTATAAAGAATTTCAAGTTTTATCCTCTAAAGGCTTATTCTGAAATTAAAAACTGCAATATTAGAGCGTACAAGACTGGACCACAGAGAGATGATTATATTTTTTTCGCTATTCTTTCACTTTTAGATAACAAATCTTCCGAGTCGAACAGTAAATGGATATAGGAACATAAAGAGAGATATCCGCATTAATAACATAAGCTTAGAAAGTACTGTTCAAACATATTTATATAGAATGTACTTTATAGGCGATCTAGAACATTCTTGAATGCACCGAATGATAAGCTTGATATAAGTTTTTATATCCTCCACATAAGATGGAAGGTGTATTAAGATTGTCATTCTATGTATTTGCAACACCTAGAAGGAAGCGTCAGAAACCCTACAAATTATTGATCTTTTTAAGATATTGAGCGAAAATTTTGTACGGACACTTTTAGTTAGTTTAACTCATTATTTAAATTGGAGAAAATCGGTCGAAAGCTACGCCCACAATCCACAATCCAATCTATTTATCTACCACAAAAAGTTGAAGTATGAAGTTTACTATTTATAATTATGCCATGCATCGATGTGCAAAAAATGGGCGTAATATCATACCAGACACGCGCACAGAACCTTATAAAGCGAAAAACTGGGATTGCAAACTGAAATTTAATACATTCACTATTAGAGGGGCAACTCACGTACAAGCCATGCCCACTGTTTACATAAAAAGTTGGAGCGTTTTTAAAATTTGGCCAAATTTAGTTTTTTTTTTTGCTTGTGTTTTATGAACACAATATATAGTTACGGTTATAGCGGTAACGGTGTTGGCATGTCATATGTCAATTGTTGTTAAAGCCAACAATAAAAGAAAAAAAAAACAAAAACAAAAACAATGACAAAACAAACTGTAGCTATATCAGTGTCGTTTTCATCAATAATCGTGATAATAATGAATACAAGAAATCGATGTATTTTTAATAAAAATAACAATAATAATAAACCGGGTAATACATAAAATAAATGTATTTTCGATGAAAAGTCATATATGTAAACTAGCATTATTTAAACTTTTGTAATGTGACAGCAATCGAAATGTTTATGGTTAAACACTATTTAAATAGTGGAGAAATGTAATAAAGTGGAGGAAAGGTCGAAAAGTTATTATATTGTGGCCAAAAATGAAATAAGAGGAATACACAAATATGACTTTCATCCCAGTAGACCAGGGCATACCTGATGGAGTTAGTACGAGGAGTTAATGTCAATATAATAAATATTTTGTTTAAAGAAATCAATTATTAAGATAATATTATAAAAAGCGATCGTTTTAATAAGTTCCGCCTTATTGTTTTTCCCTCTTTTGGTTCAAAACAGCTTCACATACAATATTTACTAATTGATTGTTTTTCAACTGTGTTTTCATCTTTCCCTACAATCTAAAGTAAAGCTTTAGCTATCGATTGTAATTGCTTTTGTTGTTGTCGGTTTTGCTTATGGTTTTCTCTGATAAGGTCATTTTGTTAAAGGTCAAAGGAAAGTAACGAAAAGTGAAATGAAATGAAATGTTTTTAAAGAGATTTTAATAAATCTGATGAAACAACCTTCAAACTGTTACTTAGTTTCTTTCTTATTGCAACTTGTTAAGAAGAAGTCGAAAAATCTACCGAAACAAGAAAGCAGCAATAATGAAAAGGAATCATGCCCACAACATATCGCTCTGATGTGGCAGCCAATAATAAACCTTAATGCACCAATAATATCCCCGTCAAACTAAAAAGTCATGATTATCTGTCTGGTTGAGTAGCTTGATTGGATTGAGTACCGTGGTGGTGGTGGTGGTGCTTAAAGATAATTACCAATATTTTTTTGCCTTTCAAAAAGAAATTATTATTAAGGTCATCATATTTGACTCGAGAAAATATAAAATAAATTAAAATTATTCACAAAGGTGCTTTTGGATCATTTTCGGAACAAAAATTGAGGAGAAATTTCAATTGAAATCTATGTGAATTACTAAGATTTCATTCTAAATGATAACACGTACCTTAACTTTGTACAATTCTTTACATAAACTTATACGAAACCATCACTGTGCCGCTTATTCACAGTAAATATAAGCTACAGTAGTCTAATTATACGTGTGTTATTTTAGTATGTAAATTATATTGTATTAATAAATGTGCACAATTTTAATTTTAACTTTAATTTTATATTTGTTTTTACTACTTTTTTATTTCATACCCCATAATAAACAAATTTTCATATATAATTGACTTATCATTGTTTAACGATCTTTTTAAATCATTTTATTATTACTATTATTATTATTATATAATAATATAGCAAGCGGACAAATTTATGCAAGCACTCAGTCAGTTAGGTAGTTAGCTTAACTTAGCCACACTCAGCGAAGCAGTCATCTAATGCAAACGGCCATGGTATGTACTCGTATATGCTTGCTGTGGATAGATATGGTAATATTGTGATAGATATACATATGTTTGTATATTTATACCTCTAGCAACATGTACGTATATATGGACGACATAAAAGGGAAGTAAGCCAATAAATATAAGTTTACAAAAAGTTGAGAAAACTATTTATAACAAAAAAACATTCTTATAGTTAGTAAGCAAAATGTAAATGTTATTTTTCTTAAGTTTTAGTCTTAGTCTTAGTCGTCTAAGAGTTCTGGTTTTGGGTAGTTTCCCTTTCCAAGGAGATCCTTTCAATGGACAAAACTACCAACCATAACTGAAGGAAAAATTGATCAGCAATAAAAAATCTCAACAAAGAACTAAATGAAAAACGAACATGACACGAGATCAGCAACTGATAACAACAAAATACAAAAGGAAGAGAGAAAGAGAGAGAAAGAAAAACAAGTAAAAAACCTAACTTGGCTTAGGACAAATATTTAAAACCCTCCACATCTATAAACAATATATACATTTAGTCACCCTTTAACACTTCATCTGACACGTATGACACGTATTTCATGTCGGATTCCTCACAAAAAAGGTTCTTTTGTAAATTGTGGGCATGGGCTCGGATAGCGCGGACCACACCCGTTTTTGATATGTTGATGGAGCTGCTAATTATATATGTATGTATACCGAATTTTGTTTTCATCAATCAATTGAGTCATAGATTTATCTATGGAAACTATGTATAAATATTTCAAAATTTACACCGTGAGTGCAAACAACAGATAGACATAGGCATTCACATTTCTCTAATAATATATATTAATCAAGAATATAAAAACTTGATAGGATCTCTAACGCCTCCTTCTGGGTGTTGCAAACGGAGTGAAGAATTTAGTATGTCTCCTATCATTGTAAGAAATCATCGATTTTAAGTATAAAAAACAAACTCTATCAAGGTAGAAAAAAGTTAGCAATAATAACAAAAACAACTACAACAATTTTTAAAAAAAAAATAACAATTCAGCGGGAAAGATAAGTTTGTAACAGATGATGAAAAAAAATTAATAGAGAGCAGGACAAGAGCTTTACTATAGGTTAGTTTTTGTTGTCGTTGTTGGTGTTGTCATTGTTGTTGTTTTGTTGTTGTACACCTTTCAACCTTTCTGCTTCATATCTAACTGCACAACATGTTACAAAAGATATGGATAGAAGGCAAAGAGCAAGAACAGCAACAACAACAAACTAACCGTAAACGGGAAAGCTTCAGTTAACTGTAGGTTTGTATTGAGATACATTGATGATGATACTGATGACGATGGTGATGGCTTCGTTGAAAATAAAGAACCCAACACTTGTGCTGACTTTCAAACGTCCTCTTTCTCTTCCCCCTTTTTTTTTTTTGTTTTGTGTGTTCATATCGCCTTTTCCTTGTGATTCTGCTGTTCTTTACCTTCAACTTCAACCCGAATACGATACAAATTCACTATCTTAACGATAGGTTATGGCAGTGATGCAACTATTACAAGTTACCTAGAAGCTACTACTCGTAGCTAAAAGCACAAGCACCACCACATACACACGCACAGAAAGCATTATATTTTATACACACAATTTATACTTGGGCCATTAGTAAGGTATATTTTTATACTGAATCATTGCTACTACCAAGTTGTCAGGTAGTTTTAAGGCATATATTTATATATGTGTGTGCGCGTGTGTGCGATGTTAGCGCGCGCGCTCGCGCTTGCGCGCCTTTAACCATACCAACATCAACAATAACATCATAGCGATCGTTATAGTTAGTCGTTAGTCGTAGCACTTGGTCTTTTGGCACACAAATTGCTAGCATAATATTAATAGCGCACATAACAACAATAGTAACAATACCAAGACAAGCAATGTAGCTGCAAGACAAGATATGAAAAACTTTAAATGTAACAAAATAAACGCTTAGTTATGTGTTCAAACATTTTAATTTTTTTGTTTTGTTTTCTTTTGTAATTGAACACCTTAGGGATGGGGGTACATTCACTCCTTCATAAGGCATGTAACATGGAGAAGAAAGTCTCAGTTAGAGTACAAAGTATCCACAGACCTGTTCCACATCAAGTGTTTTTGACTTTTTTTACACACAATTCATAAAAACTAAAAAGCTAACGTAAGTAATAATAAGCGGCTTGTCCTTAACTCGCACACACACACGTCCTTTTGCAAATTCGCTTTTATAAAAGAATACTTTGGCATCCAAGATTTGACCTAAACCAATGTACAACAATTTTATCGCGTTCTTACAATATTCTTGGTGGTGTCCGTTGATGTCAATGTTAAGGTTTCATTGTTTCATTGTGCCACGAAAACGTCTTGTTAGACTCCTCGATGTCTGTTAATTTACTCGGCTGTCTATAGCTGTTGGAGGAATGTTTTATCCTTTGTATTGTGCATTGCAGACTGGAGCAGTTGTCATACCAACCATGATAGCATATCTCTGTTGCTAGGAGTGTTGGAGCCATTAACACCAACACTAGCAATAGCAATGGCATGCCACTTTTTGCCAACTGTATCGTTTAACCTTCAGCCTTTTTGTTACTTGACAAATGTTTGAAGAAGGTGGCAATACTATGAAGGTTCGTTTCTGCTTTCATAACTTTGCATAAGTCATCGCAATATAAATTTATACACGTATTTGTACATACACATGTATTTGCACAACCACAGACACTACTACTACAGATACAGATATTCTAAGTGTTTTCATAAAATGTGCCCACTATGACAAGCTGTCTTCCTTAAAGATGTTTGGGGCTGTTTGCTCCTGCTTGGTGTCTGTAAAGAAAATCTCTTCATTTATTGTGTCTTTGTGGGAGTACGCCATAACAAAAATATCAAATGACGACAGTTTTAAGATGTCTGCTCTAATCTAAATGTCCACCATAAAGATTTACTGCGTTTCACATGTTATTTCTTTGTTTTTGCCACTAAATTAAGTTAGGACTAAATAGCAGCGGGCTTACGTTTTTTTATTTATATGGTAAGGCGGGAATAAGCATCTTGGCGCTTTTGAAAAAGCATAAAAGCTGTTTAGTTTTAATGTTTCTTTTTGTATAGGGTTTCCAAGATGGTTTGATATACTTGATCAAAATGGTGGAGACGTCGGATATAATCTGAATTAATATAGAAAACTGAGGCGATCTAGACATGTTTGTCTTTCCGTCTGTGTGGAAATCGTTCTTCTGATTGGAAAAATTTAAACATCGATTCCTATCGTGGCTCATTTTTTCGCATTACTCATGATCTATAGGGGATGCATTGAAGTAGAACACTTTGGATCTTCAGTGCTACATGTTTAAGGCTTGGCCCCAGCTAAATTTTGTTGCGCGAGTGTCTGAGACATTTCGATGAAATTTGGTACAAAGATACGTATTGACCCAAAGAGTAACCCTATTTAAAATGGACCGGATCAAACGTTATTTCATTGGAAGTCTTTATCTGACTAAAAATCGAAAATTTTAATATTATTTGATAACATTTGGTGGAGAATAATTTATATTGAAGACGATCGCACCATTTTTAGAAGTAACTTATACTACGCAACTAAACGACTTGTTGCATAATTTAAGGAGCTAAGTGGTGGGGTATTAAATGGTCCGGCTTGACCAACCATATCATTTTTACTTACTTTTGAATAAAATTTTGTAAAAAATACTTAATTAACTTCGTAATGGACTGTTCCAAATATGGACCCATTCGGACCGTTTGAACCCTGTAACGCTGTTTACGAAGGGACTTTTATATGACAATAATTCGCGCTTACCGATACACCAGAACCAATTGTTGCACTAATTATGAAAGTATGAGATATAGCGTCTAACAGTTTAGCGTTTTTAGCGTTTCTTCTTATATTTTGTCACCAGCATTTATCTTATTTAATTAGCTTTGAGGAATATTGTTTGCTTTGAAGCTTTATCCTTAATAACAACGTTAAGCGGACTAATTCGCTTTGTGGCACATTGTGGCCAGTGTGTAATGCTAATGTATGAATAATTGTAGCTGTTAAACTCAAATTAATTTCTTTTATTATACACATATGCTTTTATAGTCTGGATTTTTTTTTTGTTTTTTTTTTTTTGTTACTTTTCCCCAAAATTAGAGAAAGTTTTATTGTTTTGAAATGATACGTTTGAAATCATCTATCAAACCAGATTAAAGTCTTAAAGTGCTTTTAAGCTACTACATAAACTTGAATCGGAAGGAAAATGGAAAACGGGTACAATATGGTATCAGAGAAATGCAGATATGTATAATGACACCAACAACAACAATAATGGCAACAAATAGTGTAAAAATGAAAATTATCAATAACCATACAAACATATATAAACAGCAAGACCAGCGAGCATAAGTGGTGATACAAGCTGCATATATATCATACGTGAGTACTATTAGTAAATATGTAAATATACGTTGTATTGGTAAGTGAAACGCACAAGTTGCATTTTGTCAATCCGTCAGAGTATGTTAGAAGAAGTAATAAAAATTAAAAAACACAGTTTCCAATAACATTGACTTGTTACGTCCGCGGCTGCTGCTGCTGCTATAACGTCTGTCTGGATGTCTTCCCCTTACCAACATGTAACCCATACATCTTGTGGTCACATTTTATGAGTGCGCCCACTTAAAAAAGTACACTTTAAACAACTTAAAGAAACAAACATGCATACACATATATGTGTAAGTGTATGTGTAAGCTCTCAAGTGCCAGTTAGCGTGGCATAATGATTAATTGACATTTGTTTTGATATTTCACTATTACTCAAGAGCCATTTGAAATATTATTACAAAGTTTCTCACACACACTCGCCTGCACACACTGCACATATCATATTTTGCTAAATTAAATGGCACAGTGGGATGCTATATATTTCAAATGTGTGTGAAAATCTATTTGAATGAAAGGTAATTTTTTATATTGTCTTCCTGAACTCTTATCATATGTGCTTAATATATAAACGAGCGCATAAACACACGTACCTACTAACATCAGTGTTCTGTTTAGATTATGACTATGATTCTGTCGTGTTGGTGTTAGTAAGTATTTGGGTGCGTGTTCTTTAACAATTACTATCACCAACATAGCAACACACATACACACACACACACACAGATGAGAAGAACTCATAATAATAATACGATTCAATTATGAAATTTATGTTTATGCTGCTGCCATAAACCATTAACAGCCATCCAACTCAACTGTTATTGTTACTTTTATTATTATTGTTAATGTTGTTGTTGTTGTTGTTGTTGTTACTGTTTCTCGTTTGCCATCACATGTTAGTAGTAACCTAAGCAAGAGGCATATAACACACACATTTAAATACACTTGCAGAAAATATATTAGAGGTTAACAACTGTGTACATACACACACACACACACATTTATATATATTTAGATTTTGAGGTTAAGTTTTTCACACAAAAACCGAAAAATGGAACAGAAAGCGATTTATTTTTAGTTTCTAATTATATTTAGTTTGAAAATTTCTTCTTCTCTATCGATCATGTAGGTGGACGCTCTACGTTATTAACAACATGCTGTAATATATAGTAATTATAAGCACCGTTTAGACAGCAGGTAGAGGAGCAGAATCGATTTATTATTTATTCATTTATTACAAAATAACTGATAAGTCATAAAAATCAATTACAAATTTATTCTTAAACCAAGTTTTAAGAATTTAAAATTAAAATTAAAGTTAAAAATTAAAAAAATTAATTTAGTTCTATTAATAAATACAAAGTAAAGGCGAAATAGTTACTTTGTGAAATGTCATTATTTGGAAGGGGTCCTATCTGGTATAAATTTAGTACACATAAATATTAAGCTAATTAGAACAGGCAGCCGGACCTGGTTACTTTCCTATCGATTCAGGTGATGAAACAATCAAAAGATTTACAAGGCGGTTTACTATAAACCTATTATCACAGCAGGAGATTTTAATGCTTTAGCTACAGAATGGGATAGCCAGTAGGCCAAAGACTTAAATACCGAGGCGGAACGTCATGGTCTTAAAATTTTTGGACCTACAAATAGTGTCTTAGAATTCCAGTCTCTCAATGTTTAAATTCTCGTATTTCTTAATAAATAAAATCACTTTAGTCAAAATCCACATTTTTGAAAAAAAATGAAGCGGAATCTAACCATTGCAGTACGCAAAACAATATCGTGGCCGCAACATATCTCAGAGAGCATGAGAAAAAAATGGATTTCGCAGAAAACATTACCCTCCCTGCTCAGCTCTGCACGCTAAAGTTTTAGTTACGCCCGTCATAGCAGCGTGCGATGCTTCTACGTAAAGAAGATTCAAATGCCTTGGCCGTACGAACGTTTATTGGACATTTGCGATTACGTGACTTTGAAGAACTTTTTCATATCGCGGAGTCAAATGTATGGAGCGCAGCGGACAAAGAGTTGTAACGACTAAGTTAAAGCATACAAAGAAAAATATTTCGTCAAGTCCACAATTTATTCAAATGATTGCAGAAACGTTTTTTCTAAAACATAATGTGCAAGGTATTACAGTAACCGAACAAGTGAAAATACAACACCCATATCAGCAGGGGAAATAAAAGAGAAATGAAAGGTTTAGGAATAAGTTTAAAAATTAAAAAGCTTCGAGCCCAGTCGAAATAACGAATGAAGTCATAAAAATTGCGACGACAATGTTGAGCCGTTCATAAAAGTATTTAACAATTATCTAACTGTATATTTCCAAAAATTTGGAAAAGGCACAAATTAGTACAGCCGAAGGTAAACAATGGAGGTACCGAACGAAAGAGTACTGACTAACTAATGGCGTCTGCACCTATACTGAGCCATTGAATTTTTATTAAATGAGCTTCTAGACGCGTATGGAAATATGTCCAATGCAGGTGTGTCATTGGTATCTAGGGGTTACAAACATTTGCACACGCTTAATACACCCTTTGCCACAAGTGACGCAAGGTATAAAAACTGAAAAAGAATCTTTATTTTAAAAAATTTTATGATTATAGGTTAGGGGCGCAGTCCTAAATTCTACCTTTTATTGTTATCCTGCTTCTTAAACAAAATGAAAAGTTATTTGATTTTCGCTAAATATTTTCTGGCGACCGAGGCCGATCCTTTTCATTTTAAAGGGACACGGTAAAATCTTCTTAAGAATATGTTTACCAATTTATAGTATTAAAACTTTTACAGAGTTTGAATTTTAGAGAAAAGCCTTAAAACCCATAAAAAAGTGATTTTTTTAGTGCAAGAGTGGACGAGCCGTGCTACTGATGTTGCGCAATTTCAATTCGAACTTGAATGCAAGTACTACCAAACGAGGCTTTTCTAAAACGAATCAGAATTTGATGCTGATCGAGAAAATATGTACACTTTGTCGCCGTAGGGTCGCCGCTGCTTCGCTTCTTCTGGGTGTTACAAGCATTTTGACAAATTCAGTATACTCACAGTGGGGAGGGTGGTAAGCAAAAAACACATGTAACTCTAGCTCCTTCCGAAAGGCCGCATAAAACCATCACTGCAGTGAAAAATTCTAGTTATTCTTTATATGTATAAATCATTCAGAACATATTCTGCAAGAGTACAGCACTGCCATTAATTTGAAAACAGCCTTAAGGGTTTGGCTTCTTGATCAGCTTCGTTTGCAGTGGCTTTGGCTCTACTTATCCTCACATTCATCTATTGGTAAAATATGTTATATATAAATTTACTATTCTCTCATTCTGTCATTCATCACTTTATTAGGATTTTTCATAATCTTGCATTGTTGTTGTGCCCATTTTATTTGGACTTTTTTTTTCAAGCAAGAAAAATATTTATTGTGGATAATAAAAATTTCTTTAATTTCCGTTCAATTTTTAACACTTTCACAATAACGTCTACAATCTCCTAACAACAGCAAGAACAACAGCAACAACAATATGTAATATACACAATAATAAAATGACAACAATGCCCAAATGCCCAAAAAATGACAATAATTTTTATTAAAAACAAAAATATACTTATGTACGTATAAATAACACGTGCATACAAAACACACACACACACACACACATACACAAACACTCAGTTGATAATAAACTAATGTGAAAAATTTTATTAAACACACACGCACGCGCGCACATATAGTATTGTAATGAAACACTAGTTTAGGCGTTTTTCGTTTTCGTTATTTTTTGTTTGTTTGTTTGTATGTCTAGCAAATGTTTATAAAACAAGCACTTAATAAATATTGTATATTGGTTATTGCGTGTTGTTATTGTTGTTATTATTGTAGCCTTTATTATAAAAGGAGAAATGTGTGAACTTTAGTGTATACGCGCGTGCGCTTTATAAACACATAATTTTTTTTTCCAAAAATGAAAAAAATAATGTAATGGGCGCACATTATTTTTTTTTTTTTTTTGTAGATAATGTTGCTAAAGTTAAAAACAACTTGTGGAGGGGGTCTGGTATGTATTGTATTATGTTGTGTTGTGTACATAACGATGCTGCCGTTAATTCGGAAACTTACCAAAAATTGTCTTAATTTCTGGTATTGTATACTTTGTAATCTGAGTCTTGCCATCTACTCTTTTACTCACCTTACCACTGTATGGGTTTTTGTATTAGTTGTGTGTGTGTATGTGTAAATTTGCCGGTATAATGCACTTGAATGCCTGATGGCCATTAGTGGTGTGGTCACCGGCATTTTCAATGTACGCGGTTGGCTAGTAGATGATCGAACAAGTAAATGTGTGAGTGAATGGGTGAGTGAGGGAGGTAGTGTGTAAATTAATGTGTTTTGAAGTGTTCAACGAGTATATGTATGAACATGTTCTGCACTGTACTACACACTATATTGTACAGACGATTAGATAGACACACAGACGCACACAGCAATGATGTTTCCGATTTGTAGTTGTTTCTCTGAATGGTCTCAAATTTAAGGCGCTAGCCATTATTTGCTGGTATGTTATGTTGTTACGCTATCCAAAAGGTCGCAAAGATCATTTAATATGCGCCTCTTACAACTCAACAGCACTGTTACTATTGTTGTTGTTGTTGTTGTTTTCGGTTTAAAGTTTATACGATATTTTTTCTTCACTTCAACTCTTGTTGTTCGTTTATTTATTGCTATTGTGCGAGTAGCATTGTCTGCTGCGCTGTTCATTGTCATTGTTTTTGTCACTGCAACAACATACGAAGCAGCCGTTAAGCCACCAAGAGAAAAAAATTTAAAGAAGAATAACTGAACGTGAAAGAGAATCAATTTAATTGTGTGTTGTTTAGCGTTAGTTAATAGGTAGCTTTTGTTTTTACAGACACACACACACATTCTCCAAATTATATATTGTATTTTTTGTCTCTTATTTTTGAACCCATTGTTAGTTTTCTTTCTATTGTTTTTTTTTTTTTTTTATTTTATTTATTTTTTCATTTAATTTGAAAATGGTTAAAGTGCATTATGTTGTTCGGTGGTTGGTTCGTTCATTTATTTGTTTTAACGTTTATTCCGTCCACCCGTCATCAAGTGAATGAACGCACTTGGTGGCGCGATGACGTGTTTATGTATACGTATGTACCATACATGAATAGTACACTTGTATACCTGGCCTTCAATATTTCATGTAATTTCATTTGCGTTTGCCTTGCAATGTTAATCACCATCATCGTCTTCCTCTTCTTCTTCTTATTTTTGTCTTGTACTTAATTTATGTGCTTTTTTCGATTTTTTAATAAACTTTCGCATTTCATTATTTAAGTGAATGATTAATGGTCTGGTGAATATTTTGAATATTTTGTTCAATATGCCAATTTGTAAAATGTTCACGCTTAATCAATAAGAGAGTGATGTACAAACTGCAGTACTCGCTACACACTTTGTGCATGCAATACATCCGTCTTAACTGACGTGTGTTAAACTATTTCAGTAAGAATTTCGAAAACAAAATGTAAATGTATTATACGATGTTATATATGTTGGTTAAGAATGATGACTAGAGCTTAAGGTGATTTATGAAAGATCTATTTGGTGCTTTAGCAAATATTGTAAAAAACTTATTTAATATGAATCACAGACACGTTTTCGTGTTATTTTAATTAGATGACTGAAGGGGATTTGAAATATTTTCAAAAAACTGTTATACTTAAATTGATATAAGGAAGTATATAAAATTTATAATTAGGTTTCGTTTCAACTCTTTTTTAAAATTATAGTGTATAACACTTTTCATTAAGTGTTCTAAAACTGTTATACGCGTACATTGAAGTCTAGCACTTATGATTAAATTTTAAAAATATTTTTTTTTGTTATCTATTCAAAAGCCGTTATAATTTAGCATTTAACACTAATAAGGACACAAATAGAGTGTATTACCAAAACTTGATGGAAGATTCTCAAAATGTGTTGACAATAAAAAAAATAAATAAAAATTATATACGTGTACAACACTTAAAATTAAAAGTTTTGAAAATTAATTAATTTAAAAACCTCATGCTTTTTATTAAATTTTAAACAATGTTTTACACAATTATATGTTTGCTTTTATACATTCTTAAAAAATCACGGTATATATATCTCTTAATGAAGAATTTGTTAGTGTAAAACACTTTTGATTAAAATTTGAAAAAAAAAATTAAAACCGTTTACAACTTTGTGTGAATGTGTTTAAGGGGTTTCCAGTTTTAAATATTGTGAAACTGCTGCAGTACTGAGTGCATAAATTATATTAAAAATGTATAACTGTGTATAACACTTTTATTATAAACACAAAGAAATTTAAAACTTTTTTGAAACTGTTATATTTGAAACACTATCAAAAAATTATATTACTGAAGAATTATTTTAAATTTTCGAACAGTATAACACTTGAAATGGGTATTTTACTTTTGTTTTATGTTCCAATACTATTCCAACTTGTTACAACTAAATCAGTTTAACAATTAGAAGCTTTAACACTTTTCAGAAAGTGCCCTAGGAATCATTTTGTCATATTGGTGGTATAACACTTAAAATTCTGTAGTTGCTTAAAAATGTTTGTCTGTTGTGCGAAGAACAACTTGAAACAAACCGTTTATCAACAATAAAACATACAGGTAGACAAATGAAAAACAGCAAACAACCTAAAATTATTTTTATAGGAGTAAAAAACGATCTTCATAAACATCTCTACATATAATTGATGTAATTCCTGATGCTGCTGATGCTGCTCTTGTTGTTGTTTGCACATTTAATGTTTGAAGGAAAGAAACGAATACATTTGATGGCAACATCAATGCTGCAGGCTTTAAATCACAACATTTTTTTTTTAAGTAAACAGCATTGACTGTGTCTTTGTGTCCATGCGTCTGTCCATCGACTTTGGTTAATAATAATGCATCAGCTTAGGCTAAGTTAATCGGACAAATGAACAAATTCCCTAAGAAAATATAATACTTATGTATATACTGTAGGTACGTGGCAATTTGGCCATAATATACACAAAACAGTATTCAGTCAATTTGGTCGATCAGTCATATTGTTGCTGCAGTTTAAAATGTACATCAGTCATATAAATGCTTCTTCTTGTTATTGTGTTTATTTTGGGATTCACTTTTTTCTCGCAATCTTACTCTTTCTTACTTGACGACAGGAAACACCAAACGTTGCATGGGCGCTCAGCAACAACGGCAACACATGAATAGGCATACGCCAAGAATTATACATTTTATTGGTGTATTTACATAGTTACACACATATATGTACTTACTTCTATAGTTTTGTAGGATGTCTGAATACTCAAGTGCAGGCTTTTTCTTTTTATTTTTGTAATTGTAGTTGTCGAGTGGCCAACATGCAAAAGTACGTGTACTCGGACATTATGTCTCCTTGGTTGTAACGATAATGAACATAAACGTGATGCTGTAGTGTGCTAGCAATAATGATGATGATGACTTTTTGATGTTGGTGCATGAAATTGTTGTTCAGTTGTTTATGTTGTTGTTGTGGTTGATGTTGATGTGGTTTGCTGCTATTTTAAACGCAAATTTTACATTTATTCGTATTCGGCCATCAACACATTGCAAAGATTTGTTAAGATAGACACGACAGGTCAGTAAAGAATGCTCATAAATACACACATGCATTTGTTAGTGCATGAATGTTATGATATATGTATGAGCGCCGCTCACGAGGGTGTATAGTACACCTCACCTCACATCAAAAAGTGGTCAACGTTGTGAGAATTTTTTTTAGGTTGGTTGCGTTAACGCAACGAAATTTACAATACAGTCAAGTAAAAAATTTTGCTGAAGTGCTGAAGTGTTATATACTATGTATGTAATAGATAACGCGACTCTTTGCCACATGTAATCAAAAAATGTGTCGTTTTTAACCACGAATTAGAACTAAATTCGTCTAAGGGCTAATCTAACATATCCCTAATATTTGTAAGCAGGGGGCGTGATATTTCCAACGACTTTTAGTCTTAAAAACTGCAGACTTGTGCAGGGAGGCTCTTAATTTTATGGATTTTACGAACTTAATGAAATAAATGTATTTATAAAGTATATATAAATTTTTTCAATTTTATAAAATGACAATCGGCAGTTAAATCGAAAACAACTCGACGTACTAATTAACATTCGCGACTGCCTGCGATTGACATTTTGACACTGGTCACGAAAAAGTTTCTCTAGGACGCGCAAACGAAATAGCGGACTTCGTATACCACAAACTTTTGTGAAATGGTAGTTCTTAGCAACGGGCCGATTCGGTCAACTAGGCAATAATCTTGGATTAAAAATGCTTTTAGCGCAAATATTATTAAAGGGCTAGGGAGTGGCTTCCCTAAGGGTATGTGGACGAAAAATCAACTGAGAATTGCCTTAAGACGCTTTTATGATTTACAAACGAATTGTTATAGTTTTTGGCATAACTTTTCTCTATCGCGTGCAAAGGTATGAAAGTTACTTAACCATCATCATAAACCTTTGTAGCGTTTCGCAACACTTGCTAATGAATTGCTAAAATGTTACCACGCCACTGTTATTTTCAATCGTTTTTCGTTGTTTTTTATTCCAGTGAATTACACAACCTCATGTACGGTACTCAATGGTCTTTCAGTATAAGTTGGTACTTTAGTTGACAAGAGTTGTGTAAATTATTTACCAAACATTTAACTTAAAGTAAAAATTAAATCTTACGAAATTAAAGCTACACTTAAGCAGAATGCAAACGAGCACAAAACGACATAATTGTATACATTTAGGGAAAGAAGTTCTGTTAAATACTATATTCTCCAGTTCAACAACGTGGAACCATGCAGCCAACCAATGCTAGCTAGAGTTTAAACTACTCCACTCAACTCATGGCATAGTTAAGTATAGAAAACGAAAATAAACAAAACAAAAAAAAGTAAAAATGTTATAGCCGGTCGACTATTTAATACCCTCCACCACGTAGCTTCTTCAATTTTAGTACAATTTGTCTAATTGTGTCAGTAAAGGCGAGGTGTTGCCATGTGAGTTACTTTGTGAAATATCTTTACATGGAAAGGCGTTTTTTGACTTTTCTGATAAAGTATTAAGTATTCCATTGAATAGAAAATAAGTCTAAATATGGTCTTATTCAGTCCATTTTTAATAGGGCCAATATATGTATATACCAAATTTCATCAAAATATCTCAAAAAATGCGACCTGCACGCTGCACATAAATTTTTATGAACAGACAGACGCTCAGACAGGTACATGATTAAGTAGATTTAGATTACAATTCTGAATCGATCGATAATAAATGGTGGACGTGATATTTGCCACTTAGAAGTTACAAAAATCCGCACAAACTTTATATACCCTTTGCCACAAAGGGTGCACAGTATAAAAAGAAAAACTCTGTTAATTGCTCATAATGTTTATGAGATTGCTTTAAAGGCAAAGCCAGCAGAAGTACGCGTCCGGGCGTAAGCAGTAACCGTCTAAGCAATACGCGTTGTCTATTAAAATGAAGAAGAAGACAACAATACCAAACAGCACAACAAATCGATCGTTGATTCCTTAACGTTTCCTTTTCACATACAATACGTGAAACATGAAATCCACGTGTTGCTTCCAATGCTGTGTTGTTTTTGTGATTGTGATTACTATAAGGTATTGCCATACTTCGCAGACAAGGAATCACACTCAACAAATCTATTCATAACACATAGTAACAACAACTTGCAATTGTTGCTGTCGTTGTTGTTGCCTCAATCTTCGCGATTCGGCTGGAAGCTATAACAAAACGCATGTGCTCAAAAAATGTAAGCATTGTAACAGTTTGTGTGTGTGTGAGTGTTTGTGATTATATTTTGGATGGGAATGGAAACCGTCATGACTCTGTGTGTGCTGCTACAACATTTACTACGATTATTCTTAAAACTTTGTTATAAATGTTTGTTTGTAAATATTTCTCTCACATAAAATACGTACGGGCACCTCCATACCTATGCAACAAAAAAGAAAAGCATATAAAAATGTTTTTTTAATTATCGTACAATTTTAATGCGACGCATACAAATCTGCCAGACTGACCAAGCTTAGCTCAAATCTTGCTTACCTACCATCTTTGAGCATTAAAATAAACGTCGCAGGGAATTCTAAAAAGTGAACTCTTTCAATTTATGTTTAACTGTTGCGTGTCCTTCGCCCGTTTTTGTCCAATTTAATTAACAACATCCACATTCACGTACACACCAGATGGACAGACAAGGCTAAATCGAGAATTCAGAATTTCATACTGATTAGGAATATATAGTTGTCGAGTAGGCGGTGTATTTTTTAGGTACATTAAAATGAACCTAATGTCGAACCTTCTTTTTTTATAGGAGTACTGTGGATAAATGAACACATTAATCCAAAGTTTGTTACATCATAATACCCTCCACCTTAGGGTATGATGAGGGTATACTAAAATTGTTCTTCCGTTTGCAACACCTAGAAAAAACTAAGTCAACTTAGTATGTGTATGTACAGTGGCTCACAGCTTATTTGGTACACCAATCTTTTTAAGGACAAAACAGCTGTAGCGTCTAAAATATTTAAGTTATCAACCAAATTTTATTGCCAAGTTGTTGTTGTATGTTTAACGAAACTTAAAAACAAAAAAGATTTCAAAAAAATATTTCTAACTGTTTAATAATTAGAACTTTGTTATAACACATCAAAATACATGTCACAGCTTATTTGGTACAGTTATTTCTGTGCACTTAAGCATGGACTGATCGTAACATTTTTCACAATTTTTTCTCCTCTCGGCCTTCTTGGTTATATTAGTGATTACTCCAAGTATTAATTTTATTAATTTAAAGTAATTGTTAATTAATACACGCAATTAAAAAATGGGTCGTCGTACCAGTACTGAAAAGCGTGAACTAGTCCTAAATCATTATAAAAATGGGCACTCGGTACGGAAACTTGCTGGCTTTGCGAACTTAAGTAAATCCACAGTTCAGAATATTATCCACCGTTTTCTTAATGAAAACCGCGTAAAGGATAAAGGCAGAAAAGCACCTAATAAAATCTTCAATGAATCTGATGAGAGATACATTGTAAGAAAAATAAAGGCAAATCCGAAGCTTTCTGCACTAAAAGTGGTTTGTGAAATTAATAATGATTTAGGCAAGTCCTGCAGTGCCAAAACAATTCGTTGCGTACTCCGCAAGTCTGGTTTTAATGGTCGAGTAGCTCGTAAAAAACCATTCATAAGTAAAAAAAATAAACAAAGCCGGCTTTCATTTGCAAAAGAATATGTCAAGAAGAATTCTGAGTTCTGGAACTCAGTTATTTTTGCAGATGAATCAAAATTTAACATCGGGGGTTCCGTCGGCATATCTTACGTTTGGCGAAAACCGAATACTGAGCTTAATAAAGAAAACGTTAAAACCACGGTTAAGCGTGGCGGAGGAAGTGTAACAGTTTGGGCCTGTATATCAGCAGCTGGAGTAGGTAGTCTAGTGTTTGTTGAAGGAATAATGGACAAAAATATGTACCTCAAAATAATGAAAGACAACTTGCTTCAAAGTGCAACGAAGCTTGGTATACGCGATAATTTCCGCTTCTATCAAGATAAAGACCCAAAACATAAGTCAACAATTGTGCACATTTAACTAATATGGAATTGCCCCCATTTAATGTCGCCACGGGTTCAGACACCAGATTTAAACGTTATTGAAAATTTGTGGTTTTTGTTGGAAAATAATATTAGAAAACACAACATAACCAACAAAAACGAGCTGAAGAAGGCGTTGTTGGAAGAGCGGTGTAAAATTAGCCCGGATGTTACGCAAAAGCTGGTAGGGTCAATGCCAAGGGGGCTAAAGAGTACTATACAAGCGAAAGGGTACCACACAAAATATTAAATAATAATAATATTTATTATTTTTCAATAAAAAATCAACTGTACCAAATAAGCTGTGACATGTATTTTGATGTGTTATAACAAAGTTCTAATTATTAAACAGTTAGAAATATTTTTTTGAAATCTTTTTTGTTTTCAAGTTTCGTTAAACATACAACAACAACTTGGCATTAAAATTTGGTTGATAACTTAAATATTTTAGACGCTACAGCTGTTTTGTCCTTAAAAAGATTGGTGTACCAAATAAGCTGTGAGCCACTGTATATCCATGTATGTCCATGTGACCGTGCGTTCGTCTGTAGTTGGCAATCTAATGGGCGCAAATTTTGAGACATTAAGCTGAAATTTGGTACAAGCACTTTTAGTTTTTGCACACAGATCGCTATTTAAAATGAGTAAAATCGGTCAAGAGCTACAATCAACAAAAATTTATTTATCTGCCAGAAAAATTTGGTGCACATATTTATGGTCATCCCATTCATCGTTGTGCCAAAAAAAGGCCTGGTCGATACGCGTCCACAATTTACAAAAAACTATTCTCACATACCTGCCACGCCCACTATTGTAGATGTGGAGGCTATTTAAAATTTGGTCCAAGCCAAATTTAGTTTTCTTACTTGTTTTATTTTATCGCATATCAACAAAGCGCTGGAAAGACCTATACGTACATGTACAAATATAGTTATGATGACAGCCAGACACGAGAGACGACTACCCCATAAACGTACATACATGTATAAGGCAAGAAAAAAATTGATGTGATATTGTTTTGTGCTGTGTGTGGTGCGTGTGTGTTTATTCACTTGCACGTCCACTCATTTATATGACTTCTCTGTGGTAAGGCTTTGATGTATGTTCAAGTACTTGTTTACTACTAACTACTCGCTCTCCTACTAAATTGATGTTGAATACAGTAGAAAGAACCTTGTTGTTATTGTGCTTGTTACAGTCTCATATATAACACCTTTAATATAGTTCAACACAATGTGTGTTATGTTACGTTGTATAATATTGTGCTTCATCGTATTGTCTCTGTGTACGTGTGTGTGTGTGTGTGTGTGTGTGTGTGTGGTGTTACATTGTTTTGTGTTTTGGATTTATATCAGAGCATATACTATATGTACGGTACTTGGACTATGAAGTGTACTCAAATCGTGCAAGTACGTATCTGTCTGCCTGCCCGTGTGTCTGTCTGTCTATAAGTCTCTCTTTCTTGTTTCCTTCTTATTTTCATTGGTTTACTAACTGCTCATCCTAAAGCTTACCGGCACTCTTTCCAAAACTTTATATTAGTGCGTGTATAGATGTGCTGTTTTATTATCGCTTAACTGATGTGTCGGTTAACTGACTCGACTATGCACATATATGCACACTTTGACTATAACACATAGTCAAACTTACTCATTGGAGTTAAGCTTCCTTCAGTTATTCGTATCGCATAAGTTCCCCACTTTAGTTGCTGGATGGCTGGATGGCTGGATGGCTTAGTTGTTGCACAAGATTTTCCTTCATTTGTTTATTTATTTAATTGGCCGTTTTGGAGAGTATAAACAAAGTAACAGAAACACACACACACACATACACACACACAAATTAAGGAAACTGAAAATGAAAAAATAAAACAACAACAATAACAACAATTATAGCAAAATTGAAATCTACGCTTTTTTAATCAATGATTGCATAAATTTTCCATTTTACCCAGCGCACATACATACCATTCCATACCATACTATACTAAGTATAAACAGAACGAAGGTTAATAACCCCTTAGAGGAGTTAGAAGTTCTGTGAATGTACAAAAAATAAAAACGTCAAATATCAAGAGGAAATAAATTAGAAGATATAATGTACGTACATATATAAGCAGGCATATATTCATCTGTGCATACATACTTATAAACAAATTTTTACAAATTTATACCAACTATAAATATGTGTTTCGCATTAAAGAAGAAGAAGAAAAAGAAAAGTAGAAAATTTCTCTTTACTTTCTACTTTTCGAGCATTCTAGTTCGCGCCAATGTCTGGTGCGATGCGGTGTATAAGTGAAACACTCTTCTAAATTATATTTTTAGTTATACGTTCGCATACACTTGTAGCGAACAAGCCATATCCCAGGGGAGTCACTGCTGTTGTTGTTGTAGTTATTGTTTGTGGTTATTATTTTTATTGTTGATGTTGTTGTTGTTGTTGTTGTTGTTGTTGTTGTTGTTGTTAGCCAAAGTAGCAAATATCGACAAAGGCAGCACGAGCAGGCGCACGGACGGACAGACCCACATGCACGTTGCAATTGACAATATTTTTGTTTTTAAACCACCTTACAAAATAATGTTGTCACTAATGATAATCATCATGCATATTTATCATGATGACGATTTGGCGGATTAAGTAGATCGCACAATCGTTCCGTTGCCATACGTTTATGATTCGTTTGCGTATGTTGTGCTTTGCTTACAAGCCGACAAAAATTCAACCAAATCTCTGTTGAAAAATATACAAAATAAAACTAATCATCTTACACACAGTGTTCATAAATAAATTAACAACAACAACAATAATAACAGCATTAATGCGTGTGCGTACACATACCATATTATCATGCATAAAGCCAAAGCATCTATAAGAGGAACGCACGTCTTTAGTACAAAATAAATATTGTATATGCACACACATTTAACATCTAACATGTAAGTGTAGAAGTACGCGTACTTATATGCGGATAATTATATATGTGGTATACAAACTAAAAGTGTTTTGCAAATAAATGTTTAAAAAAAAGGAAATTCGCAAAAGTTGGTTTTATATAAGTTTCCTTATAATTCCGAGAATCGAATTTCTCTTTGCACTCCACAGCACGTACAGTAAAGATGCTACAATGTATTATATTTTTGCGTATGTTTGCCATTCCTAAATGGCCTAAAACATAATACCGATGGAACATCTTTTTGTTAAACGATTTAGTTATGTCCGTCTATCCATGAAACCAGCATTGGCCGAGGGCACAACACCCTAATATATAGGTCGTCGTAGGTTAAGCAGTATGTAATACTACGGTAATCGAAATTGCGTAAAATTGGGCTTTGTATGTTCCAAATTTGTTTGGGGCTAGACCCTTTTTAAAACCTCTCTTCCTATTAAGACTTTTTACGAAGGGGGTTTTATATGAAAACAACCCGCGCTTATTGTTCAACTACACGGTTTAAACACACATTGTTTTACTTGGATTGCAGTAGATGAAAGTAATGAGTGCAGCGCATTAAACGGTCAGCCTTATCGTACTATCGCTTGTCATGTTTACTTATGTATATGTACAACATATAAACATTTTGCCACATATGTATGTGTAAAGTCAAAATTCACACACACATGAGCCGTTTAGTGTGAAAGTGGTTCAAGCCCCACATAAACATGTAAAGAATCCATGTTTAATAAAATTAACATTTGGCCGATGAATGTTGGATGGAAAGAGCTGCAAGCCCACTATTTTTTTTTTTACTACTTAAGAAAGATTTCCTCATTCTAAGTCCAGGCTTACTTTAATTCTATTCTATATGAGTTGTGCGATACCGTACCCCAGAAATTGATCAAAATCTCTTATTTAAACGGTTTTACGGTTTCAGCACAAAAGAAGTAAAAATTTTTAATTTGACTTAAGCCAATCTGATATTGATCAAGAATATATGTATATGGGACCCTGACGCCTCCTTCTGGATGTTGCAAAGGGAATGACAAACTTGGTACACCTTCCATCTCAAAAATAATCTCTGTTACAACCTAAGAATTTGGGTTTTTTACTTTTTGCAGAACATGTTGCGTGTCTCCCTCTAAAACGTTTGTTAACAAAACGGAAAAAAATGTTACAGCAACATTAAGTTTTATATTAAATATCCTGTAATCTTCATAATTCAATGAGTAAACTAAAACTATCGCTAATTTTTCAACTTATGATCTATTTTTGTGCTCGTAATCAACTAAAGTATAGACGGCCGTACGAACATACTACATATAAAAACTTTTAGGATTATTTCGATGAGTTTTAAGATGGTAAAAGTTTAGTTTTTTCATTGAGACAGTAGGAGAAATGATCAGCTCTCATAAATACCAAGCGAATGTAAGAACCATTTAAATGTAATCCGCAAAAAGGACAAGGGAGGTGGAGTGACATGTTGAGATTTCGATTTAATTACTTGATACACATTATCATGTTGCTTTTGCTTTTGTTTTTTTTTTTTTTTGGCAATTTGTTTGTAATGATGATGACCATAATTCCTTTGAATGATGTTACTAAATTAATGTTGTTATTGTTGTTGTTGTTAATTTTCATTGTGCACACCAGAAATTTTTGTAAATGATAAATGTAAAGCTTACACCCATTCCCCCATCTGAACGTATATATTTATAATTTGATTTAAAGTATGCATTTAACGCTCATGTGCATTCAATGCTTACACGTATGTATGTATGTTTGTACCGCACATAAGAAAACAACAGTAACAACTGAAAATCGTTCGGTACAAATTATTCATGCCAATTGTGCACATGTATGTAACAAATTAGTGCCGGTTTTTTGAATGCGTTCTGTTCTGTTCTGTTCTGTTATTCTTCTTCTTGATCTTGTTCTTGTTCTCGTCCTTCTTATTTTATTACATCTTTCTTTTTTTTTCTTCTGCATCTCAAATAACCGTTAATTTTATACAATACTATAATTCGCAGCTTTGATTGTTAATCTTCTTACTGTTGTTGTTGTTGTCAGTTGCATAAAGCTGTCCTTTTCGGTTTCGGTTTTCAATTATGTCAGAGAGCAACAACAGAAAGCAAGCCAGATAATGGCGCAACAATTTGATGGTTTTTATTTTATTTTATTTTATTTTTTAGTTCTTTATTTACAGAATATTTTTGGAATATTCTGCTTTTACTGTTACTTTTTACCAAATGTTGTGATTGTTGTTTTTGTTGTTTTGGTTGTTGTTGATTCAAATAAATAATACATCACCATATTATATGCGTATGTGTATGTATTTGATTATATAGAAAAGGCCTACAAAAAAATACTCGAAAAATAACGTAATTTGTATGAAAAGAGCAAAAGAACAAAAGAGAAAAAGCTAAAGCTGCTCGTTATCTTTTTATCGCTCATTGCATGATTATTATTATTGTTGTTGTTGTTGTTATTGTTTTGTTGTTGTTATAGTGTTGTTCACTTTTATATTTAATTTATTTGTTTTTGTTGTTACTTTTGTTGTATGGTGTTCACCTGTATTAAATAGTATTTTTTACTTGGCTGGTGTGCGTGCCTGTTAAGTTTTTATTTTGTTCTCTTCGTAACATTTCAGTGGAGTGGTTGTGGTTTGATCTTAAAATCGTGAGTGCTGTTGTTTTTCTTTTCTTTTTTTTTTTTTCTTAATAACGTTTAACTTCTTCCTAAACCTCTTCTACTACAGTTTCTTCAATACAATACGCTTCACAGGTTTGTGTACACAATTGAATATAATAATAATGAGATATGAACTCATATATACATAAAGGCACATATACGTGCAAGTGCACATATTCGAGCTTATTGGATGTACACGATATATGCATACGATGGTGAGACTTAATTTAATCCGTTATATTTTGTTGTTATTTTACATATTAATATTAACTGTTATTTGGCTTTGTTGTTGTTGATATTTAATATATACGATGAGATGTGTGGCATTATGTTAAGGTGTCAATAATAGCTATTACACCATATATGTACGTAAGTGTGTATGTATGTATGTAACGAGATCCAACAAGACTCTGCTTATAATAAAAACATTTCCGATTTATTATTATTATTATTACATTTTTCGTAACTGCAAGTAACAAGAATTAAATGAAAATGTTATAGTCGGTCAAGCCCGCCCACTTTTTACCTTAGCATTACCCAGTCGTAATAGTACACCAATCCAATTAGGTCATTATAAAATAACGGTCCTATGAAAAATGAATCCCATTGGATCCATTAAAATTTAAAATAAAAAAATTAAGGTGTGGCTTTGTACCAATTTCATCTTAGAATTGCTAACAATGTGACAAACAAATATGTATAAATAATAATAATAATAATAACAACAACAAGATAGAAAAGTTCGGTTAAGACCGAAGCTTAAATACCCTCCACCTTTTGTAATTCTCTAAAAAATAAGCTCCTATTGCCATATTTATGTATTTCATGTACTTACGCAAATAGTGTTTTTTTTTTAATTATAGGCGTTTGCGTTATTCAATCACACCCATTTCAACTTGATAGGCATAGTATTGTGCGATATATAATTTTTTTAAGATACAATTTTTTCGAGGTATGATGAGATTTTCGTTTATTGTGGGCGTGTCTCCTTACCGATTTCGTCCAATTTCAATACGGAACAGCGAAATTGAACTAAGAATACGTATGCAAAGTTTCAATTTGATATCTCAAAAATTACGACCGTGAGAGTGCCAACAA
Source organism: Ornithomya fringillina (assembly GCA_963978525.1). NCBI lineage: Eukaryota > Metazoa > Arthropoda > Insecta > Diptera > Hippoboscidae > Ornithomya > Ornithomya fringillina. The sequence goes on along the minus strand of OZ021691.1, from coordinate 17,008,533 downwards.
CAGACACACGGACACACGGACACACGGACGGACATGTCTCAAACGATTTCTCTTTTCATGCTGATTAAGAATATATATGGTTTGTGGGATCTCCGATGCTTCCTTCGATGTGTTGTAAACGGATGATCAAAGTGAATATACCCTCTTCCCTAAGGTGGAGGGTATAAAAAACACTTTATAACATTTATAAGCTTTTATGTCAAATAAACAGCAAACAAGTCACATTTTGTAAGAACATCGAAATTTAAGAAATGTTCAGAAGAATAACGAAGACTTGATTCCTTCTAAAATTATGGGCACATGGGGACTTCTTTTTATAAAGTAGGAACTACTCAGTGAGTACAATTTTCCATTAGTCTTGAAAATTTTCGATTGAAGGGGTTCAAGTTCACATTTTTTTCATTTTGAGCTATTTAAGGGTTTGGTCATCATCACTTTCCATGCAACTTTGATCGCCCAAGTATTATTGAATTTGAATTTTTTTTTTTTTACATGACTCGTACGGATGCATTTGGAAAATGTTTTTGATATATACGATTTTGTTTTTTTTTTTTGGTACCCAAATCCAATCCAATCCCATTTTTCTTCATAGTTAATTCATACTGACATTATTACATTAATTGCGTTGAATAGGATGCTTTACATATGATATTTAATGTTTGTAAAGATATTTATTTTATAATGATGATCATAACATTCTATTAGATGAACTCTTTTATTTGATACCCATATCAAAATGGTTCTAACAAAAGTCATTTTCCTTTAATTCAGTCCACCTATAAAGAAGATATTAAGCATTTCATGTGATGCAAATACATTTTTTTGGTAATGATCCAGTGACCACACTAATTTTAATTCCAAGCACTGCAATGTCCAATGTCAGTTTTTCCAAATGTGGAGCTCTTACATGTGGTCTACAGAAAGTTTGACATAGAGATGTACGTTTGGATGAAGGTCTAGCCTAGGTCTACACGTAGCCGTTTAAGTTCATATCGTGGATATACCTTATTATGCCTTCCATATAAGATGGGGGGTACTTTAAGTTTGCCATTCCATTTGCAACACCCAAATGGAGGCACCAGAGATCTTACGAACTACTTATATTCTTGATTAGCGTCGAAAACTGGGTCGATTTAGACATATATGTCCGTGTGTCTGTCTGTTTTTGGCATTCTAACGAGCGTAAATTATGATAAATTGAACTGATATTTTATATAAGCTATTTAAAATGGGAAAAATCGGGCAAGAGCCACGCCCACAATCGACAAAAAATCGTAATATTTTCTACAAAAATTGAGCTATGAAGTTGAAATTCGGTATGCTTATCTATAATTATCCCATCCACGGATATGCCAAAAATGGACGTGATCGGATAGCAGATACGCCCACAGTCGAAAAAATCTATACATCTGCCACAAAAATTTATTTACGAACTTCAAATTTGGTAAGCATTTTCATAACTATCCCATCCATCGATATGCAAAAAATGGGCGTGATCGCATAACAGACCCAGTCACAATTTACAAAAAACTATATTTAGCGTAAAAGTCGACTTTTAAGGTGATACGTAATATCTACACTATTAGGGGGCGAAATCATATACTGGCCACACCCTCCGTTTGTACGTTGCGGTGGAGGATATTTAAGATTTCGTCTAAGCCAAATGTAGTTTTCTTGTTGAGATATACCTTGGAGTCTGAGTAACTTGGATTGAAATTTTTTTAGAATCCTTAAATTTTAACTTGCAGCACCTACCCCGGAGTTGCATTCCATATGTCCAAATTTGTTTTAGGACACATTTATGTAATAACAGCTCGTTTTTCAAGGGGCAGAGGAGATTTCAGGAGTAAAGGACTCCCAGGATATCTCTTTGCTCGATACCTCTAGCACTTTACGTTTTGTGTGGATGTGAGTTTCCCAAGTAACCTTTTTATTTTATTTAATGCCCAGAAGTTTCACTGTATTTTGTTGCGAAATTAAACTCGTATTTTGTTTTAAAGGAGGACATGGTGCCTCTTCTTTTTTTGATGGTTTCCAACTGTGCAAAATCAAAGGCAAAAAGTAAATATAATGTGGGTCCTAGAAAACTACTTTGTGGCCTAAAACGCTCACTTTCATTTTTCCAATAGTTTAGATATCACGTCTATGTAGCTCCGAAGAAATCAAAATTTTGATTCTCATATGCCGTTAGCATTATTATAGATGTACATTACGTGTGTAACTTATGTATACATAAAATTTTACTATTGTTTAATATTTGTTTCCAATAATGGCAATAATGAAAAAAAAGGTCTCCAAACTGATGTAATAATTCTTACCGACATCGACGTTAAACACAACATTTCGATTGACAGTTTTACTATAAACTTTTGACATAATAACATTGACAATTGACATTTTGGGTAGGCGGATATAACACATATACCAAAGCGTAGAAAATTCACCAATTCTCAAATTCAACATTACTTACGTACTCAACAGCACTGACATTAAGAATAACTCACTCAACTGAGTTTAATGCATTTATTTGTAACAAGAGTTATAGCAAAATTTTAACCTTGGAAAAGTCAAGGTATGCACTAAAATTTTAACTAGAAAAAAACATCTTATTCTGCTTGATGCAGCAGAAAATATAAAGAAAACGAAATTTAGTTAAAGAAAGTTGCAATAAGAGAAGAAATTCTTGTCGCATTGTTCGATTGTAGTGAACAATAAAATAATAAAAATAAAATAAAACAAGTCAAAATATTCTAGTCAGTCAAGCCTGACCATCAAATACCCTACACCACTTGATATATTATTCAATTAAATTTATTTCTTTAATAGGAAGTTATTTATTTTTTATACTCTTTTTATTATGAAAATTTTTTTTCGATGAATAATGAAAAATTTTATTTTCAAAAATTTCAAAATGACACATGTCACAAACAGTTTTTTTTTTATTTTTTGTTAGTTTATGAAATAAAAAAAAAACATTTTTTATATGGGTACTGTTCTAAAAATGCTTCGGTTCTATCCTTTTTCGAAAGGGTTTATTTTTACACCAATTTATATATATTGTACTTAGATGGACAGACGGACAGACGGACATGGTTAAATCGATTCAGATTTTGATTCTGAATGGATCGGTATAATTGCCGTTTAGGAATTCCAAAGATCCGCACAAACAAAATATACCCTTTTTTACAGGGTGATGCAGGATATAATAAAATAGTTAAATTCTAATAACGGTTATATACGGTCAAGTATCAAATATGGACGACGCAGTGTTAAAGGCTATGAATGTTTTTAACTACACGTTCCAAACCATCAACCGTCTTGGAATCTAAAACTGCCCGTGGTGGATATAAAAGTGGAAAACGGGTAAAGAAATCGTATTCAATCAAAATCCGAACCCCCACCCCTTCTAACTGTATACAAACTAATTATGTTTTATCCAAGTCGATGCAAATTGTTCATTCGTTCATTGTACCGTACATGAAAAATTCTTTAAAATCAAAGCGTTTAAGAGCACATCTACATCGAAATCACACGCATATATATAAAAATGGCATTATTATATTCTCACTCACCTGTAAAAGAAGAAACGAAAATTGCAACTTGAATTTCGCCAAAAAACCAAAACAACCGCCAAAAAAAATTTACACACTTTACCGCAAAATTCATAAACACACGTTGTTGTTATCGTTGTTGCCGTTTTTTGTACACAAATCTGTTTGTTGCCTGCTGCGGCTTCTACTGGTATTCACTTAACTAAAGTTACACCCGAATACACACAAAGCCGTATCTTACACCGGGCACATAGGACAAACACAACTTATTATACATATGCACTCTACAAATACACAAATTCCAGTATATGGCGGTTATTCGTTTATATTTTTTTTTTAGCTTCAGGTGTTATTTTATTGTTGTTGTTATTGTTATTGTTAATGGTTGGTCATAACCAACAACTCAAGTCCATTGATGAACTTCTTTATGTTTTGCTCTCAGAAAACCTACGCATCCCACAAATCCTTAAAGAAATCACCACCACCACCACCACCACCACCTTCACCACCTCTACCACCGACACCAACACACAATTACACATGCACACACTGCCTTAGTTATATAGACATAAAAGCTAATAAAAGATGGTATATGAGGATGTTACAACAATAACAACAATAACAACAAGAAGAAGAAGAAGAAGAAAAAGAAGAAGAAGAACGCCTACCTTAACACCACTAACACAACGCAAGAATTTTTAAACCTATAAACCCTCTGTGTATACACTCTATATGTGTGTACGGATATGTGATAAAACACTTCTTATGGTCTTTTTCATTTTGCCGGAAACTTTTCTGCAAAAGTTGATCGTTTTGTTTTAGCGTAAACGTATATTTGCTCAGGCAAAATATATATAAAATATATTTTTAAGGAGAATTTCGTTTTTGCGTTTTTCTTTTTTTGCTCAATAAAAATGTTTTATTTGTTTTTATAATTTTTTTTTAATTCACATTCACGCTGTGCAGTTGTTTGTTTTTTATTTTTATGACATTTTCACTATTTGTTTGCACTACATTACTTAACAAATGTAATACACACGCGTGCATAGGGAAATGTGTTGTTGTGTATGCAGTCACATATTTATATTAAGGTTTTAGGGCGCACAGAGATAATGTCCAACTCGTTTACATATTATTTCACGTGCAAATTTTAAGTTTCGAATTGCATCCGCTCTGTACGAATTGTCGTTGTTAAATAAACGATCAACTACCTGAACTGTGGGTAGTCTTTCTAAACTAAAAATACCGAAAATACGAAGAAGAAACGAAATAACGCAAAAAAACAAAAAGAAAACAAAATTTAGCGCCAATTCAATATTTAGCCAATGCGAGAGAGAGAAGAGAAACTGAAATTGCTTGTGTTGTTGTATGGCTTTGGGGACCCTAAGACCAGCACCACTGTTACCAGAGACCAGAGACGTCTCTGGTACAGAGACGGAGTGTCTCTCTCTTACATTTTGCCGGCAGAATCTCAAAATTCAACGTGTCTGTTGCAGGCCCATATCAGAGAATTCTAAATACACTCCTCTCTGTATTTAGAAGTCTCTGCCCAAATCGTATTCATGAATATTGCACATTTTATATCGCGAGCAAAGTGATCGTAACAAACAGACAAACAACGTAAGAGTTTACTTGTTGCACTGTCTTGACTGACTTGTGTTTACTGGTTTTTGTGTACTTTTTAAAGAAATTCATATATTTTTTAACACTTCTCCACCCCAAATTACAATAAAAAAATGATAAAGATCCACTTGACAAAACATAAAACAAATATGACGCGGATTTATAGGTCTCTGGACTAACACAAAACTAACCTTGCAATACAACTTTTGAATAGCTCTCGGCCCCATTTGATTTGTGTGCTTTGCATTTGATATATTCTTAATGCAACGGTAATTTTGTCATTTCACATTAATCTCTCATAAAATGAATTTGTTTTATTAACAAACACAGAACATTCGCAATCATAGATACGTACTGTATGTTAGGCATCAACACTTTTTGGGTTTTTCATCATTCAATTCAAATTACAAATTACTCTCCTTTTTTGATTATGTTAATGCGTAATTATTATTGAACTAAAGTCGTATGCATTGTTATAGCTATTGCAACGTTATGCGATATTTGTAAAAAAAATTTTAATCTGTTTCTTCTTTGGAACACTTCCGTGATGCCTAAAACAGGGGTTATCAAACTGACAGGAAGTTATTAATGTAATATATATTATATTAATATTAATTAAATAAATATTCAAGTTAACGGTTTTATGTAAATCTAGAATCTGCTTCTTTCAAATGACAAGTGAAGGTAACAACGATTTAATCAAATAAATACTTCTTCCACTCACCCTGTTTAGGAATAGACTACAGTTATCGATTATAAGTGAAAAATGATCAATACGGTAAATGCACGAGTTCGTGCAACAGTGTTTAATTTATTTTATTTTTTTGTTGATAAGAAATTTTGTGTGACTATAAATTTCAATAATTACCAATACTTTAACCAATAGAAATAAAACAAATATGTATAGTGTTTTATTAAGGCATTTAAAAAATATAAGGTACAACTAGCAATTGAACACAATGTGAAAAATTATTAAAAGCAAATCAATTGGTAAACAAACAGAATCCCGACAGGATTACATAAACAATGCCTTTAAAATTGCACGAATATTTATCAATGTTTTGAGGGAATTTTCTTTTTTTTTTTTTTGGCATTCAATTTCCAGATTCTATGCTACGAAACCTACGTTAAAACCACAGCCTATTAATAAAATTCTAATAGCTAACCGTGGCGAAATAGCTTGTCGCGTTATACGCACCGCCCGCAAATTAGGGGTGCGTACTGTAGCCATCTATTCAGATCCCGATGAAAAGTCTTTACACACCCAATACGCTGATGAGGCTTATCGTGTGGGTGAAGCTGCATCAGCCACCTCCTACCTACGTGGCGATCGTATAATAGATGTGGCCAAAAAATCTGGTTGCCAAGCCATACACCCTGGTTATGGCTTCTTGTCAGAATCTGTTGAATTTGCCGAATTGTGTCAACAGAATGACTTAATATTTATGGGACCACCCAGTACAGCTATATGTGATATGGGCATAAAAAGTACCAGTAAAGCTATTATGTCGGCAGCTGGAGTACCTATTATTAATGGCTATCATGGTGATGATCAGAGCGACGAACGTTTGCAAAACGAAGCACGTAAAATTGGATTTCCTTTAATGATTAAGGCGGTACGCGGTGGTGGTGGCAAGGGTATGCGTGTGGCTGAATGTTTTGAAGATTTTGTGACCGCTTTAAATTCGGCTCGCACTGAATCACAAAAGTCCTTTGCCGATAGTTCCGTTCTGCTGGAACGTTATGTGCGCTCACCGCGTCACGTTGAAGTGCAAATATTTGCTGATCAATATGGTGAAGCAGTGTACTTGTGGGAACGTGATTGCTCCGTGCAGAGACGTCACCAAAAGATTATAGAAGAAGCACCAGCTGTAAATAGTTATTTTTCTTTCCTAATAACTTTGGTTCATATGTACTTTATTTAGCCCGGCCTTTCTGAAGAGTTACGCCGTGAATTGGGCGAAGCTGCTGTGAGGGCCGCCAAAGCCGTAGGTTATGTGGGTGCTGGTACCGTGGAATTCATTATGGATAAAGAAGATTTAAGTTTTCATTTTATGGAAATGAATACACGCCTACAGGTCGAACATCCCATTTCGGAAATGATTACCGGAACAGATTTGGTGGAATGGCAAATACGTATAGCAGCCGGCGAACCGTTACCCTTAACACAACAACAAATAATACGTAAAGGTCATGCTTTTGAGGCGCGTATTTATGCTGAAAATCCACGAGGGGGTTTTCTGCCTGGAGCCGGTCCTTTACGTTATTTAGCCACTCCTTTGCCCAATGAGTGGGTACGTGTGGAGACCGGGGTACGGGAAGGTGATGAAGTTTCAGTGCACTACGATCCTATGATTGCTAAATTGGTGGTGTGGGGTGAAAATCGCACGCAAGCTTTAAACAGTTTAATAGCGCGTCTAGGGGAATACCATGTAAGTGTAGCAAGGTCGTTTTCTTTTAAATACTTCCAATTTATAATTGTCTTCGTGCTTTTTTTATAGATTTCTGGCTTGGAAACGAATATAAATTTTCTTATAGATTTAGCCCGACATCCTGATTTTCAAGAGGGCAACGTTCATACGGGCTTTATAGATGAGCACTTTAATGAACTGTTTCCACCAATAAATGTACCAGAGGAAGACATATGCAAAGCAGCCATTGCTCTTATAGTCAATGAACTGCAAGCTTCACGAAGCAATTGTTTCACAAAAAATGATCCCTTTGCGTTTACTGCTAATTTACGTCTCAATTACAACCTAATACGCAAATACCACCTAAAAGCCAATGAAACCAGTAAATTTCCATTCCAGGTCTTTGCTATTAATGCGAGTTTTAAAAAATATTTTGCTTTCAGCTTATGCGGTAACAGTAAAGTATGATGCAGAAAAGATAGAAATTAAAACTGATGGAGGTAGTTGGCATACTGTAAAATTTGAACGTGTTGAAGATGATGACGTGAACCGTTTCAGAATTCGCTGTAATATCAATAATCAACTGTCCACGTTCAATGCTTACCTGAATGAGGATGAGGTTACTATATTCCTGGATCGTGGTAAAGTGCAATTTGAATTGCAGCAACCGAAATTCTTGACAACTGCTTTGGAGCAAATGGATATTGGTGGGGGCTCTAAAGTTGTGGCTCCCATGCCTGGCGTTTTGGAGAGGGTTCTGGTAAAACCTGGAGATCAAGTGAAAAAGGGCGATAATTTGGCTGTTCTAATAGGTATTCAATTAAGTTTTAAAACTATGAAGAAATCGATTTGTCAGAGTGAAATGTTTTTCATTTATACAGCGATGAAAATGGAGCATAGTTTAAAAGCACCCAAGGATGGTGTAATCAAATCGATTGGTGGTAAAGAAGGTTCCAATATAAATAAAGGCGCTCCCGTTATCACTTTTGAGGATGAGGAGCAACATTAATACAATTTTTTCGAATAGGAAAACTAGTTACACATACATATGCATATACGTATATGTATATATAAATAACGAATGCATTTATTTTGTTTTAACTTGTTTAATGTTTTTGTTGTTGGGCATTGGCTTTAATGTATATAATTTTCAATAAGAATAAAATTTAAATAAAAAAGCGAATAAATGTTTTTTTTTTTTTTCAAATTAAGGCAAAAATACAGTACAATCGATCAAGTCCGCTCTCATGTAATTCTCTGCACCAATGGCTCTCAAACTTTTTGAGATGGAGAGCCATCTAAAGGCATAATAATTTACACGAAACCCCAGTGTGGCAATTGATGATGGCTAACAACAAAAGGATTCGTGGAACGCCTTGAGTTGGCTCCGCGGAGCACACTTTGGTTTTTCTATTTTCTTTTGCTATTGCTTTCTATTGCTGTGGCCATTAAATTTATAGTGATTGAATAAAAATGCAAATATTTATACATATTTTGGATTTTTCGATTACTTGTAATTTATTATTTTTTTTTTTTATTTTTTTATTTAAGTATAAATTCTCTTATTTTTTATTTGTATTGTTTTAGTTTTACTGTTCAATGAATCGTTTTGCTTGTGTTTTGAATGTGTGTGTGTGTGTGTGTGTGTGTGTGTGTGTGTGTGTGTGTTTACATTATATATATATATATATGTTTGTATAATTTAAATTTTGAATAAGTTTTACACGTTATTTTTTATGCGCGTGTAATGTATATGGTTTTTGGTAATAAGTGTATATATGTGTTCGTGTGTATGTGTGACTTTTAAAAATTAATTTAATTTATTATTAGAGCTTTGTTTGTGTTTTTGTATTTTATTTATTTAAATTTCTTTTCTTCTCTTTGTTTTAAATTAAATTATTAATAATAATTATTTAATGTAATAATATTAATTAATTCTTTAGTGTGAAAAATAGAACAGTTTTGTTTATTTTTTATTTTTTTTATTATTATTATATTTATATATATAAATGATTTTTTTTTTTTCATTTCATCAATATTTAGACATTTTTTCTTGTTTATTTGAAAAAAAAAATTCTTTTTTGTTTTGTTTTTTGTTACTGCGGCATTTTCTTCAATATTTTATTATTAATTTTATGTATCAATGCAGTGTTTTTCAGCGTTTTAAATTTATATATAATATATTTTCTAATATTTCTCTTCAATCCATCTCTATGTTGTTGATTCGTTTGGTTGTTGTTGTGTTGTTTCATTGCTCAACAACAAGATTTGTTCGCTTTTATTTATGTCGCTGGTATTTGCTGTTGTTGTTATTATTGTATTTACATTACCTATCTCACTATTTGAATTTGCCTGATTTAAGCTAGTTGTTGTTGTTGTTGTAGTTGTTGTAGCATCAGTTTCTTTTCCAGCTGTTGTTGTTGTCATTGTTGTTGTAGCCTTTGTATTATTTAAAATATTTAAGAGATTTGTAGGCAACGTAGTTGTGACTGTTGCTGGATTAATGCTGCTTGCGGATGTTGTTGCTATTATAGTACTGCTGTTAACCCCTTTAACCGTAATGACTGTCGTCTCACAAGTGACGTCGCTGCCGGACTATAGACAAGGAAAACAGATTGTTTTCATTTAAATATTTTAAATCTTTTTCATGAAAATCATCGTCATTAAAATGAATAAAAAGCATAAATTATTTGTGGTGAAAATAAACTATTTGAAAAGCTCAACTTATTATGAGTTGTACGACATACTATACATACATATGCACACGAATAATAAACTATTTATTGCAGCATTTTATTATCATTGCCGTTATTTGATTCTATAAAAGTAAAAACTGAGTGAAGGAGAAGGTTTAGTGATTTTTATATCCTCCACATGCATTGCGGGGCATACTAAGTTTGTCATACCATTTATCTGCCCCAATGATTGAGTATAATTATCCCGTCCCTCTATGTCCCGAAAATGGGCTGAAATGACAGACACGCCTACAATTTATTATGCCACAAGCATAACATTAAATAAATTAAATTTTGCTGTTAAATTTTTTACAATTAATTAATTAATTTATATTAGCTGTGATTAGCGCATTATTAAGTAGCAACGCATTATTCAAGCCGTCGTGAAGGAAAAAAAATTCAAAAAATTATAAAAAAGTGAAAAAATAATTTAATATAAAATAAACAAATATCTGCTAAAATATGTATTTGTATGTAGCTGAAAAAATCTCTTTGTCACTCCAAAAAAACTCACATCTAAAATCACATCTAAGTGAAAAAACGTTGAATTGTCTTGCAGTACAATTTATCAACAATTTTTGTATGACAAAAAAACAACTTTGCAGTTTTTAAATTATATAATATATTTAGTAATTAGATCGTCATAATTGCGATTTAATAATACAACTAGATACAGATTAATATTTGAACTGCTGGGCTGAGAAAACTTCATATAAAAATTTAAGAAAAACTAAACGAAAAATTTTATTATACGAGTGAAATCATCACTGGTGAATTGTGCGAAAAAAATAAATGTGTCATGTACGTATAAAAACAAAACATACACCGATGATGTGTTTATACCCTACGCCGGGGCTGGTGGAGGATGCATTCAGTTTTAGCGCATTAGTGCATAACTGCTAAATGGTTAAAACATTCCTTTTACTACACCACACCCATCCATGCAAAATCATTTTCTGTATCTTTATAACTATCTTCATCTGCCTGTCTGTCAGTCCGTCTACTTATTTAAATTCGTGCTCAACAAAGATGCAAATTTATTGATCGAACAATGTTTTGCAATTTCTTCCCGTTTTGTAACAAACAACATTGTTATGGGAAAATTCACAACTCTCAAAATTTCTTCATTTTCTTGGTTATTATGTTATTTAATTAGCTTAACATTTGACGGCATGATTTATTCCTACTTAAGCGAAATACAACAAGAAAATGTTTGATAGTGTTTCGTATAACGATTGAACCGAAGTGATGTAGGGTATAAAAACAGGCGGGCTTAACTTGATTAACTTAACATTTTCATTTATTTTTATATCTTCCACATTATGGTATGGGTGTACTAAGTTTGTCATTCCGTATGCCCTGTCAGAAGCAGTCTACATGTTAATGTTTATTCTTTTTTCTAAATGGCATCAGTTAAGACACGTGTTCGTAGTATTCGATTGAGACTGAAGTGTTCAAACACTTAAATAGTCAATAAAAAAGGCGTATTTGGTATGTGAGCATGGGCGCGCAGTCTGTATCTGCTATAAAGGCGTGTCATTCATACTTGTTTAAGAGGTTAAATGAAAATGATGTTTTTAATCATTATGTTGGACAATGTGTGTAAGTGATGTTGCATGGGATGTGATATTATGTGTCGTACTGTTTGATGTTGTGTTGGTTGTTAGGGGGTAAAATGATTTTATGAAATCAATAAAACTAACGTGGCGGCAAATCATATTAAACGGCTTGAAGTGTTACCGCGTTGCTGTTGTTGTTGTTGTTGTTGATGTAGCTGTAATTGTTCTTGTTGTTGTTGTTGTTGTTGTTGTTTGTTGTTGAGAATGGGCATGTTTTTCTTGTTCTTGGAGTACCTGCAGTTGTTGTTGTTGTTCCATATTGTGACCCATTGTTTTACGCTTTAATTTTATTACACATTACCATGATATTTATTTTTCACACACAACCAACATTTTTTATAAATATTGTAACAACAATAAACAAATAAACAATTATATTATGATTATGATAAAAGAGATATTAAAAAAATTTGTTACCATTCGGTGTAAAAACCGAATTTACTTTTCGTCAGTAAAAACAAAAAGTTACCCAAAATATACAAAATGGAGATAATATTACGACCAACTCTGGGTCCAATAGAAGTTTTTAAAAAAAAAAGATTCATAGACTAAGATATTCAAACGAAATTTGGTACATTAATATGTCGGGGCTTAAGGTGGAGACCCATTCAAATGGATTCAATCGAACAAGGAAGAAAACTAAATCTGGCTTAGGCCAACGCGTAAATACCCTCCACATCTGCATACAAACAAGGGGGCTGTAATAGTGTATCACCTTGAGAGTGGGCTCGTACTCTGCATAAGATTTTTTGTAAATTGTTGGCGCGTCGATAAATGGCGCAATTATACCAAATTTTAAGCTCAACAGCTCATCTTTTGTGAAAGATGGATGGAAATGGATTTATGCCGATTGTGGGCGCGGCTTTTGACCGATTTGCCCAATTCAATTAGCGATCTGCGCGCAGAAAGTAAGTGTTTGTACCACGTCAGCTCTTTATCTCAAAATTTACAATAGTGCGAGTGCAATAGACTAGATTTATGATGCTGATCAAGAATGCTTTATAGGGTTTCTGAGGCCTCCTTCTGTGATGTATGTGATATATGCAATGACAAACTTAGAATACTCCCACCATCTCGTGTGGTGGGTACGACAAAAATCATATTTCTCAAACATATTCGAAGCTTAAGCCAGGCCAGACCATTTTTAACACCCACCTAAATAAGGTTTTCTTCCCAACTTCACATATCCCGTACTTAGTACATAATTCAAGTACTCTAAGTTTATGTCGAGATTAAATAGTTTTTGGACATCTTGCCAGATAGAGCATATTTCAGAAATAAGAGCTAATTCTTAACGAAAATTGGTCAGATGTCAAATTTGGAGCGGATTGCATCATTTTCACCTTTATCTTCCTTGTAAGGAAGTGATGTTTAAGTGACAAAGATACGCGTGTTCACTAATAGTTGCAAACAAATTGTAGCAAGTTAGCATTACATGGTTGGGCCTATGGTCAGCTTAATGGACCGACTGCAACATTTTAACATGTTTGACTTTGTTTATATATAATAATATAGTCTAATATAACAGTATTAGTATACTAAGTAAGAGTGTTATCAAGGCAAACATAGAATGAAAAACGTAACACACGCTACACAACGATGAAGAATGCGGAAAATTTCTTTAGTTTAAGCCAAAAAAAGTTTCATTTCTTACCGTTTTTGGTGATAGACTCATTTGTTTCAAATTTCTGCTCAAACTATTCAAATTAGCTTCGGTGCTGGCGGCAGTTTGTGCTTCCGAAGTCGCTGGTGCAACAACTGTTTCCTCATAATCAACATCGATATCTTCGGCTAAACCAACAAATGTATTGGATTTCCAATCGACCGTTTTCGTGGTGTCCAATTGCAGGGCTGTCTTTTTGGGATAACAATTTTTAACAAATACTGGTTTTACCTCAACGATATGATTAATATAATCTGTTTGCTCTTCTACATTATCTGATGTCTTGTTCAATTGTTGCTGTTGTTGTTGAGTTTCTGTTTGCAATTGTTGTTGCTGCTGCTGCTGCTGTTGTTGTAGTTGTTGCCTTTGCACATCTTCGTTAGGCTCCACGTCAGATTCATTGGTTTCTTCTTGCTCCTAAATTTATAATATAAGTATCGTATGAAACATAATATATATAAAGAAGCTATAATCGGTGAAGGGGGCCCTTTAATATCCTACACCAATTAAGTTCCTAACTAGAAGAAGTAAGAAAGAGGTGTAGTAGGCCAACGCGAAATGGCAATCTTTGTTCTCCTCCTGTTCTTGAACGTCATGAAACATGATCAGGCAAACATAGACCAATCACATCCCTAATTGTAAACCGTCCTATAATGCAGATTTCGTTCTATTACATAAGGGTGTACAAGTAAAGAGATAAACATCGATTTTAGATGCTGGAAACGATATATGTGGCCAAGCTCGGCACATTGAACTTTTCACAAGTTTGGGTCAGTCCATGCAACGGTTTTGTCCATTTTTGGAATCTTACTTTTGAACATGTGTACTACATTTCAGCTCAAAGACCGTTGGAGAGCGTTATTGTAGGCATATCCTATATAGCCAATGGACCCATTTGCAAGACCAAACTACAGGCAAGCTCGGAAGGGGGCCGAAGCAAAAACTTTGGTTTGACCTGTCTTAAATAATGTCGTCATATTGACAAATTAATGGACAGACAGGCACAGGATAGTGGGCGCTTTTAATATACTCATGTGGTGAAATTTAATCTCTTCTTAATTGTGAATTATATGTTTGATCATTTTACAATTTACCTCTTCGGGACACAATTCATAAGCCATCGTCCAGGTATTCTTGGCTGAATGCGATCTCTCCAACATATAACCGTTGGTATTATCATTACTTTGTGCAGGTGGCGACCACGAATATGAATTATACTGACAGCTAATGCCCCGTTGGCGATCCAGTTCGTCTTGCAACCATTCCACCGCCAGTACCCATTGTCTACCAATTGTCGTATTCGAATTTAACATATGTAAAGCTACCGCAGACTTATGAAACAATTGTGTCAGACATTTGATGATTTGGTAGGCTCTTTTTTGGTAATGCGTTTTGGTGCGATGTATTGTCTCTAGTAGGCCCTCCCGTTCCTCTGCCACACCATTCAATGCATTGTGGATGCGATGGTGTTGCCATGAGTCTTCAATAAGTAAAACGTGCAACAAGAGTTCGGTGTGATGGCGCATATCGTGACAATAAGCAAAGCCACATTGCCACAGTAATTCGGTAAGTACGGCACGTGAGAAGTGTGGGTTCTCCCAACTGCAATACTGTAATAGTTTAAGACCATCCTCTCCCACATTGGTGTCCTCGATTAATTTTTTTATATACCTAATGGCAGTACACCAAGTACAGAACGTTGTATATAAAGAGAGAAGAATAGCGAATGCAAACATTTTTACCCCGTACGACTGAATAGTATATCGGCGCACTCCACCGTGATGGGCAACAAATCATCATAGCTAACGGTGGGGTCCTTAAAGGGATTTGGCAAAGGTCGCCCGTTTTGTAGTGAACTCTGACATCTATCGGATATATCACTGCAACGTATTAAATGTGAAACCACTTGATGTAATTTACTTAATTCAGGATACTGATATTTAATAGAAGGACCAGGCCCCTCATCTAAAGCCACTTGCATAAATATAACTGGAACATTCAACTACAAATACCATTAACGGATGAACCATTAACCACACAATTGAATTTCGCATAAAAATTACCTTTAAAAGTTGTTGTCGCTCCTGCACACCCAATCCGACATACATACTGAATAAACTAAAATAGTGCGGCAAATGTTTCCCATAGTCGGCCACCTCACACTTCAACAGCTTCAGAACACTAATCAGAACTTGCTCACAGAGATTTGTGCCCTCATAGCCCAACAGTGGCTCATCCGTGATGGCGAAATGGCAAAAGAAAACAACTAATTTAACAAAAACACCGCGCATTTCCGGGGATGGAGCGCTGAGAATATATTCACACAACCTTGATGGCGGATTCAAGAGACCATTACTTGCAAACCACTTGCGTACCGTAGGCGACGATCGTAAATGATGTGAAACGGTATCATACCTAAACGGTGAGAAGATTAAAGCAAAACAAAAAAGAAAAATCGAAAAACCAATGAAATCTTTTCGTCTTTCGAGGCTGACCACCCACTTATTTATAATTCAGTATATCTGTAGAAATATTCATGAGAGCAGGAAGGAGGGCCTTCCAGTATTTCATATTTAAGAAATACTGGAATTTTAAACCAAATAAATTATATGTGATGCTATTTTTAGTTAAAAATTGTTTCTTTTCAAGTATTTGAAATACTTGAATTTAAAACAAAAATATTATAATCGCTTCGGCCCCACTACTGCAGTGAACAAACACAAGTCATTGTCACACTTTGTGTAAACGTGTTTTAAGGTGAGAGGTCGAAATTTGACACTCACTTACTACGCTAATGAACTTTTCTTCACCAAGTTTAATTTAAAAATTTTAAGAATCGCGAATTTTCGTCACAGACTTATTTAAAATAGAGCAGCTTCACTTTCAAAAGTGAACGTCTTTGGCGTAGAAAGATCCCTGTGCCAAATTTTATTTTACAATATTCTCTTTTACCTCTTTGTGCTGTAGAGTATAACTAAGAAAATGATACCGATGACAATTTTTGTTAGGAAATGTTGAGAAGTGCAAACGTTGGCCATATAAAAATGCATTTCTGAAGAAGGCTTTAAAAGAAAAGTCCAGTCTTTAAGGCTTTATTAAGTAGTCCCGCCCTGTTTAAATTTAAAATCAATTCAATTTATAAATTTCAGGTGAAGTAAATGAAATCTGACATATTTGATTAAAAACAAGGGAAAATGTCACAGTCGCTCAAGCTGAACTATTTAATACCCACCCATCCTACACCACTTGCTTCTACAAATTATGGAACAATTGGTTTAGTTGCATCAGTAACCGCCATAAATGTCATTATGTGAAATATCATTATAGGCAAAGCGGTTCTAAAAGTGGTCCGATCGGGTCCATATTTTGCACAAATTTTTAACTATTCTTCACCAAAGTTTGTCAATAAATATTAAAAATTTCAGTTATTCTTTTTTAGAAAAGGAGCTAAAAATTGGCCCATTTGGTCCATTATTAAGAGGGTTCCACTTTGGGCCAATACAAGTTCTTGTACTAAATTTCCGATGAGGGAGGGCGCGGCATTCGCGCTTTAGGAGATACAAACATACACACACAAATTAATATTTTCCCACAAGTGGTGCAAAGTTCTCAACGAACTTTCGTCATAAAATTACTTTTTTAAAATGAAACTTAATTATTGAGCTATTTTCCATAAGGTTCGTGTTTTGCACTCAACTGCAGCATGGAATCACCCCTAAAAACTATTGCCTGTATAACAAATACGGACGGACATGGTTAAAGCGGAATGTGGTGTATGGTGTGAAAAAATTACAATTTTTTTTGCTTTCAAAGCAACTCTTTTAGCCTCTCTTACCATTCAATGACTGGTCCACGCAGATTTTTTTTAGTACGAAATCCGGTATGAAACAGAAATTGTGAAGCCAATTGAACGCCTAGTAAGGACAACTCTTCGGCAGCCAACGACTAGAAGAGAAACAAACAAAACAATTTTTTAGAAGCACATGAGTCAATGAAGGACCATACAATACATACCAATTTGTCGCTACGTGTCGAAGGTATATTGCAGCTGACCAGTTTTTTAATAAAATTAAAGAATTCCACCGAAAATATGCTCTTCGAGTGCAGAAAGCGTATATTTTGATGCCTATGATGATGAGATGGTGATATTTACCGTTTTAGATTTTAGAAAATTTCAATTTTTTTTTTAGTAAATTTCACCTGACACTCCTCTCTATGGGTTTGGGTAATGGCAATACAAAGTTGCGACTTTCCGCCAAGGACAATTGTTCAACACTATGTTCAAATTGCACCGGCTTCTGATCGCACCGTGTGTAGAACAGCATATAAGCATTCCACCAACGCTTTTGACGCCTGTACTGCATCCGTTTTAAGTTGCTATCATAAACTTCACCCATATAATCACCGCCGAAGCATTGAGCCTTCATTTCTTCATCTTCATTCATTTTACATTCCGTGACTTCGCCATCGTCAAATTTATACCATTGCTCTTTTCCCGTGGAGGGGTTTCTATGAAAGCAATGAAGCAAAAAGCATATATACACACATGCAGATACACAGAAAGAGCTTTGCTTCGGCAAGGTACGTACTTGGATAGTATGAAGCTGAAATAGTGTCCTCCTGACGCCTGTCCGCTATGCACCACAATACCAGTTAACTCGTATTTAGTAGTCTCACCATTTACCTGGCAATTGTCGTCGATCTCTATAATCTCACCCTCCAATTTGGCCAAGCCCGACACTGTAAACGCAAACAATCATCATGTGGAGCGTGCAAAACTAATAAAATGTACCTGTGTACGGTTCCATATCCAGTTCGCGCGGAAATTCAAAATAGTCATTAAATTTTATCGCACACACACGCTCATAATCGTATTCGAAACGTTTCAATTGTATCGCCAACACTGGTGGCAACTTCTTAACGCACAAACGTTTTACCGTAACAACCTAATAAATATACAAAACACATGGGGATGGGCCCCATTCCCAAATTTTAATTCATCAGTTATCGCGTGCATAACGCAGGACATACTTTTTTATCACATTTATCACAGTGGTAGGCATCGGCACCCTCCAACAATTCACCCTTCACATATTGCTCCAGAGATTCAGTTAATGAGCTATGGTTACGTATATCCACGCTGAATACACTGAACGGTTCCTCTTTTGAATATCGATGGGGACACTCTTGACATATCTTCTGATCACTAAACGAACCGCCCAAGGTGGCGTTCATTAGCTGAGTGTGACCCAAAGCCTTGAGACCCTCATCCAGACTTTCAAACAAGGACATAAAAAATTCAACGGCATCTTGTTGTTCACGTAAATTTACCGGTTCGCCCTGCAGTCTAAACGAATAAATAAACAAAGCAAACAATTTTTATATGAATAAGCAAAAACACAAACGTGGTATATAACCACTCTTCCCATGTATAAAATTAAATTTCACTTAAATGCCCACCAATGGCGTGCCCGGTACCTTGCTTAGCACACCCCCACTTGTATGTTGTTTTTATGTTATATTTTCTTGTCGAACAACTTACTTAAAGTGCGTCCAAAGGCCACGAGGCACGTAGAACTGTAGAGCGCTGTGACCCAAATGTGCAAAGATAGCCTGCACGTGCTTCAGTATGTTGACGTGATAATTTTTGCGTATATCACCGTTTTCACTGCCGCCACCGTCATCGCTGGTATGTGAAAACAATGCCGAACTTAAAGCACCAGTATCCGGTTCCCCACTAAAGTCTTCATTCTCATTGACCGCCGCTCCGTCAGCCTTAAGTATACCCACTCGTATCGATGGCACCATATATAATTGCTGCAATACCGAATTCATGTAGCAGGTGGCGCCAGCATTTTTTAAACCGCAAAACCCTTTAGTAGGCCTGGCCCCAACTGGGGGTAAATAGTCCCATTCCCTTAAGGGGTCGGTATCTGAAAATCAACAAATTCATCACTGTCGCCTTGCCTAACAGCGTCCCTTCCTCTCACTTACCGTTACATACAAAATCGATTAGGGTGTTGGTGAGCAGTTTCATGTTGGGAACACAGTTCTGGCATAAAGCAATCAACAATTCGCATGCAGCCGCTATGGTGTGCGGGCTACGACAGACGGGCGGTGGGGCAGTTTCACGTTTCAATTTACCATGTTTACGTAAATGCAGATATTCTCGCGAGGCGGTAAATATGAAATCGTCAATCAGCTCATGAATCAGATCGTTCAACTGCGACTTGATTTCGGGCAACAGGAAAAACATCAATTCCTTGGTCAAACATAAATGGCCCTCCAACAACTCTTCGTGTACTTGGGCATCCCCCGTACTGACGACATGTTCACGTATTTTTTGCAACCACTTTATCTCCTCAGTCAACAACCCCTCGCCGATATTGAGGGGCCAATTGACAAGACAACCGTAGGAGAGAGTGCGACATAACAATTGAAAGAAGTCACCGCAAGTGGCCTCATGTTGCGGGACCAACGTTTTCAACGAGTTCACCAACAAATTAACCATATAGACGAACGGTCTGCGATCACCGGCACAATAGGTGCAGGTAAGGAACAATTGCTCTGATGACACTTGACGGACGTGCCGGTGCTGGTTTCTTAGGGTAAGCGACGTTATGAATTTCGGCCACAATGGGTCTCCATTTAAAGCTTCATTGGCGCTGGGATTAAGCACCAGCGAAATAGTTAACACCTCCAATGCCTCCTTGCACACCACAAAATCCTGGGCATCGGCCAGTGACGTTTCATCCGAAAAGTCATGTTTACTGCCCAACAGCTGTAAACTGCCGCACGATGATGCCCAAGCTAATTGTATAACCGCCTTAATGGTGGCCACATCCGGGCAGGTCCACAGCAATGTGGTGGAGAACAGTATCCTACACCGTTCACCCTCTGGACTGGCCGACAGCATTTCATGGGCCAAATTTTCCGCCAACTTCTGTGAAATGACGCGTAAGGTCATCTCTGAGGCGTTCGGTATGGAATTCAATATTTGTTTGAGTATTTCCACTAGCGAACGTGCACCTACTTCAAAATCGCACGTCATTGGTTCATCGCCCACACGCGACAATACACTGCCCAACACGTAAAGAAATAATTTCACCAAACGCAACACGCACTGGAACGAGGCACGTTTCGTATACATGTCCGCATTGGGTAGAAAATTATTTTTGGTCAATAGCTCGAGTATGAAATGGGCACAACCCGAATGTAACCACGACGACTGCGTTTGGGTAGCCACCTCACTATTGGGATCTAGGGCAGGCATCAGCAATGCATTCAATACGCAAAGATTGTAGTGGACCTGAGCCGGGGTGGGATGCAGAAACATCATTTCAGGTGTGCAGTCCTGGGGATTTAACTGAAATTACCAAATAAAAGAAATATTTCACAACTCGACAAAATTGTTCTTTCTTGTTTGTTTGTATTCACCTGCTCGTGAGCCTGCTGATGTTGTACAGTACTGCCACCACCATTACCGCCGCCACTAACATCACCACCATCACCTCTAGCTGACAGCTGGGTGCTTGGCACTGTCCCCGGTATCAGCACCGGCACCGGCATTGGCACTGGCACACTAATCACCTTCAGTCCACACATTGTTTGCAGCATTCTCACCGTTTGACGATCACACGGCAACAAATGCAATAACATTTTTGCACTCTCGCGTAAGCGATCGTGCTCCAGGTCGCTACCCAACTGATACAGTTTTAAGAAGAAGTCTACGTACTGGTAGTTTTGTGAGATAATTACACCGGGCAGAGTGCTTTCCGATTCGACACGTTGCATGTCGGGACATGGTCGTGGTGGTGAGCCTGTACTCGAGTCGCTCGACGAATCAGGACTGCTGGCCAAACCCGCACCCACTGGTGTCAATTTGGCCGTCAATATCATTTTATCACGTATTGTGTACTGGGACAAAGTATTGATTTCATCGGTGATGTCAATCTGTTCTCCGTTGTTGTAGAAGAGATCTACTTTGATGTTGGCCGTGGCGGTGCCTTTAATGCGCTTAAGCAAGTTACGTTTAAACGATGCCACCATCTCGTTATTGTGGGTGGTTATCTCAATGTCGTCAATGGGTCGGCCGGGGTTTTGAAAGCGTATGTAGAGACTAGTGTGTTTACCGCGTGTGGCACGCATCAAAGGCAACAGATAACGGTCACCGTTATACGAGCGATCACATTCTTTTATGTACTCCTGGAGCACCTTTAGTATGCGACACATTTTCTCCGCCTCGCGAAAGCGCATTTTTGTGTCTTTGGTGTCGTTTTGATCCACCTGATTGTCATCCACGCCCACGCCCACCTCCACCATGGGCGCCAGAACACTGGTGCCACCCAGCGCTTTACCCAATATCATAATGTTGGTATAATGGGTACGTAAACGTTCGCAACACTCACTAATAAACATTTCGTGGAAATCGCAAATGTTCTCCTGCAAACGCGGTCCCAACGCCGTGGACACTTCCTTCAGCAAATCAATGGCCTTATTGGCAATCTCCTCACCACCCATGGTTATGACGCGCCACAGGTAATCCTTACCAATCAAATCTTCATTGTCCAATATGTATCCACGATGGATGGCCTTTAGTTTGTCCTCTTTGGAATTGACCGCCTTAAAGAAGCGTTCAAAGCATTTGATGCCGCTCTCCGTCAACAGGTGTGGATCCAACTGAAGGATATTATTTTCGAAAAAGTCTTTATTAATGCCGGGATCCAAGTCCGGCTCCTCGCCCATCAGTTTGCCGAACCATCGGAAACACTCCTCGCGGTCGGTAGGGAAGACCGCACTGACCGCCAAACAGTGCCAAATCTGTTTCGCCTGATCGGCACACAACCATAATTGTCCATCCTTCAGCAGGAATTTCAAGAAATCAAGACGTTCTTGAATTTGTAGAATATGAGGATACCGTCCATCTATACAAAGCGCGGATGGATCTGCATTTGGCATTTCTGCAATCATTGCTCGTATCTTGTCCATGTACGTCGTCAAACTGTTAGTGACCAATATGACCAGAGAGTATTCATTTTGCAAACGTTCAATTACGTTCTGACGGTTGAGTGACTGTTGAGAGCGGGGGGCATGACTGCTGGAGGATTCGTAAAGGCAGCATATGTCGCGGATCAGTCGCAGAGCTGGCAACACCCAATTGTCATTGGTCTTCAATTCACTAACACACTTATCCAGCCAAACGACCTTTTGAGCGTCGCGCTCTTGCGAGCAACTGTAATCGAGTATCTTAACGTGAGCGGACAATGCTTGATCCAGAACTTCTGGTGGTATCTCCTGACTATGGGCCAAAGTCCAAAATAATCTTAACACCTTTTGCGCCATAACACCGTTTTTATCATCCTCGGCCAAACGGCGTATTAACTCTAAAAGGCGCTCCCTCTGTCGTTTATTCGCCGTTGTCATGCTAGCCTAAAACAAAGGAGAAAAATAATTAGCCAAACATGCCGCGGATGGATGTGTGTGTGTGTGTTTGTCTTAATACCTGAAACGATTCGAAGAGATGATCCAATTGTTCGGGGGTAAAATCCCAAGCCAGTTTAGCCAATAAATCGTGGACGTTCTTGACAATGGCTTCGTGTTTGCCCGCCTGTGCTCGCCACACAGCGTCCAAGTCTTCCAAAGTTAAAGCGTGCTCCTTAATCAGAAATCGTATAATTTTCTCCAACTTCTCCACATACTGCGGCTGATGTAAGGAGTCTTTCAGAACTATTCCCAACACATCGGACTCTTTAATCCAGGCCTGCAAACATACACGGACGCGTTTAAAAGAGTATTTACAATAACAGTAACAATAACAATAACATACCGCCATTTTTTCCACTGTCAACCAGTCCATGTCGTCATCTGGTATACAATGTGATAACTGTTGCGTTCTATGTGAATAATACGACACTGACGTCAACACTTTGTTGATTTCATTCAATGCATTCATTTTTCCATTAAAACTGGACACCTGCAGCAAACGTAAAATCATTTTCAAGCGAAACATTTCCAAATTACGTATCAGTTCCTCTTGACCACTGAGACGACTAGCTAAGTAGCGGGCAGATTTCACAATACCGTTAATATAATCGTTGCGTCCTTCCGGTTTGGCTTCACGTTTCAATTCCTCATCAGAAAAACTATCCAACAAGTCCAGCACAACATTCCAAATGGGCATAAAATACTTGGAGATGGTGGCGGGCAACAATAGTTCATAACATTGGCCGAACGGACGCAACAAACTATAAATTAAAGCTAACGACAGACGATTATCTTGTTCGATCTCCGTAGTTGAGGCTAGAGGAGCTCGGGGTTTGGCAGTTACAACGTTCGAGCAAGCAGCTTGTTCCTGTTGCTTACGTAGTATTTTCAAACCGAGATTGAATCGCTCCTGCAAATTGTCAAAGCCACCCAATTGGCCGAAACGATTAATCAAATCGACCAGCCAACCACGTTGGGATTTTGGCTCGAGCGGCGGTTTGGCAAACATTTTATTACCGTCCAATTCGCCCCAGAGATGTTCAGGCGGAGCAAAACATTCCGGCTGTCTAGCCGCATTAAACGTATTAAACTTATTATCCGGATCGAAAACAATGGCCAACAAGTCCAGCAAGTATGGATTATCACGGGTCATATGGATAGCAATCAGATGCAACAGTTTGCCGCACGAGATCAAAATGCAATGATGTATATTATATTTCCATGAGTTTACAGCTTCATCGGTCAGAATTTTTGTAAATGATGTGGTCAAGGCATTACGATAAAAATCTACGCAGGATTCGCACTCATGATCGACACCTGCAATATAATAATACCAACAACACTTCAAATTTATTACAAAAACATTTTATTATATAGATCGCATACCAGCTGCCGTTAGACTTATGGCTGCATTTAATAACACTTCCAATTCCTGTTCAGGCAACACCGGCACCACCCATCTAGGATTCGATATCTTTTGTGTCAATGTGCGTAACTTTTGTGTGGGAAATGAGGCAATTAACTTTTCTGGTGTCCTAAAAATGCCATTATGGCCACGAAAAACAACAAAAAAAACCTTTGTCAGATATTAGATTAATTATGCATACACATCATACACAAACGTTCAGGCGCCATTTACGGCAATCGTTTCAATTATGAATTATGAATAATAAAATATAAAAAATAACAACAACAAAAGACAATTGTCCATAAGAAACGTTTTCATTGTAATTAAATTTTTGTTTGTAATATTCGGCCATTTAATTGGCTTTCTTAAATCTTAACAGCATAATTATTTCATATTTAAATAATCTTGGCATTCAATACGGGGTGATGTCACACAACACAGTTCAAAAGTGAATGCAATGAATAACGCACCCTTTCTCGTTCAATCGCCATCATTATGGGAAACCAAAAAAATGCCAAAAAAAAGTTTAACAGTTATCGAGTAAGTGAAGCTTGCAACGCCAGTTATTACTTTGTCTGTGTCCTCTTTATTATTAAATTCTCTATGTTATAAAATACTTTTAGAATAAGTCGTAATTTGTGATACGCATACAATTTGTAATTGAAAGAATTTCAAGTGGTGAACATTTTACTTATATTTATAAGATTTTCCGAACCATAGAGGAACAAACAAATATGCAAATAAATAAATGTAAATAAATTCTCGAAACATTAACTAAATTACAGCAAAAAGAGACGACGAAGCAGTTGAGTGAAACAATAAATGTAAATATTGTAAGTAGATGGAAGGTATTATCAATAGCAACGAAAACAACCCAAACATAAATAATAATAATAATAATAACGCTGGCTGACAGAGTGCAATCCTAAAATAAAAGCCAACTAATGCATACACACACACACCCACACACACTTAATGTAACACAACTGTATAAATATGCCAAACAAGTATATAAGTAACGCTCCCAACACTCTTTGAAGATTATTAAAAAATGCTAAAGAGTGCAGAAATTTGTGTATATAACCAATGCATGGCAGCAATCACACACAATGATACTTAACAAATATTTATATATAATTAATATAACTTGCGGTGGAGGCTATGTTTGTACGAAAGTTCGGCTAAAGAGAGCTTCATCCTCTGTACAGCCAATATTTCTTAACTAAAAGTACATATTCCGAATTTGGACCAAATATAATGGACCTTAGCGGTATACATATGTAATATCCATCAGAACTTGAGCCACTATAACATTTCACCTGTTTTCTAACGAACGAAAACCTTTAAAGTTTTTATGCCAGCATTACACACCCAAAGTCCCTTGAATTATAGTTCAACTGATTTCTATTTATCGTATATGCAAAAAGTATGTAAATTACATAGAATGATATAATTTCGCAAAGAAACTTCAACGACTGCATAGCACGCAATAAACAAACAAACAAAATAGTCACATGCCCGTGTGTGCATGTGTATTTATTTGTATACATATGTTATTTTATTAGATGACTTCACGTATATATATATAAAATCCACTTACATTATATCGGGCGTAGAAGAGCCGCCTGGAGCCTCAACTACTAATGGATTATTAACAGCTGCCGCATTTGAATTTGTATTCTCTGTAAGATTATGCGAAGTACTGGCGATTAATGTGGAATTCTCGCGATTTACACCAGTGCCATTACCACTGCCGCTGCTGTCACCTCCTCCACCACCACCAATGCCACCCACTAAAGTAGTGGACGATGATGAGCTGGTACTTTGTGATGTTGAATTATCGGTACCGCTGCTGTTGCTGCCACCACAAGTCTGGCCACGACGTGTATCAAAGGTCATCGCGGTAATGCTGCTGTTGCTATTTTTATTGTTGTTGTCGTTGATGATGATGGTGGTGGTAATTGTGTGGTGTCACAATAGAAAAAAGCTCTTCGAGCGAGCACCCAATTTTCTTTTTAATTATTCAGATTATCTTAATTATAGCTGGTGTTTGTATTGTGTATAAATTATATGAACCACATTTAAAATACCTACACACGTAAGAGGTACATATTTATTAAAGACTTTGTTAAAAAAAAAAAAAACTCTTCTTGAAGATAATAATTTAACGTTTCCTCATAAATCCTCCAACTTTTCTTTCACTTTTTTTTTCTTTTTCGTCTTTTTCACTCGCTTTCTATGTATATATACGTAAGTGTATTTACCGAATATATATTTTGTGTTGTAACAAAATTCCAACGTTTTACAGGATTGCGTTCTTTGTTCTTATGTTTCATGCACGGAACAGAAATGTTCCTTTCATGGATTCTATTGCATATTCGGGCAAATGCCAAGCTACATAAAGCACACCGAAAATACAATATATAGAATAGATCGAATGGACAATTATGTACCAAAGTTAGCATGAACTAAAAGGAAAAAGTGTATGCGCGTGTGAACCTCGAAAAAATGTGAAAACTGCAAATCTATGTAAAGAGGAATTCCAACCGGAGGGTCTCACGCATGTGTACATATACCAGCTGAGACTTAGGCACACACACACACACAAGCACATCAATCCTATGAAAAATCAATATTTTTCAGGGTGTAATTATTTCAGTTTTACACAAGTTTGATTTTGCTTTTCGATTTTCTATATTTCTTTTTCCAAAAAAAAAACTCCTTAGGTGGAAAATTTTCGTTCGCGGAAAGCCGTTAATTGATTATATATAGCACTATATCCAGTTCCTTCCTATTAGACGAGATTAATGCTTTTTATCTCATAGCGATAAAAATTTCATTGTACCGATTATGAATGGAATACACCTAATTAAGCAGCACTCCCGTGATGTGATACCATTTATTTTTTTATTTTAAAGGAGGGTTCCTCCATTTATGTACTTATGCTGGATTGCACCCATTCTTAAGCACACACATACTACATACTACAGCAATTAATATTTCAAATACATTTTAATAAATATGTACACAATTTTATCAAATTTTTATTTTCAATATTTTTTATTAATGTCACACATTCCCCTTCCCATTTTATTTTTATATTACTATTTTTTGTTATGTTCTGTGTCGTCAACACTTTAAGAAAGACCGCTTAAAAGGGAATCGTTAAAATACACACAAAATCACATATGTAAATATATTTTTATATGCATTAATATATATATATGCGTATAAGAACTTCAAAGGCCGACGATTCATTATTGATTTTCAGTTTACAAAGAAAAATATTCGGTTTTCGCGAATAATTTTCTCATATTTACACATTGCTCCAGTATCCCCATATATATCACATGCATTTTCCCCTATGCATGGGCAAATTGAATTGTTTTCACCACAAAAATCGTCGTCTAATTTAAAATGAAATCGTAAAAACGTCTATGACACATCCACAATTTTTGCTACACTTTTATTCTTATTTCTCTATGCACCCCTTTTGTATTTTTTCACTTTTCATTTCATTTACTCAATTCTTTAAAAGTTCTTTATATTTATATTTTTTTGCATCCGCCCAGTTACCATATTTTTACTTATTATTACTTGAATTATTACAAGTTTATTAATTTTTTTACTAATGAATTGATTCGTAGTAATCTCTTCCATATTCTCTTTTCGGGATACACCCTTTTCTAATTGAATTTGTTCATAATGTTATATTTTTTAAAATCCAATTATTCTCGAGAATCCTTTAGGTATTAATGAAATAACAGCCGGTCAGCAGACAAAATGGCGATTTTCATTTTTGTCTCAATAGAGATTTTTTTTCAATTCCCTCTTTTTACATATTTTTCTTTACTATTTGGCTTACTTTTTTAATAATTGAAAACTTCTTATTTAATCTTCAACTTCTATGTAAATTATTCATTAATATTTCTCGTTGTATTCCTGAATAGTATGGCTTCTTAATAGTTATTTATTACTTTATATTAACTCTAATTTTTTCCCAGACTGCAGTCTCGCGAAACACTATTTGGGAAAATTGCAAGAGTTGTGAAATTGTGAAATTTTTAAGGGCCTAATTGGTTGCACATGAACTTCACTAACAGCGCATACAAAAGCCCAGCATTTTTTATTTTCAATATGCGTAGAATTTCAAGCCTTTAGGGTTAAAACACATAACAAACATATATGCAATGCTTGATTTCTGAAGTGAAAATTTCTACTTGAAATGTATATGTTTATGTTCAATTATAGAAGATCAAAGAGAAAACTGGGCGGATTATGATTTTTATACATATATATATATATATATATATATATTTTAACATGTACAGAATATAAATGAACATATCCTGACACCATGCATGAAAGAAATAATTAGACTATTATTTATGCGAAAACAGAATTAAAGTAAAACATAAAAAAGGAAATATTTATAGTCTAATAAGAAAACGATACGTGTACTCTAGGGAAAATTTGCTTTGTCCTATTCAACATTGTTTAAAGTATTTCGTTATTTAAAAAATCAATTACGTGAAATTTGTGTTCCAACAACACATTAATGCAAAATTAGAAAAAGTGTGAATATTAAGAAAAAAAACGAAAAAGTGTCAACTATATATATATTCGCGAGAGAAAATTTACAATACACGGGAGCTCAGCAAAGCAGTAAAACGGCTTTAAAAAAATCTACAGGGTAAAGCATTTGTCGATTCTAGAACGTAATATCAAAAAGGTGTTAAAGTATTAAACAAAATTAATATTTTTTTGGAGACAATCAGCCATTTGGCTGGGCGTATATCCCATAACGCAAATATGCAGCTTTTGCTGTCGACCATATGTTTAGCACTAACCAGTGCAGTACTGGGCAATGCCTGGTATCAAAAGAAACAATTTTATCCGGCCGTCGTGTACGTTACAAAATCCAATGCTTCCATGGCGGTATGTTTAATGAAATTACATAATGAGTATATATAAAATATTGACTCGTACGAATATTTCGTTATTCTAGGTAATTTATATACAATTTTTTGCTATGGTTTTTATGTTTGGTAAATTACTACGCAAGGTTAGTGCAATAAATTTATATAAAAGTTTTTAACACCTCTAGTTTTGTAACAGATATTTTTGGGTCAATTACGTGCCGCTGAATTTGAACATCTGTTGGAGCGTTTCTGGTATGCATTGACGGAAACTTGTTTGGCTTTTACTGTTTTTCGCGATGACTTTAATCCACGTTTTGTGGCCTTATTTACGGTCTTACTATTCTTAAAATCATTCCATTGGCTAGCCGAAGAGCGTGTGGATTATGTGAGTTTTTATATTTATCAAATCAGTTGTTTAAGTTTCTTTGTGTATTATGAAAAGCTTCTTAATACGATTGGTGTGTATGTGTCTTCTGTAATTTTTTTCAGATGGAACGTTCTCCCGTCTTAGGCTGGTTGTTTCATTTACGCGTAGCCAGCTTATTAATGGTTTTGGGCACCGTTGATTATTTACTAATAATACACGCCTACCATTCGACTTTGGTGCGTGGTCCCACCGTACAATTAGTCTTTGGTTTTGAATATGCAATATTGTTGACGGTGGTGGCCAGTACTGCTATTAAATATATATTGCATGCTACAGAAATGCGGACGGATACGCCTTGGGAGAATAAGGCTGTTTTTTTACTTTATACGGAGCTATTTATTGGCTTCATCAAGGTTATTCTATATGTACTGTTTGTGGTGATTATGGCGAAATTCTATGCATTGCCAATGTTCGTTTTCCGACCCATGTTCTTCACTATACGCAGCTTTAAGAAAGCATTAAATGATGTAATTATGTCTCGTCGAGCTATCAGAAATATGAACACATTATATCCGGATGCCACAGCCGAAGAGTTGCGCCTATCCGACAACATTTGTATTATATGCCGGTAAAGTGAAAGAAAACAAGTTAATAATCCATGTAAGACTTAGACCAAATCTTAGATACTTTCGTGTTAAGGGGGTCATAACAACTTACTCGAAATTAAACTTTGTAGCTTTCATGTTGTGCTTGTGGGGTGACCCTTGACCGATTCCGCGAACACAGAAACCAGAAATATTTGTACAAAATTTTTAATTCAATAAACGATCCCACAACTGACACACGGACATAACGACGGGCAAAACTGTTTACTATTACTATTACTTTACTATGCAGTTATTAAATTTTTAATCTTTTATTTCAGCGAGGATATGATAAACCATTCAAAAAAATTACCCTGTGGCCATATTTTTCATACGACTTGCCTGCGTTCGTGGTTTCAACGTCAACAAACATGTCCCACTTGTCGTTTAAATATTTTACGTGCTCCCGTTACAAATTCCACCGTCATACCGCGCCAGGATGATAATATGGGTAACAATGCAGCTGGCGCAGCAGCAGCAACTATGAATGGTGCCGCCAATAATCCAACTAATAGTCAAAGCAATGTCAGACAAGCGGGAACGACGAACATATCAGGGTCCACAAATGGGGTACCAACAACAACAACGCCAACTAACAATGTTTACAATTTCTTTGATCAAATTAACGCCAATGGTACGTTAAAAGAACAGTTATACTTTAATTTAATGAAATTAAAATATTCTTAGCTTCATCAGCTGGTGCTGCAGCAACATCAAATTTTCCGGGCTTACCGATGATGCCTCCACCAACACCATTAATAATGCCGCCGCCATTTCCATTTATTTCTCCATATTCAGTACCCCCACCACCCATGCCACCTGATCTGACTCAATTTACTGACGAAGAGTTGCACTCTCTAGAGGGTCATGAAAGAAGAAATGTGGAAGAACGGCTTAAAGTACGCAAAAAAATCGTATTCGATTTCTTGTTTATTTTACTCACTTTTTTTTACAGCTTTTACGTAACATACAGCTTATGTTGGATGCTGCAGGTGTTTTAATGAGTAATTATCAAATAGTAGCCACGCGGACACAAAATTTACCAGAACCACAACGTAACAATTCAACTGATATAACAGCAACAACAGCAACAACAGCAACAACAACAACAAATATAGATAAACCTAGCACCTCGAGTGCAGCTGCTGTCGCCGCTGCAACGGCGGCATCAGTTGAGGTGACTTCAGCTGGCGTGGTAGATTCACAAATAAAATCTACCAAAACAACAACAACAACACCCTCAAATAGTAACACAAACATAATATCTTCGAGCGATACAACAACAATTACGAGCGATGCCAAATACAATCAGGTAACAATAGAGGATTTGGGTGTTGAAGAGCAGGAAGACAATGTTACGCCTTCAAGCTCCAGCTCTGCTGTAATGGCATGCATTACGCCAACAGGTGGCGATTTAGCGGAGCACATAAATGAGTTGCGCAAACGTCGCCTAAAATTTTTAGAAGAACGCAATAAAATCACATCAACGGATTAAAAAAAAATGTTAACTTCACCATTTAACTTAGCTTTTAATAATGTACTGAATTACACACATAAATACGTACGTAAGTGTACTTTTTATAGGGCATCAAGTCTGTCTATCTCTTTTCCACCCATTTCTCCCGTAATCTGTAAATTTGTAGATCTTTTCCTTTGTTTCTTCCCCTCTAGCCCTATTCCCTACCATATTCATTCTCTTGCAAACAATTTCCTGTTGTGTATTTTTATCATATATGTGTTTTGCATTCTCTTTAAATATACAAAGTAAAACAAAGAAATGAAAAACGAAATATTAATAGCTCCCAACACTAATTATAAATTATTAATATATACATTAAAAACTTGAGTAAATGTTTAATGAAAGCAAGTAAATAATTAAATATATATGTACAGAATAAGAAAGAAGCATGTGGAATTATAAAATGGGAACTTATATAACTGTATTCTTAGAAATGTATATTTAAAAATTTAAATAAAAGAAATTTGAGAAAAAAACTCCGCAGTCACTTAATTGGCACGAGTTTCCGTTTCCCGAAATTCGGCGGGGTCCGTAAACCGTACCGTTAATATGTAGAAAATGGAAGGGAATGGTACCAGAGACAATAGGGCGTAATGGTGACCCAATGATATAATCCCATACGCCAATAATAACCATTGAACACCTACAACACCAAAAACAGTACAAAATATACACAATTATTACAAGTACATAATATAACAATAATAACAACACTTGCCAATTATAACGAAATTCTTAAATTCCATAAACGTTGAGCACACCAAACCCTTGAACGATTGGTCCAGTTTCATGGAGTAGTGTATGGCATTGGATATCATGGAGATGCCGATGCTTAAATATGAAAACGCATACCCTACAAGAATATTACGCGAATTAGAAAATTTCTATCACCATGGAAAATATTTTGAGCGATTATTACATATGAGGCCGCAGGCTAAAACATGTACAAATGTAAGTAATGGCAAAAAGTACAGAGCTGCGTAGACAGGTGCTTTGCCGCGTACTTTGCACATGGCGCTGATGATTGGCCGCACCAGACACATATTTACCAAACAAAGAAAGTAGAAAACTAAAACAATTGTTTGCCTTTGGATCGGGATACCATAAAATAACGATAATGAAACAGTTGAGTAAAAAATGGTAAAAAATTGAATGCTTAGTGATGTCAATTTACAATGGATATACAGCTTCCTGAGTGCAGTGCAGCAACTTTTCATAGTTAGGTGTGGGATTGTAGAAAAACGTATACCAATCGTAAAATTTATTAACCGGACAGGCGTATAAACGCAATTGCCCAACGGGTTCCATTATTAAAATGGACAATAAAGCGGCAACTGTGGTCTCTGTTAGAGCACAGGCTGTTAAAATTAATTGCTTGCGCGAAAACCTTATTATTTGTTCGTATATGTGAAAGGGATACATAGAAAAAATCCAGTTATATGCATTGGAATGATACATATTTATGTTATACGTACTTTCTATCCTTAGCATCTAGATCAATGAAAAAACAATGCATCATTAATGGTAGCATGGCCATAAAACCCAAATAAAACCAGGAATACGTGTTAAGTGGAGTTTCACACGGCGAACAAGCAAAACTTTCGTTAACGCGAAAACCGCGCGGACACGCACCACATTCACTCCATGTGTGATTATCCAACAGTTGGCGACCACAATACATACCCGGACATCTTTCTAAAATTGTGGACATGTCTTACCGTTGACAATTCCAAAAATACACAACAATTGTTCTGTGCTACTGCAATGAACAACAGCATCCACTACAGTTTATAAACAGCTGTTGGATCAGCTGGTTTTGAACGGGGGTATATAAAAATTGTTATATTGCTTGTAAGCTTCAGAGACACTATAAAGCTTCTAGATGTTGCTGAAAATTTGAGTTTTTCAGCAATATTAGTCCGTCTCTCTGTCCGTTGTTGGCATTCTCGCGATGCAAAAAATTAAGATATTGAGATCCACTCCAACAATCGACGAAACATATTTCAAAATAGAGATTTATGGTCATTGCTGTAAAAATGATTCGTTTCGGTCAAATTATGTCCTTGAATGCAGTGCAAATAATAGGCCACTAGGGAGGATTAAATGGATTTAGATAATAATTTTGTTTACAAACTGGCATATGTAAACATAGTAATCATCCTACATGTGATGTAGGGTATACAAAGGTCCCCACTCTGATATATATTATACCCTGCAGCCCTTGAGGCAAGAGGTATTTAAGTTTGGGGTTTACGGTAATTTGTAACTCCTAAACGGCAAATGCCACACCCACACCTTCAATTATACAATGAATCGTGAGAAGAAATATTTTTTTTTCTAATTTTAATCTAGTTCAAATTTTAGATAATACAAAAAAATTAAATTGAATAACACGTCAAGTGATGTAGGGAATTTGTTTCCCAGGCTTGACCGACAATTACACTTTCTTTCGTTATTTTCTAATAGGTATAAGAATAAACAGTATAACGAGACATCAGCTGAATGATTGGAAAGCCCGTTGTGTATTTTTTTAGTAAAATCTATTGTATTCGTGAATAAAGTTGCAATTCTTGTTCAGACATAATTATCGTAAAATATGTGCCGCGCCTGATTCTCTAACAAATATTTGCTTCAAGAAACAATAACCGTGCGAGTTAACGAATATTTATTCTTCATCTCTTTTTCGTTTAAATAAATGTTGATATTAAAAATTCTTTCATAAAATTATTTTGACCTATTTTTACAATAAAAGAACAACACAAAAACATAAACATTAATTATAATATATTCAAATGATACTTTTGTCAACCACCGGTGGTGCCTTTAAGGTAAATATCCATTATATCGGGATTGCTGTTGATAAAAGGTCGCCGTTTTGGTGCTGGTTGAATGTGAGGCAATCGACTGCCATTCAATGCGTTTATACCCGGCAGGGAGTCATCGTCATCATCGTCACTACTATAAACGATTGGAAATGGTGTTTTTGTGGCTTTTTGTGGTGAAAGAGTTTTTTTTCTTTTCGAATTGTTGCTAGATTGTAACGGATGTGCAAACGCTGCATTACTGGTACTGGGTTCCTGTGATCTTCTTATATGAATCACTGGTGACTTGACGCGTTGTTCAGGAGGTCTAGCACATACTGTTGGACTAGAGTCATCTACACAGTGGACATCCGTGTGAATGATGTCCGCGGGAATTGTTTTTGCTAATGCTGTTATAGAAGCATTGGCAGTTGTTGCTTGTTTGGTTACTTGTATAGGTTCACTATTTACGAAATTCTCCAGCGCTATGTCAGATGATCCAGCAGAAGTTGTACCTATATTTACATTTATGGCCGTTTTATTTTTCGTTATTCTTCTGGTAGCATTTAGAGACAAGGTGGGTGTTGTAAGATCTCTTAGCGTAACATATTTTGGCTTTGACTTAACTAAACGATCAAAGCTGTCTTGTAATGATGCTGAAGATGAGCTGTCTAGAGATGAAACTGTAACAAAATCTCTCAATTTTTTCCTCAAGTTGGCCTTTTTAAGATTATACATATAAACAACTGAATTTTTGCATCTGGTACATACTTCGCATTGCGGTCGAAAATCAATGAATATTTTCTTCACAAAGTGTATATATTTTTCTTCTGTTATAAAAACGCCTTCTACGACGGAATGCTCGCCAAAAGGACATCGCATTTTGCAACGTTATCAAAGTAAATTACTAAACATTAAGAAGTATTTTTTGCGCGCACAAATTATTCTTCTTCTTAGAAGTGGTAGGTGAACACATAACTGCTGCATTACTGCAATATATAAAATGTCTAAAAACAAGCTTTGCATGTGATTGCTGAAGTAAAATTATGTGATTCGTTAGAAAACGTGTGCTTTACAACTTATAATTGAATCGAAATGTGATATATTTTACAAACGCATTATATAGTTTTTCTTCATATATATAAAAATTTAATACATTTTCTTTCGCAGAGTTTAGATTATACACCAAATATGGTCATTAAGTAAGGTCTGAATTTCTGGTGATGTGTGTAAAATGTTACAAAGATGTACATTTCTAACCAATACCGGCCACCGCTGCTACAAATAGATTTCAAATTCAAATCTTGGCGTTTTACCTAGATTTTAAATTTTAACATTCATCAGCTGGATTTTGTTCCAGGGTGCCGGCTACTTCGTTAAATATGCGACGACCTTGTAGGTACCACATGGCTTCTTCATAGGTACCTGGATATATCTGTGGCATCCTATTATGGCTCTCAAAAAGAGCATACGATGTATTGGAAGTGACCAGCTGGCCTGTTTCGTGACTCATAATATTATTCACTGTCATCAACAATATATATTTATCTCGGGTATATATAACATGACTGAGTATGTCCATAATGGAATCAATGGGTACCGGTGTCTTGAATGTGAATTCCGAAATATATTTGCAAACTGGACGTTGCTTGGCATACCGAATGGCGGCTACTGCGGTTAACTCCATATTTGAACGCATTATAAATCCACCAAAAACGGTATTGTTTGCATTGCGATTTTGAGGGAATGATAAAATCGTATTTGATGCTGACGAATCCGCCATCCACGCACTCTCGGGTGGCAAAACACGTTGATTTATATTATTGGAATTTTTTTTAGTTGTCTTTGAATAAAAGTCATATAAAATATCGTATTCCTCGTGGGTAGGCTTTTTTGCATACACTGAATGACTTTGTCTATCTTTTCTGCGTTTTATACGCTCCTCTGCGACATCTATAATTTGTTGTTCCTCTTCGTTTTCCGCTATTAACGGATTCAAAAACGCCGGACCTGTATTGGTTGGAGTGCGAGCTGCCATTATAAAGTGCGCCTGAGTTATAATGTGCGTGCAATTGTCTCTTTGGAATAGCAACTCAATAGTCACCTCCATCGAACTTTTACCTACCCACGATACACATCCCAATAGATGTATATCCACATCATATGTGGGCTGTTGATGAACTTTCATATTATCCACCAATATTGTAACTAAAGAATAGGGAAAAATTTCATCGGGTGGTAGATTGGGCAATTTGACGTATGTCTGAGCGATTAAAGCTGCAAAGAGATCCATTTCTTCCATTAAACGACCCAACCTTACTAGACCCGTATTATTTACATATGCAACCTGCATCCGTTTATCTGTATTTAGCGGGATAATTGCTTTCACGTATGAGTCTTTAATGGAACGTGGCGGCAAATCCTCACGCGTGGATGCTACATACTTTAATAAATGATCCCGTTTAATCGTTTCCAGTGGCACGTATCCGATGCCAACACCCATGGATTGAAAATATTTTTGCTTAACTGTGAACCAATAATTCAAAAATATTCAATTGTGAAAAAAATACATGGTTTTGAACTGAGTTTTTCACCTTCCACCATTGTACCAACAAATACGGGTTCTACACATTTTAACAAGAAACGTTTAATAACCTTGCATATTCTATGTAAATATTTTTTGTAAATATTTTATTAAAAACTGTTAATGGACGCGTAAATGATTAAATAACTTACACATGTTGATCAATTATTAATAAATGCTGGGAATACTTTAGCATTTTGTATGTGGGTGAGAAGAAAATTTTCAAATTGAAACGTTTCTTCTATTTGACGTGGAATGTTCAATACAAACAGTTATATAACATCCCTGTTCTTTAAACTAACATAAAAACAATTGTGTGTTATAAAGAAACAGCCAAACGATAAAACGTAAAATACGTTTTTTTTTATAGTGAAAAATTGTTGTTAGCTTAAATATTATATTTAATATCCAAGAAATTATCAAATTTGTATTACAAATGTTTGTATAAAAAAATTTTCAAAGAAATGCACAAAAATTATTCATGAGTTTATAAAAAGCTGTTACGTTAAGAGGGCCTTATATTGAGCGCTCAAAAAATTGCAGTATCGGTTAAATCTAATGTGAAAGCTGCAAGGAATGATGACGTCATTATTGCAGTTGTAAATATTTATGAGCATTACACAGCTAGCAGAGGCTTTTGCTGAATTAAAACTAAAAATATATATATTTTTTAATATTAATTATTAAGTAAAATGTTTAGAATGTTAAGAAAAGGTGTTCCATTTATGTTAAGTAGAAATCAACAATTAGGAACTACATTACATGGCATATTTCCTGTACTGCAAGTGTAAGTAGGTCGTCAATGTATATATGTAAGCGATTGTATGTATCACATAATGATGTCTAATGTAGATTCAATAAACGTTTCATTGGTTTACGTGAGACCCAAAACAATAATCATGCTGGTACCATGGCCGAGGGTAAACAGTTTTGATTAGATGAGTGATTACACATTTTATGATTTTTTTAAAGCAAACTTTTACTTGCAGTGCAAGGAGAAATTGCAAAACGTTTGGGCTTGGATTTAGGTTACAATCCGATACCTAAAACCCGTGAAC
The DNA here is from genome assembly GCA_963978525.1 of Ornithomya fringillina. Taxonomy (NCBI): domain Eukaryota; kingdom Metazoa; phylum Arthropoda; class Insecta; order Diptera; family Hippoboscidae; genus Ornithomya; species Ornithomya fringillina. Next base: position 16,970,145 of record OZ021691.1, on the reverse strand, counting down.
ATCTGCTTAAATATGAACCAAAATTAGATGACTTGCCACCACGTTCTATGCAGGATTCCTTCACTTCAGCAATTATACCCCTGAGTACGGACAAAAGCCTTCAGGATAGATATGTAACGTTTGTGGGGAAAGTTCGTTTCGGACGCTTAATGGAAGATATGGATTTGTTTGCTGTGTGGGTTTGTCATCAACACGTACAAATTCCTAGTCTAGCTAAGGATATTCATTTGCCCTACACCTTTGTCACCATACTGGTGGATAAGGTGACATTGTCGGACGTGCGCACCAAAGCCACTGAAGATATACGGTTATCGGGCCATGTATCGTGGGTGGGTAGAAGCTCAATGGAGATAGTGGTATGGCTGGAGCAAAAAGATAATGGTTCGTGGCATAAAATTACTCGTGCTTTGTTTTTAATGGCCGCCCGTAACGCCACAAATACGGCTGCGGCCCCCGTCAATCCCATACAACCAGCAAATGAAGAAGAAAAGAAAATTTTGGCAGGCGGCGAACAACGTAAAAAATTACGGCAACAATTGCAAGCATCGTCCATTTTCAAAGTGGAACCAAACGACTTTGAACAATCTCTTATGTATGATTTATATAAACGTACTACACCGCAAACTACCATGGAATTGAATAAACGTGTCTTGCCCTCCAATTGCCGCTGGATGTCCGACTCGTATGTGGTGAATACTATGGCTTCATATCCGGAAAATCGCAATGCTCACAATAAAGTGTTCGGTGGCTTCCTGATGCGCAATGCTCTGGAAATTAGTTGGGTGGGCGCAAACCTTTATTGTAAAAATCGCCCCAAATTACAGCATATTTGTGATATCAGTTTCGAGAAACCCGTCAGTGTGAATTCATTTTTGAAAATGACCGCCTATGTGGTATATACGGAGGTTAACTATATGCAAATGATGACAGTGGCTGATATTATTGATGCCACTACAGGAGATCAATTGACGTCCAATGTGTTTTATTATACATTTGCAGCGCCTGGTGAAGTGCCAGAGGTTCTACCACGATCCTATCATGAAACAATGTGGTACATACATGGACGTCGCAAATTCAAATACGCCTTGGGCTTAGAATAATTGGCAGTTCGTGCATAATTCTCTAGTCCTACGCCTGCATGCTGTATATATGTTATTTAATTGGTTTTATTATTATTTGTTAATACGTTGTAAAAAATTATTACAAATTTATTTTTCAAAAGTTTTGTACATCTGTATAGAAATTCTCAAGTTGGCAAAAAGTGTAACCTTTGATGTGATGACATTTTCATATATTCTTCATTAACTTAATAAACAAACAAAACATCTTTAACTTTATTCAGAGTTTATTACTTTATAAAATGAACCGTTTATTCATCCCAAATTCATCAAAAATGTAACTTTATTGTTTTCACTTAAAACAACCTAATCCCATAGAAAAACATTGCTTTTAAAATATCATGCGATGCGGATATTGAGACGAATGCAACGCAAACATATTTTTTAAGTATTTGATTAAAAATTTCGCTTCGGGATGTGCTTTAATTGCCTTAACTACCTCAGCATCTACTTCCTTTTGATCCTTCTTTCGCTGTTCATTAGGTTGGAAGCGTTCTTTTTTGGTGGCAAATATATCACCTTCACCAGATTTTTTCTCTTTTTTGGTTTTCAAGCGCCTGAAGTAAGCATCATCCAAATGAGTCGGCACTTTATATTTTCTCAAATCTATACGCGTGGAAGTGCCAATTACATAACGTTGCGATACCCGACGTAAGGGGCATGAATTAACGCAGAAGGGACCCGTAACCAAGAGTAGACCAGACGCTAAAGCTTTTAGTAGCACTACACGTTTACCTTGATGACGGCCAGCCAATACTATTAGTACAGAGCCGGGTTTCAAATTGCGTCGAATGTTACGCTTATGTTGGCTGAAGTAATGTTTGGCGGGACGCTTTTTTACGAACCTTTTGGTGGGATAGTTAGCCTTGGGTTTATGCTTGTAAACAATACGTTCTCCACCGTTCTTGGGTCCACCAATTTTCTTAATTTTTTTAATAGGAATTTTTTCCTTTTTCAAAACCGGGCGTTTGGTTCCCTTTAGTCTGTACAGAGCACGGCGCTTATACATCTAAAAAGATGCAACATTATATAGATTAGTATCAAGATGAGAAATAAAATATACAGTAAAGAAATATATACTGTTTCTATCAAGTTGTAACTAACTGTAATCTCACAATTTTGATAAGTTAAAGTTGATAAATTAAAATACCACCTAGCCATATCTTCTTTCACAATTAATCTTACAAAACAAACACACACACACTTATACAAAGTGGATTTGTACAAACTTAATCGTACTCTCCTCTAGTTTTCACTAATTTTTACCTGACTTTTGGAGTAACGCAAAATTCCTCCACGGAGGTAAGTATTTAAAGGATGTTTTTTCACTTTTTTAGCCGATTTTTGGGCTTTTTTAACATTTTCCACGGGCGCCATAGCAAATAAACACGTGTACACCGTACCGAAACAATGAAGTAAAAGAAGGTTATGCGTAAAGTATTGTCATTGTTAAACAATTATGCTTTCTAGCTATATATATGGAAGAATGTAAATATGGCAATGCTGTAAATAAAAAGTACAGTTTGTTTACCAAATGTTCTTTTTATCTGGTCTTCATACCGGTTTTATTTATGTTAACTTTACATAATTATTATTTTTGATTCAAATTGGAAAAAAATAAATTTAGGTTAAATTGTTAAAACATCACAGAAATTTAGTTACAGGGCAATTAGTAAACAAATTAAATTTATTAAAGTTATCATATGTCACCCGTTATTTCGCGATATAAATAATTCATAGTGGTTTATTTAAAATTAATTCTCCGTATGAAGCATTTCTTTATACGTAATTAAAATTAAGAATAGTTATTATCGTAAGCATTTAGGCGAGTGATTATGTGCGTGTCATTAGTTAATGTTTCTAAAATGAAATCACAATTATATATATATTTTTTTTATTGTTACATGCATTTTTATATAATTAGTTTGTTTTATAAACGTTTTTAATTAAAAGACAATTTGACAAAATGCGCATATCTATTCGAATTAGAATTTGTATTGAATATGTGTTCTTTTACAAGTATTCGTAAAATATTATCCAATAAATGCCATTTAAAGTGGCGAATAAAGCTGGAAACATAACACGTGAAGTGCGATCTATATAAATAGCACGTTTGAGACGTTGCTGTTGTGGTGTCAACTTGGGTATATCCGGCTGTGGAGGAGCTCCGGTAGTTTGTGCTGTTGGTGGCGGTGGTGGTGGTTGTGATGGTGGTGCTGGTGCTATTGTTGGAGTTAAAATTATGTGAGATTCCCGGCGCGGTATCCATGGTCCATCAGCGTCCAAGGGAGGTCTAATAACGCGTCGTGTATGCACCACCTTCATTGAAATAAACATTTTATTACTATTCTCAGGCGAAATGTTTGTATAAATCTATGTGAGAAATTATTACCCTTTTGTTTTTCGCCATTTCATCGATTAATGTTTCCATTTTCTCCATTTTATCGTCCTCTATAAACTTTAGTACCGATTTTGGCTTGACCTCTTCCACTTCATTCTTGACAACCTCTGGTGGCGGCGGCGGTGGTGGTGTGGGTGGTGTTTTTGGTATTGGCTTAGGTATCGGTGTGTCACTCAGTACAATATTAATTAGACAATATTCCATTAAAGCCATAAACACAAAAACTGTACAGACCGACATAAAGGCATCAACAGCTTTCAGATAGGAAACGGGCGGTAACGATGATTGAGATTTGGCGTGCTGGGTAGAAAGAGTGAGCAATGAGGTGACACCCAATGTAACACGAGCTGGTGCTGCTTCTGGTTTGATCCAAAATGATACCCACGACATTATCACAATCATGCAAGTTGGTATGTATGTGTTGAACACATAATACACCAAGCGACGCTTCAAAGTGAAAACCACTTCTAAGCACGTAAAATTGCCGGTCGAATAAACTTGTGTACAGTCAGCGGTCTCATTGCGTATTAAAGCCACTTGCGGCAGTTCAATGTTTTCATCCACCACTAAAGGGGTTGTAGGATCCCATTGAAATATCAAATCATCAGTGGTATGAGATACTGAAACCGCATCGAATGATTTAAATGTAAGTAGGTTTTTAAAAAAAGTTTACTTTTTTACTTCTCTAACAACTTACAACTCTCCATTTGTAGTTTACATTCCTGCGTGTCATGCGGGTATATGGCAAAGTTCATAATGCAGGACAACTTCAAGGTCAACTTAACCATGTACAAAATCGTTTTATCCTTATACAGCCACATGTAGTGATTGGGTATGGTCATGGTTTGAAATGTTACAGATTTGGCATTCTTAAAAAATGAATCTGGGCGCCACATATTTTTTAACCAATCCACTTCCAATAAACGGTATTCTTGTGTCATGTTTTCGGGCAAACGTAAACGATGATCTTTCCACGTTTGAGCAAAAAATACATCAGCTACATAAGTCATTGAATTTTCATCAATCGAATCCAAACCCATAACCGTCACGTGAAAATATACAATGGTCGGTTGACCTTCTTTTTTGGGTGGTCGCATTTTATCATAACGCTTAATATCTTCGGGTAATATATCCGTAATAGCTAAACTTTGTCTAAATAAAATATAAAAAAAAAAAACCGCAATAAAATGTAAGTGAAAAAATGAATGAAAAGACGAACTTACTGGAATTCTCCTTGAGCAAAATTTCGCATCATACTGCTGCTAATTATGATGAATAAGAAAATTTGTAATTCCATAGCGCTACAATATAAACAAATACTTTAATAGCCAAATAGTTTATATATCGTCTGCTTGTCGCAGTCATTAGATTTGCTCTTTAACTAGGGACTATAAAAAAACTCAAGGAAGGTAAATAGTAGATTTTTTGTACCACTTGCCTTTGTTTCAACTAAAGGTGGCTCTAAAGTTCCAGTTACAGGTCTAAATTCAATCTAATAAAATATATAGATGAATGAATGAATTAATCAATCTTTAATAAAAAGTTACCTCAGCCGGACATACGGCACTTAATCATATTTCATCAAAATAATTCAAACAACTGTAAAATATGGAGTCATATAATGAATGGACAGACTCTAGGTAGACCAACATAACTATATTGATTTCGAAGAGTTAAAGGTGCGTTTAATCTCCTTCGCCATAAAAATATATTACATTTTATCGTCCATGCAAGCATTTACAAAAGGTATTTTTCTCATGCAAATTTGAAAACAATTGAAATAACGATTTATGTGAAGCACATAACACAGTTCAATATCACCTCCATATGACGCTTAAGCAAATGCTTTGTCACTGGCATTGACTTTTCGGTGACTTTTGTATATTCACCTGCAGTCACAATAACAATAACAATAACATAAACTGAACGCGAACAGGAAAACACTTGATGCTCATTGTTATCTGAAACATGAATAACAAGAAACCTTGGCGTCTCCCATTAATATTATCCGTAAATTATGCATGTAACCTAATGAAACTATTTGATGCGTTTTGTTTATATTTATTAGAATACACGACTCTACACACATGTAAAATCCTTTACGTTTTCCTGTTATTTCGATTCATAGCCGGTCGGAATCAATTTCAATTTTTACCCTTCCTTTCTACAAGAATGACTTGTTTTATAAATTACTACAACTTTGCTTTGAGAATGTGGTTTAAAATGTGTGCCATGCGAGTTTAAAATATAAATAAATTTTTAAAATATTTCATATGTAGAGAAACAATAAAAAATTTATTTATCCTGAATCACAATTTATCGAAATTTTTTATTTAATCTAATGGCTTAACGAAAAATTTGGCATTGGCCAAATCTTAACTACCCTCCACCGCCACATTCAAATAGTAGGCGTGGCAAGTAGCTGATTAATTGTGTAAGTATTACCTATGAAACGTCAGTCATAATCGGCGCAATATAAGTTTATTACTATATTATATTATATTATATTTGTTCATTTTATTAATAGTAGTTTTTATAAATAATTTAAGTGGGTGCCTCCCACCTCTCCAGCTCGAAGCTTATATGAGGCAGGAGTATGCACCTATTCCCATTTTAATAACTATGTTTATATTTTATTACATGTTAACTAGCTTTGAGCCAAGTGTGACATAATATCTCTCTGCAAACGAGTGGTATTCTGTATCGTCTGTAGGCGGAAAGGAATGGAATTCCACATATTCCGGTTGCGGTTAGACGTTTTTTCTTCGTTGTGGGCGTGTCTGTTACCCGATTTTTGGTACATTTTCAATTATAAATATTTGTACTTTATTTCTGTATTTCATTTTCATGAAATGATTTTTCGATTTTGCCCAATTTAAATAGGAACCCACAAGAAATTTTGTACAAAATTTCAGCTCAATATCTTAAAACTTACGACCGAGAGTTGCAATAACGGACACATAGATCGACTCAGTATGTGATGCTAATCAAGGATGTATATATTTAGTAGGCTTGGTATGACGCCAAAAGGAGGCGTCAGGAGGCGACTACATGTTTATATCGACGGTATACTGAAGCTAAAGACTGCACTTCATAATAATAATTTGGCTTGGAACTAATTATTGTACAAAGGGTCTGGAATATGTGATCCGAAAGAAAAAGGCAGTCTGGTCTGCCTGCGCGAAAACAGAGTAAAATTAAAAATTCAAAATTATGAAAGGAATCCCGTTATCTGTAAAAAATCATAAAATATGTTGAATGTAAAACTTTTCCAACAATTTCCTTTGAGAACGGGTGTTTCTTTAAAACGCTCACCTTGAATTATTTGATAATGATGAATTAATATTAAAATTTCTATTTGTTTTGTTGTTGTTGTTGTTTTTGTTATTATTGTATTATATGTTAATTAATGGCACAGAAACTTTTAATTTTTATGTTTATTATCCGTCTGATTCTATTGAGTATGTAGGGTGCTGTAAGTGGGCATTCCACATTATATAATTATGTAACTTGGTGTGAAAGTAAATCGATTTTCGTATTTTGCATATTGGGGGAATCACTTGGAATCATTTATATTAAATAATTTTAAATTAAATTAATTATTGGTTAATTTTTACTATTTATTATACAACATCTCTCCATAGAGACACACTCTTTGGTTTTTATTCCGTTTTCGATTTTCAACTGTTCATAAGCAACTGAGAACGTTGAATTTCCGCCACCAACTGTCAGTTACTTGGCAATAATTTGAATTCAAAACCTACGGAATGTGAGAGAAAGTCTTTTATTTAATTTTTTAAGATGTTTTTTGCGCTCGTTTGTTTGATGCGATAGTGGTTAGTAGGATGTTAAGAGCTTTTTAAGATGTTTTTCTGTACAATAAAAAAAAAAATAAAAAAAATAGACGAATTATATAATATATATACATTTTTGTATAAAGTAAGGATCTTTGAGAATGTATGTGTGTGTGTGTGTGTGTGTGTGTGTGTGTGTGTGTGGGCACTTATAAGTATAAATGCATGTAACTGTAAATATGTATTTGCAGCGTTGTGATATTAAAGGATATAATGCACAAAATGTTTGCAATTGATGTCAATGTGTGCGCGAATGTGTAAGAATTTTCTATTTCTATACAATGGCTAGACAGATGAACTATTAATACATTCGCAACAAATATTACAAAAAAACTATATTTGATTAAGCCCACATCTTGAATAACCACTGTCGACGCACCAGCTTCCAGCTTCCCGAGGAGTATATAGGACACTTTATAAGTAATATAGAAAATTTCGTTGAGGAGTTGCTCCTTTTTCAGTTTTTGTTTTGCTTTGTGGGCGTGCTGGTTGAACAATTTTGCTCAACCAGACCATGAACTCTACCAACACTTCTGCCAAGTGTGGAATCGATATTTCGAACTTTGCGACAAGGAGTGTAAGTACAGCAAAACACACATACCGGACAGACAGGCATGGTTAGATCTACTCAGTATTCGATGCTGATTCAAAAGTGTCTCAAACGTTGTGGAATCTCCGACGACTCGTGGACAAGATCATGTCCCAACTTTCTATATATGCTAGCAAAGCGCGGACAAAACTTTTGAATCTATTCACTAATGTACTCGTTTTTCGATACGTTCTCAGGAATCAAAGTGCTCTGAAAAAGCACATGCGTGGAGGTGACTGCGAAAGGAGTACGGCTTTCCATTTTAACGAATTGCGAATTGTATTGTAACGCCCCAAAGTGGTGGGAAGCACAGGTTATTAGCTTTTTGAAAAAGTTTGGCCTAGGCCGCATCTGAGATGTCCACCACACTCATTATCTTAAATTTGATTCGAATTTTAAAGCCAAACAGAGATGTCTGCGGTGAAATATCGATCGATTAAAGTTCTTAATTTATCTTTATGCACTATGCTGAATATTGACTGCAGCCACTTAACACAATTTTTTACATTCTCCACAGAAGGTGGCAGGTGTAGTAAGTTTGTCATTCCATTTGCAACACACGGAAGGAGGCCCTTACAAACATTCTCTACAAACATCAGCATCAACATTTAAGTCATGTCTGCAGACATGTATGTCCGTCTGTCTGTCTATCCTTCTGTTGTAAATTTTGAGATATTCAGCTGAGATTTTGAACAGACGAATTGAGATTTGGTGGACATATAATTATTCCATCCATCAGTTAAGACAGCAGACACGCCCTCAATTCAGTGTAAAATGCGACTTGCAAGCTGATACGTAATACATTCACTATTATGGGGAAGAATCATGTACCTGTCACGCCCATTGTTTGTAGGTACACGTGGAGGGCACTTAAAAAGTGGCCCAAGTCAAATTTAATTTTTTACTTGTCTTTTTCATGTGGTTTACAACATTTTAAGAACACACACACACATACATGCACACATTATGACATTGCTCATCGATAAGTTGCTACAACAAGATGTTTATTGTAGCAAATTTTCGCATCAAGTCATTCTGAGCGACAATTTAAGGCAAGTCCTTATACTTGGTATTAGTGCATAATAATAGAAATATGTTATCAAGTGCATTTGCTACGTGGTAGTTATTGCTTTTGAACTTACTGGCGCGCCTTTGAATGTGTTTTTGAAACGAAAAATTCAATGCTAAAGCATTGCTTGGACTGAATCACAGCAACGCATGCATGCATAGAGTTCCTAATAGGTTTTTTAATTTGGTAGGTGTGTTTGTGCAAATGAAGTTATCCAGTTATCCATTCGTCTTGGAAGCGTTACTGCAGTAATGCGAAAAGTTGTTCAACGTTTAATTTTGGACGCATACCTGCATTGGCAAGCACAACAATGAAACATGCGACGATTGATTTTTCACAATTTGGGGGCCCCTGCGATCGCTTACTCCGCGTACCTGAAAGCCGCTACACCGATTGTATGTATTTCGTTTTCGCTCTCAGATGTTCGATAGAATGGCTTTCATTCGTAATAACATTTTTGTGTGAAGCTCATTACAAAGAAGTAGTGACGCAAGCATCTCCTTAAATAAAATATCAAATTTGGTTAAAAAAGTCTATTCAAGTTTAACTACCGAACTTTGATTCACACTAAAGTTACTTGTAGGCCTCTTAAAATATATTTTTCCAAAAAAAAAACAAAAACTAAAAATTTCATAAAAATCTATTGAGTACTTAACCTTCACACTGTTTATAGGTCACCACAATTATTATCATTATGATTATTGCCATAATCAACAACATCATCGTCATCATCATCAACTTATCTAACGTCATATTCTTCACCATTATCCTACTTGTACAAGCTCATAATTCAATAGAACATCTTGTGACACTAACGTAAAAGCTATGCGGCGGCGAGGAGATAAATATCAGAGAGCGAGTGCGAGGTTTAGGGTGCGAACTAGGTTGCTTTCTTGTCTTATGTTTGTAAAGAGTTTTTTTTTTAGAAAGTTAAATATTTCGTTTCTATTTTTTTGTTTTTCATGCTATAATAAGATACTTGTGTTTTCGCACTTATTATTGTATTTGCACATGTACGCGTCTCAGTTTGTGTTGCATTCATCGTTAAGGGCTCTGAGTAATAAAATGTTAATTTTTATGGACAATTTTGACTGCATTTACTCACAGTGTGCAATAATTTCTAATTTTTGTGAGATTTAGAATCAAAATTTGAGACAATTTAATCATGTCCGCCTGTTTGTCTATGTAAACATATGCGCAAACTACGGCCCCTCGATCGCGCCATTTTTAGTACCCTTTTGCATAAAATTATATTTCACGAAGTGTCTAAATAGCAATGCCTTGTCTTATGCGTTACAATTTTAGATTACAAAAATGTTGGCCCTTCTATTTGCTGTACTTTCCAGGTAATACGAAAAAATTGCTTTGTGGGCGTGTCATTTGACTGATTTTGCAGTTTTGGAAACGATATCTTATTATCGATTATTGCGACCAGGATAAACACCTGACAAATGATTACATAGACATTATTAGATCGACTAGTAAAGTCGATACTGAGTCCGGTTTGACCACCGATGCAAACTATTATCTGTTCCACTTTTCACAGAGGAAAGCCTTAACAAATGCTTCTTTTTCAATTTGTGTTATACTGTAGGCGTATCCCTTTACCTACATGGCTAGATCCACCAGCAGAGTCTCTTCTTTCTTGGAATATATGTACTGTGAGGGGTCCAATGCTCCTTTCTGGGCGTTGCAAGATTTTTGACAAAGTTCTGGCGAGAGGTTCTAAAAATGGTTCAATTACATGGATTTAGATTTCGCCCAATCATTTATTATACAAAACAACGGTTAATATACTCGCCTAATAGCATGCTACAGTTTATTGCAACCAAACTGCACCCACCACTCTATTCTGTTGTCCACGTGGTATTCAAAAATACATTTATTTTCAATAATAAAAAACAGCTGCTTGATTGTTTGTAAACAATAACAGAAAAAGTCAAAGCAGAGCGTCTTAATGCAACAGCACATGGTCCAATATTAGGCGCATGCCTATCTACAAATTCACCTCATTATGGAAACAACAATCAGCAACAATCGGTAGCGGTCACTTAATTCAATGAAAGTATTGATTAGTTACTAAAATTCATGTAGTTTTCTTTCTTTTCAAAGTAACAGATAAAAATATTTATAACATATTTTAAGGCGGTAATATTGTTTAATAAATGATAAAAATGCGGCCATATGTCCCATCGCAACGTGTAGCAGTGCGTGATTCCATCGATGAGGATATCAGTGATGATATAGATGATGATGTGTTCATTAAAGATTCCAAAACGGCCAAGGTAACCTCTTAACTATACAATCTATAGCAATATAAACAAAAGGAAATGTTCTTTTTTTTAGATGAATGAAGAGAAAGGTCTGAAGCGTCCTTTAATGGCACCACGACATAAAAATGGCAAATCAATGAGTACCGTTCCAATTATGAAGAAGCATCGTCGTTGTTGTTGGCGTTGTTGTGAACCTTTGTGTTATGGTTTGGCTGCCTTAACCGTTATTACTGCTTTGATTAGTTTGATAGCACTGATTCTTACCATGGTTCCGTTTTCCGTACAAAAAATGAAAGATTTTTTTCATCACAAAAATGCGCCATCAGCTGCGTTTATGTTAAACAATGAACAGGCATTGTACGGCAATGGTGTGAATCCTGAATTTATACCCTGCACCCAAATAAGTGTTCAGAAAATTTGGTCAACAACATTTCCGCGCATGAATAGTGAAAGTCCGATACGCAAAGCTGATCTGAACCAAGACGGTACTTTAGATATGATTTTTGGTTTCGGCGTCGATGACAATATTCAATATGAAGGCTTTGCGCTGCCCAAGTGCCGCTCACCCTTACAGGGTGAAGAAGTGCCTTGTGAAGGTGGCGTTGTAGCGGTAAACGGACGCAATGGCGAACTGTTGTGGCAAAGTTGGAGTGTGGCTAATGTGTTTTCTTTATTATGCACTTTGGATATTAACAGAGATGGTTATCCGGACTGTGTTGCTGCCGGAAGATTGGGCGTAAGTGTACAAATAATAAGAGTAATATTTGTAATTGGCTGAGGCGAGATTCTTCCATAAATGAGACTCCCTAAGAAATATTTGATGAGGTTTTAGACTTTCTAGTCCGCTTTCACTTCTTGTTGCATTATTAGCGTGTTTTTGGACCATTGGCCCGTTTTCTAAACCAACCTACGGGCAATACTTCTGCCGGGAGTTGATAACTTAATTTACGCTACCATTGGAATGATTTCCATACATAAACATTCAGACAGACAGATGGACAACTACTGTAATAATGTTTTGTTTTTATAAAATCTAAATAATTTCAGATGATTTTCGCAATAAACGGTCGCAACGGTAATAATATCTGGGAATTTCGCGAGGCGGAAGTTGAAGAAAATTCTCCCATTGTTATGGATTTATATACAATAAATGTGGTGCGCGATTTGGATGGGGATGATATACCCGAAATATTGGCCGTTCACTTGGAGGAACGTGAACAATCGAAAGCCGGTCATATTAAGATTATAACGGGCAAAACGGGAAAAGTCATACGTAGTATACCGACCCCATACAGAGAAGAAGTCTTTGTGCCAGTTCAGGTCGTTACCGAACAGGATGGCACAGAACTGTTAATGATAGTTACGGGCGGCCAAAATACACCAGGCGGTGTTTATACTATCCGCTTGCTATCATTAATGAAATTCACCAGTGAAAAGGAATTCACCACACTTTATCATCGTAAACATTCCGGTATAATGGTACCGGCCGTACTAACAGATATAACCGGAGATGGTGTAGCTGATGTGGTGGTATCTACATTCAATGCCACTGTTTACGCCTTTGATGGGCGAAATTTTTCAATTTTATGGAATTATAGTTTTCCAGCCAGTGATAGTGTTAGTGCCATAGTACCGGGACACTTTAATTATGATAACATAAGTGATTTTATGATAAAATATAATACAGGACCAGGATTTCCGGTCTATTATTATTCTCAGACCACCATATTGGATGGCCGAAACGGTCAACCTTTACTCGATGCTATGATGACGGATTCAGGCGGTGCCAATAGTTTATTGGGTGGGGCCTCTATAGCACAAACATTTGGTGGTGATTTCTTCTTACATTGGCAAATGCAATGTCGGGATAGAGCAGACCAAAAAGATGCCTATGAATTCGTTCCAGGTAACTTTGTTAAACGATTTTTTTACCTAATAAACTTTTAAACTAATAAGTATGGGTGTCCAGATAGCGATATAATTCTGCAAGCTCGGGCCGACACTTGCCGTTTACGCTATAATACCACAAGTGTTGTTAAGCTATACGCCATAGCTCTCCACATAGATTCACCGGGAGCTGTTCTATTTAGCACTGGTTTTTAAATAACACCAGCCAACCTGTAATAGATTTATAAACGTTGAAATATTTTATTTTAGATGATTTAGAAGTGCACTTGAATCGCACTCAAGGCCGCGGCAGACATTCATTGGAAAACATATTCAAGTCTCCAGTGAAGCATCCCAAATTATTAAAAAACTTATTAACCAATAAAGAGTTAAAGCAAAAGGAAAACTCTATGCGACGTCCCATGTTGGACCAGGAAGTACTACAAGAAATTCTGCCAAATAGAGAAATGCCAGATATTGCGGATAATAGGAATTATCCTTATTACAATACAGAGGGAGTCAACAATGGCTATGGTGTCAACGCGCAAAGAGAATTTGTTAGTAAACAAGTAAGAGAAGAGAGATCGGTCAGGATCGATTAGTTCATACCCTACATCACTTAATGGAATGGCCCGCCTCCGCATAATATTTAATAAGAATTTTGAACTTTCGCTAGATAGATAGAGACTTGTTTCTAAAAATGTTCCGATTCTACTCACTTCTGAAAAGACTTGGCTTTGATACCTTGCAAAGAATTTCTAGGCCTCCACCTCAAGTGGTGTAGGGTATATAGGTTGTAGTTGTCTGCCGTTAGTTTTAATTTTCTTTTTTGCTAAGGAAAAAGATTACGTTTTTGAACCATCCCGCATGACGGACGATTATGAGACGCCCTATCAGGAGGGTGAGATGCCTCAATTTTTCCAACCAAATGACCGCCCCATACATTTACGCAGTAAATACCCGGGAAATAGGGATGTACGCAGCGGCAGTGCTGCAATGCCACAAAGTGAAACGCAAAACACAACTGATGGTGCAGTTATGCATAAATTACACAAAGTGAAACCCATAAGTTTGTGGGATTTGGAAAGGGAAAAGGAGGAACGAGATGTTCTACTAAAAGAACAAAAGTATGCTGATGAAACGGCTCTAAATTTAGTAGAAGCAGTGCACGACCAAGTGCACGATAAAGTGCACGACCATCTTCATAAAAGGGAAAGGGACGCACAAGCCACCTTAAAGAGTAGCGATAATGATGAATGGTTTTTACCCTCCATATCGTCTACGGGTGTATTATTGAAATCTTTAAACAATACTAAGTCTTCTATAGATTTTGCATTCATTTTAAATATCCGCGAATCTGAACCATATCCTCCTCTATTCATGCCACAAGATTTAAATTGTGTGGAAGAGAAAATAAGCGCTTATAAAAGTATTCACGTTTCTACAAAATAGTTGATGTTTAAATTAATAGAAAACCGTTTTAGGCTATACTTTGGATAATCAACGTGTTTTACGCAAACAATTCCTTAAGCAGTGTCTGAGCGAGCGTTTGATTAATGTTAAACCTCAAACACCAAAGTTTGAGTCCCAACTAATTATAACGCGTATTGGTATAACATGCAGTTGTGGTACTCTGCAACCAGGAGAAATGTGTTCGGAACTGAAAGATATTCGAAATCAAAAGTGGACTGAATACATGGGAAATACTGGCCATGGTTACTATGGTGATTAATGTTTTTTACATACTTTTACACAAGAGCACAATTTTCTAGCTCAAATTCTTTATCGCCCATATATATGTATATATTTTTATTGTGCAACTTAGTGAATAAAACTTTTTAAAGATCGGATGGGGTTTATGGATTATGTGAGAGGACAATTAAAAGTATTACAATTTTTTCATATTATTTCGATTATTGCCAATTATACTTTTTTATACCGTACACCAAGGTTTGATCCAAGTACAAGTGATACAAGTGATACAAGTGATACAAGTGATGCAAGATTATATATGTGCGGATGTTGTAACTCTGTAAATATATATTGTATGTAGTAGCGGATAGAGGCAATGTTTCATATAATTATTTTCATATATGCCGCGGATGCCTGCGTGGAGAGAAATTATGATCAGCTGATTTAGCCAAGACACAAATTTCTTCTGTCGTTTTTGTTCTTCGACACATTTACTGTGAATGATTACAATTTCTTTTGACACTTCAGCAGCAAACTGAATAATGAAGCGTTTGTTGCCGGAAAAGTTGGTTTTATTAAAATAATTAAATTATATTATGTTTTAATTGTGTGTTTTGCATTGCAAAAAGGAGCAAAAATGGGCATTTTAGAGAAAATATCGGAAATTGAAAAGGAAATTGCAAGAACTCAGAAAAACAAAGGTACGCGATTGTAGGTGACATTTGGCAGTGGTAAGGTTATAAGCAGTTGTGGAAATATTTATTCCATTTCAGCTACTGAATATCATTTGGGTTTGTTGAAAGCCAAACTCGCCAAGTATAGAGCTCAATTGCTGGAGCCGACCAAAAAGGGAGAAAAAGGAGACGGTTTTGATGTGTTGAAAAGTGGTGATGCAAGAGTTGCTTTAATTGGTTTTCCCTCGGTGGGTAAATCGACTTTGCTATCAACATTAACCAAGACGGAATCAGAAGCGGCTAATTATGAATTCACCACATTGACATGCATACCGGGTGTTATAGATTACAAAGGGGCCAATATACAATTACTCGACTTGCCGGGTATTATTGAAGGAGCTGCTCAAGTACACAGTTCTCTTAACCTACATTGTTTCATAATTACTAACTTGCGCTTCTCTTTCTTAAGGGTAAAGGTCGTGGTAGGCAAGTCATTGCAGTTGCTCGTACGGCTGATTTGGTGATAATGATGTTGGATGCTACTAAACCTAATGTTCATCGAGAATTGTTGGAACGGGAATTGGAGTCGGTGGGCATACGTCTAAACAAACGAAAACCCAATATTTATTTCAAACAAAAGAAAGGCGGCGGTCTTAGCTTTAACGCCACCTGCACTATAACACACTGTAATGAGAAAATGGTTCAAACCATCTTGCACTCGTTCAAAATTTTCAATGCTGAAGTTTTATTCCGCGAGGACTGTACTGAAGATGAATTCATTGATGTAGTTACCGCTAATCGTGTATATTTGCCCTGTTTGTATGTGTACAATAAAATTGATCAGATTTCCATTGAGGAGGTGGATCGTCTGGCCCGTGAACCTAACTCGATAGTGGTCAGTTGTAATATGAAGTTAAATCTTGATTATCTGTTGGAAGCATTATGGGAAGCTTTGCAATTGATACGAGTTTATACGAAAAAGCCTGGAGCACCACCTGATTTCGATGACGGTCTTATATTAAGAAAGGTGAAAAAGGAAAAAATCGTTTTTGCAATAATTGGTAGTAAGTTTTAATATTTGCAGGGTGTCACCGTGGAGCACGTCTGCCATGCTATACACCGTACATTAACGGCTCAATTTAAGTATGCTTTAGTTTGGGGCACTTCGACCAAATATTCCCCGCAACGTGTTGGCATTAATCATGTGATGGCCGATGAGGATGTTATACAAATTATAAAGAAATGATTAAATCTGTTCCGTGTTTACTCTTTATCGTCATTTTCTTTATGTATTTTCGCGAAAAATTACAAGTAAACCCCAAATAATTGATAGTAAGTTTAGAAAATAAACATTTGAAAAGAAATTAATGTAGTTCACGATTACTCAAACAAAACAAATTGTTTTAAATTTATTATAAAAATATAAATACGTCCACTGTCTGCATCTGATATTATTTTCCAATTTGTATGCCTACCGATGTGGCTGCAGCTGATGCTGCGGCGTTATTAATAGATTTACCAAAACTACTCATAGCATTGATGTTGGAGAAGGGTGAGGGTCCGGCACTTATCCGTGTACAATCCTCACTTTTTTCGGCATTGTCCAACTGGGCAAACACGTTGGAATTGTCACGTAAGCGATATTTTCTTAAATTCAGATACTGCTCCTTCTGCAGTTCCACATTTTGATGCAGCTCATGCAAACGACCCGCCAATGATATGAAACTTTCATTGATTTGACGTAGACCCCGCTTAATGTCCTCTGGTGATACATTTTCTGGATTGGTTAAGGAGTGCATATGACGTTCGATGAGTGTAATTTGTTCCCGAAAATTGAGCAAATCCTGTTCGTATTTGGCAGTAAGATTCTGAAAATATTGAAACGGTGTATTATTCTCGAATTGTAGGCCGGCCGGTGTATCCTGAGTGCGTTGTGCCATCTCTACCGATTGTATAACTGTCGAAGTTTCTTTACGTAGCAATTTGATGTGGTTATAGTTGGATTCCACGGCATGGGCAATTTCCTGTACTGACCATTGCAATTTCATTATTTCAGCAGACACGTTGTTCAGTTTGGAGGTAGAGGTGCGTCCTATATCGGATGCTATGGTTTTTTGAGCTTTTATGTACGCCTTCAAAGTGTCTACAGTTTTGGCAATTTCATCAGGTACTTGAGTTTCTTTAATTTTAATGCTGTCTTGTTTGAAATCGCCTGCTTTGGGTTGAGTTGATGTTATATCAACACCCCCTAGGCCTACGAAAGGTGCAGCCGAAGCAGTGGTGCCGGTGACGGTTGTGGCAGCAGGTTTACCAAAAAGTCCTGTTCCCAAAGAGGTGGTGGTAGTACCGAAATTTAAACTAGCCGAGGTGGTGGCTATGTTCGTTTTGCCAAAGGAGAAATTAGTGCCGCCTAAGCCAAAACTAGGTGCAGCTGTTGCGGCAGGCAGTGCACTGCCTGGTGTTGCCGTTGTAGCACTAAAATTTAAAGGCATTGTGGCCGGGGTAGCTGCTGCTGCAGGTGGAGCTGTTAAACCAAAACCAAGTGTGGCCGTAGTAGCTGGTGTTGACGAAGCTGCTGCACCAAAACCAAAAGTTGATGGAGTTGCAGCCGGAGCTGAGAAGGTAGAAGTGGCTCCAAGGTTACCTTGTGCTATACTGGTGCCAAAGTTAGGTACTGCCATCGTAGGTGCTATTGATTTTGGTGCTGCACCAAATGCAAAACCAGTTGCTGGTGTTGTGGCGGCTGGGGTGCTTGTAGCTCCAAAATTAAAACCAGACATATTTTTATCTAACTAAAAATTTTTTTTAAAAAACTCACTAAAATTTTTACTTGTATATTTCAACTAAACTAAATAAATATAAATTTGTATATTTCACGTTAATCTAAATCTAACCCAAACAATGTTTTTATTTTATTTTGCACTAAGATCTTAATTTGTGAATTGATAGAGAAGGCACACAGTTCAAAGAAAAAGTGTGAACTAACGTTTGATTACGAAACTAAATTGTGAATAATTAGTGGTCACAATAACGTGGTATGGTAGTTAACGGGAGTTAAAAGGAAATTAAGAAACATTTTCAAAGTATGCATTTAAGATAATGGATCAGTTTTTAAATGTTCAGAGGCATTTACACACTTTATGTTATGTCTAAAAAATAACAATTTATTTGAATAAATGTAAATTTTATGGACTTCCCATTGAAACATACCCCTCAATTTGGGCTCTCAAATGCCTAGTAGATGGAACGAATGGTTGACCACGCCCTTGATTAGGTAAGATTCATGTGTTCAATTCAAGTGTTTTCATTAATGGACGGAAGTATATAAAATACTTACTATATTATTTGTGAGTGCAATATTTTCAATACAATAATCGGCCAAGAGAAAAATCCAGGACCCAAAACTTAGGAAAATCTAAAAATAATATTGAAGAGTTTTCATTCATCAAATTTGTGTGGGTATCTCAATTAAATTTAGGTTTGATCGGTATGTATAGCGATATATATTAAAATGTGTGTGTAAAGGTTGAGTTCAATCGATTTGACCATCGATTTATCCACCCGTATGCTCGAGCAAATGTTTTGTAGAAGCTACAGGTCATATTTGTTCATATATTCGGTGATATTTGGAAGGACATATTATGGCACAAAAACCATTCCTTTTGAAAACATTTGTCTGTCCGTTTATATCATTTTAAGGATCTCTTTGCAAGTATTGTGAATGAAGTCCTTATGTGCTAAAAACTCTTAAAAGTAATATATTTTAATAAAAGTTAAAGATAAACCGGCGGAAGCATTTTTGTAGGCCTTTTCCATACAACGTTTTTTCTAAAATTAATCCCTACATGGCAAAAAGTTACAATTGCATTAATTTTATATATTTCCAATTTTTTTAAATATTCTATTAATTATTTTAATTTTTAAATTTGGACTGTAACCGTTTTTATAACTTTTTTAAGAAGTAATTCTTTTATGATAATAATGTAGGTGAGACTTGTCGCACTAGAATATATTTACTTGTTATGATTGCATAACTTTTTTCATTATATTGTTGTTGTTTTATTCAAATTCATTTTTTAACAAAAAATAAGGTCAATATTCAAAAAACACACGATGGATCAGTCATTTATGTATCGTAGGGTTTTTACCCTTTGTAGCTGCGATAAATCTAGGGTATCGGTGCTCTAGGAAGATACCTGTTATAACAAAACAGAGCAAGTGACGAGACGAGTGTCCTTTAATTGACGACCCGATTGGGTCTTTGCAAGCCTTGCAATAACATTAGCCACAAAGTGGACCTTGCCCTGCCTCATCACCGAATAGAAGACAAAAACGGAGTGTTTACTGGAAGTCCACTAAATTTATTTTAGTTCAATTAAACGAAAAAACGAAAAAATTCGATAAATTTTTCATCATAGGAAAGAAATTCAGTTAAGATGAGCACCGGGTGTGTTGTGGTGTATTTCATTTATAGAGCAATAAGAATATTCGAATGTTGAAGGAGATAACGGTCACTGTGAAATTCTCTTCTGTAAAAAGTAGCGCACATATGTGTTGTGCAAGTTGGGCTGATATTGATATTATTTGGTTGTGATGCAGCCAAACTAAATGTTTCATTTAGATTATTTGCTTAATACTGGTGGCAACTTTCTAGTAATAATTAATGTCCTTAGCATTCACTAGAACCAGTGCAACCAAATGTACTTCAATGAATGCCATCAACTTTTATACTTATTTAGTGTGAGCGCTTCGGGAGTCCTTTTAACGAATGTAAGGAAATAATTAATTATGAAAGTAATTAGAAAATGAGTCTGATGCGTTTGCAGATAATATGCATGATGTAGATTTCAAAGTTATATATGATTGCAGTGCAATACATGGTTAGGGACCGCGCAATAGTTTATTATTACTTTTTGCGTTTCAGAAATTCTGTCTTAATATATCAGCGGCATGGTAAACAAAATATTGCTATACGAAATCAAGATCTATTTGCTATTAATTGATTCAATCAATTTTAATTAAACTGCATTTTCTTGTTAGAATATTGGCAACGTAAACACGAGCAAAAATACGTCCATTGAACTTAAAAACGCAGGAATACGACTATTTATCAGATTCTGTACCATAATTAGTTAAAAACTAGCCCTCAACTTGGTGATCAGGGTGTATTAGGTGTGTTGTTCCATATTCAACAGGCAGACGGACATGTTTGATATCAAATACATACTTTTCTAGTTTCAGTTGGTCTGCATGTTGTTATTTAAAAAATCGGTTGAATGACACGCCCAGAGCACAAAAATTCAGCAATGGATTTGAAATTTGATACATATGTTATTATTGCTATCAACAAGTAATGTAATACCCTACACCGCTTAGAAACACAAATTATGCTATATTTAATTTAGTTGCATCAGTAAACGGGAAACGTTCTAAAAGTGGTCCGATCGATCAATCCAAATTTGGCACTGTCAATGATTTTGTCAACAAGTATAAAGAATTGCAATTTTTGCCATATAAAGACTTCCATTATAGAAGGGGGTTATATGGGGATTGGTTCCAACAATGATCAATTTTTTAATAAAGTTCCTTTCTGAGCCAAGACCTGTTCATCAAAATGTTTCAAAATTTACATGGATAGACAGATAGACATACGTACGGATGGTCGTGGTTGCAAACAACTGCACAAACTTCATTTACCCACTTATCACGTGTATTTATTTGAAATATTTCAAAAAGTGCGATCAGTTTAGTAAGTATCTGTCTCTATATCTGCCCAGGAATTCATCCATATATATGGACACGCAGTAAATGATTGATATTTGATCCATGTGATAATGTGCGATTAAATTGATGATTCCTTCCAATGGTCAATTGTTTGTAAATATTTTAATCTCTCATCAACGTGATAGAAAAATGTGTTAACGCATCCACACATATATGTTTTATATACATTGTCTGTGATGTGGGTGTACATTTATGCTCAGGAAAATGAAGCAGGATACACCATGTGTCATAAAAATATGTTGAATAAGCTGACAAAAATATCATTTCGTAGCAATTGGGTGTAACTTGACTTTGGGGAAACCATAATAAAAGAAATCCAGCAAAAATAATATGATTTGTTAAAGTGCCTTTTTCGTGGCCATGGCGAGGGGTGAGTTTATTTGCAAAATGAATGAATCATCAATTTCAAATTTTTACGCATCAATCTTCTCTAACGTAACTTTTTGGTTGGCGAAGATTCATATACTCCAGGGGTTTCTTATGTTTCCAAAGATAGAGTTCCGCATGACTGCTTTTTAAAATTAAAGCAGGGGTTACGGTGGGCGTGGGCATATCTAGCGTGTCTATTATTCGACCATGCCTATTTTTGGCACATCGACGAAGGGAACAACTATAAATATTTTTACCAAATTTCCAGTTCATGTTTCAACTTTTATAGCAGATATATAGATTTTTGTTCATTGTGGGCGTGGCTCTTGATTGATTTTGCCCATTTTAAGCAGCGATCTGTGTGCAAAAACTTAACTAAACGTGAACAAATTTCTGCTCAATATCAGTTTTTGTTGCCGATCAAGAAATATATACCTTGTAGAGGCTTCGACGCCTCCTTCTGGATGTTGCACACGGAACAACAAACTTAACATATCCTCATCGCTAAGGTGGAGGGTATAATAAAAAAAAAAAAAATTAAATAAAAAACGCGTTATATGTTGACTTTGATTTCATGTTTTGAGGTTTGTTCCTGACACCAATTGTCATCAATTATGCAGTTGTTGTCCGTGCTGCTTGTTGTCATTTTATCCGTACATACAAATAGTTTAATAAACGAGTGTGTATTTCCATTTGAACATAACATATTTTAAGAGGATTTTAAGCTTAATAAACTCTCAGAAATACCTCTGCCACTGCATCGACTTTTTCACACCCAACATAATCCAGCATTTTAATAAATCAGTTTTATTGATGTTTAATGAAATTTTCATTAAATTTACGCCAAAATAAACAGAGAAGAAAAAGCCATTTAAACGGATGTAAAATGTTGCAAGCCTATGAGTAAAGTTTTTTTCCTGCTTACTTTTCTATTTTCTGCGTTTTAAATCACTGAAATGATTGAAATTTAACAGCCCGTATGTAATGGTGACAGCCGGTCTTTGTGGTATTATTTTCACACAATTAGAAACGATATAAGTATATACTCGTGGAAGGTTGTTTCATCCCTTTCACCATTGATGGATCGTTTTCATTTGGAATAATCAGGAAAACTAAATTTGGCTTAGGCCAAATCTTAAATACCTTCCATATCCACAACGGTGGGCGTGGCAAATATATATATTATCTGATCCCCCTCCATGTGTGGCTCTTGACCGATTTTACCCACTTTAAATTAAATAGCGATCTGCGTGCGGGGATATATATCTAAATAAACTCAGTTTTTAATGCTGATCAAGAATATATATACTCTGTAGGGTCTCTGATGCCTTTTTCTGGGTGTTGCAAGCGGAAGAACAAACTTAGTGTACCCTCATCATCAAGGCGGAGGTTGTAACAAATGAATTTGGCTTAGGTGAGCTGTTACCCTTTGCCATCCAAATTTCGTGCCAATTAAGGTTTTCTGACAATTTTAGCCGGGTATACCACCCGATCCCGCCCATCTATTTAGGAAATGCTTAAAGGGGCGAATAAAAATTATGTAAAAAATTTCACTTTTGTTTTAATTGTGGGCGTGGCAGTTTATGGATATCCATTTAAATGAGAACCTGTAAGCAAAAAGTAAATATTTTTGTACAAAATTTTGGTTGAATATTTTAATATTGAATGTGGGCACGTGGAAGATCAAGAATTTAGCAGATTGTTTATGGGGGAAATATTCTTTAGGTAGAATGACAATTTTAGAAATATATAAATGCCCTTATGTACCATACGATGTTCTTAACTATATTCTTTGTTCTGGTTAAAAGGTTGCATTAGTTTTTTAACATTAGCGATAACTTTAGTCGGTTCGTAATTGTACGTTCGTTATATTTTTGTCTTTGTAGCAAGTGTGCACTATGGCCGCAATGTATGCCCAGTGTGTTGTACAGTTTTAAAGTAATTCGAGCGTATTATGTGGTTTTAGACTAATTATTCAATTTTATACAGAACGAGTAGTAACTAGAAAAGTTCGGTTAAGACCGAAGCTTAAATACCCTCCACCTTTTGTAATTCTCTAAAAAATAAGCTCCTATTGCCATATTTATGTATATGACTGTTTCATGTACTTACGCAAATAGTGTTTTTTTTAAATTATAGGCGTTTGCGTTATTCAATCACGCTCATTTTTGGCACAGTGTTGGATAACGGTACCACTTATATATACACCAAATTTCAACTTGATAGGCATAGTATTGTGCGATATATTTCAATACGGAACAGCGAAATTGAACTAAGAATACGTATGCAAAGTTTCAATTTGATATCTCAAAAATTACGACCGTGAGAGTGCCAACAACAGACGGACACACGGAAACACGGACGGACATGTCTCAAACGATTTCTCTTTTCATGCTGATTAAGAATATATATGGTTTGTGGGGTCTCCGACGCTTCCTTCGATGTGTTGTAAACGGATGATCAAACTGAATATACCCTCTTCCCTAAGGTGGAGGGTATAAAAAGGCTAAATTTGGTTTAGACCGAATCTTAGATATCCTTCCTATCGATCTGGTCGTGTCCGTGTGCCCATGTCTGGTTATTAACTTCTTACGGTCGCAAAAATTGAGGTATTTAGATGAAATTTAGTCAAAAAATTTTTAGAACCTGAGCGCAGGGTCCAATTTAAATTGGGCAAAATCGGTAGAGAGCCACACATGGAGGGGGATCGGATAATAGACATTCTATTAATTTACAAAAAACATTTTATATACAGAAAATGGAAGTTAATACGTTTTAAATATTGTGTTAAAGCGCCCAATCAAATACCTACGACGTTCACATTTTGTATGATCATAGATGCTCTACATCTATTTTAGTTTCTTTATTTGTTATCAATTGTGAGCGCCCTCGTCCACTTGTTTAATAACAATGAGGAAACTAATTACATATAAAAATGAATATATTTTATTTTATTTTCATTTTATTTTATAACTTAATTATAATTGTGTATAACAGAATAATGTTTGCTGACTTTGGGTGTGGCTCTTGACCCATTTTGCCCAAATTTTAAATGGAAACCTTTAGTGCAGAATCTTAAAATGTGTGTACAAAAAAGATGTCAGCTTAATATTTTGAAGCGTCCTTTGTCTTATCATCTTATGTGGTAGGTGTAATAATGAGGAATGCGAAGTTTTTAAGTTTAAATTGAACAAATCATGTCCGTACGTATGCCCATCACAAGTACAAGTATTTAATTTATAGAAATGGATTCTTTCTCAACTCTATTCCTCTGAAAGTTTAAAGTTTCAATTTATGTTGTTGCTGTTGTTTATTTACCAGACGGCTTCTTGCCGTAACAATCATAAACAGTCCAATAAATTATTGTAAATAAAAGCCAATAACCGTTAGAAGTGCCAAAAAATATTGGTATATACGAGTATTTATAAGTTGGAAATAATGTACATGTACATGTATGTACAATCGTATGTATAACACAATCAGTGAAAATAAATATTAACTTTAGTTGTAGTGCACAAATAACAATAGAGTAACAACAATAACCACAAGCAAGAAAAAAAAACGATATTCGGCTTTGGCCAAATCCTAAATACCTCTCACATCTACATGGAAAAGATGGGCGTGGCGGGTACATAATCACGCCCTTTAATAATGTATGCATTACGTATAATTTGCAAGTTGAGTTTTACGCTGGGTACGGTTTTTTGTAAATTATGTGTGTGACTGTTTTCCTAACTCGCCCATTTATGGAATATCGATAAATGACACAACTACAAAATGTACACCTAATTTCAACTTTAAAGCTCAATTTTTGTGGCAGATAAATTAGATTTTGGTCGATGGTGGGCGTGGCTCTGGACCGATTTTGCCAATTTTAAATAGCGATTTGCCTGCATGAAACTAGAAGTGCCTGTACAAAATTTCAGCTCAAAAGCTTAATATTTGCGGTCGTGAGGATGGCAACAACAAACAGGCATTTGGACACATGTACATATATGACTCTGATACCTCGTTGTGGGTGTTGCAAATGGAATGACAAACTTAGTATACCGCCCATCTTATGTGGAGGGTATAAAAATATTGTACATAAAATAATATTTATAGCATGTTGTATATAGTTTTAGTTAGTTTGTTTGTTTGTTTAAAATTATGTATAAATAAACATAGTTTTAAAGGCTAGTCACAGCTAGCTACATATTTGTGTTGTTCTTTTAATGTTCTTGTTACTCATACTTGTATAAAAAATTACTGTAGACGACACTGTTTTGTCACGTGCTAATGTACTCGCACTCTCTCGTTAATATGCCCAGTAATCCACTAATACTAATCCATAAAGATTACAGTACTGCCTGTACTGCCATAGGCATATCAGTATTAGTGTATATTCAAGAATTATACTCACACATACAATGAATACATAATACCGTCACACACTAACTCTTTTTCGCAGATGCCGGTGCATGTTTATATAATATCTCCAACTCATACGTCATAAAGCAAAAAAGGAATGAATGATGCGCACGAGACTTGATAGTATGTCATGTGCTGTCACTGTTTTGTTGTGCGGATATTTGTCTTGTGATAATATAAAGTGATGATATGTTCTGCTGGGCAATCAATGCTTTTGAGAAACAACTCTACAGCAAAATACAGATGTACTAGTTTTTATACACGGGATAACGTTGCATATGTGTGGTACACGTTTCACTCCCATTGGCAGATATTTTATAAAGAAAAATAAACAAAACGTAAGGTCGAGCCGGTAATGATAATGTGCGATGACATGTGAAGACTATAACTGCCACTACCATCACTGTTCTACAGCACCACAGTTAACACCATCCCTCTCCCATTAGCATCATCTCCAGCAAGTTATGACAACACAAAAGACATGTTAACTATTATTCCTGCCTTTGGTTATTGTAGTTTTCTGTCACGGTTGTGTGTGTGGGGCGTAAAGTGAGCATGCGGCCTGATAACAGCGGATTTTTTCATAATCTCTAAGTGTATAATACATAAACGGGACCTTCAGCACAAAGTACATACTCGAGTTCTTCCTATTCAGGATCAAAATTTAAGACGATTTAGCCATGTCTGTTTGTTTTTAGAAAGCTCGCCATTTAAAAATTTGGACAGATACCTTTAGTTACGCCAACTTAAGATTTATATTAATGTGACGATTTTGATAATGGCCGAAAATAGATCTACAACGTTAAAGTGTGATTTGATAAGTCTATCCATTGATGAACTGAAAGTGGAGGGCGATTGGGATTACAGCCACTCTCACAATTAAACTGACTTTATTAGGGGAAAGAAGGGCGCAATTGTATATATTCCACGCTTATCGTTACACATATTCGAATGAAGCTCTTTTTACACATTTTACACCTTATACCTCCTGTTCTAAATCCAATGTCCGTCCGTCCGTCCATTCGTCAGTCTGTCTACGTTAATTTATGCGCAAGCTATAGCACTTATGAGTTCGCTTGAACTCAATTTCATTTCTTTCATTATGTTTGTTGAAAGATTTTCGTGATTGAAGGCGATTTTGGGGCAGAACCTGGGGAAGTAAGCACGTTAAGCAATATGCATCATATGTAACAGATTATTGATGTATTGTTTGTTGAGAGAAGGGAGGCAGAGATTATGTTTGTTATATAGATTGCTCGTTTTTTATTTCATTTTCATTTTCTTCCATTTAAAACTGATGCTGTGTGAAACGTACGCTTGCACGCTTGGTTAAGCACAAATCGCAGTATTTGTCGCAGTTATTAGAATAAGTACAAATAAGCACAGCAGTGGCAGTTGTGGTAGCAGAAGCGTTTCATCTATCCTCCATTATTTTTGGCATACTGTTGTCTTGTTCTTTTCGTGCTCTCAACATTATTATAATGATAATAATGATGATCATCATCATCATTATTATTAATACCATTACAACTGGAGTCAACATCATTCAGTGATGTAATGCATGCTGGTATAAAATATAAACTCCTTTTACGCAATGTTTGTGTGCTTTGCGTATGTGTTTGTAGATATTGTTACAGTTAAATTTAATGGTTTGTTACTGTTTATACGTATTTTATATATTTTTATATGCGGCCGCCAGAGTCCTTTTTTATACTTTACATATACGAGTATTTGTTGTATGTGGGCATGTGGTTTTTAACGTTTTCTCTTCTTTTGTTATACGTACATGTACGTATACCGTATATCGTTTTTTGGCTGTTGATGTTTATGGCTTTGTTTTTGCTAGCGTTGCAGTGTCACATGATTTGAGTTTATTTCCTGTACGCTCTCTCTCTGTGGCCTTCTTTTTCTTTTGCCTAAAAACACACACATACCAACTACATTCGCCTATTTATGTAACGTGTGTGTATTATTGGACCATTTCATTTGTATTATCCCCGTTTGTTGTTATTGTTTTATTTCATTTTTTCTATTACGTTTATTTTCTGTGCATTAGAGCATTATTAGTCAGTTAAGATTTCACGTTTTACGACGGTATGGTTACGCATACTTTTCAATCTCTTTGGCCATTCATTCACTCAACCATTTCAATGCGATACAGAACGTGCGCGCCAAAACCTTTTTTGTGTGTTAACAACCGTTTAACGAAGTTCTATTGAAAAGGGTCATTTATAATACAAGGATACGTAATTTTTTTTTCACAAAAATCATCATCTCAAGAAGCTTACTACGTACTAAACACTTGCATTTATTTTTGCTAATTAATGCGTTTTTTTACTAGTTTGTTTGTTGTTTTTAATATGTGAGCGGTTTCTTTTTTTTGGCATAAATAATTGTACATTTTGGCCTGTATGCGTGGTCGAATTAGTTAGCAGCCGTAAACGAAGAACATACATATATAAGAATGCATTTATACAACAAATATAATGAAAGAAAATAATATAATGAAATAATAATGCCAAAGCATATTGAACATATATCTAGGAAATAATTGATGAAGAAAGTATTAATGGTGCAAATTATATTTAATTGATAATAATAATAAAAAAAAAAAAAAAGACAATAAAAGTTATAAGAAAAAAAAAAAAAGTTTAAAAAATTATTAGAAAAAAACTAGATTTGGCTTGAGCGAAATCCACCATCGTTGAAGGGAAGCTTCTCGCTAAATAATACGAAATATTTGCTTTCGGTTTTTGTTGCATTGTGGGCTCAATTTTTGCGACCAGCAGAGTAATTACCAAGGAACACACACACCAGACAGACGGACATACTTGCCTGGTCGATTCAGTGGTCGACAGTTCACAATATATATACTCTAAGGGGCGTTCGATGTCTGCCTTTGGGCGATGCAAACGCTTTGACAAAATGATATAAATATCAATATACATACGATGGTGGGTAAAAAAGTTAAGCAATCATAAATGAAGTAAAAGAGTAATTGTGTTATATAATAAGTTATATAAAATAATAATAATTATCGATTTTGCTCATTTTAAGCAGCAACATGGACTAAAAATGTTTCACTTTTAGGTCATTACGGTTATAATGCAGAATCGTTAAATCGAGTGAAATTTTGATGTTGATCAAGAATATATATACTTTGCGCGGCCCATGAAGTTTTCTTATGGTAGTTGCATATGGAGTAGAGATCTATTTTAATTTTTCACTGGCAATGAAGTTTCTGTATTGCACGCGCGGTCTAAATACAACTTTTACGTGCTATTCAATTGAAACCGTTTCATCCTCACCCTATTCATCTTTATTTTTCAATAAATCACTATAGGTAATGAAGGATCTATTTTTATTTGTTACTGATGAAAATTTCCACAAATCCTACATAATAGGGGTAAATCAAACTATAACTCCGCAACTGTGGTATTTACTATCATATGATAATCAAGATCATTATACTCTCAACATAACATGGGGCTATTCAATATCCAATACTCAGAAGGAAATGTCAGACACCCTACACATTCTTGAAGAGCATTATAACTGAGTCCTTGTGTTTGTCTATTGTTGGCATTCACGGTCGTAATTTTGATGATAGTTTCTGAACGCATCTGAATTGAGCAAAATCTATTTATCTACCACAAAAACTGAGCTATATAGTTGATATTTTGTACATATATTTATAATTCTATGTATGTGAAAAGAATGGACACGCCGACAATTTACAAACCGACCTCAGCCTACAAGCTGATGCGTAATACGTTCATTACTAGTGGGCGCGCCCAACGTTTGTTTCTAGATGTGGAGGATATTTAAGATTAGGTCTTACACAAATTTTGTTTTTTTACTTGTTTTTCTTTAGATTATATTCAATTACAATATAAAAATTTACAAAATACCACAATATAGGTGTAAGTACTTATTTTCTGAACAATTTAGTTCAATTCTTACAATGAATTTTCGCTGTTTGTCATAGACAGGGTCAATTATTTATTTGATCTTACTTAATTGACAGACAATATGTATGTAGAAAAAGAACGAATAAAACTGATTGATAACAAGTAAAAAAACTCAATTTAGCTTAGGCCAAATCTTAAATGCCCTCCACACCTCTATACAAACAGTGGGTTCTCTAAGTATTATAATATGTAACAATTTGCCAGTCGAGTTCTTCACTGATTCCAAAAAGTGTTTTTTGTGCAAAAACCGTTGTATATATAGGGCTAGAGAGCATAAAGGAGTGCCTGCCGCGTCTATATTTTGTGTATAGATGTGGAGGGTATTTAAGATTTGGCCTAAACCACACTTACTATTTATTTACACCATCATAATATAATGGTTTTTGTTAAAACTTTTGTCACTAGAAAGGGGCGAGTCGCATCTCTCACAGTATATATGTACTTAGTCAGCATCGAATTTTAAGTCGATACAGCCCATCTGTCTGAATGAATTTCTACGCATTTTTGTTGGAACTGTCACGGCCGCAACAGAATGAGATATCGCACTGGTCACGTAATCTTCGAGTATTTCTACCGTTTCCTATTGCAATTTGATATACACATTCATTCACGTCAAAAGCATTGTATTGGAAAAAAATGGACAACATCGGAACACAAATGGATCCACAACTTTAGAAAGTTCAATGCGATGAGCTATACCACACATTTTAATTACTGTGGACCTGAATTTCATATAAATTATTCGACAAAATATTTACAAAAACTAATTATATTGTAGTTATGTACATATATGGTATATTTTTCAAGCCCTTTTTTTTTTTTTATTTTTGTTTCAGTTGTTGGTAATTGTAGTTGTGGACAATTATTTAAAGTTCATGTTATGGACGTAGTGATTGATCAATTAAGATTTTAGTGACGATTCAGTTTTCATGCATTCTCCTTTAGATAGAACGCAGTAGTGTTATGTCACTTTATTATTATGAAACAATGCGTTCACACACAATTAAGTGGAATAACAAAACAATTCACCATCAATAATTTTCCATGTGGATAGTGAAGGAACCCGTTTTTAAAATATAACAAAAATTATCTTAAAATCTATTAAAACATGTTGTTTACTGTATGGTGCAAATTAAGGAAATGTATACGTAGGCGGGATCGTGTGATATTGTACTGTTGTCTGAAAGGGACGCCACAGTTAAGCGGTTCAAAGCAGTGATATCTAACATAACCACCACTTCAACTCATATTTGTGTTAAGATCGTCATAATGGGTGGTTTTTTTTTTTTAACAAACTATACAAGTGACGTAAAATGGTAGAAAACTAATAATTCATGACTAGGCACCTAACTGTAACAATTCTCAATGTTTTCTATTTAGAAGCGCACTGCATACCCGCATGCACATATTTGTGGAGAGATCGTTGAATATTAAGTAATTTCCATTTATATAAATTTCGTTTCATAAATATACATACATCCTCTCTCTAATAATTGTTCAATTGTTTTCTTGTTTTATGGTGATATTTACACGAGTGAATATGCAATGCATGTAAAATACTTTGTGGGTTCATTTCAATCATGTACGAACTCGCTATTGTTTATTTAAATTTCTATTACGTATTACTTCCTATTCTAAGCAACAAAAAAAAAAAAAAAAACAAGTAAACAACTACATTAAGCTGAGGGCAAATCTTAAATACCCACACTAAAGATTCCCGAAGAGTGTATACATGTGTCAATATATCTCCTGCACTTTAAATAATACAGAAAATTTATTTTCAGTTTTCGTTGCATTGTAGTCTCAATTTTTTGCGACCAGGAGAGTGATTAAAACATAACACATAAACCGGACAGACGGACAGACTGATATGGTTAGATCGATGCTGATTAAAAATATATATATATACTGTGTGGGGTCCTTTTTGGCTTTGCAAACGTTCTGACAACGTGATATATATCACTGGGTATGAAAAGATCAGTATTCCATAAATAGTTGCATTGTTGGCTTGTAAAAGATAAATGTTTAATAAAATATAATCAAAACTTCTAGATAATGAATAATTTTTTCCTTCCCGAATATATACCATAAACTCATTTGCGACACCTAAATATCAATTCACAACGAGAGAATACTTATACCCTGCACCACTTGTTTTAATGTTCATAAAATGTTTATATCATTGCACTGCTGGTAAATTAGTAACTTAATTAAGACAATTAAAACAAGTAAGAAAACTGAATTTGGTTTAGGCCAAATCGTAAATACCCTTCACATCTATAATGGTGGGCGTGATGGGCCCTCTATATTTATGTATTTATATCAGCTTGAAAGTCGAGTTTTAAGGGGGTATAGTTTTTTGTAAATTGTAGGCGCGTATGGTATTCGACCACGCCTACTTTTGGCTCATCAATGGACGGAATAACTAATATATAAATATGTGTACCAAATTTGAAGTTCATGTGTAAATTTTATATGAAGATTTTTGTTGATTGTGGGCGGGTATTTTATTCGGCTACGCCCATTTGTGACACATCGATGGATACGTTAATTGTTAATACCTGGGAATGCCAACAACAAACACATACACGGACATACGGCCATGCAAGTCTAGATCGACGCAGTTTTTGGTACCGAATTTTTAGAGCCCCCATCTTATGTGGAGAGTATAATAATTAATGAATCGTTAGTTTTTGTATCTCTAAGGGTTTGTCTGTAATAAAGGAAAAAGACTAATAAGTCCACATTTTGTAAAATCGTAGGAAGGTTTATGGAACGAGTTAATCTATTTTCAATGCATGGGTACCTAGATATGAAGAAAAATATGCATTTATACCTAATGTTAGCTCTATAGGTTTTTTAGTTCAAGAGTAATACGAAAGCCATTTTCAAGTAGAATTTAAAAGCCTCAGAAGAAGCGTGGTTAGTCCAAGGATAACTTTACATATAAAGGGTACTAATATGAGCAGATTTGCCAAATTTTAAAATATTCAGCTTAACACTAAGCTAAATATTTTGAAATTTGGATTAATGCAAAATTTTAAAAAATTTGCACAAAACGAACTTGCGTGTAAAAATTGTTCATATTAATCATGCCATGTGAGATTATTTCAAGTGATACCTTCTTCTTTTTTTGGGGTGTGGCTCGGCTGCTTCTGATACTTATAAACGTCTGAATAAAAACAATTTATGCGTAAACCATTATGATGATGGGTATAAAAATCAAACCAATATTCAATTCAAGAGCTTGTATTGTGCCTAAGCCCGTATTTTATACATACATATGCTATTGACATCTCAGTATACAAATGATTTTGTTTTACTTAAATTTGCATTCCTGCACACTCCAGAGATTTATTTATAAAGTAAAATACAAATATAAACAGCCTTGAGGCAATAATGTACATATTTTTGGATACCAACTAGATTCTGATTTTCACACTCTGTGCTCTCTCATTCTGTCTGTCTGTGCATTTGATTTTATTTAACATTTCAAGTGCTTGTCACTTATCGCTTGATTTTATTAGTTGTAATATAAAGCGTGCATATTGTTTGCTTATCTGTTAAAAATTTGACCATTCAATTTTATCCACTTAAATACTGACATGAAGTTGTCAGCCACATTACTAATCTATTATTTTTATTGACCATTAATAAGCTATCACTTCAGACACCGATGGTAGCATGATGATAGGTACGTGTTGTGTGTGTTCAATGTGTAATAAATAATAATAATATCCCTCCTTGTATGTATTTATAATTAGTCGTCATTAAAAGTTGCGTTGAGTATATTAAATTTATTAAGACAGTTGTCCTTTGCGGAGTATTTTGTTTATTTTTTTTTCATTTGAAATTCAACAAATAAAACAGTTACTATAATGTGTTGGACATTAGACCCGGCTACTTACTCATTACGCGTTCTTAAATAGGTCCTAATAAAAAGGGCATTTAAGATTCGTTCGCTTCTTCTTACTACACAGTTACCTGCCGCACTGTAGTGGTTGGTTTTGCAGCTACCATTACTTATTATATTTCGTGGTAATTTTGTTTAGCCTTCATTAAAAACATTGGAACACAGTCTTTTGAACTTTGTCTAGCAGTTGTTGTGTATTAGCAATCTCGCCGGTTTTGTCAATGCAAGTGTTTTCGCTAATAATTGATGCTTTTGAGGTATAAGAATATAATTAATTTGCTCAATATTACAAACGCCACTATAACGTACAGAATCAATTATTTTGAATCGAACATTAATCAAAGTTATTATTGAAATGATTAAAAAGTTATGCTTTGCTTAAAAGTGAATAATACTTAAAAATATTATGGTTACGATACGAAAAGGAAACGCAAAATAAAGTGAAAGTGATTTCTATTAAAAATTTTTAGGAATTCCACCTTTATATATATACTCGTATTTTTATATAGAAAGTACATGTTCGTATTGTTATTTCACTCAATTGGTGGATATTCGCCAATGTGGGGCACAAGGGTTAAAGGTAGTTTGGACAATTTTAACGTTTGTGCTGGGACAACAAATTCTTCAGCAAAGTTTGGAGTTAAAATCTCAAATGCGGACGGAAGAAAGTTTACCACAAACACACAGACAGATATAAATAAAACTAATCAAGAATTTTTTATATACCTCGTAGGATCTCCGATGCTTCTTTCTCACAAAATTTTGATAAATTGAGTAGATCCTCGACCTCAAGGTGGTGGGTATAGCATGAATACAATAGTGCCCTTCTTTAATGTGTTTCATTCATTCATCTCAACGGAATCATTTTTGAATTCGTCCATGTCCGTCTGTATGTCCATGTAAATTTGTGCGAAGGTCGCATTGAGTCTAAGATGAAGTGTTGAGATAGACATTTTTAGAACCTCTTTTCGTATAACGTTATGTTATATGACGCGAGAATTCTTTATATGGCATAATTTGGGAAACAATAGTTAAGTGTACCCGATCGGACCATATTCACAACCTCTTCCAACATCACGATATGACTTATGTGACAATACTTCGTTTTTACTGATTCAACTAAACTAATTGTAGCATAATAAGAGGCACCAAGTGATATAGGATAATAAATTGTCGGGTGTAGCCGACTATAACATAACATAGAATAATAAAGTAGGAATTCTTTCGTTTAACTTTAAGTTTCTACTTGATTTGATTTTTGGATTTCAAATATCTCACTTCTACACTTAAAAAAATAATTCGGTGATCTTAACTAACGTAAAAATAAAACGGTAAAACAAGAAGAATGGAGAGATATACCACAAAAGCAATACTAGTGAGAATATGTACGAAATTAATTAAATTAAACTCTTTCACTCACGCCTGCCACGTTCTCTTAAACAGTTACACAGTTAAACAGTTAAAAAGTATTTCTTTTTGTGAAATATTGAAGAATTTTATTTTAAACCGGCCAAAAGAGTTTCGTGATCTTTTTTTGTAGACCAGTTTAACGTTGCATTATGCTAAGCAACAAACCACAAAACAAGTAAAGCGCTAAAATAACCAACCAGGAGCTACTTGAGTGGCGTGTGAGCATAAAATAACTTGTTGCGTTCGATTTACTTTATAGATATTGTTATTGCTGTTGTTTTTGCATTAAACATTTTCAAATGTATTTGGATATAGAGAAAATGAAAAAGATCAGTCGTTGCTTGTACGTCTTGTGTTATTAACGTTTCAAATAAAGACGTGCGAGAACCGCTAAACTGTAAAATTGTTATTCTCTTATATAAATATTTCGGTCGCTTTTGCAAAAACTAAAATATTTTGGTTTAGAGATATTTTAAAAAATTTTGTTTTTCATAAAATATGCATTTTTAATAAATGCGCTTAATATGTAAGGTTTTTATATGTTTTAAAATAAATCCAACACGTGTTATTTTGTCTCCTTATACTGCAAATGATAAGAGAAGAGAAATTGTGCAAAAATAATTGTAACGTTTATGCTATCAAGCGACAACGTGCTTAGTCAGCCGCTTGCTTTTGAATTATTTGTGTATAAAGTTTAGATTCACCTTGAACTGTGCGTTTTCCCACTCAGTGGAGTAAGATTTCCGTCACTTTAACGTTGAAATTTAAACGCAAAAAAGCTGAAAGAACCAAACTATAAAACAATTGTTTTGAACACGACATGCACGCCTTTCAAAACCATCCACTAATTAATTGTTTTAGATTTTTGCGCATTTTCGTTTTGGCTACCAAAAGATCATTTACCCCTATAAATAAATAAACAGTGCTTGTCTATCAGAAATAGATACAACAAATAATTTTTGGTCAGTGTATACCCGAAATGCAATTCGGTTTTTGTACGTATAATAAAATTTAATTTCCTAATTATATACGGCACAAAAAAAAATATATATAAGATTAAAAAAATTTTCCTAAGCAATGAGTGAAACAATATTTTTTTTGGTATTTAATTAATAAAATAACATATAATAAAAATTCGTTGAAAAAATATTATTTATTATTAATATATAATAAAAATAATAATAATACCAGTTTCTTTAAAATATAATAAAATAAAAATTGAATTAATAGAGATTATGTTTATGAAAAGGAAACAAGTGCAAGAGTTTTATTTATAAAAAAAAAAAAAAATAAATGAAAACTAAATTAACAAAAATAAAAAATTAAGAGAAAAAATATTTTTTTTATTATGTAGTTAAAAAGAATATGTTCGCATTCATATATAAATTAACTAAAAATTATTAAAATGAAATAACAAATAACGAAGAAAAAATCTACAATATATAAAATGTGTATATGCGTAAAATGGGTTTTCGTAATTATAACTAATACACTAACATATGAAAAAAAAACTTTATACTTTAAACTATATTGATGTACGTCGGTCCATCGCAGCCATTTAAATAATTGAATTTACACGTCGTGCTTGAAAATGAACTTAAAGAAAAAGAAGAAAATGAGTTTATATGGATTGAAAATGATAATAAGTCTAGGTGTCTTATCTCAATCCCAGTATTTATTTTTGTTCGACTTAGACATTACAGTTGTGCACCGCATGAAACCATTTTTGGAAGCTCTTTCCATGTACAACTCTGAAGTAGATTAAGTGAAAATGTTATAGTCGGTTATCCGACCATTTCCGATAATACCCTTCACCACTTAATTTATAATTCATTTAGTTGTACGGGCATTGCCATATACACATAAGTCACTTCGTAAAATGTCGTTATATGGAAAGGGATTCTAAAAATTGTTTTGGACCGGGTCCACAGCCAATTGACCCAAGTAACTAATCTTTGTAAAATTTTGTTCTTTGTTGAAAAACCATAATAATGAGGATAATTAATCTAATCAAAAGTTTAAAATTATTATAAATTTTCAGTAGGAAAAAACAAAAGTCAACGACTGTACGGATAAAACGGAAATAACGGAAATAAAATACAATATAAAGCAAAACAGTTTTAATAAACTAGAAAAATTTCTTACAAACTCAATTCTCTTTAACATACAATGGCCACACTCTGTATTAGTAATACTAATACAGCACAAATACCGTTTCACCATAACGAATCAACAAAACTTGATAGCGATAAATTTTGCTTCAGCAACAGCATCAATTATCAAAACAAAATCCAACAATTGATCAGTTTTAGTTGCACCTCATGGAACTTCCTCTTTATAACATTCATTTTGACTATTAGTAAATTGTGTACGGCAGCACCTACCACCGATAATCCTGCCGCCGCTGCTGCTTCGACACCAACAACATCAGCCAATGCATCAGCAGCCAACACAACCACAGCTTCTTTCAGTTTTCTAATGTCCAACCTTAGTGGTTCGGGTTTTTTAGAGAAATTGAATACATTGAGGGTTACTACTTGGGGTCCACCACCACTGGCACCTAATGACAAAGTGAAAAATTCCCCCTCATCAGTTAACAGTTTAAATGGAGGTGTTGACGCTAATTTAATCGGTTTATTTTCAATCGGTAGTAAAAGTTTAAAGAACTTAGATGTGAAATTTTTAAATGTTTCCGGCAAAATTGGTACATCTCTGGGTATAGGTAAGTACAATGTATTGCTTTTATTTAACTTATAATTAGAATACCATGTACTCTTAAACGTGTTTAAGTTCTTAAGACTGCTTAACATTTATTATTCATTCAGTTTGATCAAATCTAGTTGATGGCTACACTCAATATGTTGTGAGTAGTCGACTGTTATCTTGAGGTTTATAATGGTGTGCAGGGTAAAACATGGCGTGATATTGTTGGCTGCCTTGCTTATCTTAGTAGTATATTAAAATTTCTATTCTCGTTGGTGCTTGAAAGAAATATTTTTACCATAACATCCTGGGAGTGTTCTGACCTTCCATCTTTTGTGGAGGGTATGAAGAGGGAACAGCAATATAATCCGATTGGACTTAAATGTTTTACATCTTACACAACTTCTGGTACATATATATTAGGAATGCGTGGAGGATGATATGGGGATTTTTAATTCGCGCGTTTAAAAACTATATTTTAAATCGAATTAAGTTCCGTTTTCTATTTTTATCATGTGGTACTTATCAATGACTTTGCCTAAAATGAAGAGTTTTAATTTTTAAATCTAATCGCATTCATTTTGAAGCGTCTTTGCAGAACTTCCTCTTGGTAATTATCAATGGATATATTAGGTTTGTCTTTACTATGCAGCTTGGACAAGCATCAGTATTACGGCATAGGGTAGTATATGTTGCGGCATGATCGACTGTAATATTTTCACTTATTTTAGACTTGTCTCGGTTTAAAAATAACTTTACATTTAAGTATATAACGAACAATTTTTCGAATACATAAAAAAGGAATATCTTCTAAGAAATAATAACAATAACAAAAACAACAATAGCAGTAGCTTCAGCTATATTGGCTGGAGTGTATTTGTGCTTGTGTTCACTTGTCTGCCGACGTAATGGGTGTTTGACTTTTAATGCAGACAGTTTGCTCTTCATTTATAAAACTTGTTTTAATTTTTTATTGTACTGTTGGGGGGCTTGTTTCATGAGCAATAACATTGAAACTAACTTATGAATGAAAGACGGCGCTCTTTGATTTGGAATAAATTTATATATATATATATATACATATATTACATAGAGTAGTTGTCTCTCTTTTTATATCATTGCTATGTACAGGTCATTAATGAGACATATTATTGAAAAGTAATTAAAAAAGCATTTTTATATTTATTATTAATTGAATCTTTCTTCTTTTCAAGGAAGGTATGGGAATTGTAAGGATTCGTTGGATTTTCGACAACATAAGAAGATTTGACATTTATCCACATCCTTATATTTTTGTTTAGAAATATTTTTTTTGTTTTCGCTGGGACATAATGTTGTGTTAAAGTCAAAGTTATTGTCAGGCATGTAGCCTAAGGGGGGTACTATAGTTCTCCCCCTATTTTCGTATTCTTACTGGTTAGATCAGAGACCTCTATATTCTATACATATATAAGAGGTCCCTTCGAAGATACCTGGTTCTTCGCTTTAAAAAAATAACCAGCTATGTGTGAAATTGAAATTAATTGGGGGTTTAATATACGTATTTAAGCTCAAGAACGATTGCTTCTGATTTGAAAGGTTTTATTTAAAAGAAAAATAATAATAATTCTAAGTAAAAATGTTGTGGTGACATTATATAGATTAATATTAACAAATATTAAACGTACAGTTAAAAAATATCTCCAAGGATGCTGAACAAGTTGTACTTTGTCTTAGGAATGAAAAATACAAGACGACTGCACGGACCCGTTTTACATATACATAGAATTAGACACGTAACTGAGTATTTTCTGAATCCAGTCCTGTTCGTCGTATATTCTTTTAATATAATTGGAAACAAACGCTCTTTCTATCCCAACTTGTTTTCATTAATTTAAGAAATAAATAAAAAACGGACATACGGACACTTATTTCATTGTCTGATACATCACTTTGACATTTAACAAACTTATCGCAATTGTATTATGTGCATTAGTAGATTTTGAAATGTTTAAAATATGAGTACGGGTGAACGAAATATTATAAAATGTTAAATTGAATGTCACATGTAGTCTTTAAAACATTTCTTGATTTTTAACGCATATTTGATACGATTTTAATGGTTCCGCAATACTACAATTCTAGAATAAAAACAAGAAAGAAAACTAAATTTGGCTTAGGCCAAATCTTAAGTACCCTCCACATTTTCAATAGTGACCGGAGAAGATACATAATTATACCCTTTAATAGGGTATGTATTACGTATCAGCTTAAAAGTCTAGTTTTACGTGGAGTATAGTTTTTTTGCTGATTTTGGGCGCGTCTTTTATTCGGCCACGCCAGCACACTTCTGGCACATCGATGGATGGGATAATTCTAAATATATGCACCAAATCTGAAGTTCATAGGTAAATTTTTGTAGCAGATATAGAGATTTTTGTCGATTTTGGGCGTGGCTTTTGACCGATTTTGTCCATTTTTAATATCGATCTGCATGCAAAAACTAAAAGTGGTCATACAAAGTTTGAACTCAATATCTCAAAATTTACAACTGTGCGAATGCCAATCACAGTGAGACGCACGGACATTCTATCTGCAAGATCAAAGACGATCTTTCGACGCCTCTTTCTGGGTGTTGCAAACGAAAGTACAAACTTAGTATACCCTCATCACTAATGTGGAGGGTATAGCAATTGTATAAATAACCCTTCCATTGAGATTAAGAGAAAACACTTATTAACACTTAAAAATACGAAATGCAAATGAAGCAACAACAATAACAACAGCAATGTAAAACGAGTGAAAATGTTATAGTTGGTCAAGCCCCACCATTTAATACCCTACACCATATATAATTCTGAACGCGAAATATCATTATATGGGAAGGGGTTCTAAAAATTATCCGATTCGGTTCATTTTCAATTAAATTTCTTTCTGAGCCATGACAAGTCATTGTACCGAATATGCTGAAAAATGCGATCACTAACTTGCGCACAAATTTACATGGACAGACAGATGGACAAACGACAATTGAAGGTGGATGTGGCATTTGCGCTGTAGGAGTTACTAACATCCGCACAAACTTAATATACCCTTTGCCACAAGTGGTGCAAATTCCTATGAGACATAAATCACATGTATACGTATACTTATGCAAATGATACTTTGACGTGTTGTTTGTCCATAGTATCGATTTGTTGAGTGCACGTAACAAAGTATTGCCAAGAGGCCAGAATGTCATAGAATATTCCTAATTTATAAAAATGTTAAAACACATATGTTTATATGTATGTTTACAT
This sequence comes from Ornithomya fringillina, assembly GCA_963978525.1. Taxonomy (NCBI): domain Eukaryota; kingdom Metazoa; phylum Arthropoda; class Insecta; order Diptera; family Hippoboscidae; genus Ornithomya; species Ornithomya fringillina. Next base: position 16,928,750 of record OZ021691.1, on the reverse strand, counting down.
GAATGAGTATGAGTATGAAACGCAAAAGATGAGGGTATACTGAGCTTATTATGTGTAACAGCTAGAATAAGGCGCCAGAGATCTTACGAGGTGTATGTATACTTGATCAGTATCAATGCAATCGTCATAAATCTATCTGTAGGACTTAAAGTTGACCTCTTCAGTATAATAAGCCTATCAATCAATGAGCCAAAAATTGGCGAGCAATATATTTATATTCAGGTAGATAGTTGGAGAGGTTTTTAAAATACCTCCTCTGCCTACTGAAATAGCTAACACCACTTAACTTAATTGCAAATGCATGCAAAAGCATTATGTTACTTTGCCTAGCGTACACAAAATTGTTGTGTGTGTAAAAATTTAACAGTTTGTTCTAAATTTACCCTACAGTCTCTTTACGGTGCAATATCTGTTCGGGTGTATGTTCAATCTACGCTTTTGTGTTTTGTTCGTTTCCTTTTTCGAATCAGTTCTCCTTGTGAGATTGCTTGAAATTAATTAAAATAACGTTTAACGCATCTGTTTACAATAGTATGCTTACGTGTATATTGGGTATGTGTGAGTGAAGAAAAAAACTTGTTTACAATAATACAACCGGCTAAAGAAACACATTTAATTTCCATTTCTCTGACAATCGTTGTCATTGCCTTTCTTATAATAATGACGATTGTTTTCTTATTCGAACTTTGCTTTGCTATCTCATTACGTATTATATTCTCATGAATTGTATATTTTAGGTATTTACGTATAGTTTCCTTTTTTCATATTCAAAATAATTTGCAATGTATTTGTATATGTATATTTTTCAACAATTTAGAAATATTTTCTTCCCCATTACTTTCATTTCTATTCATTTTTTTTTAATTTGCATGTTTATGACAGATGTAAAGAATATTTGCATTTTATATATGCAAACAATTTATATGTTTTAAAAATTACCTTCTATCGACATTTGGTTTCGCGCATATTTAGCTATTTAGTAAACATTATATTAACAAATTGTATACGTAGTGTCCGGAAACTTAACGTCATCATTATGTTTTTTCAAATACTATTCAAAACAATCAAGTCCTGGACATTCTGCTTATTTATAATTTTAGTATTTGTCTTATTATTTTCATACATCTGCTATAAGTATGTATTTATCTCATTTAGTCTTTTATATTTTTGCATATATTGCACATATCTCTACACAGTTGTATAAAATCTACATTGTATGTATAAAGTGCACGGTCCACAAAATTAGCTTTCCTTGGTTTTTTGCTTGCTGCATTTCGAATCCCAAAAACCATGCATGAGTTATTATTCTTGAAATTGTTTCGTTTGTTGCGTCTTGAACTTCCGTTTCCGTTGTTAGCACCCCATCAACGATGCACACTTGTTCATGCACTTAAGTCGCTTTATATTCTCTTTACGCTTAATTTTCCATTTCATTCTCTCTTTGTCTATAACAACAACTATAACTTGTTTACTTGCTTACTTTCTGTCAACAAAGAATAGTCAAACTAACTGTTGATGTTAAAAGTTTCAGTGTGTCAAGTTCTATATTATATACGGTATGTGCTCTCTCTCTCTATCTCTCTATAAAGCGTACGAAGAGTGCATATGCGTATAATTCGTTTGTATGCATGCACATTTTTTAAGTATATTTACAAGTGTGCATTTTAATTGAGTTGCTTTAGTTTAATCTTTCTGTCTGGTTAACCTTTATTATATATGCATACACTCCCGTGGCTTTTTCCTGTTTATTTTCATAGCATACTGTTGTGTTTCTCTCTACTTAACATAAATTTTCTTTTCATATTCTGCCATTGCTTGCTCTTTTAAACCCAACTGCGTACGTAAAGTTGTCTTTAATTAAATACAATGCATATAAGAAAAATTTCATGCAACTTTACTGGATTTTAAACTTGCGAACATATTATGGTTAAGCAGCCTACCTATTGCAAAAGTTGGCGCAAATAAAGTTAAGGCAAATTTTCAATTATGCTTTAAAACTATTACGTACCATGCTTATCATAATATAATATTAGAAGCAGTGATTCCAAAACTTTTGAATGTTCAGCACATACTTATAAAAAGAGGCTCAGGCCATTTCAAACTGAAAGCAATTGAAAGCAAGCAATTTTCTTAATTCAAAAATGAAATGAAATTACTTAATATAACTAAAGACAGATTTAATTAACTTGGATATACTACCCTTTTCGCAATTTTTAACCCCTACTTTAATGTATGAGGCTTATAGGTATTGGGCCATCTTTTGTTCCTACTGTCTAATGGAACTTTGTATGGTCACCTTTAACTTAATGCTTAATGCAATTATATTTTTTGCATCCCATTTTTACGCATAAATTTTTTCCATTTTATTCAATTACTCCAAACCACACCACTTCACGCCTATTAAAATTTTTTATACATTTTCTTGGATTAAAACGCACAAATCTTTTTGTAAAATATAAAAGAAAGAAAGGAGGAGAATAATTTATAAAGTTTTTGTGAAATATAAAAGGAAACGAGTAAAAAGTTATATTTGGCAGAGACCAAATATTAAGTACCCACCACCATGGAATATTAAAATAAAATATATGACTAACAATGGGGTGATGATGGGTATAAGCTTATCTTACTTTACTTACTACTTATCTTGAGATTTTGTTCCACTGAAGTCGAGTTTTTAATCAATTTTGCTTAAATTGAATACCAACCGAAAGATAAGGATTAACAAAACTTCCGGTAAGCTTCGCTAAATCGATTTCAATCGATCTCAATTTTTGCAATAAGAAGAATGACAGACTAGATCGATTCGGTATCAATGATATGTTTTAGTGTGTCTCACCGCATTCTCAGTGTTTTATATCTTTTGTCATAGTGTGTATATATTCTCTACCTTGAGGTGGTGGGAAAGAAATAAATGTTCTTTTCCAACTTAAAAAATGGAAAGTAAGGAAATCTCGCTTTAATTTTCTCAGGATACGTAACGGAAAGTTTCCAAACCATCAAGAATTCTTGCTTTTTACGTATTGTACACAAGGATAAAAAAATTCGCCTGTTAACTTATTGCTCGGTTAGACCACAACTTTTCATTTTAACTAATCCTGGCGCGTATTGTGTACCATGAAGATCAACGAAAATGGAGTAAAACTGTTTCACTGAATGTGTTAAATGTTAAAAGTGTTGCAAGTTGAAATTACTTTTAGAACTAAAGAAACTTTACTATTATTAATTGTTAATACATGTGCTCTTGTCACTATAATATGTGAAATAGCAAATGCGTATTGTATTGGGTAAGCCTTCTCCTAGGGCCTTGTCATAAACGATGTAGATAACAAAAATACGATTTTAATTAAAATAAATGATAAACTTGTGTTTAATAACTTAAGAATAATATGACACTCGAATAAAAGAAAAGAAAAATGAATAAACATGAATCCAATACTTAAAGTTGCTGTTGCAACTGCTGTGTTGTTAATAAAGAAGACAATAAAGTAAAAGTGTTAAATGATAGATGGATGTAGAGACAAGCATCATGTAATAATAATCTAATCTGAGTATATCGCATTATCCAAAGGAATGGTTGAGCCGAACTTGTTTTTGACATGTGTGTTATTTTGATATCAATTTCAATACAAATGTTATTTGAATTGTGCACATATTTAACTGCCTACTCGTTCTTCTGTTTGTGCATGTGTTTGTTTTATTTCAGTTGGTTGTTTCTTTTTTTTTTTTGTAATATTCCTTTTGTTTGTTTAAGAGTAGTGTGTGTGTGTGTGTGTGACAAATGTGTTGCAATTGAAATCCATCTCATGTGCACATACATCAATACCCCACCTGAGTTGTGTTTGTGTGTGAGTGTGATTTTTTGTTATGATATGTGATTTTCAAGGATTTATTTACGGCGTCAATATATTGGATACGATTTTAGGTATGTGCTCATATATTTCTGTACCTTTGACATACACAACGCTTTGTGCAGGTGTGCGTTATAAATATATGCAGATGTTTGTCAAGCGTTTAATATTAATTAAATTATGCAACGTGAGTGTAACAATTCTACTTAAATATTACATTATTTTAAAGAGAGAACATAGTGCCACAAGGTGTAAAAGATGGACGGTCTGACATTTAGAGTTGAATTTTTTTACACTCCCCACATAATTGGGGAGTAATGGACGTATTTGAATACTCACACCCATAATTCATGGAAACCTTATTTTAGCATAAGACTTGAGTATTAGGGAACGTATTATATACCTGCCACTCCCACTGTTTTTGTATAGATGTGGAAGGAATTGAAGATTTGGCCTAAACCTAAATTTATTTTCTTTTACTTGTTAATTAGTAAATACCTGAGTCTAGGAGCACTTATTGAAGAATTGAAAAAATTCTAAATATTCGTTACCTTTAAATTTGTTATTAATTGAAACGGGGTTTTCCTTTTTTCGCGTTTATTTTTTTTTTCGATTCGTCTCGTATAGAACTCCGTGATACGTGATATGCATTTTTATGTGAGTTGAGCTCCAAACACTAAATACCACAGCTTCAGCTCCATGGGGACGTAAACTATACTTCGACAATATTGGCACATGTACATATATGTGCCTGTGTGCGTGTTATTGTGCGATGGTGGGTCATGTGTTTGCCAATGTTACTGTTGTAATGGTTGTCGCTGTTCCTACAATACTGTATTTGCCTTCGCGTTGATGCTTTTATTCTGCATGCAATTGGCAGTTTAGACATGTTTAGTCGTCATCGTTGTTAACTGGATATACATTCGTTCGTATGCACTTACTGGATGCTTTGTATTGATATGAACGTGTACTGCATATATGCCAGTAGCACCGTCACTATCACCACCATCGCGTACATTCGAATGAAATACTTATTCTATTTGTTTTAAAAAAAAAATTGTCAGAATTTTTGTAACATTTTCAAATGTGTTTTGAAAACCACATTTGAAAATTTAATAGTCAATAAATTTGGGTAATAGTCTCTTGCAACATGAAAATGGCTTGGACAAAATCTTGATTACCCTCCATGTAGGCGTGGCGCCCTTTAAAAGTGTATACAATTCGTATCAAATAATAGTAAATGTCGGATTCTGTGAACCAAACTCCAACTTGATAGGTAAATTTTTTGGCTAATAAAAGGATTTTTGTCGATTGTGAACGTGGCACTTGACAGAATCAGAAATTAGAGAATAAATTACCACCAAGGGTGTTGCCAATTGAATGAGATACTTGGTAACTTGGGCCAATCGTATGTGGAGGGTACAAAAGTACAGAGTTGTAGGTGACAGTTTGTAAAAATCAATTTTATATAATAATCTATGCTGTGAGAATAGAGCACTAGTGAGCACTAGAGTACAAAATGCGTTGCTCTCTGTGGAGAAAATTAGTGAAGTGAAAATCATAAATAATTGTGTCAGTCTGGGGATTATTTTCAAAATTTTATTTAAAATATGCTTTCAAATAAATGTGTATGTATTTGTACATGTATTTGGGAAAAGAAATATGTTTCCAACTAATGTATGTGTGTTTATGTAAATGTAACTGATGATCAGACAAACAATTTTAGACATAAGGGAACTTTTTTGACAATTGATTTGTGCTCGAGGTAGAAATGAATTGCATGCCAAAGGTTCCGTTTTGAATAATTACATGTATAGTAAGTAATAAATAAATTGGTTGTTTTTTAAAGAAAGACCTTCACTGTGTGTGTTGAGATCTATTTATGTCTGCTTGCCTTCAAAGTTTATTATTTGTACATCATCATTCAACTTTCATATCATAGATGTGAATTTAGAAAGAATTTGAATTAATAATTCCACATTTTTAAACCCTGCAGCACTTGGCAAAGGGAACATTAAGTTTGTGCGGATGAAGCTAACTCCTAAACGATAAATTTCACATCCCTCTTCGATTCATAATCAAAATCTGAGACGATTTAAACATGTCCGTATGTCCACGTAAATTTGTGCGCAAGCAGGTCGCATTTTTTGAGATATTTCGATGAAATTTAATACAAGGACCTGTACTGGCTTAGAGGGAAACTCTATTGAAAATGGACTATTTTTAGAACCCATCCTGTTATAATGGACATCTTTATTTGATGAAGAATAGCTCATTAGCTTAATAATTGGCTGGGCCCAATTTGGACTTTATCGCACCATTTTTAGGAGCCCTCCTCATATAACATTTTATTATAAAAGGAATCAGTCTACATATAACGAAAATGCGCAATTCTTTATATTTTTTTTGCCAAATTTTGGTGAAAAATAGTTAATAGTATAAGAATATAAAATAAAATTTTCAATTTATATAAAAAAAAAATTAAAAAATTTATTGTGACATTTTAATCATTTTCAAAATTTTGATAATAAAAAATAAAATGTTTCATTTTTCAAAGGAAAAGATTAGATTGAAATATACATAAAAAAAAAAAAAGTGGTGTATGGTATTTGATGGTTGGGCATGATCAATTATACTATTTCGAAACATCTACATAATGGTGTATGTCTGTGAACCATATGCATATACTTGCATAAAAATTTTTGTGATGCTTTTGTGTAGTTGTACGAACTACTCTCCCTTGAAGGTGTGTGGAAACAATTACACTTTCTTTTATATATTTTGCAATTTTTTCCTTCCCACAATTCCCACAATCTTTGAGTACAGCGTCTCTTTTCCATTCAAAGGCAAGTACACATATTATAGTTGGTTCTACCCCACCATTTAATTCCTATACAATTTACGCTATAATTAGTTTAGTTGTATCGATAATCGCGAGTCACTCAGGTGTATTATATAACGAGTCAAAATTTACCATAGTCATTTATTAAATTACTTCACCAAAGTTTATTACTATTAGGAATTGTTAATTTCCGTCTTAACACGTTCTTCACTTCGATTCGGTTGAGCTTCTCGCCAGGCCCAAATCCGTAAACATGCGATGAGCAGGAATATCAACAATGCGACCCGAGTATTATGGTTATATTATGATATTATTAACTATTATTTATCGTAAAAAATAAAATATAAAATTATCTTTTATCACCAAAAAGCGAGAAGAAATCTAAAAAGAATCACAACATATTCTTCCAATTGTCCAAAATCACTTCAAATCTGTTTAGTGTTTTAACGAAAACCATGCGCCGTAGTATAATGTAATATGCTATCCTATACAAATTAATAAAAAGGATATTGAAAAAATGTGAATATTTTTAAAATTTTTATGTTGTACATCCCACATTTACATGTTATTGATAATTCCATTAAATAACTTTTAAAAATCCAACTAAAAATCCTATAACTTCAACAAAAAGAGCGTCGCCATACACGGTGACGGGGCCCCGGCGGAAACATGCCCGTCACCATATACGGTTCATACGGGTATATGGCTCTCGCGGCGACGAAAGTGTTGAATTTTTTTTTTTAAACGGGAGAGAGGTCTTAAAAATAAATTGATCAGGTCACCGTCCTTGACCAAAATACATTCCCGTACCATATTTCATGAAAAAATAGTAAATATTTAAAAAAGAAAATGCAGACGGACATGGTTAATTTGATTCAGATTTTCATTATAGTGATAGAATTAAAGAGGGATGTGGCATTTTCCATTCAGGAGTTACAAGCCTTCGCACAAATGCTAAATTCTCTGTTACCATATTTGGCGGTGAAGGGTATAAAAACGCTAAGTATCTTAATCTGGTCCAAATTTAGTATTCTTAAAATGTGTAATTATAGGAAATTACATATTTTTTCTATATAACGACTTAAAGGCTTATAACATAAATAGCTCGATTCGATCCAAGTCTTAAATATTTAACTAAATATAGTGATATTTACAAATGTTTGTCTGAAATATTGGGAATTCAGACTTCTTCGCATAGGAATACTATGCCACACCCTCCACAAAAGATGGGAACATACTATAATTTGTTAATCCGTTTGAAATGCTTAGAACGAGGCATCATGGATGAACCCATGTACAACACTTACGTCGATTTGCCAATGATTCGGAGAAATGTTGCTATAATAAATGGTTTAGATTCTATAACAAAAGCTTCTTCCCAGATTTACTTGTACACATTCATTCAAACAAAGTATATGCGCTACTAGCAGTATACGTAATAAAAAAAAAAATATAAAGAACTTCTAACCACAATTACAATAACAAGTGCGGCTGCATTTCTGTGTGCATAAATTTTGCATAAATTTTCTATAAACTCTGTATAAAGACAGAATTGCATAAAGCATGAGAAAAAGACAACGATGAAGACGACGACGACGACGACGACGACGACGTTAAAAGTTTCACATTAGCGTATATGTTTTAAACTTTCAAGGCAAGATCATGCACTTTCAAATATTACACAATATAAGTGCAGACAATGCGCCCTTGCCAATACATTGCAGTGTTGTACGTAAAATGCAATTGTATGGAAGACAAAATTTTGCATAAGTTGGAATAAAAAGAAATAGGAAGACTTTCTTTATGTTTTGTTGGTTCATTATTGTTCAAACAAGAGAGAGAGAGAGAGAGAGGGAGAAGGAGAGATAGAGATTTAGATAAAAGTAAGTCAAGGTTTTAGTGTTCCTCTACATAATACATAATACACTCTTACACATACCTATACAAACATAGATGTACTTTTTATATGCATATTATATTACTGTGATGGTGTGTGTGCGAGTGCGCTTTACACTTAAATACTCAAATTATCCGGAAAAGTGTTGTACACGTAATGGAGAAAAGGCTCTTATTAGGTATATGAGTTTTATTAGCACATAAGTCAGCTGCATAGATGGTTTGATGCACACTTTTATGATGTATGAGAAAAGAGGAGCATTTGATTCAATACTAATAAACATTGTAAATGGACTTTGTACTGCACGGGCAGACCAGACAGGAAATATCACGTAAACTGGAAGTGTACTAAGTTTTTGATTAGCATCAAAACTTGAATCAATAACCGTCCATCCGTCCATACACCATTATTGGTCGCAAACAGTTGCTTGTAAACACATTTCTTACGCGCCGTAGACGTTTATATATCAATAGTCATTAAAAGAGGACAATATTGCTGACATGCCTCACACACATATTTATTTATATAAAGACGCATATATCTATGTATATATTAAGGGAAGGGTATTTCCGAAGCCATTATATCATTTTCACCCTTTCAAGAGGCAGGCATAAATAATATTACGTTAATTTGTCAACTGTAGCCTCCCCCAATAAGCAAAAACGAATTATCTACCTTGAATAAATTTCATTCATTGTATATTGTTCCATCCTATATTGACCTCACACGTATGTGTATGGAGCAATACCATTGACTTTTACTGGCATCCGGTGAGTTGGTTGGTGGGAATAGTGGTAATGGCCCACCGTGTGTGTACGCATGTAAATAAAAACGTTTGCGTAAGTGTAAAGCATTTATAATACAATAACATACGCGCGCCTGACAATAATTTTTCATGCAGTAAGCATCTCTGGAAAAATTACAATTGATGGCTTTGTATGCATTTGTCATTGATTTAACACTTGTGGTGTTGAATATGAAAACAAAAGAAACAGAGAAAACATTGTCGAAAATTTCGCTTTGCGCCCTATTGTTATTGTCATTGTAATTATTTTACGCGAAATTGTTCACGGCATTTATCATTTGATGCCGCTATCAACTCGTTTATAATTCAATTCTGAACTTGCAGCGTGTATGTACGTCAATGCACGAGAATTTTTCATAAATTTTTTGTACGTAAGAACCCCAAGCTACGACCACAATGCGGTTTTTATCATCCATTACGCACATTCTTTGTTGCTTCACTTACTCTATCCGAGGCATCTCTGTCTCACTTCCGTGTCTTCACATAAAAATATCCAAGCAATTGGTTAAGGTTAACACTTTTGTTCTGGTTCTTTTCCTTACATACATTTCTTTTTGTGTATACCTCACGTAAGATGAGTGTATGTTAAGTTTATTATTCGGGTTGCAACACACAGGTGGTAGCGTCAGAGAGATTTAATCAGCGTTTAATTTGAAGAATCTAGCCGTGTTAGTTCGCAAATCTGCTGATTGTTAAGAAGCTTACGGTCATAAAACAGAGTGTCGGTACTCAAAAATGTTCTTTCAATTGGGCGGAATTGGTCAGTGCCGCGCTCAACGTTTAAAATTTTATATTTATTTTCTTTGTCCAAAAACGAATACGCGCATAATTTCCATAAATCTATATTAGTGTAAAATTTGACGTTCATAAGGAACACGCATTTTTTGGATAGTGCAGGCTTTACCTGTCACGCCCATGTGCTGCAAAATAGACGTAAAAGCTTTTACGATACAACCTAAGCTACATTTATTTTGTTTACTTCTGCTACAATATATGCTTATCTTGTCGTTACATCTTTCTCTCTCTCTCTCTCTCTCTCTCTCTCTCTCTGTCCGTCAGCAATTTGTCAGCAAGACCATTGAGAAAATTTGCATGTAATTTATTATTGGAACGAATCGCTTGCTCACTGCCACGCTGACAATGACATGTTCGTGCCCTTAATGGGTTATTGCAGGGAAAATAAAAAAAAAACTGTAAAAATTAAAATTGACGTCCTTTTAATGTTATGATTAGTTGAAGGGGCAATGATTTTGATACATTTACATACATACATACATTTTTATACAAAGCACGGTTTGTACTGCAGAGCAAATTAAATTTAAGCAAATGTTTGTAATTCACAATCCTAAATAATTCTTACCAAATATTTTATATCAAAGAAAAGTTTTTATTCGGCATTAGATATTGTAATTTAAGCCATTTCATGAAATGTTTTTAAATGGAAGGAAATTCCAAAAATGGTCCAAATTGGGCACATTTGTGAAAACATTTGCGAATTGCAAATTTTCGCCACATAAAGACTTTCTTTATAATAAGACTTTATATGGTGAACCGTGCTAAAAATGGTCTCCTTTCATTTTCAAGACAAGTATCTCCAAAAATTCGACCTGTACTTAGCGTACAAATATACACACATGCATAGTCAGACGCACGCACTGATTTAGAAAATAATTCTGAATCGATTCGTAAAATTGCCATTTAGGAGTTACAAACAAACAAATATTCCCACAAACTTAGTATACCTTTTGCCACAAGTGGCCGAGAGAGTAAAAATAAAGAGGACTACTATCGAACCAGGCTTTTTAGGACGATTCTTTTGTTTGTAAGTGTTTTATAACGTAAATTATTATTTTCAATCCAAATTATGTGGAGATTATGTTTAGTAGTAGGTTAGGTTGGTCGGGTGCGCGCTTATAAAAAGCGCTTCACTTAGGCCAGTAAGTAGGCCCATTGTGATACCCGACGAAACATAACACAGAGTTCAGTTTAGCCACCCATAGGCGGCTATAAATCGTTTGAGGTCGAAAATGTTAGCATCTGCTAAACCCTCTGGGAATCTAACTCCAATTGTTCTGCCTTTTTTTCCTTGTAGGGCCGGGCATTCACACAGCAGGTGCTCCACAGTTTCCACCTCTTCCTCGTCCCTGCAGCTACTACAGAAGTCATTATACGGGACCCCGTATCTGCTGGCCATATGGCCTATGGGACAGTGCCCCGTCAGGACTCCTACGACCGCAGAGATCGATTTTCTATTTAAACTTGATAAGTCTTCCATTCGTTTATAATTTAGCCAGAGAGTGCTAGATATGTAACAGTTCGATAGAGTGCTCCATCTACTGTTTGTCCATCTTACCGCCTCTTTGTCCAGTCGGCTGTTTAGTTTAGTAGTAAGTTATAGAGTATTACACCGTGTCAAGCCTACATGACCATAGCATTTCAATTGGGTTTTTTAGAATATCATATCCAACCTATAATCAATTAGTGATGCTCTTACTCTTCCTGCCCTTTGAAGTACAATAATTAAAAGCAGATTTTGCACACATGCTGAGCGCACACTTTGCATGTATTAACAGTAAAAGGGTAGATTTTTATTAAGGAAATATATTTTAACATAAAATCTGCTGCCAAAAAGTTTTCAACATTAATAACTTGATTTTTTTCAAGAAATTAAACAAGCATGAAAATATATGCATTTACTGTGATCATAAATTTCTCAATTAATGCATTTGAAAAAAAAAATGTTGTCCACATAAATATGTATATGTGTGTGTGAAATAATGTGCGATTGCAGGGCAATAAAAAAAAAAGGAATTGTTTACAAAATTTTTATCATTCAACAAATGAAATAAACCATGCAGACTAGACTCATAAACATAATATCACCACCAGCCAACCAAATAATAATGGTGATGCTACTGGTGGTATAAAAATAACAACATAAATCTAAACGATAGACTTACACAAATGGTTATATGAGGGGATACCTAGCGGCTTTGGCTAGAGTAAAAAAAACCTAAGGATAATTCTGTGCCAAAAACGTTTATGAAAAGTTCAAAGAACTATAAAACTAAAACTGTGAAGTATATGAACACAATGAAGAGGACATTGGCATTATGTTTTTTAAAGATAAAAACACAAATAAATAAGGTGACGCTTCAAGCTTGGTAGTGTCAGTTTGGATTTAAAATGGCAGATTGTTTTATAAACTACGATTTTATATTTCCTACATAATTTTATTCACTGCCCAATATCAAAAAATGATGTTTTAAATCCATGCCTAAGAAGTTGTCAGTATCACTAAATTTTACTATAAATAAAACCACATTTTTTTAAAATACATGCAGCACCCAGTTGGTGACCGTTGGCTCTCAATTTTACTTATTAAAGTATAAAAGTTATTGGCTTAAGGCAACTAAACTAATCCCTTCAATATGATAAAAAAAAGTGTATAAACTAAGACCAGTCGATGCAACATTAGATGTTTCTTAGAGTAAGTATTTAAGTTATATTTTAAGGAAATAATAAGCAGATAGGCGTGACAATGCGTATATAAGCGTTAGCCATTAACACCCGACAGCTTTACATTTTTAGTCATGAAAGGGTGTTTTCCTTTAAAAAAGGCGGGGCTTTAAAACGATTTTTCTTTTGCAAAATATTATAAATCAGTTATGTTTTAAAATATCACTTAATAGCTCAATATTAAAGCTTCAAAAAGAAATGAACGTACACACATAAAGCTAGGTAGAGTTAGATTTTGATTATTTTAAAGAATATTTGCCATGTGTAGGGTTTCTAAAGTTTTTTTTTTTTTAAGAAATAACAAAACAGTGCAACTAACTAATTGTATACGTAACACTCTAATGGAAGGTATATAAGTTGCAAATAGACTCCAGAAAAATTGACCTCAATTTATGAGGTCCCCTTGCTGTATAAATTGCATATAAATCATATTGAAGCAAAAAGTCTCTTTTTTTTTTTATTTATTGAATACTCGTTTTGTTCATACCTAGGTCAAATGTCAATTGCCATATAGTGTAGTATTAAATGGACACTCACACATACTAAAAAGAACTGAAAAAAATGTGCAAACATATAAATCAAACCACAAAAATCTACGTTTCTGCAAAAAACAACTTTTTCGTTTTCACATTTTTGAACCCACATATGTTATCATATGTTAATGGAGGCTTATATTGCTTTGTCAAAACGTTTGAAACAACCATTTGGAGGTGTTAGAGACCTCACAGAGTATACAAATCCTAAATCAGCATCGAAGAATCAGTCAATCTAGCTATGTCTGCTTGTCCGTCTATCCGTAAAAGTAATCAATCTGCCGGCTGCAAAAATTGCGATATCGATAGTTTTTGTATGCAGGTTGATATTGAAATTGGGCAAAATCCGTCAAAAACCACGCCCCTTATCTTTAAACAATATTGCCAGTTATAAGTTTTACTTTAATGTGCAAAAACGATGGATATTCAAGATTTGGCTTAAACCAAAGTTGTTAATTAATTTAATTGAAGTCAACGAACATGACACAGAATATCAAGTCCATATATTTAGAAAGAACTTGTAGCATTTACCTACCTGTGTACAGTACATACAAATATAAATTTTGAAGCAGAATTGATTAATTTCATTTTATGGTTTGCAAATTGTAAGATATAGTAAAAAATTTTGATAAATTCTTTTCATAAAAATGTATTTTTAAGGTATGCAGAAATATTTTCCAACATAAAAACTTCTTTTTTATACAAAAGTAAAAATAAATTATTTAAATTAAATATAAGACAATAAACTTTTTTATTCACAGGAGATGAACAAAATAGTATGAACACCGTGCAATATCTTGTTGCATGTTGGCAACACTACTTCCTGGTAATTACGTGCCAAGTCTTGTAGGTTTTATTTCAGTGTATTACACGCTCTGCTATTATTTATCTCATTTTGTCCATCCCCTGTATATAGAGAGTAATCTATTACTTAGCGTCAAGCGGGAGATGGGCGGGAAGTAAAATACCAAGATGATTGACACCTTGGATCACATATTTAATTACAAATTTCCAAATTTTGTAGTTTTTATCTTTAACGTAATCTTAAATAATCATGCTTATTAATTGTAGTCTAAAACAAGATCAAAAACGTTGCTAGTTTAGTAAAATATGAGGAAGTTTTGTTGATAAATGTTTGAAGAAATTCGATTAAATTTGGCACTTCATCATGCAAAAAGTACTCATACCAGGAAAAATAACATTTTTGCTAAAAGATCGACTTCGTCATAGTGTAAGTGGGATGTACCGGCATTCTTCGTCCATAAAGGTGGTTTCTCGTTTAAAATGAACCAATTACACCCGCAATTAATTAATGTCATTCATAAATTCTTATTGGGTTTTGGTTGATTATGGTTTATATGGTTTTTCATTTTATATAAATTTAAACTCTTAATTTTTCTATAACAAATTCTTGTGAAAAATAATGTATTATCAAGAAAATTATTGATTGGAAAATGTGAATCTAAATCATAAAACAAATGTCGAACAAACAGATGCTTTAGTTTCCTTTATTGCAATATTGGGAGAAAAAATCGTATTTTAAACTTTAAATTGTAGTTAAACGAAAAACAAAAAACAAAAAATTGTCTGCTTGCATTTTTATTCACAATACTATTCGAACTCAATGAACTGACCACAAAGCTGGCGCTGGAATTTTCGTTATATTTCGTAATTATTCTACTGCGATAAAAAAGTAGGATTCATTGCAGTTTTTATTTGTATAAATATTGCCAGCTTCGCGTACGTTTTTCATTTCTTTCTAAAGATAATACTTGTATAAATTAATTATAAAAATTTTTTTTGGGGTTCCAGCCACAGAACAATTTGTTTTAATTTAACATCATGTGGTTTGATCAAAATAAATTTGATTTGCTGCCTCGTTCAAATCGTAACAAATAAAAAGAAAAGGTACAACACGGGACTTTTACACGTTTTAAAATGTTGTACACATTAATTCAGAGAAAAGGGCTAATGTTTAGTATGTTATGTGGCATAAATGTGTAATATTCGATACGTGGAATATTTCAAACATTATTGCCTTTCTTATAACCTCCACATAAGATGGGAGGTATACTAAGTCTGTCATTCCATTTGCAAGATCCAGAAGAAGACGTTGTACTCTGTAGAGTATATATATTTTTGATCAGCATCAAAAATTAAGTCGATAGCTATTTAAATAGCACAAAATCAGCCAAGAACCACATTCAAAATCGATAAAATTTATCTGCCATAAAATTGAGTTTTTCCTTCATTGTTGCTATTATATGTATTTATATTATATGTATGTATTTAAAAGGTCTAAATAGTTTTTAGCCGATCATTGCCAGTTTGTCTTTCCATTTGTTATGATTTTTGTTACTTATGTTAGTTAAACTTTTTTGGTAATTTATTTTCTCCTTAATTATAAGATGGGGGTATAATAAGTTTCATTTTTTAAGTATGCTTTGAACCATTAGATTATATTACATTTTGTATTCGTAAAAGTTTTTTTTTTTAAATAATTTATTTTAGGTATAAAGTTTATATTAGCACTGCACACTGAAAGTTTTGCATCAGTATGTAGCAATTTAATTGCTTATAATTAAAAGCTTGAAGGCAGTTTAAGCGTGCCATACGGCACCTTTATCCAATTAATATATTCATGATATTGATGATTTATAATCTGCTTAAAGGTGCACACACCATGCTACTTAATTTAAATGGAAAATTTCTATATGTACATAGGTACGCAGTGTGAGTAAATTGTGTCTCACAGATTACAATTTTTATACCCCACACTTTAGTGATGAGGGTATACTAAGTTTATTATTCCGTTTGCAACACCCAGAAGGAGGTGTCAGAGACCCTACAAAGTGTATATATTCTTAATCAGCGTCGAAAACTGAGTCGATTTTATTTCATTCGTACAACCAAAGTGTGGTCGCTATATTAAATTCATGAATTCTTGTTTAGCGTCAAAACTCCGAATACATCTGGCAATGTGTTTTTGTGTCACTACTGTTGCCTACTAATCATATTCCTACCCAAAGCGAAGATGAAGAAGGGGGTAGAATAGGTCCAAGCCTGTGGTGTAGTTTGTTTCACTTCTTTTTTACTCAACCCTGGGCAGAAATGTACAAAAGCGGAGAGACAGACAGAACAGAAATTCAAGTTGAAAGTGGTTCCGAAAGAAGTTTATGTATAATCTTCGGATATAAACATTCCAAAAAACTTCATATGTCCGATGGTGAAATCTTTAATGAATCCGTGTAATAAAAAATTATAACAGAGAGTCATGGGTTTGTGCGCTGACTATAACCCTCTCTAGCTATAGATGGAATGTTTTGTTAATTTTTTGGAGGCTTGTCTGACAATGACTCAATGCTTATAAACAACTACAACCACAAATCTATACCTATGTGTATGTGTATTTAAAATAACTGTTTTTTTTCTGTGCAGTGCGATAAGTATTAAGTTGTTGTATATTCGTTATGGTGATGATTGAGATAATTACTCATTGTATAGATAATATATAATAGCAGGCATTGGAACTGGTTACAAACATTTGTCGGCTACTGCTAACATTTCAATTTCCCTTCTCAGACAGATCGTTAAAATAAATTACATACGAATTACTTTAATTAGTTCTAAAATTACATGTTCTACTAAAATGCAAAAGATTGTTGAGGTTAAGGCTACACCTTCGAAAATATTGTTGGAAACATTTTTTAATGAAAAGTGTGTGACCAATAATTTTGTGTTTAATAAAACAAGTAAAACTAAATTTAGTTAACGCCAAATCTTAAATGCCCTCCACATATACATGTAAACAATTGGTGTGAGTTACGCCTTCTAATAGTGTAGCTGATACGTAACAGCTTGCACATCAAGCCTTACGTTCTTATAAGTTTCCTGTTATTCTACCACGCCTATTTTTGGCACTTTGATGGTAGACGTATTTATAAATAAATTTTAACTTCATTTGTCAATTTTTATAGGTCTCTGACGCCGCCTTCTGAATGTTGCTAATGAAGTGTTAGTATGCTATATTATGTGGAGGGTATAGTAATAATTCAATCATTCGTACGGTCTACATAGCCGGCATTTTTTATTGGTTTTCTTTGAATTTTTTTGTTTTTCGTTGCGGTGGGTGTTGATTTTATTTTAATGGAAAACAGTGCAAAAACGAGAATAGAGTAGTTCTTGGTTTTTGTGCAATAATCTCTACTTTTGTTGTTTACTCCAAAGTTCTCTATGCATTCTTGCATAAATATTTTCACATGATTACATTGGATTGGTACTCATACCAGATATTTAACGTATAATGAACTAATAACAATAAACGACGTTATTTTCTCTCTTTATACCCTTCACATAAGATGAAAGGTATGTAAAGTTTAATATTCTATTTAAAGAACCCAGAAGGTGGTATCAAAGGCCCTATAAATGATCGGCATCGAAAACTGAATCGACAGAGACATGTCCGTTCGAATGCGCTATTGTTGATGAAGCACTACTAGTCGAAAATTGTTTGATGCAAATACTTATATTTTCTGTGCGTGTATTTAATTGGGTGAAATTGGTCAATCAAAAAAAACTATGTATAATCCACAACAATTGAGCACAGTTGCAATTTGGTACATGTGTTTATAATTAGGCCATCCATCGATGTGCTAAGTCGACGCGCCCATAATTCACAAAATAATTTTTTTGATACCTGATGCATTAACTGCAGAAGACGAAATCAGCTGCATGTCACGCCCGTTTATAAAGAACTTCTCCGCTTCAGAAGTGAATTTAAGTTTCATTGAGAAAATGAGCAAAAAGTATTTGCCGTCGAATGAATTATAAACATTTTGAAAAACCGAAATCTAGAAAATGTATTTTCAAATGTAAGGCATTGAAATGTTATTTTTTCTTATATTATGTACAAGTACGCACGTATACATATGAATTTCGCTGAAGCACGGTGAAAATGCTAAAGAGTGAAACGAAATTGAAATTGTATTTTTGTCACACTTGTTGTGTTGGCCAATTTTTCGTAAATTCAACACATTTGTATGTGCGTTTATAAGTGCAGAAAAGGTGGCGTGATATTTAATTATGTTCCATATTTAGCCTCAATAACAAAAACAACACTAAATTTTTTAGATTACGTTTGCATTTTTCTGTTTACTACCACGGTCATAAGTAAAATATTTGGTGCAGTTTTTTATAAACAATAATACATCACCATAAAATGATGATTCAGCATACGCATTAATAAAAAACAAGTAAGAAAAGTAAATTTGGCTTAGGCCAAATCTTAGATACCCTCCACAGCTACGTTCAAACGGTGGACATGGAAAGTACATGATTTCGTTCGCTTGCAAGTTGAGCTTTAAGCTGAGTATGGTTTTTTTTTTGTAAATTGTAAACGTGTCTGTAATTCGATTGCGCCCACTTTTAAATAATTACCAAATTTCAAGTCGATTTTGGGCAAATAGATGAATGGGGTAATTGTAATGTAGCAAATTCCAACTTGCTTCCAATTTGTTGATTGTGATTGTGGCTATTTTGCCCAGTTTAAGGTATGCTTGCAGGAACTGCACTAAATTTTAGTTCAATATCTCAAAATTTACGACTGTAATAATGCTAACAACTGATAGACACACGGACATGCATGTCTATATCGGTTCAGTTTTCAATGCTGATTATGTATATATAAACCTTGTAGGACTCTGATGCCTGATGGGCATTGCAAACGACATGTCAAATTTAGTATATCATCCATCTTATGTGGAGGGTATAAAAACTATAATGAAACCGGTTCGTATACCGTATGCGGTTGAAAAAAGTGGCGTGATATTGATATAAATTTCAGCATAAAACAAAAAGCAAAATATAAAAACAAAAACAAAGCAATTTCGAGCATCTATATGCTCTATAGACAACCCAGCTGTTTATTTTGTTATTGTAAATGAAATAAACATCTGATATTGTGACGTACAAATGCGAATTCTCTTTCTTTATCTCTTTTAAATTTTATGATTTTTAAAGAGAAATATTTTTTTATCTGTGCAGGTGTACGAGTAAATGCACGGGAAGAAAATTTAATACTTTTTAGAAATTTGTAAAAAGAAGCATCAAAGAATGCACTAACCAAACATATGGATGAAATTTTGAACCCTATTAGACGCCTGTTCATTCAAATTTTTCTGAAGTAGTGATGCACATTTTGGGAATCGATACAGGGTACATTGATACAGAAGATGTATCCATCTTCCAAACGTCAGGTTGTGTAAACATCACATTTTTGAAGAGAGTATTTTGGAGTGTTCATTATGAAATCTTATTAGCGATTAAAAATTTCTTACCATTTCACCCTTCCTGATAGTGAATTTCTTAGAAAATAATTATATGTTAAACGAACTGTTGTTACCAGAGACTTCTAAAAACAAAGTCGGAATGTCGCTCTCTTAAATTTTGTGGGCAGAATCTCAAGATTTATTTCGAGGCCTATATCGTATTCATATATATACATTTTGTATCCCGTAAATGACAAAGATCGTAATATTTTAGTTGTTATACTGTGTTACCAGAAGAGCTTACGTGTACTGGTTTTATACATTTTTTTCAGAAATTCATATAATTTTTAACACTCCTCTTGTAATATGGTTACAATTAAAAAAGATGATAAAAAGCAACTTTACAAAACATCAAGAACAAATGTGTACATGCTCGAAAAGACGAAAAGTGGAAAAGTCGAACGAAGAAAAATAAAAGAACGCCTTATTTTCATCTATTAATTGTTTATTTATTCAGTCATTCAAATAATAAGATGGAACATTATATACGTACAAATGTTTTCGCGAAAAGTAGGATGGGAAGTCAATGTCAGAGTTAAGTCATATATATTTCAGAATATACAACATGCACTTCTTAAGCAATCCTTGATATATTTACCCACTATAACAAAGCGGGCTCGGGGGCAGGTAAAGGGAAAAATGAGAAGTCATGCTCGAAAAAAATATTAAAATAATGACAATTCAAATAATTTATATTGCGGAGATTTAGTTTGGCCAATTTCCTTGATTGTAGGAGCCTTTTGGCGGAGCGTTTATTTTTGCGCAAATAGTCTTAACCAATCCACTTGGTATTTTTAAATAATAATACCTCAAATAAAACAACTAACGCGATGCTCCTTACAATCGTCATTTTCCAAAAACGAAGAAAATTGCTCAGACGTTTGCTTTAAAATATCATCTAAAATTAGCTGACAGACACCATGTTTATGGACATATTTTCGAAAGCATTGCTTATACCACAAAATGTGGTATAAGGAAACCTTATAATACCCATCACTAGGATTTACGAATTTTAAATAATCATCATCTCCATAATTTTTATTTTTAATCAGCAATTCCGACCTATCCTCTAATGAAGTATTTTTTTTAATCAACCTATACACACAATTCCTACAATTACACCACCCTGTGGTAAAGGGTATATTAAGTTTGTGCGGATGTTTGTAACTTCTAAACGCAAATGCCACACCCACCTTCAATTATACCGATTGATTCAAAATCAAAATCTGTCTGTCCATCCAAATTTGTGCCCAAGCACAAATCGCATTTTTTGAGATATTTTAATGATATTTGGTACAAGGACACGTATTGGCCCATAGAGAAACCCTATTAAAAATGGACAGGATTAGACCATTTTAAGAACTCCTTGTCATAAAAGGTCCTATTATTTTTTGAGATATTTCTATGAAATTTGGTACAATGATATTGTATTGGACCAAAAATAAAACCTTTTGAAAATGGATAGGATCGTACAATTTTTAAAATAATTGTCAATTAATACACGTAATTCAAAAAATGGGTCGTCGTGCAACTATTGAACAAAGTGAACTGGTCCTAAATCATTATAAAAATGGTCACTCGGTACGGTAAAAGTGGCTTCTGAAATTGATAATGATTTAGGCAAGTCATGTAGTGCCAAAACAATTCGTCGCGTACTCCGTTAATCTGGTTTTAATGATCGAGTAACTCGTAAGAAGCCATTCATAAGTAAAAAAATAAACAAAGCCGGCTTTCATTTGCAAAAGAACATGTCGAGAAGAATATTCTGAGTTCTGGAACTCAGTTATTTTTCAGATGAGTCTAAATTTAACATCGGGGGTTCCGCGGCATGTCCTACGTTTGGCGAAAACCGAATACTGAGCTAAATAAAGAAAACCTTAAAACCACGCATGGCGGAGGAAGTGTAAGAGTTTGGACCTGTATGTCAGCATCTGGAGTAAGTAGTTTAGTGTTTGTTGAAGGAATAATGGATACAAATATGTACCTCAACATACTGAGAAAAAATTTACTCCAAAATGCAACGAAGCTTGAAATACGCGAAAATTCCCGCTTCTATCAAGATAACGACCCAAAACATAAGTCAACAATTGTGCAGACTTATCTAATATGGAATTGCCCTCATTTAATGTCGCCACGGGCTCAGTCACTAGATTTAAATGTTATTGAAAATTTGTGGTTCTTGTTGGAAAATATTATTAGAAAACACAACATAACCAACAAAAATGAACTGAAGAAGGCGTTGTTGGAAGAGTGGTGTAAAATTAGCCCAGATGATACCCAAAAGCTGGTAGATTCAATGCCAAGGAGGCTACAGAGTACTATAAAAGCAAAGGGGTACCACAAAATATTATATAATACAAATATTTATTATTTTTCAATAAAAAACAACTGTACCAAATAAGCTGTGACATGTTTTTTGATTTGTTATAACAAAGTTCTTATTATTAGACAGTTAGAAATATTTAACAATAAAACAAATAAAAACAACTTGACCTTCAAATTTCGTTGGTAGCTTCAATAGCTTGGAAGCTACAGTGGTTTTATTTCTAAATAAGCTGTAAGCCACTGTATGTATCATTTTGAAATATTTGAAAATACAAGGTATAAAAAATAAAATTTTTCATTTTTCAAAGAAAAACATTAAATTGAATAATATTTCTAATACTGTTTTTTTTTTTATATTTATAAAAATGACGCACTCCGACAAATACCTTTCAACTTGCATCTACGCTATTATCTACAACATCCCTAAATTCGTCCTGCACTATTGAATACTCATCATCAAAAATCCAGGTGTCCGCCCTCTGCTTCTGCCTCAATCAAGTCTTTATAGTTGGCAGTCCAGTCCAGCATTATTTCGTCGTCACTAAAAGTTCCTCGAAATATCTGCAGAGAAATGAGCCTCGCCGTAATAAATTTGACTTCGTTGAAAGAAGGATGATTATGAAAAGGAAGTGAAGCGCATATTCTAGAAAAGAAGTTCTCCAGCGGGTCCTGATTGAATTGTCACGTCAGCACAAATTTCACCTCGTCGTTCTGCAACAGTTCTCCCGATAAGTGCATGATTCCTAAAATCGTTTGTTGAAGCTGCTAACCCGCCGATGGTATAATTACTACCATGAAAAGTAAAAAAACGGCCCCTCCTCACGTTGCGACCCCCGCAATTCAATACTTTAAAGACAAGCCCTTCACATTCAATTCGTCAAAAATATTATTCATATTAGTGATGTATTGAATTGTTGCATCGAAATATGGATTCAAAGATGAATCACTGAACATGTGCCTGCTGCAACTGACTTGCTCAGTGTTTGTACTGCTCTGGATACCGACATCTTTTTAAAATTGTTGAGGTAGATGTGTCTTTCGGTCAGCTTGGGACACATCTTGATGTGTACATTTTCCTTATCTATATTGTACACCCCTTTTATGACCTTAAATCTAGCCATGTCTGAGCCAAATTTTATGTCAGCTGACATGTTCTTGCCGATTTTATTAAGTGGCAATAGTTAAATAAACAATAAGCGTTTATATTGTGCACAAATTTGGCGTTTGCGTCATTCACATTCAACTCTCGGTACAATGCTCTATTGGTGAACCCCTGATCACTAATTACGGCTCTGGGTTTGAGCTCTTTGCACATAAGTACGTCAAGCGATTCCTTCAAAATTACATAAAGGGTCTCCACAGGCATATCTCCTGCGGAGAAATAATAACTCAAAATGAATTTCCAGCTTGACGTAATCCCTTTCACCATAACAAATTGACATTTTTAGCCTATTCTCCGCGTCCTGGTTCCTATGTTAAGGTCCTAAAATCCGTCTATGATATCTTGAGCTCTGTTATTAACCAAATTTGATTAATTGCATTGCTTCTCTAGGTCGTCTATCTTTTGCGCAGCTTTGGCCAAATTATCTACAACAGAGCTCATAACACCTGATTTGATATATCTAATAGGTCTCCACGCTAATAAGGTTTTATGGTGAGGCAACTGAAAGTTAAGATTGTCTCGCATAAAATTACATATTTTAGCCGAAAGGTACTTTTGCGAACTCCGTTGCATTTTTGCGTTATTTTTGCTTCTCTGTAACTTTTTTCTCCAATTTCTTGACACTTTCTTTCAGTAACTTGCATCTGTCGCATCGCTCCAAATTCTGTTTCATGTTATTGTTATGTAGCTCTTTTTTTGCGTATTTTTCGCAATTTTGACAATATTACACTTCCGTACTGAAGCGATTCCCGCCCCAAGCGGTAATGTTTTCAATAACAAGTATCGTTTTGATACTGATATCCCTGCAATTGTGCATTTGTCTCCAATGATATCCCCTCCTTGCTGTAGGGGTAGTGGTATTGCGTTTTAATCGGCGATCACCTCTATTTTCCTTACAAAAGTTTTTTGGAAATCAATGCTCGCTTAGTCAAATTTAAAGGTTAAATATCTGGAGGTTATTTCTCTATTGCTGGGTAATGTAAAATATGGAGAGTATGTATTACTTATGGGGGCAGCACTTTTCTCATCTATTTCATTCAGTAACAGTAAATAATAATAAAACACAAGGGAAGTAACTCCTCGCGAGCGCCGCAAAGACGAACGATTGAAAGGCCAAAATAAAAACTTTGACCAATCACAGATCACTTTGCCAAATTGTGGATACATATTTTTCTAGAAAGAAGAAATTGAACTTCATATTTTGTCATTTGCACACTTTTAAAGAAGATTAAAAGTTGAAAAAGAAAAAAATTTGGACTTTTCTCATCTATTTCAATCAGTAACAGCGAATAATAATAAAAAAAGAAAAAAATATGAATTTTTAAATCATTTCAGGGCGATCATGAAAGATTTCGTAAGATTATGGGTAAAGGGATGTGTGGAGCAAGGGGTTTTGTGTCTAAATGAATATTCCAGGGTCATATATCCAGTATATTAAAGGACAATAACCGAAGATAGTATCGGTTATTTAATAAATTTTTTCTCGTTGCGTGATACTAAAGCTATTATAATATAATAAAATGTCCCGTTAGCTTAAAATAAATGAGTGCGCACACGTCTATTAAGCTCAAAAGTCAAACGCGCACTGAAGAGAATGTTCATTTATAAACGTATATATGCCAAACATGTGAGTGTTTCAGAAAAATATTTATATATTGTTTACATTTTTGCAGCGTTATTTTTTTTCTTACAATTATAGAACAAATTCACCTTTAATAAAAATATAATTGATATATGTGTATATAGTTGTTTTTTAAATAAAAAAAAAAGAAATTATTTTTTGTCGTACCGATTTGCCCATATTAATATTTATATATTTATTAATTTTCATCGTCGTAAATAATGAGATATTGAATTAAAATTTTAAACAGACACTGTTAGTTTTGCACGCAGATCGCTATTTAAAATGAGCAAAATCAGTCAAAAACCACGCCCACAATCGACAAAAATCTATTTATCTTTCACAATAATTGAACTGTGATAATAAAATTTGGCACGTATATCTATAAATATTCCTTTCATCGATGTTTCAAGAATAAGCGTAATCGGATAACAGACACGCCCACAATTGACAAAAATCTTTATATCAGCTACAAACATTAACACATGAACTTGAAATTTATTGCACCTATTTATGGTTACCATTTTCATTCTTGTACCAAAAATGGGCATGGTCAGATAGCAGACACGCCCACAGATTATTTAAAAACCATATCTACCATAAAACTAGACTTGCAAGCTGACTTGCAATATATACACTATTAGAGGGCGCAGTATTTGCTACGCCCATCCTTGTGGAGGTGGAGGGTATGTAAGATTTAGTCTAAACCAAATTTAATTTTCTTACTTGTTCATAAATAAGTTTTTATACGAAAGAAATAATTTCTTTTTTTTATTTAAAAAACAGATATAAACACGTATATCAATTATATTTTAATTATTTGTTCTATAATTGTAA